>JAEIGQ010000176.1:0-691211 GCA_018904275.1 Lordiphosa clarofinis
TTTGCAACAACAAAGAAGTGCTAAATGAGCGCGCTCTCGCGTAGCTAACGTACACGCAACGCCAAAATGAGCATGTGTGCTTTGGCGGCCCCTGTTCTCACTAAGGCCTCGTTGGTAAAACTAAAAAGTGGTTTTCTATTTAATCAAGTTGGATCTCTGTGGGCGGGGTACTAACAAATTGTCTTTTTGTGGTGGAAATTTCGGTATAACAATTGTGTTGACACCCTTCATATCCGATGAATTTCCCAAAAGCTGCGTTTTCCTAGTATAAATGTGCCCATTTACGTGGAGGGGGCTTTGATAACTTGAGCTGAGATATTGGAATCACTACTTTTTATAGGAATGTAGCCCCAATATCGCTTAATATCGCAATGGTTCTAGTTTTTAAGTTCTTCAAACTAAACCCTCTTAATAATTACTCATCCGAGGCTAAGACCAGACCGTGCCTGTATATCGAAATTGGTTAGGCTCAAAAACTTTTGATCTGTCACACATTTATTTCCGTAACCTTTACCCTTTCACTTAAATGTTTGACGAATCAAAGTGTACGAGTTTATTCCTAAAAACAAGAAACAGCGGGAAGTACAAACTAAAGAATATTCTATGAACGTCCTTTATCATCCATTTGATTTGACGATCATCCATGAATCATCTCTCATGGTAGATCTATTTTAAGCCCTATCTAGTATTCCCATTTGTTTTGACAATTCCCGTTCACACCCAATTCACCGCCAGCTTATCTTTGATTTATGATACCATAAAAATTGGGCTATTAACTCGAGTGGCAATGAATACTTCAGGTTTGTCAACAAATGGAAAACTTGATTTCTCATAAATTTCTGGAGGGGATAGGGGAAACGCTTATAAATTCCTCCAACTGAGCTCAACGTACAATTTTTTGCTTTCTCAATTCAATCATTGACTTCGCATCCCATAAAAGTTCAGATCTCTGAAGAAGCTCAGAGTAATTCTCCGATAAAGATAAGATTTCTCATTCGAGAGTAGCCTGTTCATTTAACAATGGTAAAAACCAAACGATATAAAGATTTATATCTACCATTTTGATACCATTTAGCACAATGGCGAAACACCATGCCAGGAAGCGTTGTTTTGTATCGGACGCTATCCAAATGTTTATCTTTATCGAACTCAAAGTACAAATCAGTGTCGATAAAATCCATGCAGCTCCAAAGGAGGCCAAAGACTTTGTTTTAGTTGTGCGACGCTTGAGCAGCGAAAGAGTTCGACTACCAGAAAACGTCATGTCAATCAAGGACTCTGCTGATTTGGATGCCAAACTCATTCAGGTGGAGTCGTCACAGCCACAGCGACTTAATTGGAGAGTGTCCTGGTACTATGCACCCACTTTTCTGCTAGTATGGGTAGCTCTTTTCTATGCTGTGGTAATTCCACTCTTCGTACGTTTACCAGATGGCATCCGCATAGCCGAGGAATCGTTTAGGCCGGGGGAATTTGTGGCCGAACGTGCTCAACGTTTGCTCTACACCTATGACCGCATAGGACCCAAGGTGGTGGGCAGCATAGCCAATGAGGTAACCACAGTGGCTTTTATACGAGAAGCAGTGGAAAATGTGCGCAGGGAAATGCGCAGTGATCTGTATGAGTTGGAAGTGGATGTGCAGCAGGCTTCGGGTGCCTATATGCACTGGCAAATGGTGAATATGTATCAGGGAGTACAAAATATGGTGGTAAAATTAAGCGCAAAGAGTTCCAACAGTTCAAACTTCTTATTGGTGAACAGTCACTTTGACTCCAAGCCCAGCAGTCCAGGTGGGTACAGCATTTGTGTGTGTCTCCTAGAGAAGTGAGTTACTTGCTTTTTGTCTAAGTCAGGTTCTGGTGATGATGGTACCATGGTGGTGGTTATGCTGGAGGTTCTACGCCAAATGGCCATATCGGAGACTGTGTTTCAGCATCCCATCGTGTTTCTGTTCAATGGAGCTGAGGAGAATCCGTTGGAAGCTTCACATGGCTTCATCACTGAACACAAATGGGCGAAGAATTGCAAGTGAGTACTAAGGAGCTGGAGAAGATTGTGGTGTTCACTGTTGAAACTCATCTATAGGGCCCTGATTAATTTGGAAGTGGCTGGCAGCGGAGGACGTGATCTATTATTCCAGAGTGGACCAAATAATCCCTGGCTAATGAAGGTATTTATGACATTGAAAGTTTTATGATATGACGGCAGACGGACCCCCCAATGGTCAACGTAGAATTTATAACGCAAATAAAATTGTTTGTATTCTTAGAATTATTAGCGTGCACCCGAGGCCAGTTCTTTGGGGTGGAATGTATGTATAAAGTGCTTAACGTATTTATATGACACTTGGCAAATTTAATTCCTAACTTTCGCTAAACCAGAGTGAGTCATTTTATGAGGCTAATCAAAGTTAAGCATGACAACTTACAGAGAAATGTGAAAAATATTTGTTGGTTTTTACCAAAAACTAAAAAAAGTGATCATTGAATCAGTTGGTCCTTAAATTTATTTGGTATCAACAAAATCGCAAGGTTTTTAAGCTTTCAAACAATCTAAGCTCTTTTTTGAAAACTTAGTCTAATTTTTAGCAAAACAAAACAATATAGCTATGTTTTAGGTGAGTGTTCAATCAAACCTGCAACGCCTTTCGGTATCTTATCTCTCAGAACCGGTTCGATCTGAGATTTAGGTAGGCTTGAAGCGGCATTTTATATTTTATGTTTTGTAGTTTTCAATGACCGTGCACAATTTGTTCAGAGTAAATTGTTGTTGGAAATGCTTACACTTTTCCCCAAGTGCCTAAGTGCTCAACAAAGTGAACACCCTATATATTATTCATATCAATTTTACTCCCATATGACCATTAGGTTGGACGCCCTGAGTATGAAATTTTTAATTTCATGGTCTCACCCCCATCTAAACCTATCGCTGTAAAACAAGCGTAAAGAAAAAAAGAAAAAATAGTCTCTAAAGTTTTTGTATATAACTCATACGCAGTGTGGCCTATTATCATTTTTTTTTAATAGTGAATAGTCAGCGTTGATTTAATTTAAAAACTATTCCAATGAAAACAAGTAAGAGTGTTGCGGTCGAGTGCCCCGACAGCAAAATACCCTGTCCCAAGTAATGTGGTTCCTATAGCTTTGAATTCCATTTATTTTAAAATTTATTTCAATAAATGGGCAGGCGCACTTATGTACATATCTTCGGTATTTTTGCTCGGATCTTATTGTGGTACACAGAATAGATGGATGTTGGGCCTAACTGAATATATACTAAGTCACTAGGTTCAAACTTAAAAATTGTAGCTCTGACAGTTTTTCGCGATTAGAAGAAGATGGAGGAGGAATTTTCGAAATCTGAAACAAACTCGATGTGGGTACAGTATTCACCTACATATATGCCAAAACTTGTGGCTCCATCAATAACAGTCTCTGAGATCGGCGCGTTTATACAGACAGACAGAAGGACAGAAGGAAATGGCTAAATCGACTCGGCTGTTGATGCTGATCAAGAATATATATACTTAATAGATTCGGAAGTGCTTCTTTCTCCCTGTTACATACATTTGCAAGACTTCATAATCTTCTTTTTCCCATTTTTAATGGGAACAGGGTATAAAAATTAAAAGGCTTATACTAGGTGTTGTTTCAAAAGATGACAGCAATTGAAATGAACATATAATTTCGTTGCAACAATTTGTTCCTAATAAACATGTCATATGTGTAATTTTTTTCAAAATTAAAATTAAAATAGAATTTCTTTGAATCTTCACAATTATTAATTATATACCATATATTAGCTTTGGGAAATGCTGAGACCTGGGGTCCGACCTAATGACCATAGTACATCAAATTGATATGTTCAAAAATTTCAAATCGATTTTATTCGATATTATATAAACATTTTTTGAACCCGAATTCCTTAAACAAGTCTTTCTGCTGAGTCCAAAAATCCATTCCACAACTTTTGTAGAAGGGCCGCCCTATCATTCATTCATACACCGCTTCTTAATCTAGTGCTTGACATCGTCGTTATAAAGGTTCTTTGTATTAAATTTAATACTTTCTTAAATACGGCTAGATTTAAAGATTTTCAAAACGAAAAAAATTGTGTTACTTTTATTTTATTGCTGATCGCCAAATACTCATCTATTTAAAGTACTACGCCAATTATTTCATAGAAAATCATCAAAGAATATCGAAGTTGTTGGCACTTAAGTAAAAAATGGAAGGTTTCAAGTTCATGCAAATTGACTTACTTTGAATTTTTTGTTGTTTGTAGGAGGCATAGTTAACATTATGCTGTTTAACGGCTACTATGACCTGACTAATTTATTTTGTGTTGAAATGCTTAAAGAATTTTTTTTATATATTTCATTCAATATAGTCCCCTTTTAAGTCTATACATTTATTCCAGCGATTTTGCAATATTTTTGATCCTGTCCGAAAAGCAATTTTCCGAAAGGTTTGCAATGTACAATGTACGGTGATCTCCTTGCGCGAGATGAATTTTTTTTATTGATGAGCCGTCTTTTGAGGTTTGGGATGAGAAAATAATTCGAGGGAGCCAAATCGAGCCAGTAAGGTGGATAGGTGGGCAGTTGGAGCCCTAAATCACTGACTTTAGCAATGGTTGCGATTCTCGAACGGAAATCATTATACCCTTGGAGAGGGTATATAATTGTCCGGATGTTTGTACGCAGAGAAGGAAGCATCTCCGCCACATAGTATATATATTCTTGATAGCAGACGAGCTGAGTTGATATGCCCCCTCGTCTGTCGTCCGTCTGTTTCTATGCTATCTCCTCCGTCAGTTTTAAAGCTATCGAACCAAACTTTGCACGAATTTGGACAATACGCGAATTTGTCGGATCCGGCCGGATCGGAGACTATAGCATATAGCGCTAGGAACGATCGGTTGAAAAACTAGTTTTACGAGAAAAACTTTTGTTTTCAATGCTATCGCTCCCAACGCTCGTATTTATAAGTTTTGAATGATTTCACATAATTTCACCAAGCCTTGTCAAAATCGGACAACTATATACTATAGCTGTCATACAAAAGTTAGGTCTGAAAAAAGTTTGTGAGAAAAACTTTTTGTTTTTAATGTTATCGCTCCCAACGCTCGTATTTATAAGTTTTTAATAATTTTACATAATTTCATTAAGCCTTTCGAATCGGACCACTTTATAGTAAGCTGCATACAAACGTCAGATATTTCAACCAAAACCCGGGCGTTACTTCCTCTATTTTTTTCTTTTCATACTGAAATGTAAATATCAAAAAAATATCGCGCTGAAACTTGACAAGCATCTCCGACACATGAAGATATATATTCACGGTGGTCGTTCCTCCCTCCCTTCCCCTCCTCCCTCCTCCCCTTCAGTGTGAAAGCGCTTAACCAAACTTTGCAAAAGTTTTTTGGTATAAATACGCTGCACATTTGTCGGAACCGGCCGGATCGGATGACTATAGCATATAGCTGTCATAGGAACGATAGGTCGAAAAACTAGTTTTAGTGAGAAAAACTTTTTTGTTTTTAGTGCTATCGCTCCCAATGCTCGTATTTATAAGTTTAAAATGATTTCACATAATTTCACCAAGGCTTGTCGAAATCGGACAACTATAAAGTATAGCTGCCATACAAAAGTTAGGTCTGAAAAAAAGTCTTAGGTTTTCGAGTAAATTTTTTTTTTTTCCATAACTGTTAACGATCCCCTATAAAGACATTCGTATTTATAAATAAGTTTTACAAGCGCAGAATCTATTACAGTCGGGCTTAACCGACTTTTCTGCTCGTTTTATCATAGCTCATCTGAATATTGGCTGATAAACAAAAACAGGATCTTTGCTACAATTTTCACTACAATAGCTAAATAAACGATTGAGCTCTCTAATAGTAAAACTTAGTGCTAGGTAAAGTACGAATCGATTGGATTTGGAAATTCCAGAGATCGTGATTTCTTTACGAAATTTGGTTATTAATGAGATTATTTTGAAATCACACAAGATTGATTAAAACTCGACTTAATCCCACTTTAGGATGTAATTAAGAATTCGGTAAGAAATATTACTTTTATTTTTGAACTATTATCATTCTTTTGTAGTACTATTACCATCATGCCAAGCATCCATTTGCCACCACCATGGCGGAGGAAATTTTTCAGTCTGGAATTTTACCCTCCGACACAGACTTTCGTATTTTTAGAGATTATGGACAAGTGCCTGGTAAGTGATAGTCCAAGGGCAGTGGTTAGTTTCAATACTTACATTGTATTTACTGTTAACCCTAGGTCTGGACTTTGCCCAGATCAGCAATGGCTATGTGTATCATACGATATTTGATAACTTTGAGAATGTTCCACGCAATGCCCTGCAAAATTCCGGCGAAAATGCTCTTTCCCTAGTGCGGGCCTTTAGTAATGCCAGTGAGATGTATCATACGGAGGTGAGTAAGTGAAATTAAATGCGTGTCACCTCAACTATTTTCTTTACAGGATTTCAGGGAAGGTCATGCAATTTTCTTTGATTTTCTGGGTCTGTTTCTGGTGTGTTATACCCAAACCACGGGAATTATATTGAACTGCTGCATTGCCGCCCTCAGTTTTGTGCTGGTGGTTTGTTCACTGTGGCGCATGGCTCGCGTTTCCGAGGTATCCCTGGGACGAATCTTTATATGGTTTGGCATCATTCTGGCTTTGCATGTGTTGGGTTTTGTGCTTAGCATTTGCTTGCCCCTGCTAATGGCGGTATTATACGATGCGGGAGATCGTTCAATGACCTATTTTAGTAACAACTGGTTAGTGTTAGGACTGTACATTTGTCCAGCTGTTATAGGTCAGGTTTTGCCATTGACTTTGTATTATACACTGAAAAGAAATGTGAGTTTTACGCCGAATTAGGAATCACTTTATATTGTAACTGTCTCTCTCTGATCCTAAGGACAAAGTGAGTCACTCCTATCATCTGCAAATGAGTCTGCATGCTCATTGCGTGGTGCTGGCGATTATAGCAATTATACTGACGGCCATTAGTTTGCGTACACCCTACTTGTGCATGATATCTACATTTTTCTATTCTGTTGCCTTGTTGATTAATCTTCTCAGCACTCTACATGATCGGGGTAAGTGTTCTTCGAACAAGATTTGCTTAGATTTCTTAATCTTCTGTCAATTTCAGGCTACTACTGGGTTCTCATCGTGCAGATACTGCAATTGATGCCCTTCTTTTATTTCTGTTATCTATTTTACATGTTTCTGGAGGTAATCTTTCCCATGATGGGACGCAATGGCAGCTCCCTTAATCCTGATCTATTGGTAGCCTTACTGTGCTCCATTGGCTGCTTCTTTGCTTTGGGTTTTGTGGTAAGTTTAGAGCTAATCAACTCGATTTAAGAAAATTAATACTTGTGACTTAGGCTCCACTTATAAACATGTTTCGCTGGCCCAAAATGATCTTGCTGGGTTTGGGTGTGGTCACCTTTATATTCTGCATGATTTCTGTGTCGGAAGTGGGCTTTCCCTATCGTCCTAAAACCAGTGTGATGAGGGTTAACTTTCTGGTAAGCTCCATTTGTGAAATTAGACTTCCAAACTTTGATTAACTTTGATTATCTCTTTATAGCATGTTCGTCGTATATTCTATGAGTACGACGGTTCTATAAGCCTCAACGATTCCGGCTACTATTTTGACTTTCAGGATAGACGTTTGTTTTATCCCCTAGAGGATACCTCTGTGGACCTGAACAAATTGGTCAGCATTGAGTCTGACTGTGACAAGTACCTGATGTGTGGTGTACCTTGCTTCAATCATCGCTGGTGTAAGGCACGTAAAACCAGTCACTGGTTGCCTCGAGAAGAGCAAGTGGCTATACCAGGACCTTTAACCCTAAAGCTTTTGTCCAAAACCGTAGCGGAAAGTGGCCAAATAGTACGCTATGAATTTGAACTCTCCGGTCCACCGCACATGAGTGTATTCATACAGCCGCTGAAGGATGTGAAAGTGCAGGATTGGTCGTTCATAAGAAATATGCTAGATGAGCCCGCAAAATACTCACCTCCATATCACATCTTTTTCTCCTATGGCAAGAATAATGCTCCACTAAAGTTTCACTTGGACTTTATCAAATCGGATGGAGATTTCGAGGTGCCAGTATTCGAGTTGGGTATAGCTGGCCATTATGTCAGCTATGACTTCGAACGTGATGCAGCTGGCTTAAAGTTTATAGCCGATTTTCCAGACTTTGTGCATGTCATGGAATGGCCCACGTTATATGAACGTTATGTATTTTAGTTAAATTTTAAGTTATACAAATAAAGTTGATTCTCTAGATAATACGTCACGTGGTTAGCCATTACAGGGCTAACCAGAGTGTGGGAAGTATTTTATTGGCGGAAAGCCATAAATTAACTATAATTTAGATACTCAGTGGTCACCATGCGCATTTTTTTTTGCCAACGCCTTGAACTGCAGACTTGGCAGCTCTTGAGGAGCGATATCTTTACGATCGACACTTCGATAAAACACACACGGCTCAGCTAGCCGAAAGACTCAAGGCCCACGCATAGGCATTTAGTAGCGTCACAATTGGACAGCGGCAAAGTGGTTCAAAATGCGTTCACCGGTAACTATCTCTCAAAGTTCCTAGGTCCCAAATAATAAAAATTTCCACGTTCTTCTAGTTGCACTCCAATCTTAAATTCTCCTGGTACTATGCACCCTCCTTCTTGTTATTCTGGATAGCTCTATTCTTTGCTGTGGTTAGACCACTCTTCAATCGCTTACCAGATACCATAAACATAGCGGAGGAGTCCCATCAGCCTGGAGAATTTGTAGCCGAACGAGCTCAACGTTTGCTCTATTCATATGATCGCATAGGACCCAAGGTGGTGGGCAGCATAGCCAATGAGGTAACCACAGTGGCCTATCTACTGGAGGCAGTGGAACAGGTGCGCCTTTCCATGCGTACAGATCTCTATGAGTTGGAAGTGGATGTTCAGCAACCTTCGGGTGCCTATATGTTTATGGGCATGCTTAACATGTATCAGGGCATACAGAATGTGGTGGTTAAATTAAGCACAAAGAGTTCCAATAGCTCATCTTACTTATTGCTGAACAGTCACTTTGACTCCAAGCCCGGCAGTCCAGGTAAGTGTTTGATTTGAGTTCTTCTGGGGAATTGAGTGCCTAAGCTGTGTGTGAGTGAGTTAGGTTCTGGTGATGATGGTACTATGGTGGTGGTCATGCTGGAGGTTCTACGCCAAATGGCCATATCGGAGACAGTGTTTCAACATCCCATCGTGTTTCTGTTCAATGGAGCTGAGGAGAATCCCTTACAAGCTTCACATGGGTTCATCTCCCAACACAAATGGGCTACGAATTGCAAGTAAGTGGAGTTTCGAAAATGGGTACACAACATTAAGTCTGGTCCTCCAATAGGGCGCTCATTAACTTGGACGTGGCTGGCAGTGGTGGACGGGATCTGCTTTTTCAAAGTGGCCCAAATAATCCTTGGCTGATGAAGGTACTTGTGCTCGTCACTTAAACTAAAAAAGAACTAAAGTAATTAAACTTTTAGTATTACCAACAAAACGCCAAACATCCATTTGCCACGACCATTGGTGAGGAAATCTTTCAATCTGGTATGCTTCCCTCCGATTCAGACTTTCGCATATTCAGAGATTATGGTCAAGTGCCTGGTAAGTAAGAAGACACATAGATATTTTTTGATCACAAGCTGACGTACTTTAAATAAATCTAAATTCAATTTCAAATCAAATTTGCAAATATCGCAATTTTATGGAACTTTCGATCTTTACCAGTGTTAATGATAATCTAAACTCACACGAAAATACAGTAATTTTCAGCCTGTTGTAGAACTTTTAATAATTTAAATCAAAATTATCCAAAATTGTTAACAAATTTAGAGATGAGTTTTAAAGTTAAACCCTGATTTTACAGCCTACAGCGTAGCTAAATAACAGCGAAACTGACAGCTTATTAAGGTTGGGGTGATCGTAGGGTCCAGTGTAAACCCTCAACTGCGAAATACCACTAGACGGAAGACGGTCACACTGTTTTTTTAGCTGTGCTTGGGAATTTAATACTCTGTACCTAAGTTACACATACATAGGGTACTGAAAACTTAGCGATAGTTCTACTTTTTGCTGCGAAGTCGCTTAGGAATTCCCTCTCCGGTATGGAATGGTAGCTGTTGGCTGTCAGTATAAACGGACAAAGATCGGTGATGATTTGATAAAGATACCAATAAAACATCTAAACGATCAATTAGCCTCCTTTGTGGTGTGTAGTGTTTCTGCTTTTTAAGGTTATGTGCAAGCATACGGAGATTGAAGGTTTGTTTGTGCAAACGTATATTACAAAGAGACGGAATCATTTTCGAATCCATAAAGTATATATATTCTGAATCTGTCTATCTGTTCGTTCTCCCGTACGAACAAAGAGATCTCAGAGATAATAGGAGACGGACGTTTTACATATATGGGACATATCAAGTTTATTTCAAATTTTTGCTTCCATGCTCCAATATCGTGACCAACGCAGAAACGCAGATGTCCTCATATTTTTGCAGGTGACATTCCTATGGATATAATCGGATTTATTGCATATTATTAGTTCATTATGCTCTCAATTACCGATCTTATTTTTAGAATTATTTTGATTGATTTTAGTAACCTTTTTCTTTTAGAAAATTTTTAGGTTTAACCAGGGGATATTAAATTGTCAGATGTTTGTAAACGGAGAGGAAGACATCCGACCATAAAGTATATATTCTTGACACATACAGCTATGTATAGCATTCCGCTCCGTCTACCGTCCGTCCTCCATCTCCCCGTCGTTTGAACGCTTTACCATTCAAGTCTTAAAAATACCATTTTGACTAATAGAACATAGTTTATTTCTTCCCCCCCCCAACTCAAATTCACCCATTTTAAAGTTCAATCTAATATATATATTTACTAAACTATCTAAACGCACATAGCTAGAGCAACACAAAGTTAGTCACGAAAAATTTTACTAACGTTTTTTAATTAGCTGTGTTTTTATAAGTGTTGTTTATCATTTCAACAAGATTGAGTCGATAATCCAACTAGATTATTTTGATTGATTTTAAGTAACACTTTTAGCAAATTTTAGGAATAATTTCGTTTTAGGTCTTCGATTATTTTTTTAAAAATTTTAGCTCATTTTGGCATTAGGTACTTAAATAAAAAAAGAACGTATAATTATTTACTTTCAAATGTTAAATCAGTCGAAAAATTATTTTTCGAGGTTTAATTTCGTGCCTAATCGATTGATGATCCAGTATTGCTAGTTAAGCATCAATAGTCGTATTTGTATAGTTTTTGATAGTTCATACTAGTGGTAGTGTGTGGATTCTTACCATCGTTTCGATTTACATATTCATAACAAATACTTAAACGATTTTCCATTAGGATTGGACATAGCTCAGATCAGCAATGGCTATGTGTATCACACCGTTTTTGACAACTTTGCGGCAGTGCCAGCCGGTTCTGTGCAGAATACTGGCGACAATATACTCTCCTTGGTGCGAGCTTTTAGCAATGCCAGCGAAATGTACAATACTGAAGTAAGTAGTGGATAACTCCAACTAGCTAACTTTTTGAATTTTCGTTGAGTTTTACAGGAACACATCGAGGGTCATTCTATTTTCTTTGATTTTTTGGGCCTATTTCTCATTTATTATACGGAAACAACTGGAATTATTTTAAACTGCTGCATTGCGGTAGTAAGTCTAGTGCTTGTGGCTTGTTCACTTTGGCGCATGACTCGTGTGTCCGAATTATCCCTAGGACAAATCTCCATAAGATTTGGCCTCCTACTGGCTCTACAAGTTGTGAGTTTGGTGCTCTGTTTTGGTTTGCCACTGCTAATGGCTGTATTATACGATGCGGGAGATCGTTCATTGACCTATGTGAGTAACAACTGGTTGGTCATAGGCCTGTACGTCTGTCCGGCGGTAATAGGACTGGTATTGCCCCAAACTCTATACTTGACACTGAAGCGATCAGTAAGTAAAGCTTTAATGAAGAACCAGCCAATTTATTAGTTAAAAATTTTGAATGTTATAGGACACATTTGTACATTCCAATAATCTACACATGATTCTACATGCTCAGTGCGTTATATTGGCTATTATAACGATAATTCTGACTGCAATGGGTTGGCGATCACAGTACTTGTGTATGATATCCATATTGTTCTATGCGGCTGCTTTGTTGGTTAACCTGCTGAGTACTCTACATGATCGGGGTAAGCCAAAAATTGATGGAAATTAATCAAGTTGCCTGAATAGTTATAAGGGAACTTTTAGATAGGCTTATTTACCTGTAGCCTAATCCAGATTTCCATCATCTTCCTTTCAGGCTACTATTGGGTGCTAATGGTGGAAGTGCTACAGCTGTTGCCTTTTCTATACTGTTGGTCACTTGTCTATACCTTTCTGGTGATTTTCTTTCCCATAATGGCACGCAATGGCAGCAGTGTGAATCCAGATCTTATAATAGCCATCGTATGTGCTTTGGGTACATTCTTGGCTTTGGGTTTTGTGGTAAGAATTATGTCTGATTATCTTTCTTAGAATTAATAAAAATGTTTCAAGTACATCCATTAAGATCCATTTGGGATGGATGGATTTCATATTCACCTTACCATTTTTCATATACTTTGCATGATTTTCAGCTCCATCGGATGAAAATCTAAGATCAATCTAACATTAAGGGTACTGTATACCGTCAAGTGTCATTTTTCAAAAAATTATATTGCACAAAAGCTATAAGTGATATAAAGAAGCGGGTTTTTTTCATTCGATAGATAATTGGATAAATTATATTAGGAACATTTTGTTGTTGTTCTTGCAGTTGTTTTTGTATTCCTGTTTAAAGGTAACCAAAAATTCAAAACGTAGGTCCATGGTTGGAAAAAAGTTTTGAAAACGGATTATCAGAAGGTCAAATTGAAAACGAGGGTTTTTTAAGTATTGATGTAATGCTGGTGTGAACTAGGACATTTTGGATAAACAGCAAAGTTGTGGGGTTTCAAAGTCAACATTTTGAAAATCGACTTTATTTCTCACTTTATTGGTTCTAGCTACGTTATTTTTCGAAAATAATCCTAGTTCATATGGTGGGTATTACGAGTAATTAAAAAAAAAATTTTGAAAATCGGTCAACAGTTACTCCTTTAATTTTCGCAACCATTTCGGAAAAGTGGTTCCGAGATAATCGCATTTAAAGTTTCGACTACTGTTTTTGATGATATAAGAATTATTTTTGATGGATTTCAAACATGGACTTGATGCGTTTGGGTGTTTGCTTTCACCGAAATTTATTAAAATCGGTTAAGCAGTTTTTAAGAAATTTGGGTCAAAGTAAGTCCAGACAAAAAATAAAATCTCCAAAAATTTACAAGTATAATTAAAAAAAAATTTTTTTTTGTCAAAATTGGGCACATTTTATAAATATATTTTATGTTTTTGACCAAAAAATAAAAAAAAAACTTAAAATATGAAAAAATACGAGGATTGATGAAAAACATTTTTTTTCGAAAGGGTCAGGAATAATAATTGTTTTTGTTTATTTCTGTAAAACAGAGTTTCGGATCTGCTTGAAAGTTTTAAAGGATGTTTATAAGATCCTAATAGAACGTTTAAGCAAACAAAAATAAATTCTGAAGGTATACAGTACCCTAAAATCTTTGTTTTCGTATATTAAAGCTATCTACTACAAATAGATATCGAAATCATCCAATGAATCACCAACAAATATCTTTTTTTCTGTGCAGGTGCCACTCATTAACATGTTCCGCTGGCCTAAGCTAATACTGCTTAGTTTGGGTGTTGTTACCTTTATATTCTGCATGATTGCCGTGTCGGAAGTGGGTTTTCCCTATCGACCCAAAACTAGTGTGATGAGGGTTCACCTTATGGTAAGCTAATCCTTCGACTTTAATACTATTTGTTACTTTTACTCGCACCATCTTTCCACAGCATGTGCGTCGCATGTTTTACGAACACAATGGTTCTATGAGCGTCAATGATTCTGGCTATTATTTCGACTACCAGGACAGGCGTACCTATCTGCCGCTTGAGAATACCTCTCTTAATTTGACCGGCTTGAGAGGTGTCAATTCTGACTGCGACAACTATGTGATGTGTGGAGTTCCTTGCTTTTGGTATAGATCTTGTAACACACGTACACGGGCTGGTTGGTTACCACGCGAGGAACCAATGTCTGTACCTGCTTTACTTAACCTTCAGCTTTTGGGGAAATCCTTGCTGAAGGGTGGCAAAACAATGCGTTACGAATTCGAGCTCACTGGTCCGCCGCATATGAATTTGTTTCTACAACCTTTGGAGGGTGTGTCGGTGGTGGATTGGTCTTTTCTAAGAAATATGCTGGATGAACCCCAAACGTACTCAGCTCCCTATCTTATATACTTCTCCTATGGCAAGGATAACACTCCACTTAAGTTCTACATGGACTTTACAAAAGCGGACGACGATTTCGAGGCACCCGTCTTCGAGCTGGGTGTTGTGGGTTACTATGTCAGCTATGACTTTGACCGTGATCCATTGGCTTTGCAGTTTATAGACAACTTTCCAGACTTTGTTCATGTCATGGAATGGCCAGCGTTCTTTCAGCGATTTGTATTTTGATTTTATTTTGTGGTGGGGCTTACACTTGTCAATAAAATCATAAAGAAAATAAAAATAAATGTTATCTGCGTTTTAATGACTTGTAAAATCTATATCTAGCAATCCACGGGGGGTTATATCATACCTTTGGTTATTGATTTATGACTCGAATCGGCATTCTCAAATGGCATCTGGTCTACACAATAAAAATAAATCCATAAATTTACCACATTAGGATCTCTGAACCGTGAACTTGCGCTCCAAAGTTTTTCTCACATTTCCCGACTGTTGCCAAAGACCGTAAAAGTATATCCAATATAAGAGAAAAAAACCCTGATATCAAATCAGATCTGATAAAAAAATACCCCCCACGAATCTGGTTTAAATAGAAAAGCTTCCCAGGCAGACAGCTTAGTCGTGTGCGCGCAGTGATTTCGCTTGGTGGAAAATGGAGGAGCATACGGACCTAAAGGAGCAGGAATTGGATACCATTATAGATCTTCAGGAGAAACCCAAATGTCATAAGCAACTGCCTTGGTACTATGCACCCACTTATCTGCTCTTTTGGGTAGCTCTCTTCTTTGCGGTGGTTTATCCGCTCTTCAATTATTTACCCACGGGCGTGAAGATTGAGGAGCAGGCGCAGAAAACTGGCGAATTTGTGGCAGAACGTGCCGAACAAGTTTTATTTGAATTGGATCTTTTGGGTCCCAAGCTAGCGGGTTACGAAAAAAACGAAATTGTTATGGTGCAGTTTCTGCTGAGGGAAATAGAAAAAGTGCGCCAAGATATGCGAAGCGATCTCTACGAGTTGGAGGTAGACGTACAGCGCGCATACGGAGCTTATCTACATTGGAACATGATCAATATGTATCAGGGAGTGCAGAATGTGATTGTCAAATTGAGTACGAAGAGCTCCAACAGCACTTCCTACCTGCTAATCAACAGTCACTTTGACTCCAAGCCCAGCAGCGTGGGTAAGTAACATAATGACAGCAGATCTTATCAGTTTTGTTATAATACTTTATATGGTTGTTAGGAACGGGCGATGCAGAATTTATGGTCGTAATTATGCTGGAGGTACTACGACTGATGGCCACTTCCCAGGACACTTTCCTGCATCCCATTGTGTTTCTATTCAATGGAGCTGAGGAACAACCCTTGCAGGGCTCACACGGTTTCATTTCCCAACACAAATGGTCTACGAATTGCAAGTGAGTTTAAGGCCCTTTGTTGGGAGTTACCAATTTGTACATATCTTCACTTAGGGCTTTGCTCAACCTGGACTCTTGCGGAGCAGGCGGCAGAGAATTGCTATTTCAAGGCGGGCCCAATCACCCTTGGCTCATGCGTGTGAGTAAATTGCTTGGCAACTTTGTCAAACCAAGCAACCAGCCAGCTTATCTTATCGGTCTTTTCTCTGATAAACCCAAATCTTGCAATGCTTTTTTTACAGCATTACAAAAACAGTGCCAAACATCCATTTGCCACAACAATGGCTGAGGAAGTATTTCAGGGTGGTCTGATACCCTCTGATACTGACTTTAGAATCTTTCGAGATTTTGGACCTGTTCCAGGTATGTAGTGGTGGCTGAATAAGAAATTTTGGTGCGGGTTTTAAGTATTCGCTCAGATCGATATAGAAATCCAATAAAATTAAAATGACCATCTCGATTATGACATTATTTAGATAAATGTAGTGAATAAAAATTGGTGGAGGCTTGAGAAGACTGTTATCTGTGGTGCGATAAGAAGCAGAAACTCATTCAGCTAATCGAAACATTGAATTGAATTTTTTAGAAAAATTAAGTAGTAAAACTAATTAATTAATAGAAAGGTTGGAAGAAATCGAATGGAGGAAAAAACTGTCTTTCCCATAGAGAAGCTATCACTGGATCTTAAGAAGGAATATGAAAGAGCTTTCTGCGGTGCAAAAAGATTATAATTATGTACCTATCATAAGATTCATAAAGTGCACATTCAAAAATATTATAAAGATTCGAAAGGTACTTCTTCTGGTCGGCAATATAGAGATCTACAGAGTTTAGAAGGAACTTCAACGGAACTCTACAGCCTTTCCAGTTTTTCTGCAATAGATATTCAAAAGAAGTTTCAATACAATGCCTGCTCGCACATAACTTCGAAAACAGGAACACCACAAACCTCAAAGAAGGCTAGTTGATCGTTTAGATGTTCCATTGGTATCTCTACCAAATCATCAGCGATCTTTGCCTGTTTGTACTGAAGCCAACAGGCACCTCTCCATGCCAGAGCGGCTGTAATCGTTTGGGAATTTCTAAACGACAGCAGAGCTTAAGAACTCTAGCAATAAAATCAAAAAAATTTCTAACTAAAATCCAATTTCCGGACGATGGTTCCTATGGCAGCCACAAAATATAGTAGTCCGACTTTAACCACAATTTGAAAATCTGAGCGAAAGCATATAATATTAGTATATGCCGAGTTTGGGGATACTAACATTAAAAACTATAAAGTTCTTCCTCACTAAGTTCCTTTTTCCGACCGATGGTTCCTATGGCAGCTAAGGGATATAGTCATCCGATATTGACAAAAGTTAAAAAATCTGTGTGGAAGCATGTTAAATTAATAATCGCAGAGATGGGAGACGTTAACATTAAAAACAAACTACTTTTTCTCACTGAAACCAATTTTTCGACCGATAGTTTCTATGCCAGCTATATGCTATAGTCATCCCATCCGGTCGTTTCCGATCGTGCAGTAAAAAGAAGCCTCTAAGCACAGTTTCAGCTCCATAGCTTTAAAACTGAGAGATTAGTTTGACGCACAAAGATCAATCGACTCAGCTCCTCGCCCCGAGGCCTTATATATAGTTTATAGATTTCGAAACGAATAGTTCAATGCGTTGCAAGGGTATAAAATACTCTGAAGAAGGGTTACAAATATCTTGAATAGGTTCTTAGAGCCTAATTTTCCAAGAAGATAACAAATATTCTAGATATTTTAAAGAATTTGAAGAAAAGGCTATTAGGCTAGCAGTTCACAGAATCAAAACTTCTTATAGAATAACTTTCAATAAAAAGTACACTTTTTTTATAAGGAAGCATATGAACGCGTTATATTCTTAGCTGTGATTTAAGCAAACATAATCTTAATTTGAGTACAGGGACAAAAAGATCAAAGATTTTCCATTTAAAACTTTTAATAAAGCTAATTCCTTTACAGTACTGGGTTTTCTAGGCGAGGGGATTGGTATGTGGTACTGAACGGAAAGAACAATTAAAGTAGGAAATAAATGGATCAAGAAATTCAGGCTCAAATGTTCATCAAGAATTTTCATTATTAACTTACTACCGACACAGAACATTCTTGATCCCAGTATAAAAATCACGATATTTTCTCTCTGTTTGCCTTTTAGAGCAGTGGGTTAAATGTTATGTTATAATGATATTAGATTTTAGTCCAATGGAGCTGAAAATCATTTAAAGGATATTATAACATCAAAGGAAAGCTTATGATATGGTTTATCCATTCAATCTTAATAATTATTAAAGTTTCATGTTCTGTGTTTAGATGGATTCTTCAAGACATGTTAGTACCAATTTCTGGTTTTGGTTTCATTATAAAACCCAAATTCTTCGTCTTATTTACTAACTTAACTAGGTCTGGATATGGCTGGAGTGTACAATGGTTTCGTTTATCACACAAAATACGATCGCTTTAGTGCCATTTCTCGTGACTCTCTTCAAAATACTGGTGACAATTTGCTTTCCCTCGTACGCAGTATTTCCCATGCTGAGGAAATGTACAACACAGAGGTGAGTTTTGCCTCTCTATATTTCACTTAACCCTTAAACAAGTATTCCTTTGCTTAGGCTTACTCGGAAGGTCACTCGGTGTTCTTTGACTACTTGGGCCTATTCTTTGTCTATTACCGCGAGTCTACTGGAATAGCCCTCAATATATCTTTCGCGTTGGCTAGCGTTTTGTTGGTTTGTGTCTCCTTATGGCGCATGTCTAGGGTTACGGATCAAAAACTTGGTGTATTTGCTGGTGAATTTGGAATGTTCTTTTTGTTGGCGATTGCTGGATTTCTTTTGGCACTGGGCTTTCCCTTGCTGATGTCTGTGTTTTATGATGCAGATGATCGTACCATGACCTACTTCACCAACAGCTGGTTAATCATAGGCATATTTATATGTCCGTCGTTAATGGGTTTGATTTTACCCGTGACTCTATACCTGACGCTGAGAACCAGGGTAAGGGGATTAGAAAAATTGTTGGTTGATTGGAAACTTTAGCTTAATTTACTTACAGGAGAAGATTTCCCACTCGTATCGTCTACAAATAGCTGGACATGCTCACTGTGTATTCTTGGCGGTGCTTTGTATTATACTGACTGCTATAAGTATACGTAGCGCCTATTTGCTAATGATTTCCATATTTTTCTATGTGTGTTCGCTATTCATCAATTTGGTGAGCAGGCTTCAAGATCGAGGTAAGTTTATTGAATTTTAAAAGATTGGATCAATTGGATTAATCATAGAAACAATATCAGGTTACTTTTGGTGTTTGATAATGGCTGTATGTCAGATCATGCCCTTCCTGTACTTCAGCTATCTGTTTCATTCTTTTCTGGTGATTGTCATACCCATGACCAGTCGCAATGGCATGGAAATTAATCCAGATTTGCTGATTTCTGGGCTGTGTGCGTTGGGTACCATTTTAGCCATGGGTTTTGTGGTAAGACACTTTAGAATCAAAATTGAACTTTTACTTACTGTAAACTTTTTAAGGCTCCTCTCATCAATGTGTTTAGACGTCCCAATTGTGTTATAGGAGGCTTGGCTGTTACAATGTTCATCTTTTGCATGATCTCTGTGTCCGAGGTGGGATTCCCCTATCGGGACAAAACCAATGTGATGCGTCTGCACTTTCTAGTAAGTTTAATTATACTCAAAATGTGCTTTAATATACATACGAATTAATTATTATAATTTTTTCTAGGAAGTACATCGCAAATTCTATGAGTACGATGGCTCCCTTAGCTTAGAGGACAGCGGGTATTACTTTGATTTGCAGGACAGACGCTTGGAATCACCCTTATTGGATTATATGAATCTCACTGGGTTCACTCATATGGGAGAAGAGTGTCATAAGGAGATGAAGTGCGGGCTACCCTGTTTCAATCATCGATGGTGTGCCACTGTAGAAGATGCTCGATGGCTACCTCGTAAAGAACTGGTACAATTACCTGAACCTACCACTTTGGAATTCTTGAACAAAACAGTTTTAGCCAGTGGTTTTGAGGTGATCTATTGGTTCAGATTGAAAGGTCCGCCACGCATGAGTCTGTTTGTGGGACCCCGGCCAGGAGTAAAAGTTTTGAATTGGTCTTTTCTGAAAGGCATGTTGGATAATCCTTTTAAGTTCAAGCCACCGTATCATGTATTCATAGCCTACGGCATAGATGACTCACCCATAGAATTCTTCATAAAATTATTGGTAAGTATTTTGAAATGGATTTGTTATATAACTCAACTAATTTATGGGAACTTACAGAAAGATGATGGCAAATTTGACGAACCCGTTTTCGAACTGGGCGTATCGGGTCACTATATGGATGAAACGCATCCACGCGACGCCACCACTAAAGAGTTTATAGATAGTCTGCCAGATTTTGCTCATCCCATGGAATGGCCAACTTCATATGAACGACATATATTTTAAGACTTGATTATTGTAGAAAATGTACTAACTGATAAATCGATATCTCACACACCCCAAGTCTTGCACCATGATTTTTTTATGCACGAAAAATAAGAATGTACGTCATTCAGCCATAAATATCGAATATTCAATATCAAGCATACTAAAATCATAAAATTTAAACAAGCATATGCCAAAAATTAGTCAAAATTGAACAACTAAGTGAGCTGTTTAGCTCAGTCGCTCTGCGCGAGTCGTCGAAGGTGCGCGAATACACGGAAGATATCAGCAAAATGGGCCCACAGAAGGATAAATATGTATTGTGGTATACAAGTTCTTATCAGCAACAGTGTGTAATTACGCTTGTTTCTTAGGAAGTAAACACCATAATTGAGCTGACGAAGGAAGATAAGAGATATAAACAGTTGCCCGCGTACTATGCTCCGCCGTTTCTGATCTTCTGGTTGGGCCTCTTCTTTGCGGTTGTATATCCGCTCTTTCTTAACTTACCCGATGGAATAAAAATGGTTGAGGAAGCGGAGAAGCCGGGACAATTTGTGGCGGAGAGGGCTCAACGTTTGTTATTGGCAATCGATCGCATGGGACCGCGTGTGGTGGGTGATGTGGCCAATGAGGTAACAGTGGTGCAATTTCTAAGCAGTGAAATTGAAAAGGTGCGTGCGAAGATGCGTGAAGATCTGTACGAATTGGAAGTGGAAGTACAACGTGCATCGGGTTCTTATATTATAAATGGAAAGTTAAACATCTACCAAGGAGTACAGAATGTTGTGGTCAAATTGAGTCCGAAAAGTTCTAATAGCAGTTCATATTTGCTATTGAATAGTCACTATGATACCAAACCAGGATCTCCCGGTAAGTGAATGCATAGAAGTTGTGCTAAAAATGAGTGAAGATATGGAGTTTAACTATAGGTGCGGGTGATGATGCTCATATGGTGGTGGTTATGTTGGAAATACTACGCCAGATGGCCATATCTGACAACAGTTTCCTGCATCCCATTGTATTTCTTTTCAATGGAGGCGAAGAACAGCCCCTTCTTGGTTCACATGGGTTTATAACACAGCACAAATGGGCACCAAATTGCAGGTGAGTTTTTATTTAGGAAATAGTTGAACCAAAATAAATGCTCACCTTATTGGTTTAGGGCTCTACTTAATCTGGATTCTGGAGGTGCTGGCGGACGGGAGTTTCTTTTTCAAGGCGGCCCCAATCATCCTTGGCTAATGCGTGTAAGTTGCAACATCAATTGACAAAGGGCCGGGAATTTTTCAGAAGGAGAAATCGATCATTGATTGGTCTACCTATTTCAAGCAGTGATGTTCAAAATGCCCATAGCCTATCCCATGGGATAGGAACTAATAATTTTGCAGGCGTCGCAGCCGACACACGTATAGAGAGAACAGCAATGGTTTCAGTTTCCCCCCAGGGGGCGAAAACATTATGCTACTCACAAGTACACAATCCGAACGCATGCCGAAGCTAAGACCAAGAAAACAGAATGCCATCATTCGCTTGCCAGAGTTCTAAGCGATTAGCTAGAAGCTAATTCACGGAGCCTTATTTTCGAACTCTCACTTTTTGGCCTCGCTCATGTTGAGCATCGCTGTTTTATAAATAACATTTAGAGCTCGGCGTCTTGCTCTCTTACGATGCGATTTTTCGAGTTTTTATTGTCTCAAGAGCCATTTGTTCGTTTGCTTGTTGCTCATGTTAAGATCAATGCTTAAATGTGTGAGCTTGGACACTAATGATCTAAAGCTTAGCTCACTAACCAAATAATTTTACAAATTTTAACCACCTTTGACTTAAATGTCCAAATTGTCAAACTTCTCGGCCATATTTGATCATACTACACTAGTTAACAAAAAACAAAAAATGACTCATTTTGAGTAAAACTTCATAATCGTCAGATAAATTTTTATCACAATTTAAGTACCTTCCGATTCATATTTGGCTTTACTCCATCCGACGATTATGAAGTGAGATATGGCGCTATTGCAATGCCTTGTTTGAAATATCTGCTCTCTGTGTCGTTCAGTAATGAGGATTAATTCTGAATGTGCTTTCCCCATACTCTGTACAACTCTTTTGTGATAAATACCTTTCACGCGTATATTGTAAATGACTAACTTGTATGTCTTAATGGCCCAGACACTTTATCTAATCAAATTTCGACTCATTATTTACAATCTTCAATTAATTGTAGCATTATAGAAAGAGTGTGAAACATCCATATGCCACCACAGTCGGTGAAGAAATATTCCAGGCTGGGGCCATACCCTCGGACACCGACTTTCGTATTTTTCGTGATTATGGACCGGTGCCGGGTAAGTAATTCAGTTCTTATCAATTCAAACACTGTCTAATACCTTGCTTAGGTTTAGATATGGCTACTGTGTCCAATGGTTATGTTTATCACACCAAGTATGATCGCTATAGTGTAATATCCCGCGGTTCTCTGCAGAATACGGGAAACAATGTTCTTCCCCTGGTAAGAAGTATTGCCAATGCTGAGGAAATGTATAATACTCAGGTGGGTTTTTATTTTAATTAAATCAATTTAGCTTTTTACTCACATTCTTTCACTTTCCCTAGGCTTATTCTGAAGGTCATTCAGTGTTCTTTGACTTCCTGGGAATATTTTTTGTCTACTACTTTGAGTCTACGGGCACAGCCTTAAACCTTTCCTTTGCTTTGGGTAGCATACTTCTGGTTGGTCTCTCTTTATGGCGCATGTCCCGGGTTACAGGTCAAAAAGTTCGTAAATTTGCTGCTGAATTTGGAATATTCCTTGGATTGGACATTGCTGGATTTTTTTTGGCCCTGGGATTACCCTTGTTGATGGCCGTGTTCTATGATGCTGGCGATCGTACCTTAGCCTACTTTTCTCATAGTTGGTTGCTGCTGGGAATATTTATTTGTCCTTCGTTAATTGGCTTGCTGCTACCCATGACACTTTACCTGACACTGAGAACACAAGTGGGTTAAAGTTGTTTCCAGAAAATTTAAAAGTTAATTTGTACTTTTTGAAATAGGTCAAGATACCACATCATTTTCGTCTACAAATCGCTGGACATGCTCGTTGTGTTCTCCTGGCTGCTGTGTGCATTCTACTGACAGCTGTGAGCATACGCAGTGCCTACCTCTTCATGATCTCAATATTTTTCTATGTGGGATCACTGGTCATCAATTTGTTAAGCAGGCTTCATGATCGAGGTAAGCTGTTGAACTTACAAAGAAATTGTAGATATTAAAACTTTAAGTTTCAGGTTACGTTTGGTCTCTGATTTTGAGTGTTTGTCAGATCTTTCCCTTTCTGTATTACACTTATTTATTTCATACTTTTCTGGTAATTTATATACCCATGACGGGTCGAAATGGTACCACAGTAAATCCAGATATGCTGGTGGCTTTGCTGTGTGCCTTGGGTACGATATGTGCTTTGGGTTTTGTGGTAAGTCGCTTAAATGTCAGAGCAAGGAACGGTTGATACTTGAATCAGCTACTTTCAGGCTCCTTTGGTCAACGTGTTTCGACGTCCCAAGTGTCTAATAGGAGGCTTGGCTCTCACTATGTTTGTTTTCTGCATGATAACTGTCTCGGATGTGGGCTTTCCATATCGTGCCAAAACAAGTGTAATGCGGGTAGACTCCATGGTAAGTGGAAATCTTTATAAAGGGAATCCATTTTGATTAGTATTTCTCAGCAAGTGCATCGCAAATTCTTCGAGTATGATGGATCTTTGAGTCTGGAGGACTCTGGTTATTATCTTCACCTACTGGATAGACATAAGGAAGAGCCTTTAAAAGAAACCATGAACCTAACTGATCTCAGACGTGTGGGTGATACGTGCGGGGATGAGTTAATGTGCGGCATTCCCTGCTATCGTTGGTGTTCGTCACGTAAAGAAGCACGTTGGTTACCCCGTGAGAAATTAGTGGAATTACCCTACCCCACGGTCTTGGAGTTTTTAAATAAGACAATACTGGATAATGGATATCAAGTGCGTTATGAATTCAGACTGAGTGGACCGCCTAATATGGGTCTTTTTATAAAGCCCAAAAATGGTGCGAGAATACACCGATGGTCTTTTCTACAGGAGATGTTAGATAATCCATCTATCCATAAGCCGCCTTATCAATTATATATTACTCATGGAAGTGATAGATCGCCTGTGGAATTTTACATAGAGTTAACGGTGAGTTTGTCTTAGAATTATTCCTTACACTTGCAAAAGGTACAAAGTCTTAGCCAAATGCTTGCTTAAAAGGAGGAAGACAAACTGAAAGTTCATATTGAAATTCGCAGGTTAAAAAAATATATATTTTTCATTTCAATATCAAACCTTATAACCAGAGCTCCCAAAAAATGCTCCCTTTTCACAGGCTGTCAGATAAAATACAGTCACTCTGAGACCCTTTGAACTAGTGTAACGAAATGACATCTCACCTCTGACTATTCACAAAGTGCTCTTTGCTCAATCAATGAGAGATTTTTTTAGCTTGCTTTGCTCATGTGTTTCCTTGAGACACTTTGCTGCTCAGAATTTGTCGAAAGTGTCTTACAAGCATGTGTGTGTGACTCAGTAAACTATATATGTGTATGCATGTATGTGTGCTTTTGTAAAAGGCAAAACAATACATCGACGCAGCTGATTGTTGTTAATTAGCCTCTAATGGCTTTAAGAGTTTTAAATTTTCCTGAGCCTTCATGTCCGTCTGTCCGTCCATCTGTATGAACACCTAGATCTCAGAGATGGTAAGAGATAGAGGTTTGACATGTATGGGACAAATGCTTCTTTTATCTGCACGCAAATCAAGTTTGTTTAAAATTTTGGCCACGCCCCCTCCCGCCCCCGCAATTTTGAAAAAACGTTATATCTCCTACAGTTTTGAAGATAGACGATTTGTACCTTCTAGAGATAGTTAGTAATTAGCAAAATGAATCGATTTTCCGAAGAAATGAAAAAGATCGGATGAACGGTTCTCAAGTTAAGAGCAAATAAGTAAAGAACCCCCCCCTCCCCGCTACCACCCTTCCCACCCTAAAAAAAATGTTGCATTCTTTTCGGATGGTCACCCTAAGGAACGCAGGAACACTGTTAAACATGTTTTTTCATGAGTAACGGGTATATCGAAGTCGGTTAGAGTCGGCTTTAACTTACGCTCTCTTTTTTTTAAAAAAGTGCATAATTTTTAAATTTTCAATACCTTAAATTCATCGCTTTATACCGAATGTGGTATAGTATTTTCTGGCCCCCATGTTAAAAATTTTGAGGCGGTATTGACGGCTAAACTCCAAGAAGTGTTCAAATCATTTAATGAGGTCAAAGAGTACACCGGCTTGCAAAAAATTCAAAGAAATGAAAGGCAAATGAACAAACAATAATTGCGCCGAACGTGAAAATTGTATTCACGACGGCAGGCCCTTTTTACTATAATCCTGCAAAGGGTTTCGTGTAATTATATTCAAAATAAATACATAAATGCCCTGCAAATGGCTCCAATAGCCTCGAGAATTATGGATCATGTACGAGTGAAAGGGCTGTCCATAAAGGTAATGTTTGCACGCAAGCCCATATCGCTTAAAATTGTTTTGGCGACCAGACTGGATAAATCAGTCCAAGAAATTAATTTGCAAATAATTAAATATACGTTGTTGAAGACTGAGATTGTCGTGAAAAAGTTAGGGATGATCCAGCCTACTTATTGCTTAAAAATAAGAATTTAAATTATTATACATCGAATATTGTATATTTTCAAACATATTTTAATCCTAGTAGGCCAAGTGAGTGTGTAACACAACAATAGAAAAGACACTTTGCTCGGACACTTTGCTTGATTTGCTCAGTTGCTTGTGCTCAGCTGCTGACACCCGAACGAAACTCTCCCCATCAAACTGTTATAGTCAGACAGCTTCGTGTGTTTCTCTCATCGATTACTATGAGACAGAAAACACTAGAAAATCAAAATTTAGTGTTCTGTTCAGAGAGTGAGCTACTCTGTTAAATTTTTTCCTGTCATTTCGGTGAGCAGACAGTATAGAAAAATTTGGTTGACCATATTTTGCGAGCTCTGCTTATAACATCAAAATTATAGAACTTTCATATCAATTAGAATTTGAAAAACAGAAAGCGACGGCATGCTTTTATTAGCTGTGAGAGAGTAACATGCTAGGGAGTTTTGTGGTGCAGAGGTTAGAGTGTCAGACTGCTGTGCGGGATTTGTGCGGGTTCAATCCCGCCTCGGAACAAGTTTTTTTTTCATGTTCGTAAATATTGCAGTGATATTTTCAAAAATATTAATTTAATCTTAGTCATATCAGAGAAAAATTGATAATGCGTGTTGAGACTGTTTTGCAGCCATGAAAAATGCTGCAAAACAGTCTCAACACGCATTATCAATTTTGGTCCAACATTTGGGCCGGAATTGCGCTTTTTTCTTAGCGGGTTTTGTTTTTTGGGCCTTCCAGGGTCCTTGGCTTGTTAAGGTAAACCTTCGATTTCAAATAGCCCCACATAAAGATGTCCGTAGGCGTCTAGTCTACACAGAAAAAAAATATGATCCATATCATTTTGATATGGGCTGGTTAATTTGATATTTTGTGAAATATCATTATATTCATATCATTTCTAAACTTTTACGTTTCATTTTAACAGTTAATAATATCAACTTGTCAAATGATATTAGAAAATATTAGAAAGATATTTATTTATTTTCGAAACTCTAATAACACTAGTTTACAGCCAAAAAGACCCATTTCTGCTGAAAATTTTTTTTAGTGTAGTTTGGATTGGTAATCTCAAAAATCAATTTCAAAAATTTTTTCATGGCTCCGTTTTTTAAATATAATTTTTTTTTATTTGTTTGGTAGGGGCACTTACATTTTAAGCCATATCTCACTTTATAATTGTCAGATAGAGTCAAGCAAGATAAGAATCGAAAGGGTTTTACGCTACCAGTAATCGAGTAGAACACTGTTTTGAAATCGGTTCATTAGTTTGAATACAATAACCAAAAATATTTTTGAAAAATCGATTTTTTGCTCGAAAATTTATTTTTGGTCGCCTGGTATAAAAAAAATCCAAAAAAATTATTTTTATTTTTTCTACATAAGAATCGCACTTCTACGAAGAAAAACGGATATCGATGATCAAAATCTGTGAACAAACACAGGAGCTGTAAGCAATTTAGTGCAAAAAAATGTGATATTTTCGTGATTATTTTAAAACAAATTTTCGTTTGCTTCGACTTTTGTTCCGTTTTTAATTTTTATTTTCATTCTGGCTTTTCGTTAACTTCATAAATTGACCAAAAACGAAGAAAAATACAAATTTATTTATTGAAAACACACAAAGTACTCTTTGACTGTTAGTTCCTCTACTCAATTTGATCCATCTACGGTACGTGTTACACGATTTTCCTCACCAATAACTTATTTTCTTCGTTAAAGTGCGATTCCTAAGTAGAAAGAATCAAAATAATTTGTTTGTATTTTTTAATATTTTTTCTAGTTGTTTAAAAATAAAATTTCTTGTATTTTCGAGCAAAAAATCGATTTTTTTGAAATTATCTTGGTTGTTGAATTCAAACTACTGAACCGATTTAAAAACAATGCTCCACGCAATTATTGGCAGCTCCATTATCTTTCGATTTATTTCTTACTTGACTCTATCTGACAATATTGAATTGAGATATGGCTTAAAATGTAAGAGTACCTACCAAAAAAATGAAAAAAATTAATATTTTAAAAACGGAGCCATGAAAAAATTTTTAAAATCGATTTTTGAGATCACCATTCCAGACTATACTAAGAAAATTTTTCAGCTGAAATGTGTCATTTTTTTTATATTTTTGTAAACTAGTGTAATGGGAGAGGGATGTATAGAAAATGCGATAAGGAAAGGGACAGATAGTTGGGCAAATCGAAACTTCAAGCAACGAAAAAAAAAGGTATACGGGTGTGTTCCAGAAATCTCTAGCGGTTTTCGTATAAACGTTAGCAATTCATATAAAAGCTGTTTGAATTTATATGTTAAGGCGCTCAAAAATGCCCGGCTACTAGATTAGATGTCAAAAGTTGAGCGATTTGAAACCGCCTGGTCAACGTCAAGCAGATTTGAAGCGTACAGTTTTCCTGCCACATAATCTAGTAGGCGGTCTGATTCTTGGCACTTCGCAAATAAAGTAGTTTCAGTTTAGTTTGAAGTGCAATCGTTTATACGGAAATCTCTAGAGATTTCTAGAACACCCCTGATAAGAAGGCTTTCAGCCATGAGTGCACACTCATGCCCGATAGCGCAGTGCGGTAAAACGCCATGCCAATTTGTAACGTACAAGTGGTCCCGAGTTCGATCCCCAGTCAAGGCGGAGTCAAGGAATTATAAATTCGTTCTTTTTCTGTTTCTATCAGGGACCGTAACAGTTATAACTTTTATGATAAAAATTACAAAAAAACAGTTATTTGAACATTTTTATATAAAAATTTTAATATAACTGTTATTGTATAATTTTTATATAAAAATTTTTGAATAACAATTAAATTATAATTTTTTTATTTCAATTAGAAAAACAATTAATTTAAATTTTATAATTTTTATCAATTTATAGGCCAGTTAAAAATAAATAAAACACAGGAAGACATTAACTCGGCAAGTATAAGTAAAATAAGATGTGAATATATAGAATAAGTGAGATCAATTCACTGGTTTTGGCGGTTGGCTGCATTAGAATAAAGCAAAAGCTACACATTCTTAGTAGTACATATATGGACTAATTTTCTACAATTTTGTTGGTGTAGTAGATGGGGGCGATTTTAAAAATTGTTTCTTAATTAACCGATTTTCGCCATTGCCCATTGATGTATTAGCCCGTCAAGCACTAGAATATAAACATATAAGCCCTCAGATCAAAGTTACTCAAACTTTTGTCGTACGATGTTTGGCCGGGATATCTTAAAGTAATTGTTTTTTTAATTTTTATAATAAAAATTTTTCATATCAATTAATTTATAATTGTTAAATAAAAATTTTTTATAACAATTAATTTTTAATTTTTTTATAAAAATTTAAATTAACTGTTATTTCATAACTGAAATAAAAAAATTATAATTTAACTGTTATTGGAAAATTTTTTTTTAAATTATACGATAACAATTAAAAAAAATTTTTTGGGAAAAAATTGCAAATAAAAATTTATTGCTTTAGTGGACTCGCCATTCAAAATTATGAAGTCTGGTGATTAAAAAGAATCGGAACAATAATTTTTAACAGAAATTGTTATTTTTTTCATAACAGTTATTTTTGGTCCCTGGTTTCTATGAAACAATAATAAATTGTTCTTAGCTAAAAATGAACGCCTGGTAGTATTGGATGTACGGACCTGCCATTTGTGATTGATTTTTTTTCGTTCTGTAATAATGAAATAATTAAATATCAATTTGATCTTAAAAATATCATTTTGATGTGGTCGAAAATTTCATTTTAATATTTTCGAACAGGTCAATTTTAAGTTTGTCATATCGGCTTTTTTATCGGTCTTGAGCCCCATATCATATCATTATTTTTTTCTGTGTAGACGAATTATCATCTCTGCAAAAAGTTATAGTGTTGGGTGACGATTGAGTTAAAAAAATTAAACTAGACATAGAACACACAGAAAGCACACTCATGTAAAATTGTGGGTCCACATCAGAGAATTGCATAAATTACTTTTTTCTTGATTGCCCCATACACAAAAATTTCTAATCACATTTATTCAATCAGCAAAACTTAGCATTGCATATATATTACCTTCATACCGGCAAACGCATCGAGCGGATGAAGCAGAGGTTTTTTGATCCAACATCTTATGATTAAATAAAAGTCAACAGCGAACATGTTGTAGATGCAAGTTTGATGTGTAGAGTGCAACGCCAGTTTATTGGGGTGTTTATTAATGTATGAGTGTATTGCAGTCGTACGAAGCCGTTCTCTGGTTCACATCGAATATGCACGTTATAGATTTGACATCTTTGTGTTTCTTTTTAAAGCTGTCAATTCCTACTTTTGCTTCATCGTTTCAATTTTTACGTTTACTCAATGCAAGTGTATTAAAACCTCCCCATTTCTTAATTTAATGAAATTTTAATTTTGCAGAAAGGCGATGGAAATTTTAAGGAACCCGTCTTTGAGCTGGGCGTGTCGGGGCACTATGTTAGCGCCAATGATAAGCGAGATGCATTAAGCGAACAGTTCTTGGCAACTCTACCAGATTTTGCTTTCTCCATGGAATGGCCAAGTAGCTATGAACGATATATATTTTAGATTTTTAAGAATTAGAAGTAATGTAACTTATGTAAGTTTCTTTAGGAAACAATTAAGTATGCAAGACAATAAAAATTAAACCAAACATTGTGATTCGTGGTCTCCAATCGTTGTTGCCCCCCGTACAAAGAAAAAAATCTTTTTTTATCTTTCTTTGATATGAAATCAACGTATGGCATAAATGTGTTGTTAAGCCATAAATATGAAATATCTTTCAAGAGCGAGGGTTACCTTATTAATATAGAAATATCCTTTTCAATAGTTAATTAAAAAAAGAACGCTTATTATTTGAAGTGTTGTGGCAAAGTAATAAAGCTGTGTGCATTGTTGTTGTAACTTTTTCATATTTCCTTAGTGTCTGTATCGCTCTGAGTAAAGCAAGTTTGTGGTAGTATTCGTTTTACTTAAAGTTATCTACTCAGATGAGATTTAAATTTAGTTTGGCACAATATCTTATATATGAAATTCTCGTGTCACAATGTTCGTTCCCGTACTCCTCCGAAACGGCTTGACCGATTCTCATGAAATTTGTGAGCATATTGAGTAGGTCTGAGAATCGGCTAACATCTATTTTTCATACCCCTTAGTGATAAGGGTTGTCCACCCTTAACATAACAAAGCGTCGGTGAAGTTTGTATGGGAAAAATTTTATTTTTCATCCGATTGACTTGAAACTTGGTTTGTAAGCATAGTACGCGAAATGATTCGACTTCGGAAAATCCGTCATCGAGGAAAATGGCCGAAAAATTCTGCATGCAAAAAAAGGATTTTTCATCCGAGTGACTTGAAACTCGGTTTGTATGGGTAGGATACGAAATAATTTAAAATGTGATTTTCCCATGTCGGAAAATCCGACCCCATGCGTAAAATTCCCGGAAAATTCTGCATGAAAAATATTATTATTCACCCGAGTGACTTGAAACTCGGTTTGTAAGGTCAAAATGAGAATTCATTTGTGTTTTCATTTTCCGATGTTGGAAATACCGCCGGGATGCCCACTGGGAAGTGGATGGGATGTGAATATAATGTGAGTGGGATGTGGGCGGGAAGTGGGCGGAAAGTGGGTGGTACATGGGTGGCAAGTGCGTGGAATGTGTGTGGTAAGTGGATGGGAAGTGGGTGTGCATTGGTTCTATACTGTTGAAGGCGCAGCAAAGCGCGACGAGTTATTTGCTAATGAAACAGAAGTAATCTTTCATGGTTGTCTATAACAAACAATGATTTGTAATGTACACACATTAAGCTTCACAATTTCAACCCAAATTTATACAACTGACACGTGGACGAAGTCGCGGCGGGTTCAGCTAGTTTCATATAAATAGAACATCTTTTCTTAATCATTCAGATTTCAAAGCTGCTTAAAATTATTTCTATTCATGTGAAACATTGTGCCCAACTTTATTTCTACCTCATCTGAGTATATGCCTTAATGTAGACTTCTAAAGCGCTGTTATTAAGCCATCAGAAAACAGAAATGATGTTTCAAAATCTCAAACTTTTCTTTCCTCCCACAAAATTTTTCGATGGCCTTGTAATAAATATAATGACCCTCGTTTTCTACAGATATTAGATATTGGATGTAATAAAACTCTTAAATTCCAAGCAGCCTATAACTTTAAATTGCTAGCTCAGTCGCTTAGTTTGCTTTGTGCAAGGTGCTTGGATAGTCCCACAAATATCCGAAAAATGAGTGCCATAAGGAATAAGAGTGTAGGAAAAGGCGTCCTTGGCCTAGCATTCAATTAATGGTTTTTGATTTCTAGGAGGAGACATACAAAAAGCTTCCCTGGTATTATGCCCCCACTTATCTGCTCTTTTGGGTGGCTCTTTTCTTTGCTGTGGTTTATCCCCTCTTCAACCACTTACCCAAGGGCGTAAAAATTGAGCAACAAGCTGAAAACTCTGGCGTATTTGTGGCACAGCGGGCTGAAAAGCTATTATTTGAAGTGGATCTTGTCGGTCCCAAACTAACGGGATATGAACAGAACGAGGTAGTCATGGTTCAGTTTCTGCTTAACGAAATTGAAAAAGTGAGTCAAGTAATGCGGGAAGATCTCTACGAGATGGAGGTGGATGTGCAACGAGCATCCGGAGCCTATTTACATTGGCAAATGGTAAATATGTATCAGGGAGTGCAGAATGTGATAGTCAAATTGAGCACTAAGAGTTCCAATAGTACTTCCTACCTGCTAGTCAACAGTCACTTTGACTCCAAGCCCAGCAGCGTGGGTAAGTAAAGAATTGACGGCAGATCCAAAGAGGAGTTGTATTACTACTCTGAATGTTTGTTAGGAACGGGTGATGCGGAAAGTATGATAGTTACCATGCTGGAGGTACTACGTCTGATGGCCACTTCCCAGGACACTTTTTTGCATCCCATTGTATTTCTATTTAATGGAGCTGAGGAACAACCCTTACAGGGCTCACATGGATTTATTTCGCAGCACAAATGGTCTGCGAACTGCAGGTGAGTTATTTTTGGGAAAACTTTGAAAGTGATAACTTTTTACTCATTTAATTAGGGCCTTGCTTAACTTGGATGCTGGTGGTGCGGGGGGTCGGGAGTTGCTGTTTCAAGGTGGTCCCAATCACCCTTGGCTCATGCATGTAAGACAATTGTTTGAGAATTTTTACAGAATTTGATAGAATAAATCCGATTTACAGCATTACAAAAAGAGCATTAAACATCCATTTGCCACCACAATGGCTGAGGAAATATTCCAGGGTGGTCTGATACCCTCTGATAGTGACTTTAGAATCTTTCGAGACTTTGGACCTGTCCCAGGTACGTAGTGGTATGTGACTAACCAATTTTGGTGTCGGTTTTAAGAGTTCCAACCGATCGATATAAAAATCAAATTCAATTAAGATAAGCTTAGCGATATGGACGTTATTTAGATAAATGTTATTTAATAACAGTAGAGGTCTTCATTGCACAATTTATTAAGAAAGTATCGAAGAAGAAAGTTAAATTCCTGAAAGGTCGTTTAGCTAATCAAATACCCTACTTTTGAATTGACTTGGTAAATTTTTCTAAAGAAACTTAATGAGTTACTTAATAGAACAACTTCTTCAGAATTCTAATCACACTTTCTAAGAGCGAAAGTCCAAGTAAGGGTAGATGCAGTAGACTGCTGGTTTCCCTGTAGTGTTGACACCACAGGATCCCACTTACTCCGCTGATAAAAGATCTTACTTAAGTTCCTATCACAAGTTACCATGCATTCTAATACTTTAAATCAGAAGCGCCCATGCCCATTTCGCAAGGCACGCTTTTGTTGTTGCGTAACGCAAAGGAATAGCTTGCCAAAAGCCTACATAAAGCAAAGACAAATTCATATGCGGGCTCTATGTTTGGTTGATGTTGCCTTCAGACCTGCAACCACAACATCATATGCGTCTCTCTTCTCTCTCTCCGATGTCTGTCGCAAACTCGAACGCAACAACAAAGTTGCTTATGCGTACGAGCGAACGCTTTTCGCTATCCACGGCGGCACGAGCCGAACTCAAGCGGAGACTTGTGCCAAGAGATCAAACACATTTTCATTCTCTCCCTGATGTTCAATGCAAGAGGGTTAAGGCAGGTCTGCGTAGCAACGATACAAGCACACACAAACATCAATCGGGTTTCTCTTTCTATTTCGTATTGTTGTTTTTGCTTGAATAATATTTTGTGCATTTATATTGGTTTTGACGAGCTGGTAAGCTCATTCTGGACACCCCTGCGCTACAGGGATTTCTTAAAAAATTATAAAAGGAATTTCAAAGGAATACTGCCAAATAACTTAAAAACGAGTAAGAAAGTCGATCAAGCCCGGCAGTAATATACTCTGTACCTTCTCTCTGTAGCTTCTTACTACGTTTGATGAACTTTATAAAAAGGAAAGGAAAATATATCAAAATTAATGAGAAAAGGAACTTTTCCACTTTTGTACAAACATTCTTTAAATATCTTTGAACCGATTCTGGATTCGGTTTCCACATTCTTCGTCTTAATTACCAACTTAACTAGGTCTGGATATGGCTGCTATGTACAATGGTTTTGTTTATCACACTAAGTTTGATCGCTATAGTGCCGTTTCCCGTGATTCCCTTCAAAATACTGGTGACAATTTGCTTGCCCTGGTGCGAAGTATTTCCCATGCTGAGGAAATGTACAACACAGAGGTGAGTTTTGTTTTTCTAATTTCACTTAACCCTTAAACAAGTATTCCTTTGCTTAGGCTTACTCGAAGGGACACTCGGTGTTTTTTGATTTCTTGGGACTGTTCTTTGTGTACTACACCGAGTCCACTGGAATCGCCCTCAATATATCCTTTGCTTTGGCTAGCATTTTACTGGTTTGTGTCTCTTTATGGCGCATGTCTAGGGTTACGGATCAAAAAGTTGGTGTATTTGCGGGTGAATTTGGATGGTTCTTTCTGTTGGCCATTGCAGGATTTCTCTTAGCTCTGGGCTTTCCCTTGCTGATGTCTGTATTTTATGATGCAGGCGATCGTACCATGACCTACTTTACCAACAGTTGGCTTATTATTGGACTATTTGTTAGTCCCTCAGTAGTAGGTTTGATTTTACCCGTGACGCTTTACCTGACTTTGAGACTCAGGGTAAGTTGGTTAAGAAAATGGTTGGGATTATGGGAAACTCTTTATAAATTTACTTACAGGAGAAGATTACCCACTCGTATCGTTTACAAATAGCTGGACATGCTCACTGTGTATTCTTAGCGGTTCTTTGTATTATACTGACAGCAATAAGCCTGCGTAGTGCCTATCTGGTTATGATTTCTATATTCTTCTATGGTTGCTCATTGATCATCAATTTGTTGAGCAGTCTTCATGATCGAGGTAAGTTTTGATGTGAAACATCTTTAATTTCGGTTCGGACGATTTTAGTAGGAGTAAAATTTGGTTTCAGCGTCACGTGACGCTGAGGTCTGCATATATTGTGTTGTTGTTTTAACAATGGGTCCCAGGGGAAGAGGAGTAAAAATGGGCAATGGGCGGAAAGAGGAGGGAAAGTGGAGGAACTTGACAGTGTCTTGACAGTGACTTAACAGTGACTTGCCAATGACTCGACAGTGACTAAATGAACAGTGACTAAAGTGTGACTAAGAAGTGACTAAACAGTGACTGAACACTTACTTAACAGTGGCTGAACAGTGACTAAGCAGAAACTTTACAGTGACTAAAGAGAAAGTTAACAGTAACTAAACAATGACTTCACGGGGACTAGAGAGTGACTAAGCAATGAATGAACAGTGACTGAGCAGTTATTAAAATGAGACTCATAAGTGACTAAAGAGTGAGTAAACATTAACCGAACAGGTACTTAAAAGTGGCTAAACGGTGAGAAGATAGTAACTATACAGTGACTTGCCAATGACTCGACAGTGACAAAGCAGTGACTTAACAGTGACTTGACAATGTCTAAACCAGGGGCGCCCATGCCTATTGCGCATGACACGCATGTGTTGTTGTTCCACGCAAAGGAATAGCCTGCGCGCATTCGATTTGCGCATGCCATAAGCCAGCAAAAAACAAAAACAAATTCTATGCCTGCGCTGTGTTTTGTTGTTGTCGCGCTCTGACCTGCAACAACAACATCATATGTGTCTCTCTTCTCTCTATCCTATGTCTCTCGCACACTCAAACCCAACAACAAATTGCTTATGCGTACGGCTGAACGCTTGTCGCGCTATCGAGTATGATTTGCGTAGCAACGACCACACATACACACAAACAAGAATCGGTTCTCTCTCTCTATCTCATTTAATTGTTATTGTTTGAAATATAATCGGTGTATGTGTATTGTTCATGGCGCGCTGGTAAGCTCGTTTTGGGCACCCCTGGTCTAAACAATGTCTAAGCAGTGACTAAATAGTGACTTGACAGTGACTCAAAAGTGATTTGACAGTGAATAAAAATTGATATAATAGTGACTTGACAATGACTAAACAGTGACTTAGTGCGGACTTAACAGTGACTATTCAGTGAGTAAGCAGTAACTTAACAGTGAGTAAGCAGTGACTTAACAATATCTAAACAGTTACTTGAAATTTACTAATCAGCGACTAGGAAGAGGCTAAACAGATCTTAAACCGCAGTTAAAAGCTATTAAACTTAGCATCATATTTCACATCAAAGCTTCGTGAGTGTTCAGGACACTCACACCTATTTTTTTTTTTAATTGCACCAGAAACTAAAGCTGGACTTACCAATTTCAGGTTACTTTTGGTCACCAATTCTGGCTGTTTGTCAGATCATGCCCTTCTTGTACTTCAGCTATCTGTTTCATGCTCTGCTGGTAATTATAATACCCATGTTAGGTCGCAATGGCATGAAAACAAATCCAGATCTGCTTATAGCTGTGCTGTGTGCTCTGGGTACCTATTTAGCTATGGGTTTTGTGGTAAGGCATATTGAAACATAATCTGACTTTAATTACTTACTCTAAACTATTTTAGGCTCCTCTTATCAACGTTTTCAGACGTCCCAATTGTGTTATAGGAGGCTTGGCTGTTACAATGTTCATCTTTTGCATGATCTCTGTGTCCGAGGTGGGATTCCCCTATCGAGCCAAAACCAATGTGATGCGTCTGCACTTTCTAGTAAGTTTTATTATACTCAAAATGTCCTTTTATATACATACGAATTAATTATTATCATTTTTTCTAGGAAGTACATCGCAAATTCTATGAGTACGACGGCTCCCTTAGCTTAGAGGACAGCGGGTATTACTTTGATTTGCAGGACAGACGCTTGGAATCACCCCTAATGGATTATATGAATCTCACTGGATTCACACAGGTGGGAGAAGAGTGTCATAAAGAGATGAAGTGCGGATTACCCTGCTTCAATCATCGATGGTGTGCCACTGTCGAGAAGGCTCGCTGGTTGCCCCGTACACAGCCTGTGCACATACCTAGCCCCTCTACTACTTTGGAGTTTTTAAACAAAACTGTTTTAGCCAGTGGTTTTGAGGTGATCTTTTGGTTCAGGTTGAGAGGTCCTCCACGCATGAGTCTGTTTGTGGGACCCCGGCCAGGAGTAAAAGTTTTGAATTGGTCTTTTCTGAAAGGCATGTTGGATAATCCCTTTAAGTTCAAGCCACCGTATCATGTATTCATAGCCTACGGCATAGATGACTCGCCCATAGAATTCTTCATAAAATTATTGGTAAGTATTTCGAAATGGATATGTTATATAACTCAACTAATTTATGGAAACCTACAGAAAGATGATGGCAAATTTGACGAACCCGTTTTTGATCTGGGCGTATCGGGTCACTATATGGATGAAACGCATCCACGCGACGCCACCACTAAAGAGTTTATAGATAGTCTGCCAGATTTTGCTCATCCCATGGAATGGCCAACTTCATATGAACGATTTGTATTTTAAGACTTACGTGCTGTAAGTCTTTTGGTGTAGGCGGCTGAATTGCTTATCAATAAACTGTGAAAAGAAATCGAAAAAAGATTTTGTAATTCTGTATTTTGTATTTGGCTGCACAATTCTTAAAACGAAAATAATAGGAAAAAACTTTTTATTTTTTCAAATCTAAAATTCAGCCGCAAAAACCATTTGCTGTTCCTACCTTTATGTTCTATTATAATGCTGCATCAGCACACAGTGTAGACTTTGGCATGCCAAATAATAAATTTTAAAATCAATTACAAACTGTTCAAGTCAGTCGTTATGATATCAATTGCACCCTATTTGAAGCAGTCTTCAATGAATGGTTCCCCCTATAAAAAAATCAATCTTTTTATCTTTTGCTGATATAGAATCAAAAACCCAAAAAAACGCGATTTAGTCATAAATAATGAATATCTTTATATGCTGCACACTAAAGATATGAACAATAATAAAAACAAAAGTTTCGAAATAATTTAAAATAGTCCATTTGACTATGTAAGTTTAGTTTTTGTCGGACAGCTGCGAGGGTTGGTCTATGCCAGCAAGATGGGCTCTCACAAGGATAACAATGTAGAAAAAAGTTATGCAATTTTTAACAGCCTATTATAACTGTACTCGTGTTGTAGGATCTGATGCTTACTACTGAAGCCAAGACAGATGTCAACACCATAATTCAGTTCACTGATAAAGCTAAGAATTATAAACAGCTGAGCTGGTACTATGCTCCAGCTTATCTACTCTGTTGGGTGGCACTCTTCTTTGCTGTGGTATATCCGCTATCCAATTACTTACCCACCGGATTGAAGATTGCAGAGGAAACTGAGAAGCCAGGACAATTTGTGGCAGAAAGGGCTCAACGTTTGTTATACGAAATCGATGGCATGGGACCGCGTGTGGTGGGAGATGTGGCCAATGAGGTTACCGTAGTACAATTTCTGCTCAGGGAAATCGAAGAAGTACGCAAAGTAATGCGTGAGGATCTGTACGAAATGGAAGTGGATGTTCAACGTGTATCGGGCTCTTATCTCATAAGTGGTTGGATAAATATGTACCAAGGTGTACAGAATGTCTTGGTCAAGTTGAGCACAAAAAGTTCTAATAGCAGCTCATATTTGCTGTTGAATAGCCACTACGATACCAAGCCGGGAGCTACTGGTAAGTGAATGTTATACCTAGAATGAGTGTAGTCTTAGAGTTTATCTATAGGTGCGGGCGATGATGCTCACATGGTGGTGGTTATGTTGGAGGTATTACGTCAAATGGTCATATCCGAGGAAACTTTTCTGCATCCCATTGTATTTCTTTTCAATGGAGCCGAAGAACAGCCACTTCAGGCAGCACATGGATTTATAACTCAACACGAATGGGCTCCGAATTGCAGGTAAGTGTTTCTGTCCGACTTGAACAACTCAACATTAGATGACATTACTTCCTGACCAAAGAGCTTTGGTGAATCTAGAAGGCGGTGGCGCTGGTGGTCGTGAGCTACTCTTTCAAGGCGGTCCCAATCATCCCTGGCTAATGCGTGTAAGTTTCCTAGTCCCTTCATATTTTATCTTATCAAATTTTGTAGCATTACAGAAAAAGTGCCAAACATCCGTTTGCGACCACAATAGCTGAGGAAATATTTCAGGCAGGCCTCATACCGTCGCAATCAGACTTTAGAATTTTTCGTGATTATGGTCCTGTGCCAGGTGAGGTCTTTAAATACCTTTTGTGACTATTACAATTAGGTAATCTCCTTGACTAGGTCTGGATATTGTTATTGTGGCCAATGGTTATATCTATCATACCAAATTTGATCGATATAGTGCTGTATCGCGCGATTCCCTTCAGAATTCTGGAGATAATGTACTCTCGCTGGTGCGCAGCTTAACCAATGCGGAGGAAATGTACGACACAGAGGTGGGTACTTCTTAGTTCTTAATTCTTCCTATTATTCTTTTCACTTTCTGTAGGCTCACTCTGAAGGTCATTGTGTGTTCTTTGATTTCCTGGGCCTGTTCTTTGTCTATTATCAAGAATCTACGGGTATAGCGCTCAATATATCCTTTGCTTTGGGTGGTATCATTCTGGTATGTCTGTCTATATGGCGCATGTCCAAGGTGACGGGTGAAAAAGTTGGCACATTTGCGGCTGAATTTGGAATATTCTTCTTGTTGGCCATTGCTGGCTTTATACTGGCTCTGGGCTTCCCCTTGCTGATGTCGGTATTCTATGATGCAAGCGATCGTACCATGACCTACTTTGCCAACACGTGGTTACTTCTGGGCATATTCATTTGTCCCACAGTGATTGGTTTGGTTTTACCCATGACGCTCTACTTGACACTGAAATCGAAAGTAAGTTTAAAAGACTCAAAATAAATTTTTAAGTTAATTATAATAAATTATTGTAGGATAGCATACCTCACTCTTATCGTCTTCAAATCGCTGGACATGCTTACTGTGTATTACTGGCTGTTATATGCATTCTACTGACCGCCCTAAGTCTACGTAGTGCCTATATCTGTATGACGTCTTTGTTATTCTATGTGGGAGCTTTAATGGTCAATTTGGTTAGCAGGCTGCATGATCGGGGTAAGTTTTGGTATTTTTGTTGAAATGAAGGTTGGAAACTGATTCATCAGAACCGATTTGGTTCTGTTATGTTGAACCAGAGACTTACTTATTTTAAGTAGCACCTCAAATCTCTGTATTAAGAGCATAGATATTATTCGAGTATCACGTAATGATGCAGTTTAAATATATTTTCTAATAAGTATAGGGCCTATATTCCGAAATTTATATTACACTTCGCAACCAAATTTTTAAATTTTTATGTAATTTGGACTCTGAAGAAAGAAAGTTCAAAATATAATTTTTTGGTGACATATAATTTGAGTTTTTCTGCAGAGATTTTTGACCCTCAAGGTCGTATAAATATAGCGTAATGTATAATGCTTCTCCTTTGTGATTCCTAAGCGATTATATTAAGGTTCGGGTCGAAAGGTTTGTTGGTTCGGGTACAATATTTCAGGGGCTTACAACATAAATGAAAACTATAAACTAAATGTAATTCTTCGCAACTATTTTAGGTTACTTTTGGTCTTTGACTTTGGCTATTTGTCAGATAATGCCATTTCTGTACACCAGCTATGTGTTTTACACCTTGGTTACAATAGTTATACCCATAACTGGCCGTAATGGTGTAGGTATTAATCCGGATATGCTGGTTGCTCTGTTGTGTGCCATGGGTACATTAATTTCATTTGGATTTGTGGTAAAAAAGTGGATTGTCAAAGGCAAGAATTACATATACTTAAATGAGTTCATTACAGGCACCACTCATCAATGTGTTCCGACGTCCTAACTGCATTATAGGAGGCTTAGTGCTAACAATGTTCATCTTCTGCATGATTACTGTCTCGGATGTGGGCTTTCCATATCGCCCCAAGACAAATGTGATGCGTGTTGATTCCATGGTAAGCGGAAAACTTTACAATGGGACTTTTAAAAAACAAATATTTCTTAGCAAGTGCATCGCAAATTCTTCGAGTATGACGGCTCTTTGAGTCTAGAGGATTCTGGTTACTATCTTCATCTACTGGACAGACATAAGGAAGAGCCTCTTAAGGAAACCATGAACCTAACCGATCTCAAACGTGTGGGAGATATTTGCGGGAATGAGTTGATGTGTGGCATTCCCTGCTTTCGTTGGTGTTCGGTGCGTAAAGACGGTCGCTGGCTGCTTAGGCAGAAATTGGTGGAATTACCTTATCCCACTGTATTGGAGTTTTTGAATAAGACAATTCTGGAAAATGTCCATCAAGTGCGTTATGAATTCAAACTGAGTGGACCACCAAATATGGGATTATTCATTAAGCCCAAAGATGGTGTGAGAGTACTGAGATGGTCCTTTCTACAGGCAATGTTGGATAATCCAGTTACCTATAAGCCACCTTTGCAAATATTAATGACCCATGGTAGTGATAGATCACCTGTGGAATTCTACCTGGAGTTGGTAGGAAGTAATAAGGAGTGGGGGGAGATAAAAAATTTATAATATTTTCAGAAAAACGATGGCAATTTTGAGGAACCTGTTATATTTATTGTCTAAGAAATATAACGAGAAGAAATAAAAAAAAAAAAAAAAAAGATTTTAAAGATAAACATTAATGTTTATTGTATCCGATATCGAATGAAATTAATCTCTTTTAACTTTTTGCAAACCACCGAGCTATCTTTTTTTTTTTTTATTTTTGGGTTAACGAAAAAACTTAAAGAAACATGTTTATTATATCTAAGTTATGGTTCAGCCTTGGGCGACTACTCCAAGACTAACTAAAATACTGAAAATTAATGTGGTCCAGGGCACTAAGTGCTTCATGAGGACTAAGGCAATAAGGGTGAATTAATAAGGATAGATCTGGGATTAAAAGAGGATTAATTTATGATTCTAAAAGAAAAGAAAATTTACATGTCAAATGTAACCATACGCTACAGGAAAACCCACAATCCGAGTAAAAACCTGCATTACAATAAGGATTTTTTGTTGTTTGTAACTAAAACTAATAAAACAACCTACAAAAACTAATAACTGAAAAGAGACAGAGAGAAAAGAGCTGAAAATAGAAGAAGAGCTGAAAAGAAAAGAAAATATGGGAGGTATTTACAGGGGAAGGAAGAGACGGGGGAAGTTGAGCCAATCTATGGGGTCAATATTTACTGATTTATATTAAAAACTAGATCATTCGGATCTAGGGACAATCGTTTTCTATGGTAGAAAATGAGATTGCCCTCCGAATCGTGCATAATTCCTAATTCTTTCAAATGTTCTATATTGTTTATCGTCAGATGGTGGACAGAGTAGTTGGCCGGCAGCCTTCTCTGAGCCACAGCATCTGCGATCAATGGATTTGGGCTATTGCGGTTGCTATCTACGAACTTTTCTAATATTTGGTATATAAGTGTATCTACACGTTTGGTTTTCGTGTTTTCGTACAAATCTTTATTTGAAATATAATGGAGCGTGAGAGGGTCTCTAGCTCCTCTGCCCAGGGCTCGACGGATGATCCGTCTCTCAAAGAGACGTAGATCTTCCATCTGCCTGGATTTTATATTAAACCATGCTATGTGTCCATGAACTAGTATTGGTTGCACTAGCTTTTTGTACACAAGGGAGCATGTCCTAATAAGTTCAGGCCTTGGGACGGTCGGACTCGCCGCCAAAGGCCTGAATATATAGTAAATGTGGCTAAGTTGGATCTTAGCTCTTCTAAGGGTATGTTCTATATGGCTCTTGAAGTTTAACTTCTGGTCATATATGACACCTAGATACTTTATTTCGGACTTTATTGCTATTGGGGTCCTAACATTTATATAAATTTTCGGATTAAAGGTACGTGCATTTCGATATATGTCCGATTGAACCGGACCTCGGAATATGCAGCCTTCGCATTTATTTGCATTTAATTTCAGACGCCACTTAGCGAAGTATTCGCATAGGACGTCTAAATAATTATTTAGATCCGTTTCTGCACTGGCTATCCGTGCTCCGGACGCCAGGAGAAGGATATCATCTGCGTAAATCAACGGTTGGATTTTCGCAGTTGAGGAAGACCTTGGATCTCTTTCGAAATCCGGAAGGTCGGCTAAATATATGTTATATAGGATAGGGGCTAGCAGTGATCCCTGAGGGACTCCTGCTGAGATTTCTCGCGTGAGCGAACGTTCTGAGCCATCGGGGCTGCAGACGTAGAAGGACCGCTGAGACAGATAATTTTGAATGATACGTGTAGTATTGGGATTGAACCTAAACAGATTATTCATCTTATAGATGAGGCCGTTTGTCCACACAGTGTCAAAGGCCTTTTCAAAATCTAAGGCACAGGCGATGGTGGCGCGCTGCCGAGCCAAGTTGCCAAAGATGAAATTATTTGCCACAGCCAAAGAATGGCTGATGGACGTACGTTCCCTAAAACCAAATTGACAGGGCTTGAGGATTTCGCGTGTATCTAGGTGTTTCTTAATTTGCTCCATAATCATTTTCTCAAAGAGCTGGCTAATAGCCGAGAGAATTGATATGGGCCTATAGCACTGTGGAACACTCAAAATTGCCTGGGACTGGGACCAATAAATTGTGAATCTAGAGGCATTAGGTAGCAACACCTCATACCCAGTTTTTCTGGAGCACGTCAAGTTCGCGCTTAATGGGCACATTTATACTAGCAACACAAAGTTACAACCTCTATTGCTGGTTAAAAAAATATGGGAGCTAAAATTTTGGAAAATTCACCAAAGTTAGATGGGGTCACCACCATTGTTATACCAAATTCCCGCCTCCAATGGACAATCGGTTAGTACCATGCCCATAGAGGTCTAACTTAGAAAGTGGAATTTATGGAAAACCACTCGATAGAATTGTGTAAGATTTTAACTATATTGAGATACGGACTAATAAAAGGTGTACTTAAGAGATGGTAACATGCATCGAAAAACCGCGATGGTGGGTACCACATTTGACAGCATCCATCATCGGGGCAATAAAGGCCATAAAGTAGAGATCAAAATAGACCGAACTGCGTTTTTAGATGCACCATCGGACCTTTAAGTCACGGACTATGGCTATCTTTGTACAAGCAATTGCCTCAGAGCAACATTGACCATATGGGTATCAAGAGCGTCTCCAAAATTATGCAAAAAATCCTATAAAAAGAGTCGTCATTTCCATTAAGAAAATCAAAAATTTAGTTTAAAAATGTCTTTGGTGGACAAACCGCGATACGCTAAGATGCCTTGAACTGATGTATTTAAATGATCCGATCCGTTTTTCTGCTGGTATTGAAGCACTTTACTCATGAGATTATTTCCATAATTTTGGTGAAACTGGTTTCACCTAAATGGTCAATGTTGTTCAAAGGCAATTGCTAGTATATAAACGCCTAAAAACCGCGAACCAAGAATTAATTGGTAAAACTGAAAACGCGATTCAGTCTATTTTGATCTCTAGTTTATGGCCTATATTGCCTCGATGATGGGTGCTGTCAAATGTGGTACCCACCATCGCGGTTTTTCGATGCATGTTGCCATCTCTTAAGTACACCTTTTATTAGTCCGTATCTCAATATAGTTAAAATATTACACAATTCTATCGAGTGGTTTTCCATTAATTCCATGTTCTAAGTTAGACCTCTATGGGCATGGTACTAACCGTTTATCCGTTGAAGGCGGGAATTTTATATTAGAATACTGGTGATTCCTTTCATCTTTGGTGAATTTTTCAAAATTTTAGCTTTCATCTTCTTTTAACCAGCAACAGAGGTTGTAGCTTTGTGTTGCTAGTATAAAAGTGCCCATTAAACGCGAACTTGACGTGCTCCAGAAAAACTGGGTATGAGGTGTTGCTACCTAATGCCTCTAGATTCACAATTTATTGGTCCCAGTCCCAGGCAAAAAAAAAAGCTGAATTTTGTTCCACTGTGTAGCCTTGCAAGCTGTTTGAGCTAGCACTTGGCTGGGTATAGGCATAACCCGACTACATTTCCAGCTTGTGGGAAAGTAGCCAGAGTTATAGCAGTGATTAAATATATTTGCTAGGTGCCTGAGGACTGGCAAATTGCATCTTTTAAGAAGGAAATTGCTAGATCCATCAGGCCCTAGCGTTTTCTTGCTATTCTTAAATCTGACCCACTCTAGGAGCTGTTCGGCATATGTGAACCCAAGGTCCTCTGCCCCGCTCCATTCGCCATCGGCATTTCGATTAGAGTCGAAGTTAACTATGTATTGGGCAGAGGCCTGAGGCGTGCGAAACAAGTTAACTACTTCTCTGTCAACATGGTCGGCATGTGCCCTGAGTTCAGGACTAACCGACGACATGTTGTCATTTTGCTTGTGCACCCTCTCAAAAGACCAGGCAAGTGCATTGACTTTTTCCACCTGAGTCGTTATGAGAGGGGCCACTTCTAAATCTATATCACTATGTTCTACAGGAGAGAGTAAGATATCGGACTTGAGCTGAGAATCGCTTGAGACTGTTTGACGAAGAGTCTTCAAGCTGATTTTGCTTGGATTCAGATTTTTGATCTGATTCTCAATGTGTTTGAGGTGGCTAATCTCAATTTGTACATTAATTTGGACGGACAATTCTTTTATAAGGGACTTATAATATGCCTTCTCACTGTCGGAAAGTGTGAGTTGGCGCCTATATAGCAACCGTCTGAGGTTGCGCCTGTGCTTAATTTGCGCGAGGCAAGAAGGGCTCAGACGGACTGTTCTGTTAGGTTTGGACGGATCTACTTCTATTTTGGGAATGGCTTCTGGTGTTTCCAGCGCTATTCCAAGAGCTAAATTAAGGTTATCTACATGGACATCCATATCGGACGGACTTTGGTTCCTATCTATTGGTATCGATCTAATGTTTCTCAGCAATGTTGCATTCCACATTAGAGTATCGATTCTATTAAAATTGTGAATAATTTTGGGATCTTGATGCTCGAGGCGGAACCGCCCCAAGCGAATATCAAGTCTTACCCCAAAATGATCGGACGGAAAGTCTTTAAGGGTTTCGCACCCAAGGCCTACATCTACAGGGAGTTCTATTGAGCCTATAAAATAATCAATAGACGTGTGTCTATTGGAGCGATTTGGGCGGCTTGGCTCCTTTGTCGGAAACAGAGCCAAGTTGGGCTGCGTCGATAGCCAATCGAAGAGCGTCCGCCCGTTAACATCGACGTGTTCGGGACTATGTATAGGCACATGCCAGCTGGGATGCTTGGCATTTAGGTCACAGCCTATAAATATTGGGGTATTGCTAGAGTTCTGTGTTAAACTCAGCATCAGGGAATTTAGATCGGCCACAAGGAGGGGGTCATTTGGGCGTTTGTAGAGCGAGACGGCTATACAGGAGTTTTGGGTCCTGCTAGCGTCCGAGTACGAAATTTCAATCGCTACGGCTTCTACGTAACGCAAGGGACTAATGTTAATGCGTTTGAACTTTATACCGTTCTTAACGCAAATTGCGACTGACGAGCCAGGATCGGAGACCTGGCGCTGCGCATGATTTGTGTGAGTGGCTAGCACAGTTTGGCGAATAAACTGATAGTGGGTCAGAGTGGGGTTATGCCTACGGCCAAGACGATGCTCAGCTATGAGCATGACGTCTGGCTTGTGAAGGCTTATAAATTGGTCAAATTCGTGTCTTTTTTGAAGAGACACGAGGGAATTAACATTTTGAAAAATGATTTTTAAGTGGGTCATTTTAATTTTGGGCAAGGGTGAAAAGGAAATCCAACACTAAGGCTTGTTTTTGCTGAGCGTTGGAGACCGCTGGGTGTCTTTTGAAGGCGCTTTGCATCGCCTCAAAACAAGTAAAAAGGTCTTTGCCAAAGGCATCGACGGCCATACTATTAAAATTCTCCAAGGAGAAACCATTATTTTGTGCCTGGGGCATAACCTTTGGCGGCTCGCTCAGTCTGTTTGCCATGTATTGGCCCAGCTGAGGGTTGCTAATAACCAAGTTTTGTGGAAGCTGGGGTTGCTTCTTAGCTTGGGTTTGGGGCACCGGTTGGGGTTTGTTAAATAAGGCCGAGAAGGTCTGACCGTTTTTAATAAGAGAGTTTTGTGCCTTTCGCACCGCGCGGGGGGGGATGGTCTGGGCAACTTGCTTTTTTTTGCTTAAGTTTCTCTACCAGTGCCTTTCGGACTGGGCAGACTTTCGCATTTGCAGTGTGCTGACCTTTGCAGTTCACACACTGTGTTTTATTATTTTCGGACGGAACCTCGGACTTTTTAATTTCGCACTGGCCAGGTGCGTGATTTTGAAGGCACTTGACACAGCGGTAGGGCAATTTGCAGTTGCTTGCTACGTGCGTGAAGCGCTGGCAATTAAAGCACTGCTTTGCGTCGTTGGGTTGAGACTTTAAGCCTTCAACCACAACTCGGCAATTCAGCAGGGTCTTTACCTTAAAAATTTGGGAAAGCTTGTCAGATTTTTCAATCTGTACAAGCCAAAATGCTTTTTTAAATGGTTTCACGGACTGGACTTTAAGGTCTGGAACGGACAAACTAAGGGCAGACTTGATGTCATCTGCCTCGTATACTTCCTGAGGAAGTTTTTTAAGTACTACACTATGGGGCTTAAGTTCCCTAGGAGTATAAGTGTAGTAATTGAAATTACACTCTTCTAATATCTCTTTAGTTTTTACAAAGTGTTCTAAGGAGAACACTTTGATATGAGTCAAATTTTTGTTTACTATATTTAGGGTAAATAAGGATAAACATTGGCTCAACTTACCCGTCAGTACCCGATACAAGAGAGAATGACACTAGATACACAAAAAAGAGGAACCAAAAGTCCAAGCGAAACGACTGAAATTGAAACAGTCGAAAATGAGAAGGGCAGACTATTAGGTTTCACGCTTCGTGTTTGCTGGCAGTGCCAAATTCTGGACAGCAAGCTTACTTTTCATCCCATCGACCAACAAGTAATGTCTAGATCACCCGTTCCATGGCTTGGCTACGTCTGGCAGAAACAAAAAACCACAAACCATTGAGTTTATGATAAGCCTTCCCTTTTTTATGCCTCAGACTCCGTCTAACTCACATACTCTGCCAAGTGAATGCCCACAACTGATCTTATCCTTATGTGCTGACTAAGCACAGCAGCAGCAGCTCAGCAGCATTCGGTTTAGCTTCAATTCTTGGCATTGTTCGCCAATTTTATAATCAACATAATCATTTTATTAATCGATAAAAAAAACGTCCCAGTCGGACGTTATGATTTCAATTGCACCCTATTTGTAGCAGTATCCAGTGATTGTTTCCAACCAAAACCAAAATAAATCTTTTTATCTTTCGCTGATATTAGACCCTGCACCCCAAAAACGCGTAAAAGCCATAAATATCGAATATCTTTATATGCTGCATACTAAAGATAAAAAAATGTAATAAAACCAAAAATTTAAAATCTGCCTAGGCCAAAATTATTTAAAATTGGTCAAATGACTGTGTTAGCTCAGTCGTTGGCCGAGAGCTGTGAGGGTTGGACTACGCCAGGAAGATGGATGATCAAAAGGATAACAATGTAGATAAAGGTAGTGCAATTTTTAACAATTTAATAAACTATACTCGTTTCCAAGGACCTGATGCGAACCACTGAAGCCAAGACAGATGTCAACACCATAATTGAGCTAACGGAAAAGAATCTGAAACATAAACAGCTGAGCTGGTACTATTCTCCCGCTTATCTACTCTGTTGGGTGGCCCTCTTCTATGCTGTGGTATATCCGCTATCCAATTACTTACCCACCGGAGTAAAGATTGCGGAGGAAATCGAGAAACCAGGACAATTTGTGGCAGAAAGGGCTCAACGTTTGTTGTACGAAATCGATGGCATGGGACCGCGTGTGGTGGGAGATGTGGCCAATGAGGTTACCGTGGTACAATTTCTGCTCAGAGAAATCGAAGAAGTACGCAAAGTAATGCGTGAGGATCTGTACGAAATGGAAGTGGATGTTCAACGTGTATCGGGTTCTTATCTCATAAGTGGCTGGATAAATATGTACCAAGGTGTGCAGAATGTCTTGGTCAAGTTGAGCACAAAAAGTTCCAATAGCAGCTCATATTTGCTGATAAATAGCCACTACGATACCAAACCGGGAGCTACTGGTAAGTAAAATTTATACCTAGAATGAGTGGAGGTTAAGAGTTTACCTATAGGTGCGGGCGATGATGCTCACATGGTGGTGGTTATGTTGGAGGTACTACGCCAAATGGTCATATCCGAAGAGACTTTTCAGCATCCCATTGTATTTCTTTTCAATGGAGCCGAAGAACAGCCACTTCAAGCAGCACACGGGTTTATAACTCAACACAAATGGTCCCCGAATTGCAGGTAAGTGTTTCTTTCTGACTTGACTAACTGAATATGGGATGACATTACTTTCTGACGGCAGAGCTTTGGTGAATCTAGAAGGCAGCGGCGCTGGTGGTCGTGAGCAACTTTTTCAAAGCGGTCCCAATCATCCCTGGCTAATGCGTGTAAGTTTCCTAGTCCCAATATATTTCATCTTACCAAAAATTGTAGCATTACAGAAAAAGTGCCAAACATCCGTTTGCCACCACAATAGCTGAGGAAATATTTCAGGGCGGTTTCATACCCTCACAAACAGACTTTAAAATATTTCGTGATTATGGACCTGTACCAGGTGAGTACTTAAATGTAGGGTTGTCAATATTTTAACGATATATCAATATTTTTTTTGGACTGTAAGGGTTATTCCGATATGATATTATAATTATGGGCCCTGTTCCGAATTCCGAGTCGATTCTCGTGTAAGCATTTGTATTTCGAACTCAAATTATATAAATTTAAACGTAAGTGTCATGCTTATTTCAGGCTATTAGATCCCTTCGCAATTTCTCTCGATTTAAATTCATATGGGATTAAGCAATCGGTTTCAGCTGCTCCCACAATTCCGATTTTTGTTATACCTGATCTAGTAGCCGTAGGTATAGTTGTCGCATTCTATACAACGTTTTCAAATTTGACATCAAAATATTAAACTTTATAAAAGATAGCAATACGCTGAAATACATGGTGACAGTGTTAGAATATATTGAAGATATCGTTGTGTAACCCAATAGCTTATTGGAGAGCTAGTGCTTGTCTGAAAGTACATTTCGATACTTTACTCTCTTGGCCTCAGCTTCGGCAAGCGCTTAACTTGTTCATATGTAAATAGCGAAAATTCTTCGGCCACTGCTTTTTAATCAGAACAATTTTGAACAGAAGTCTTATAGCCTATTTCCACTGGCTTCATTTCTTGTCAATTTCATTTCTAAAAATTTTGCCGTTTCCATTGACAAATAGTCATTTATTTATCATTCACAACGATACGTTGTCGAAAACAGCTGAATAGTTTGATTTAAATAACAGGCGCCACTTTCAAACTCACGTGAAATATTTAGCAAAAAAAAAACATACCAGTCATAACAACAAACGCATTGTTATCGTCCTGAATTATCAGCAGAAAGCTAAATACACAACTTTTATTGCCTGATTTATATTTTTTAACAAAATTGCGCCTTCTAGTTAAATTCAAATTAACTAATTATTGGTGATGACATTTCTTTTTCCAGAGAGTAACGAGTAATACCAGAGAGTATCTAGTATTTAAAAAAAAAAAAAAGATTCCTTCGTGGGGAATATCATAATTTTTTATTATTTTTCAGAAATGAAGGCCAAAATGAAACAACAATTTGTTTGGAAGAAATGACATCATTTTCTTCATTTCTTTTCATTTCAAGAAATGAAGCTTCATTTGTTTGGTGGAAATAGGCTATTACTTATACGAAGTAATGAGCCTAACTAAATTTGTATCTCTTTTCAGTACATGCTTTTTTAAGGTTTGAAGAAAAAGAAACTCTCACACAGAGAAAAAAAAGGATAGTTTCTGATGATCCTCAGAATATTTTCGATATCCATTTGGACTGGATAGTTAACTATCCTTTTTTGGGATCCATTGGATATTTTTGAAATCAATTTATTTTCGCTTAAAAAGGATATATCAGAGAAAAAATATTTCATTGATCTTTTTTCTCCATCCAAAGGAGCTGAAAAATGTGAAAAGGATATTTTAAAAAATGGATTTTAAGTGGATATTTCGAATATCCATTCTACGGGGATCTTTTTTTTCTCTGTGCACTATTAATAGACTTTAAAAAAACATACAGTGTAAATTCAGAAAACTATTGAAAACTGTTGAAAAATTAGATATAACGGTCTCTTGAAATCGTCACTAGCAGTTTTATGGTCAAGACGTTCCTTAAAAGCTTTTCAGTATTCTTAAGCTTTAGAAAATAACGATAATATCAATATATCGATGTTTTTGGAGGCAATATATCAAATATCCATATTGAAAATTTCGATTTTTGACAATTTCGATATTGATATTTGGGAAATATCGACAACCCTACTAAATGCGTTCTGTAATGTAAAACAGTTACCTGATTTCCTTGACTAGGTCTGGATATGGCTATTGTGGCCAATGGTTATGTCTATCATACCAAATTTGATCGCTATAGTGCCGTATCGCGCGATTCGCTGCAAAACACAGGAGATAATCTGCTCCCGCTGGTGCGCAGCTTAGCCAATGCGGAGGAAATGAACGACACAAAGGTGGGTACTTCTTAGTTCTTAATTCTTCTTATAATTCTTTTCACTTTCTGTAGGCTCACTCTGAAGGTCATTGTGTGTTTTTTGATTTCCTGGGTCTGTTTTTGGTCTATTATCGTGAATCTACGGGTATAGCGCTCAATATATCCTTTGCATTGGGAAGTATTTTACTGGTATGTCTGTCTATATGGCGCATGTCCAAGGTGACAGGTGAAAAAGTTGGCACATTTGCGGGTGAATTTGGAATATTCTTCTTGTTGGCCATTGCTGGCTTTATACTGGCTCTGGGCTTCCCCTTGCTGATGTCGGTATTCTATGATGCAAGCGATCGTACCATGACCTACTTTGCCAACACGTGGTTACTTCTGGGCATATTCGTTTGTCCCACAGTGATTGGTTTGGTTTTACCCATGACGCTCTTCTTGACACTGAAATCTAAAGTAAGTTTAAAAGACTCAGAACACATTTTTAAGTTAATTATAATAAATTATTGTAGGATAGCATACCTCACTCTTATCGTCTACAAATCGCTGGACATGCTTACTGTGTATTACTGGCTGTTATATGCATTCTACTGACCGCCCTAAGTCTTCGTAGCGCCTATGTCTGCATGATTTCTTTGTTATTCTATGTTGGAGCTTTAATGGTCAATTTGGTTAGCAGGCTACATGATCGGGGTAAGTTTTCGGAATTTAAGTAGGTTCGAACCGAACAAATCCGGTCTGAGCAAATTTGGTTAGGTCATTTTGAACCGGAGACTTAGCCATTCAAAGAACGACATCAAATCTCTGTTTTAACAAGCACCCAAGGGTTGAAGCAAAAATTTAATACTTTTCGTCGCAACTATTTTAGGTTATTTTTGGGCTTTGACTCTGGCTATTTGTCAGATAATGCCATTCCTGTACACCAGCTATGTATTTTCCACTTTGGTAACACAAGTTACACCCATGACTGGTCGTAATGGTATAGATGTAAACCCGGATATGCTGATTTCCGTGTTCTGTGCCATGGGTACCATAATTGCATTCGGCTTTGTGGTAAGCAGTTGGCTTATCTAAGGCAAGAATTACCTATACTTAAATGGGTTTTTCGCAGGCACCTCTCATCAATGTGTTCCGACGCCCTAACTGCATTATAGGAGGCTTAGTGCTAACAATGTTCATCTTCTGCATGATTACTGTCTCGGATGTAGGCTTCCCATATCGTCCCAAGACAAATGTAATGCGTGTTGATTCAATGGTAAATGTTGCACTTCACATTAGAAAACCTCTAAAGACTTTTATTCCCAGCAAGTGCATCGCAAATTCTTCGAGTATGACGGCTCTTTGAGTCTAGAGGATTCTGGTTACTATCTTCACCTACTGGACAGACATAAGGAAGAGCCTCTTAAGGAAACCATGAACCTAACTGATCTTAAACGTGTGGGTGATTTTTGCGGGAATGAGTTGATGTGTGGAATTCCCTGCTTTCGTTGGTGCTCGGGACGGAAAGAGGCTCGCTGGTTGCCCCGTCAGAAATTGGTAGAATTACCTTATCCCACTGTCCTGGAGTTTTTGAACAAGACAATTCTGGAAAATGTCAATCAAGTGCGTTATGAATTCAAACTGAGTGGACCACCAAATATGGGATTATTCATTAAGCCGAGAGATGGTGTGAGAGTACTGAAATGGTCATTTCTACAGGCCATGTTGGATAATCCAGTTACCTATAAGGCACCTTTGCAAATATTAATGACCCATGGTAGTGATAGGTCACCTGTAGAATTCTACATCGAATTCTTGGTAAGTATTATTAATGTGAAGTTGATTAATTTTTAAATATTATAATATTTTCAGAAAAACGATGGCAATTTTGAGGAACCTGTTTTTGAGCTGGGAGTGTCTGGACATCATTTTAGTCCAAATGATAAACGAGACGACTTGAGCTTAGAGTTTTTGGCCAGTCTACCAGATTTTGCTTACTCCATGGAATGGCCGAGTAGTTATGAGCGTTATATTTATTAAAGAAAATAACTTCAATTTAAGAATATGTATTAGGTAATACTTTTTTTAATTTTAAGCAACACAGAAAGTCCCTTAATTTAAGTCTTAAATTGCTTAAGAAATATTTATCTACCAGTTGGAAGATTAATAAAAAGCGACTCCATGTACCATGTTCATTGTTCCTATTCCCAAAACTCTCACCTTCAACTGTCCTTAAACTCTCTTCATGCAGAAGGAAGAATAACAGATCAATCAGGCATCTTCTCAATCTAAGACTTTTTATACCCTTGCAAAGGGTATTATAATTTTGCCAAGAAGTTTGCAACGCATAGAAATATTCATTTCCGACCCCATAAACTATATATATTCTTGATCAGGGCGACGAGCTGAGTCGATTGAGCTTTGTCCGTCCGTCTGTCTGTCCGTCCGTCCGTCTGTCCGTCTGTCTGTCTGTCTGTTTCTACGCAAACTTGTCTCTCAGTTTTTAAGCTATCGAGCTGAAACTTTGCACAGAGTCTTCTTTTTATTGCACACTGCTAATATGTCGGAACCGGCCGGATCGGATGACTATATCTTATAGCTGCCATAGGAACTATCGGTCAAAAAGTGAGTTTTTGCGAGAAAAACTTTTTTGTTTTTAATGTTAACGTCCCCCACTTTAGCGATTATTAATATTATACGGTTTTACAAAGATTTCGAAGTTTTGGTCAAAATCGGATGACTATATCTTATAGCTGCCATAGGAACAATCGGTCGAAAAGTGTGTCTTTGTGAGAAAAACTTTTTTGTTTTTAATGTTAACGCGTTTCACTTCAGCGATTATTAATATTATTCGCTTTTACAAAGATTTGGAAGCTTTGGTCAAAATCGGATGACTATATCTTATAGCTGCCATAGGAACTATCGGTCGAAAAGAGGGTTTTATTAATTTGACAATTTTTTTTTAATTTCTGATGTATTAAAACGTTTGCAAGGGTATATAAACTTCGGCAAAGACGAACACGTGTAATTGCCAAATATTAATGAAAACAGAAAGTTTTGTCGAATATTTTTGATTGAATCTAATCGTTGTGGTATGTGCTATGTTTTAGTGCCTTTGATCTGTAGAAATTAATCGTGGCGTCCCTGTATTTGACGGTATTCGTGATTCATCTCACAAAAAAAAATTGGAAAGAAAATTCAACTTTGCGAAGTCCTACCAAATTTTGTTTAGATTTGTTAGAGCTGGGACTTTTACCACCTTTAGAGCTATCAATTCCGCTTCTGATTCACTTTTGCTCAACCGCATCTATGCGCATTTCTTTGCAAAATTTCACTTTTTAGGACACAACCTCATTTTCTCCAATGCCTACTTGCATGCCAAATGAAAAAATGTGACGAGTCGGGAAGATGTTATTTTTGATTGCTTTAGAGAAGGGTTAGGCCAAAGTCTTTCAGTCGCATATAAAAGATATTTAAAAGAAAAAAGGAAGCATATTTTGTGCAATTCTGGAGATGAATCGCGAAAATTTAACCGAATAATGCAACAAATTGAACGCAGGGTTTCAATTCTAAGCCGTTGAGCAGAATATGAACACAGAGAGTCGTTCCCGATGGTCATTAACGCTAAAGCGTATTAGAAATCGTAGAAATCAAGCTGTTGGAGATAAAATGGTAGAAGAAGCAAGCACAGCTGCTCGTAATAAGTTAAAAACGACTAGCTGACCATGCAGCAGTTCTTAAGATAGTTTCTATAAGGCAAAAATGATCCGAAATTTTATGTGCTAGTATTGTGCAGTTAGAAATGACAGTAAGAACAGAACAGAAATCGAAAAAAATAAATGAGACGCATTTTTTTTTTCAGGAGTCCCGATATTCCGTAAAGTTTGCGGCCGAAAAATATGTTTCCTATTACGCGTCAATGATGGTACATTCATTCTTATGCAAAATTGCAAGAAAAACCAATTTTATCTTGTAAAAAAAAAAATATTTTTTTATTTATTTTTTTTTAAAGGCGGGTTGAATTGCTACCACGCCCACTTTTTTAGCACGTATAGAGCAACGGTATACCTAACATAAGGCAAAAAACTAGACCGCAATATCTTGCTTAGTTTTTAAGTTATTAATTAATGTCTGATTTTTGGGAAAATTCCCCATAGTGGAATGGTACTATATACACAAGAGAGGAACCACAAGTCCAAGCGATATGACCGTCAGAACAGACGGAAACGAGAAAGACAGACTATTAGGTTTCACGTCAAATTCTGGAAAAAAGTAAATTAGAAATAACAAACCACAACGCCATGAGTTTATGGTAAGCCTTCCATTTGTAATGCCTCAGACTTCCTGTAACTCACATACTCTGCTAAATGTTTGCCCACTGATCTTATCCTGATTCAATTCATGACTTTGTTCGCACAGTGTGGCATTTTGGTGATTAATTACACAGTGCTACAGTGCGAAATAACCTGGGTATTGGCATAGCCTACGCTGTAGAGCAGGTCGCGTATAGCACTTCCTCATACTTGGTTTTCCTCGGGGACCCCCAAAATCTGAAGTTATGGCCCAAAAACCGCTTTTTGCTATTTCACCTCACTTAAATAGAAATAACTCGCGAATGGACCGTCTGATTGCTCATAACCTTATCAATTCCGATAGCGACGAGAGGAATCTAATACATTTTAGTCAATGGTTTGACTAATTTAACGCGATGGCTGAGTAATGCGGCTTACAGATCTGGCATTTTCCATTTTTTTTGAGAAATTTGTACTTTGACCATCACTGGTTTAACTATTTTATTCTTTGCGATTTTTCCTTAAAGTTTGTAGTAAAAGCCCATTTAATTCTCCGTCGAACGGTTGTTGTCCCAATGAATTTGGATACCGTTTGACGAAGTTATTCGCGCATTTCTAAGTACACCTCGACAATCTAGTATTTTTTTTAGTGTGCTAACATATTTATGTTTGCTTTCACATAATTGCCCCTAAAAGTAAACTCAGTTTTGATTTGGCGCCAGATTCAAATAATATTTTTAAATACTTAAAATGCAAATATATATAAACTTCCATGTATCAAAATTTTTTTCGCAAATATTAACGGTCTCTGAATACTGTTATCTAGCTTAAAAATAAATTGAGCAATACTGAGTAGATGTGGGCTGCAAGTGGTTGTTATTATTTTTTAATGAGCTGAAATTGGCATATTAAACGAAAGAGCCGTGCACAGCAAGAATCGTATACTGGTAGGCACGGTTAAGGCTTGTGAAAAGCAGATTGCTCTCGTGGCGCAAGCCTTGGCCACGCCTGGACATATCCGGTCTAGTGCAGAGAATTTAGCTGCGGGGTCTATTTAATGATAAACCCCATTGGTACCTAAGAAATTACTTTTCAAGTCCACAAACAAGGCCCAATGATAACTGTCTAACCACGATTGTAGAGAACCGCGATAAAATACCATGGATGACCAATGATGAAGAATATAAAAATCACTATAACAGGATGGACGAACCATTAAATACCAAATAAAAATCAAGTAAAAATGAGAAGAAAGTGACATCAGCTTGCACTTAAGCAGCGATGGGTAATGCATAGACCGCTTCGGCCGCGACGCCCGGCCCGTTATCCTGTCTAAAAACTCAGCGCATAATAAATTGTGTAATTGGCTCGATTTGAAGTGAGTTAAAACAAATAAATCCAAGAGTGTCAGCCCGCATAAGCACACAGTGCAGCAAGTGCAGTATGGGCGACTTTAACTCGCTTATATGTATATAGTATTTATTTTCAATGGTTGACAATACATTAACAGTTTTCTTTTTAAAAGTAAAGATGTTAATAATATTTCACCAGTCTTCAGCAATTTAGCAGGAATTTTAGCAGCACCAGCTTTTTGGCCCGAAATTTAAACCACATATGCCTGACGGTCTCGGCCACTGCTATTACTGCCCGACAGTCGCTTCTGTTCCCTGCGAGTTGGAGACAATGGTTCATCCATCCTGTTATAGTGATTTTTATATTCTTCATCATTGGTCATCCATGGTATTTTATCGCGGTTCTCTACAATCGTGGTTAGACAGTTATCATTGGGCCTTGTTTGTGGACTTGAAAAGTAATTTCTTAGGTACCAATGGGGTTTATCATTAAATAGACCCCGCAGCTAAATTCTCTGCACTAGACCGGATATGTCCAGGCGTGGCCAAGGCTTGCGCCACGAGAGCAATCTGCTTTTCACAAGCCTTAACCGTGCCTACCAGTATACGATTCTTGCTGTGCACGGCTCTTTCGTTTAATATGCCAATTTCAGCTCATTAAAAAATAATAACAACCACTTGCAGCCCACATCTACTCAGTATTGCTCAATTTATTTTTAAGCTAGATAACAGTATTCAGAGACCGTTAATATTTGCGAAAAAATTTTGATACATGGAAGTTTATATATATTTGCATTTTAAGTATTTAAAAATATTATTTGAATCTGGCGCCAAATCAAAACTGAGTTTACTTTTAGGGGCAATTATGTGAAAGCAAACATAAATATGTTAGCACACTAAAAAAAAATACTAGATTGTCGAGGTGTACTTAGAAATGCGCGAATAACTTCGTCAAACGGTATCCAAATTCATTGGGACAACAACCGTTCGACGGAGAATTAAATGGGCTTTTACTACAAACTTTAAGGAAAAATCGCATAGAATAAAATAGTTAAACCAGTGATGGTCAAAGTACAAATTTCTCAAAGAAAATGGAAAATGCCAGATCTGTAAGCCGCATTACTCAGCCATCGCGTTAAATTAGTCAAACCATTGACTAAAATGTATTAGATTCCTCTCGTCGCTATCGGAATTGATAAGGTTATGAGCAATCAGACGGTCCATTCGCGAGTTATATCTATTTAAGTGAGGTAAAATAGCAAAAAGCGGTTTTTGGGCCATAACTTCAGATTTTGGGGGTCCCCGAGGAAAACCAAGTATGAGGAAGTGCTATACGCGACCTGCTCTACAGCGTAGGCTATGCCAATACCCAGGTTATTACAATTTTTGGAAATTTGTAGCACTGTGTTATCTGATCAATATAATTTATTTATTAATCAATAACAAAACGTCCCAGACAGTCGTTATGATTTCAATTGCAAACTATTTGTTGAAGTATCCAGTGATTGTTTCCAACCAAAAGCAAAAAATCTTTATATCTTTTGCTGATACACCCAAAAAAACGCGATATAGCCATAAAAATCGAATATCTTTATATGCTGCATACTAAAGATATAAAATGTAATAAAACCAATAATTTCAAATCTGCCTAGGCCAATATTATTTAAAATTGGCCAATTGACTGTGTTCACTCAGTAGTTGGGCGAGAGCTGTGAGGGTTGTACTATACCAGGAAGATGGGTGCTCAAAAGGATAACAATGTAGAAAAAGGTAGTGCAATTTTGTACAATTTAAATAACTATACTCGTTTCCTAGGACCTGATGCTAACCACTGAAGCCAAGACAGATGTCAACACCATAATTGAGCTAACGGAAAAAAAAACGAAATGTAAACAGCTGAGCTGGTATTATTCTCCCGCTTATCTACTCTGTTGGGTGGCCCTCTTCTATGCTGTGGTATATCCGCTATCCAATTACCTACCCACCGGAGTGAAGATTGCAGAGGAAACTGAGAAACCAGGACAATTTGTGGCGGAAAGGGCTCAACGTTTGTTGTACGAAATCGATGGCATGGGACCGCGAGTGGTGGGAGATGTGGCCAATGAGGTAACCGTAGTACAATTTCTGCTCAGAGAAATCGAAGAAGTACGCAAAGTAATGCGTGAGGATCTGTACGAAATGGAAGTGGATGTTCAACGTGTATCGGGCTCTTTTCTTATAAGTGGCTGGATAAATATGTACCAAGGTGTGCAGAATGTGTTGGTCAAGTTGAGCACAAAAAGTTCTAATAGCAGCTCATACTTGCTGTTGAATAGCCACTACGACACCAAACCGGGAACTCCTGGTAAGTGAATGTTATACCTAGAATGAATGTAGTCTTAGAGTTTAGCTATAGGTGCGGGCGATAATGCTTTCATGGTGGTGGCTATGTTGGAGGTATTGCGCCAAATGGTCATATCCGAGGAAACTTTCTTGCATCCTATTGTATTTCTTTTCAATGGGGCCGAAGAACATGCCCTCCAAGCTGCACACGGGTTTATTACTCAACACAAATGGTCCCCGAATTGCAAGTAAGTGTTTCTTTTTGACTTGAGTAATTCAACATGAGATGACATTACTTCCTCACCACAGGGCATTGGTGAATCTAGAAGGCAGCGCTGGTGGTCGTGAGCTACTCTTTCAAGGCGGCCCTAATCATCCCTGGCTAATGCGTGTAAGTTTCCTAGACCCATTATATTTCATCTTACCGAAATTTGTAGCATTACAGAAAAACTGCCAAACATCCTTTTGCCACCACAATAGCTGAGGAAATATATCAGGGCGGACTCATACCTTCACAAACGGACTTTAAAGTCTTTCGTGATTATGGACCTGTACCAGGTGAGGGCTTAAGTACAATGGGTAAAAAATTTATAACAGTTACCTGATATCCATGACTAGGTCTGGATGTGTCTGTTATGGGCATTGGTTATGTCTATCACACCAAATTTGATCGCTATAGTGCCGTACCGCGCGATTCTCTGCAGAATTGCGGAGATAATCTGCTACCGCGGGTACGCAGCTTAGCCAATGCCGAAGAAATGTACGACACAAAGGTGGGTACTTTATAGTTCTTAATTCTTCTTATAATTCTTTTCACTTTCTGTAGGCTCACTCTGAAGGTCATTGTGTGTTCTTTGATTTCCTGGGCCTATTCCTTGTCTATTATCAAGAATCTACGGGTATAGCTCTCAATATATCCTTTGCATTGGGTAGTATGTTACTGGTATGTCTGTCTATATGGCGCATGTCTAAGTTTACGGATCAAAAAGTTGGCATATTTGTGGGTGAATTTGGAATATTCTTTTTGTTGGCCATTGCTGGCTTTATACTGGCTCTGGGCTTCCCCTTGCTGATGTCTGTATTCTATGATGCAAACGATCGTACTATGACTTACTTTGCCAACACGTGGTTGGTTCTGGGCATATTCATTTGTCCCACAGTGATTGGCTTGGTTTTACCCATGACGCTCTACTTGACCTTGAAATCAAAAGTGAGTTAAAAAGAGAAAAATTATATACAGTAAGTCAAGAAAGTGTTTTGACACAGGAAAAAAATTCACATTTTGCACTTTTATTGCAAAAAAGGGGCTTTCTATAGATAGTAAAATGTTGTTCTTATTTTATTCAGATTCTGTACCGTCCCTAGACCAAGTATGCAAAAAGAAGTAGCCAAATCCATCTAGTTATACTTTTACAAATTTATGCGGAAGGTGGCAAAGAAATCTGTGGTTACTAGATCAAAGCTTTCTTTTTCTACGAATTGAATCCACTTGGCATTGAACTGTCTGTTTCAACTGCTTAAGAAATTCCTAATTTACTTAAACCGGATCTACTTACTGTTGATATGAGTATCAACTTCCGTAAACCTTGTTGACCCAGAGCTCAACGTTAATACGTAAACTGAAGTGGAGTTGAGAACTAAACTTCTCGTCTTCGTAATCAGACGTTGAGTCGTTTAAAGTTAAATTTGGATAACTCTCATTAAGAATGTCTTGCTGTCAGTCAGCATTCTGTAATGTGTTGCTTTACAACTTATTTGTTTGATCAGAAGATACCTAAGTTGGAAATCTTGGGTCTAGGAGCATTGCAGCAAAAATTGGTACTGAACTCATAATATAAGAACGATTATCGAGGCATTTAGATCTTTATAAACAATGTGTTGCTAAGGAATTTAAAACAATTCTTCTTTTTCTAAAAATCACTTGGTAGTAATTGTGAATCCTGCAGCTTTACAAAAGTTTTATTATTGGCCGTAGCATTAAACAGATATTTTGAAAAAACGTTCCATTTAAATTTTTAGCTAAAGCGGTTTTAAGAGTTAGTAAACGTTTGGTCTTTACAAAGTGTTTAAACGATTAAAATAATCGAACTGTAATTATTGAGTCCTCCAGGTAATCTATTCAGGTCATCGTTCAAATCAAGAAATCCTTTTGATTCACATGAGCAACTTTCATCAACATTTCATTCTTCATACATAGTTGCATTCCTTTTCTGCTCTGCAGTCGATAGTATAAATCTGAACTAGAGAAATGTCGTAGAATTGAAGAACTTTTTGAATGATACAAGTCGGATTACCTGTAATTTCTTTATTTCCCTGGAGCGAACCGAACCTAATTTTTCGAAAAAGTGGTCCGGTTCGGGTTCAGGTTCGAGCTTTCAAAAATATTAGGGGTTCGGTTCACGGTCCGGTTCGTCGGGCCCAAAAAACCCGAACCGAACCGGTTCTTAGGGGTTCGGTTCAGGACCGGTTTGTTGTTTAAAATTTAGCTTTTATTTGTTTTTTATATTTTTTAATGTTAAAACTAGATGGATTTGGCTACTTCTTTTTGCATACTTGGTCTAGGGACGGTACAGAATCTGAATAAAATAAGAACAACATTTTTCTATCTATAGAAAGCCCCTTTTTTGCAATAAAAGTGCAAAATGTGAATTTTTTTCCTGTGTCAAAACACTTTCTTGACTTACTGTATTTAAGTTAATTATAATAAATTTTTGTAGGATAGCATACCTCACTCTTATCGTCTACAAATCGCTGGACATGCTTACTGCGTATTATTGGCTGTTATATGCATTCTACTGACCACCCTAAGTCTACGTAGTACCTATGTCTGCATGATTTCTTTGTTATTCTATGTGGGAGCTTTAATGGTCAATTTGGTAAGCAGGCTGCATGATCGGGGTAAGTTTTCGGAATTTAAGTATAAGCGAAAGTTCAAACCGAACAAAACCACTCTGAGCCGATTTGTTTCGGTCATTTTTAACCGGAGACTTATCCATTCCAAAAAGTCATCAAATCTGTGAAATAAATATTTTTCTTTGCAACTATTTTAGGTTACTTTTGGTCTCTGACTCTGGCTATTTGTCAGATAATGCCATTTCTGTACACCAGCTATGTGTTTTACATTTTGTTAAAAATAGTTATACCCATAACTGGCCGTAATGGAGTAGGTATTAATCCGGATATGCTGGTTGCTCTGTTATGTGCCATGGGTACAATAATTTCATTTGGATTTGTGGTAAGCAAGTGGATTGTCCAATTCAAAAATTACCTATACTTAAATGACTTTATCTCAGGCACCTCTCATCAATGTGTTCCGACGTCCTAACTGCATTATAGGAGGCTTAGTACTAACAATGTTCATCTTCTGCATGATTTCTGTCTCGGATGTTGGGTTTCCATATCGTCCCAAGACAAATGTGATGCGTGTTGATTCCATGGTAAGTGTTCCACTTCACATTAGAAAACCTCTAAAGACTTTTATTCCCAGCAAGTGCATCGCAAATTCTTCGAGTATGACGGCTCTTTGAGTCTAGAGGATTCTGGTTACTATCTTCACCTACAGGACAGACATAAGGAAGAGCCTCTTAGGGAAACCATGAACCTAACTGATCTCAAACGTGTGGGAGATACTTGCGGAAATGAGTTGATGTGTGGCATTCCCTGCTTTCGTTGGTGTTCGGTGCGAAAAGAGGGTCGCTGGTTACCACGTGAGAAATTGGTAGAACTACCCTATCCCACTGTCCTGGAGTTTTTGAATAAGACAATTCTGGAAAATGTCAATCAAGTGCGTTATGAATTCAAACTGAGTGGACCTCCAAATATGGGATTATTCATTAAGCCCAAAGATGGTGTGAGAGTTTTGAGATGGTCATTTATACAGGCCATGTTGGATAATCCAGTTACCTATAAGCCACCTTTGCAAATATTAATGACCCATGGTAGTGATAGATCACCTGTGGAATTCTACCTGGAGTTCTTGGTAAGTATTATTAATGTGAAGTTGATTAATTTCAAAATTTATAAAATTTTCAGAAAAACGATGGCAATTTTGAGGAACCTGTTTTTGAGCTGGGAGTGTCTGGACATCATTTTAGTCCAAATGATAAGCGAGACGACTTAAGCTTAGAGTTTTTGGCAAGTCTACCAGATTTTGCTTACTCCATGGAATGGCCCAGCAGCTATGAGCGTTATATTTATTAATGAAAATAACTTCAGTTGAAGGAAATACTTTCTTTAGACAGTCCCCAAATTGGGGTATAGTTGTGTTTTGTTTTACACTCTATTGCATTGTTGCATTTACATTGAACAAATATTTAAGATGACAAGAAAAGAGAAAACTAAAACATTTGTTCAAACAATATCAATACACAACTGTGCTTGCTTTAAAAAAAACAATTTTTTTTTTTTGGGAAAGCGTATAAATAGTGCGTTCTGGCCCATTGAAAGGCACACTTCGAGTTGGTCATCAAGCTACAAAGCTTCGAGAATTAAAGTATTCAAACACAACTTCAAAATGAAATTCTTCGGTTTCCTCCTCGTGTTCGCTGCTTGTCTATCAGTTGCTTTGGGCCAAGCCACTACAGGTACAGGTACAGGTACCGGTACACTCACACCCACGATCACGCCTACAACGCCGTTGTCGCCAACCACCACCACCTATACATACACAACAACGCCCACCTATCCAACATACATCACCGAGACAACCACCCAGAAGCCCTTCAAGCAGCAATTCCTCTCGCTGCTGTTCAACAAGAAGTCTGGATAGGACCCCAGCGACCGACTGCCGATCCCGTTACGTGTCCAAGCAATTGTTTCGTTAAAATGTGAAAATATAAATAAATTTAGTAGACAAAAAAAAAAAGAAAACATCTCACGTACGATCAGACGGCTGGGGGTAATTGACATTTGTTCAGGTAAAAGACTGATCCAACCAAATGAGCATTCATTAACGCCTATGGTCAAATTGGATGGGACCTGTTCCGGCGTTAAACTTTAAGACAAAGGTTACCTGCCACATGCAGCTAGACATGATCATGGTCAGGTGGCATCAGAATGCCACCAGAGTTTAAATGTTTAATGATGAAGCTGACAAATTGGTATGAAATGCAGCGAGTCAGAGTTATGAATGCCACACGAACACGACGAGCCAAGGCAAGACCAGTTCGAAACCATCAGGCACAACACGAATTGGCTGTCCGCTCGAAACGCCACCGCCCAGTACACACAGATGTTCCGATTGGGCGGAACTGGAAAACAGTGGAGCTTGACTAAGGGAAACTAGGCCAGATATCAATCAGAGAAGAAACCTAAAAAAATTTAAGTGTCTCATAATGAGTTTAGAGAGTAGCTGGCATCGTGTTTAGCCTAATATTTAAACTTTGGTTAAGTCCCGATATAATTATCGATACAATCATCGATTGGCAAACAGCTGATTTATGAACATGCCGTGTTTTTTTTTGTTTATCCACTTAAAAAGAGAGAGTGTAAAGAGTGAAGCCGAATTATTTTACTAGTTCTGAATAAATCTTTTTCACCCCAAAGACCTGGAAAAGTTTTCGAACTTTCACCTTGATTCATCGAGGTTCCGGGCTTATAAACGATATCGAACCGGCTTTTATCTGGTTCACAATGCAGGTTTGTGATATGCGGTAAAAAATATGACCGGTTCAATCAGGTTCCAAACCAATTCGGAACGGTTCCAAAAACGCTTCATAACCATCATAGTTTCATATAGAAAGCCGGTCCCAAGCTGATTGAAACTAAATCAAAACTGTTTAGATAGTGTATATCAGCGGTCGGCAAAACACACATGCTCACTTTGGCGTTGCGTGTGTGTGTTTAGCTACACGAGAGCGCGCTCATTTAGCACTTTTTTGTTGTTGCTTGTATACTCAGAAGATAGGAACTTGCCGCACTCAGGCGTAGATAGTTCACTGTACCCGCTCATCTTCCAATCAACGACAACATCGACATGTCATAAACACAGTTTTAGCCGACAAATTGCTGCATCGTGGCTACAAAATGTATCTGTAAGACATTTGTATGTTGACTCGTTTGTAGTTGTGGGCGCCACAGGTCCATGAGAAGATTCCATCAGTGACCAAAAGGCTTCTGATGTTAGACACTTCCCTGGCTTGAAGTCGTAAATCTGTTCGGCGTGTCTGTGTGTGCATGTAAAGTTCAAACCACAATAGACAAAAGTACTCTTTGCCACCGAATCAAGTCTGGCTTTGGGTATAAATATGCAAACATTTGGCATTGCTGGGCACAGTTAGAAATTGACATCTACTTGCTGCTGACAGCTTAGGAATTGTTTTTTGCATTAAGGATAAAGGACTTAACATAATAATGCAATATTTGGTAAGCAATATCTGAATAAATTAAGCAATTTGTGGACTACAATTGAAATACTTTGCCAGCTACTCAGTTTTGCTGCCTTGTTGGTGCTCAGCTTGGTTCAAGCTCTACCCCAAGGACCGGCCGCAGTACCCATAGCCATTATACGACAGGATCAGGAGGTAAATTTTGATGGCTCCTACAAATATTCGTATGAGACAGAAAATGGCATTAACGCCGAAGAGGAGGGCTATCTGAAGAATGCAGGCACCGACAATGCAGGACAGGTGAGCAAATCGTGCCCCGCCAGTTGGCATTTGTTTTGCTAATTTGCTTTTCTTACTTAACAAAAGGTCGCTCAGGGTTCCTACTCTTATACCTCACCCGAAGGTATACCAATACGGATTACTTATGTGGCCGATGAGAATGGTTTCCAGCCACAGGGCGATCATTTGCCCACACCACCGCCAATTCCACCAGCGATTCAGAAGGCACTTGCTTATCTGGCGACAGCGCCACCACCGCCGCCAGAGACACAGAGCGGGTTCAATAACCGACGAGGTTAGATTTGAAAGACAAGACTAAAGTGAGAGCATGGTTCGATTTTTGTATGCTGATGCACAATATAAATAAAAATTTGCTAAACTTGAATCGAAAGAGGAGTTTTATTTAACGGAGATATGTTTTCCTTTGTAATTTGAAATAAAAGATATTGTTTGATTAACAAACATTTCTAATGCCAAAAAATGTATTTATATATAAAAGAGTTCAAACTGGCTGACCGACGGGTGACTGCCGCACATACCAAACCATAAGAGATGTGAACCTGAATTTTTATACCCTTGGAGAGGGTATATTAAAATTGTCCGGATGTTTGTAACGCATAGAAGGAAGCATCTCCGACCACATAAAGTATATATTCTTGATCAGCTGCGAGCTGAGTTGATATGCTGTCCGTCTGTCCGTCCGTCTGTTTCTATGCTATCTCCTCCGTCAGTTTTAAAGCTATCGTAAGCAAACTTTGCACGAAGTCTTTTGGTATAAATACGCTGCACATTTGTCTGAACCGGCCGGATCGGATGACTATAGCATATAGCTGCCATAGGAACGATCGGTTGAAAAACTAGTTTTAGTGAAAAACTTTTTTTTTCAATGTTATCGCTCCCAACGCTCGTATTTATAAGTTTTTAGTGATTTCACATAATTTCACCAAGCCATTTTGAAATCGGACAACATGTATAGCTGCCTACAAAGTAAGGTCTGAAAAAGTTTTTTTGAGAAAACTTTTTTGTTTTCATGTTATCGCTCCCAACGCCCGTTTTATAAGTTTTTAATGATTTTACATCATTTCACCAAAATTTTTCGAAATCGGACCACTAATAATATAGCTCCCATACAAACTGTCAGCACATATCAAGCTCCAGGTATATAAACTTCGGTCGAGCCGAAGTTAGCTTGCCTCTATTTTTTTTATTGAAAGTAAATAGAAAGAGCAGACTTTGAACCATACGCGGAAAACTGTAGTATGAATGTCTTATGGGCAGGGAGGCAGCTGCCGCCCCTTGATCTCAGATTTTGTATCGCAAAATTCACGCTCTCATTTAACTTTATTTTGTCGTCATTATTTAAAATATTCTTATCATTTCATATCAAATTCATCTTGATTAAATTATTCAAAGCTTAAAAATACAACAAAATTAGACTTTTTAAGTATATTAAAGGGTTGTTTGGTGTAGACTCTAGATGATTTTCGTGTGCTGACTACTAATCTGTTTAGTAATTTGAGTTTTTTGACGCTTTTTAGACGTGCTTTGTGGGTAACATTTAATTTTGTTTTGACTCTCTTTGATATTATCGGACAGTACTCCATTTTATCTTTGAAATCAACTTTACCAATTATTTCTACGATTTTTTTCAAGGAAGATAAACCATTTTTAGTAAGTTCCCAAATATCCAATATATTGTTGCTGCCCCAAAGTATGCAATTGATTTTGTAGAAAAATTTCATTGAAATTCTATTCAAGTTACCAATTTATGTAATTAAGAAAGCCAAAAATAGTTCAAAAGGGTTCGGTTCAAAAATGATGTTCTATTACATTTTTTCAAGCTGCTTTGTCTCATTTTCCACAATTTTAAAGCATTGGATAAAAAGCTGGCAGAGAAAAATTTTATATCAAAAACGAACTACTTAGGAAAAGCTTAAAGAATGGTAAATAAAACAATTAATGAAGGACAACAATTAAGAAAGGACCCAACGCCTTCTGTCTATTTGGAGCTGTTTGTTTTGCACTTGTATTGCCTTTAGAATTCCCAAACAGTCAAAGCAATGTTGGCATGATATGGCACTTGACAACTTGCAAAAGATGGGCAAGGCCTGCTGACGATAAAACCGCAAACTTATTGAAACAGCTGTACAGTGGATCATCCCTCTTTATGGCGTCTTGGTTTAAAAGTTATGAAGAAACATACATTTAGAATATGTAGAGTGAACGGTTCCGCAGTCGACTCCGTTTCTGTTAGAAATAAGTCAGCTGTTTGATCTCATTTGGGAATATGTTCGGCTCGCTCTAACCACTGTATTTTTCTATGCGGAAACTTCCTAACACCGTTTAAAGTTAAGCAGAGTAAATTTGTTGACCTGGAACCTAGAATTTACGTACATGTTTTCTTAAAAAAAATTATTCCCGAACCTAGGTTCAACGACCTTGTTAACCCGCTCCGTGAGCCCGAACCCAAAAAGTTTCGAGGGTTCGAACCCCGGAGCGAACCTCTGTCGATTTTTTTGAGGTTTGCAGCCCTGATTGAAACAAATATTCTTTAATACAAAACATGTTTATTATTTGTTGTTGGGGAAAAAGCGCGCAGCGTACAATCCTTGTCCTCTCCTGTGCCCCCTGCTGAGTTTACAACTCTAGGAGAGTTTTCCTGTACAAAGGTCAGGATTTTTGTGGGTTCTAGTTTACTGATATTGTTTGTCTTCTTGGAGACAATGAGAAACATTTGTTCCCTGTGGGCCTGGTTTTGTTTCTTCCAGAAGAAGTGGGCCGAGTCCAAAATTCTTCCTTACCGCAGGAGCTCGGTGAGGATCCCGTGGTGGCATTTTGGAGCTAGTTCTTATATCTAAATCTTGCGTGCACGAAAGGGTGTTATTTTGTCATAAAGTCATGTTCAAATTCAAAGATGGCATTTCGATTTGGCTGTTCCCAACAACTGATCACAATTAGGTATACAAATAGCCTAAAACCGACTGTCTTAATGAAAGCTCTCGTCTAATGAATAAATCAAATTCATGTAGCATACTTTGAGGCTTACCCAGAAAAAAAACGAAATCGTTCGGCTGGTCAAAAATTTTTAATTCAAGGTTTATACTGAAGAAATGTCAGTGGTTCCGAAGCCACTAATGCAATTAATCTTCATGAAATTGCTGCATCTTCCAGTTTTGCATTCGTCGATTGAGCAGCAGAGCTGATTTCCCACAAATTATGAATTAATCGCATCGTAAACCAAGACAGTTAATTGATCAAGTTTTGCAATGGGAGCTAGAATCATTGTACGTATCAAATAGGCATTTGTAATCAAGTGGGCGTCATCATGCAGAAGATATAAAGCCGGGGGCCAGAGACTGACACTGCTCATTGCTCATCTATTACTATGAGGTGGCGTTTAACGGTAAGACGGGGTCAGCTGGATTAATACAATCAACTCAGTTATTTGCTCTTACAGATTTCTCTGCTATTTTGCTTAGGTGCCACTTTGGCACAAGACGATGGACGATATCGTCCTCCGCCCACAAAAGCAGGAGGAGGCAACGATGGGCGCTATCGTGGGGGGGACGATGGGCGCTATCGCGGAGGAAACGATGGACGCTATGTGCATGTGGGTAGCAAATATGAACATGATCATCGACCTGGTGGAGATTATACTGGAGACTCTGGTCGCTATGTGGGAGATAAGAACCGAGGCGGTGGAGCTGGAGGAGCTGGAGGATCTGGAGGTGGACTTTTTACTAACAGGCCCCAAGTCAGACCCACAGCTTCGGCCAAACGACCACCTCCACCTCCTCCTCCTGCTGTGGTGGATGTCACCGCCAACTTGCCCAAGGGACGCGGCACAGGTGAAGGAGGCAATGGCTGGGCCATTCTACGTCAGGAGGATGATGTAGAGCTAGATGGTTATCATTATCTGTGAGCTTAATTTAAGTTAAAATTAAGCAATGATTTAACGTTTTCCTAATATTTCAGCTATGAAACCGAAAATGGTATTTTGGCTGAGGAAAGTGGACGCATTGAGAAACTTACCGAAGAGGAGGGTCTACGCTCGAACGGATTCTACGAGTATACGGGAGATGATGGCATACTCTATCGAGTGGATTATGTGGCCGATGATAGGGGTTTTGTGCCCACTGGAGCTCATTTGCCAACACCACCTCCAGCTCCACCATATGTGGCCAGGTTACTTGCCTATTTGGAGGAAAATGCCCAGAAGACAAAGAAATAAGTTTGGAGTGGAAAATCTTAATAAATGAATGTGCCATAATCTAAAATTGTAGCTTACTTCGATTGAACCTACACTTAGTCCACTATAGACTTAAGGCGAAATCCTCCTGGAAATGAAGGATGAGAGTTGCCAAGAGATGAACAGATTTATAGGGATGACTTTGTGAATGACGCCTAGGCGTATCAACCAGAAGATGTTGTCTCTACATTGACGGAGAAGATTGCTGCTACTTTTCAGGTTGAACTTGACTTTAGCTCCAGCCCAATACGGAATGTTTCTCCATCGCTACTGAGCGATGCTACTGAGCTGGGTTCCTGGTATTGTTCCTAGTAAATAGTTTTGAAGAAGCCAAGGAGAAACGAATGACTTATTCAGCCAGAATGTCTTATGTTTCGTCTCCATCAATACTGCGGCAACTATTATTTAAAAGAGCTGGATATGCTTTGCAGCTTCTCCATCCATTTCCCATCACCCTGGAAGAAAGCCAGAATAGGTCTCATCCACAAAAGTGGAAAACCACCCTCCTACCTTGATTCCTATAGGCCGATTAGCCTTCTATTCACCCTTGGAAAGATCTTCAGGCTTTGTATCCATCGAAGAATATTCGATGTACATTCTATTCGAAAAGCCATACTTGATTTACTGTTTGGCTTCCGACTGAGCCATGGTCAACTACATCCCCGACATCCTCCCAAACAAGAAAATTCGAGTTCAGAAACATTGCCATAAACACGGACAAGTGTGCTTCGGGTTCCTTGGGGTGACACTGGACAGAAGACTGAGAACAAAGTCCTAATTCACAAGGCATTTCTGGAATCGCGGCGAGGTCTCACGTAACAAATATTAGAAAGGTCCAGGCAAAAAGTCCTTAGAAGCATTGCGGGAGCTGAATGGTACCTGGGAACCAGAGATATTGGAAAAGATCTTGGAGTTCCTATGGTTGGAGATGCTATCAATAACCATATACCTTGACAAGGTATCACACCACCCCAACAAACTGGCTAAAAACTTGCTAAGACGCAGAAACCAATGAGTACTTCAAAGGTGAAGGTTGAAGAGAGTCTTACCCAAGGATCTCAACTCACAGCGACTCTGTCATTTGCCTTCGATCAGCGCAATGCATTGCATATTGTAATATGTGTTGCGGCGGGAGTTTAGGTAAATAACGGGCCAGCAAGACGACGTAACATCGTAAGTCTTTCAGAAAAACAAAAAAAAAAACAAAATTTTTCGGACTTCACTGGAAGTTGAACCTCCAGATCTCAACAAACATCCTATGAAATGGAGCGCTAGCACCTTAAGCTGTTACACACTATATTACTTTCACATCTAGAGAAGGCTTCTTATGTTTTTCTGTGTGGTGTTTGAGCTGACATAAAGTTGATCCGAAATCCGGTTTTGGGTTTGGTATAAAGCACATTTTATTCGATTGAGCACAACTTTACTCATTTTAAAAACATTTGTGAAAATTTTGACATCATCATATTTCTTATTTAAAAGTATAGCCAACTTGTTTTTTAAACAGTTTTTCCCTCTGTGCAGATAGAATTTTTCATTTGGAGGTTTCTGTAATATTTTCATTTATTGTTGAGCAAATTGACTTAGTTAAAGTTGCATAATTCAATTCAATGTGGGCAAAATCCTTGTTTGTATATACTCCAAAACATCGCTGATGGTTTCCTGAATTTGTCCAGGCTACAAAAAGAACAGAATTTAAAATTCTTAAGTTAAAAAAAAAACTATCTACCTATTTATACTCACATCCTGCTGAGAATGAATATTAGAGCTGGGCAAAGGCGGCTCTTCGGTTTGTTCCTCTGCCTCCGGCTGAACTTCAGCTGGATCGCAAATCACCTCCGTCTGTGTGGGCTGCTCATAGTCATAAGACTTCACCGCATTTCCTGTGTCATACCCATCCCCCGCTGGTTCTGGCTCTGTCTCCCACAATTTATTCTCATTCACATAGTTAAAGTGCTTCTCTGGGTGACTACCACCATCTCCGTCTCTAACCCAATTGAAATGTATAATCTGCCAGCCCGTGCCATTGTAATTGAAGTCAATCATAAAGCGCAAATGATCTCTGGGTCCCAAAGCGAATTCCTCATTTTCCTGCTGAAAACTGGCCGCCAATTGTTCCTCCGCCTGTCGGAATATGCCACGCAAATCACCGGCATAAGGTTGACCTCTGTCGCCATAGCCACCATCATAGGGTCGAGGCTCATGGCGATATTTTCCACTTTGATCAGGTATATACCAACCGCTGGCTCCATGCAGTTCTGGATAATATCGCCCAGGCTTGGGCTGTGGCGGTTGGGCGGAGGAGAAGCAGACCAGCAACAGAAGCGTCAGACGTGTTACCATGTCGACTACCAGATTACGTTTGAGTCTCCTACCCATTCACTGCTGGCCATTTTAGTTCAGAAACGGTGCCAAACTACAGATAATAATTTGCCAGGTTTATGTGAAAGATGACATCGTTTAATTGAATTTAATATAGAAATTCTTTGCATACTAACAAAGTTATTAAGTTGACAACGAAAAATTATCAACTTGTTTGCATTGGCTGGGGAGCAAGTTTTTAACTTTGTAGCGCTTAACCTTTGTGACTAAATCTAGTCAATAACTCGAAGAAAGCCCTTCTTCCACTGTCGGAAGTTCCAATCCAGCGTTTTCATTTGCTTACTGACAGGATTAAAGGTAATTACTGTCGCTTAAATCAAATTTAAAGCGCATCTTAAACAAATGAAACGGTCGTTTGTCTTAATGAGCATTAATAATAACTGACAATCAATCACAAACAAAAAACGGTCAACGAAATGATCCGAGAATTGATCATTAATCACTTTGGAAGTGAGAACACGGGTGAGAACAGGTCGAGAGTCTAGAATGTTCAAATCGGAAGCGAACCTGATTTGAACAAGGTTTGTGTTTATAGGCTTTAACACAAAATGAAACAAGAGTTTGAACTCTTGCCTTGTTGTACAAATTTCAGATGAAGTCATGGAGATGAAATTAATTGCAGCAAGGGTTGCCTAATAAATTACTTTTGGGGTTATTTTGACTAAAACCTCAGATTTTGAAAAAATGCCGAACTTAAAAAAGTGATTTAAAGAAAGGGGAATACCAGTCCAATCCATTGGTACACCAGGGGATGGCCCTGTTTCCAGCACTCTGAAATATTCTGGCTACCCGTTGAACCATTTTTCCAAACTTACCTGGTACTGGCAATTATTTTGGTACATGGTTTGTTTGGTCATAAAATGAAAATGAATGAATATTTGTCAAAACTTTTGTATTCTTTTTCTTCGGTCCCTCAATAACTACAAATCGTAGAACAACTTCTTCGAAATGACCGCCTTGTGCCTTCCAACAACGCCGAAGTCTCTCTGGCCACTCATTGATCAAAGTGCGTACCTCATGCATTGAGAAATTGTGTCGAGAAGAGTAAGCCATAGTCTCGAGAAAGGACTACAGTATATATTCCAATGGTTTTCGGTCAGGGCTACCAGCAGGCCAATCATCCGAAGAAATAACGACTAAGCAGGCTGCTTATCTGTGTCACTCTGTGTAGGGGTGTCTATTTGGGCTGTCGAACGAATGGAGAAATACACATTTAAAATTTGAGGGCATGAATTTGGGATGTGGGTGAAGTGGATGGAAAGCATGTGGGAAGTCAGTGGGATAGGGGTGATAAGTGAGTGTGAATTAGAGGGAAAACTCAGCATCACAGACGTACCGGGGAAAAGGAATAAGATTTTATCATATAAAGACTAGAATCAGTTCAGATGGCAGAACATCGTTTGCCGTTTCAGCTAGTAATTCAATAAAATCTTTAAGTTGAATTGAAATAGAAAAAGTTTAGCTAAAAGTAGCAGTGTGATTATGCAATTTTTACTTGCAATTTAATTTTAAAAATTCAGTTTCACTAGGTCCAGTATATTGGAGAGTGGTGCTGAACACGAATGTGTATTCTGAAATATTTTTAACTTCTTGGTAGTTTGAGCTTATAGTTGCTCCAAATGCCAATGTCGATCTTTTTGAAGAGCCTTTAGCGAGGGTTCCATACTTTTGTTAAGACTCTCTTTGTAAAATCGTATAGTACTATTTTTTGTCTTTAAAACCAATTATCCCAAACAATTCTACGATTTTCTTATGCGAAGATATACCACTTAAAAAACAAGTGGTAGATTTCATATTTTTTTATACTGCCCATAAGTATGCAATAGGTTTTGTCTAATATTTCCATTATAGTTCAATACAAAACACTAGCTTACTGTAATAATTATTAAATAATAATTTTAGATAGCATTCTTTTGGGCTGTAGACAATCTCGATATTTGAACACTCGTATTCGAAGTGGTACATCTTCGCTACGAGTTGTCTGAGAAAAATTATTTTAAAGTTAAGGAATTGAACTATCTAATAAAATCAAACAAATTCAAAATGCCTAAAGAGGGTCAAACTAGGCTTTTAAAGCAAATTTTTGCATACATTAATAAAAATCTGGACTTGATATACCATTTCCGAAAACAGATTCATGATTAACAGATGAAAACCATCTAAAATCACCACCAATTCTTCAATAAACTTAAAAAAGTTCAATTTTGTTGACTTGTGTAGTATAGAAAAAACTTAAACTAAACGTCGTTGTTTGATTTATTTTCCCAATTTTGTATATTTCGAGGTCAGCTCCAGCATCCTGTGGGCCATCAAAACGTACGCCATCTCAGATGAGTTTTGGTCTGCCTGGATGACAGCATCGTATTGTCTGAGTTGTTCCATTCCCCAAGCCCCATTCCCGCTCCAGTTTCAGTCTTATGATTTACAGGTATTTTCACCCTCTGCTGAGAGTGTCGGCATCTCAGCTGCGGGGTTTTGACTCAGTCTCTCCCAGGCTTTAGCATTTTGGGCAAAACAAATGAAATCTTTATAGGCTCCAGTATTGTATTACTCTCCATAAATTGTTACTTACATTTTGTGTGGGTTTTCACACACAACAAATTTGTATAATTTTTGTGCTTTGTTTTAACTGCTGCTGGGCAGCCGGTTTGGCTTTTGGGAGTTCGGCCAGATACTTAATTAATCCAGATTCCATTTGGAGGCATCTGTTTTGGCCTACTGTAAAATAAATCAAAATTGCATAGCTATAAATTTTGTGAAGCCAGTTTGCCACAATAGATGGATGACTTTCTGGTAGCAATTGGGGTATGCACATTTTAATCGATTCCATTTAATTAAATGAGTTAGGCCATTTAATTGCGAGCATTTGTTTTCATTTACAAAATATTCTGCTCAATTAACAATAAAACGTAATTACTTAGTCATTTGTGGGCGGGAGCAGATGCATCTGGTAAGGTGGCGAAGTTCAAAGCTCTCTCAAAATCGGGCAAAGCTATAAATTTGCGTTCACTGGGTGCTAAATAAAGTACAACAAAATACATATTTTTGATACAATAAAAATTGGAAAATAAATTTCCAAAGGTGACTTCAGCTTACCGGAATTTTGTGCTCTCTCACTCTAGTCTGATTGACTCAACCGCAGAACTGTAATTAAAATTTAATATCCACGTATTTCTTTCAGCCAGTAGGCGCCGTCTGGACCTGACTAAGTCGCTGTAGTTCAGCTTGGATTAAAATTTATTATTGTTTATAAATTCATTTGTTTTGTTCGCGGCCAATGCATTCCAACGTATTGTTGCCAATTGTCACTTGTAAGTGGTGATAATTTGCGCCTGCACATAAATTGCTCTGTCCTGGAGGGATGGCAAATGTACATACATTTATTTCAGACTTTTCGTAAAATTATTTAATTGCATGCAAAACACCAAATTACGCGAGTTATTGTTGGCGACGAGTCTCGTCTTATTTATTGTGTGTGTGTTTGCAGTTGTTGATTTTGAGCGTATAATTTAAATTCTTATGAGTTGTCAGAGAAACAGCTTAAAATATGGACAATTGAACTTGTTAAATTGTCATCACATTTAGATTCTTTGTCTACTTGCTTAGTAGGTGATTCATTGAGAAATTAAAGTATGCATTGACTATCATGAAGTTGAAGTCAATTAAAGAAGTTCTTCAGATATCTATAAATTTAATTAAATATCGATTTTGATTCGAAAGTTTTACTGTAATTTAATGTAAGTTATAGTAATGTAAGTAATAAGTAAATGTTACGCTTTACAGTTATTGCTACGCTTAACAGTTAATGTTACGCTTAACACAACATTTATGGAGAATATGTAAATAGTTGAACAAACATTGACGTCACTCAATGTCACGGCGCACAGTGTTCGATTTCAAAGGCCAAAGGTAAAAAAAAAGTCAGAAATTTATCACTCTTAGTATCAAAACTATTTCTTAAAAGCACAGTAAATCAAACGGTAAATTAATTTTACATCTATCCCGACCAAACGCGCTACGAATAAAGAGAGAAAAGTGACAACAAAACCAAGTGGAGTGTGCAGTGAACGGAGCTTTATATTTGGCACTACAAGAAAATTAAGTTTTAATATTAAACCGCGTTTAATTGACGTAAACTAAAATTAATATTGAAAACATAGGTATTGACTACTAACTTAGTAATTTTTGTGTAATAATATGTTTACATATTGTTTTGAAATTATGGTTTTACCGATGACCTGTCGACTGTTGTATTTTTCTTAATGCATTGATTTGAGTTAGAGAAAATGTTATTACCCCCGTCTTACCCTTAAATGAAACTTTTTTCTTAATATACTATCATACTATCAATGTGAACTTTGACGCATATATATTTATACTCGTTACTCGTAGAGTAAAAAGGGTATACTAAAGTCGTGCAAATGTATGTAACAGGCAGAAGGAATCATTTCCGACCATATAAAGTATATATATTCTTGATCAGCATCAACAGCCGAGTCGATATAGACATGTCCGTCCGTCCGTCTGTCCGTCTGTCTGTATGAACACCTAGATCTCAGAGATGGTAAGAGATAGAGGTTTGACATGTATGGGACAAATGCTTCTTTTATCTGCACGCAGATCAAGTTTATTTCAAATTTTGGCCACGCCCACTCCCGCCCCCGCAATTCGGAAAATACGTCGGGTGCCAATTCATTCCGCAACAAAACTCTGCTGATAAAGTAGGGGTTTTTAAATACCACTAAATACTATTATCTTTTTTTTCATTTTTTCTTCAGTTTGGTCACACTGGAGTTATATGTATATGCAAGGTAAGCTAAATACTTACTTCACATATCGGTAGAGGTCTTTAGACTTTATTTATACGATCTAATTTTCAGTTGTGTTTTTCATTGAGTTGCTGTAAGCTTAGCTAAGCTGTCAACTGTCATTAGGGTTGCCTATCGGGTTGGAGGATCAATTGGATTCGAAATTATACCAGAAATACTTGTACAATTATAACATATATACAATTACTAGCAAATAGCCCGTCACGCTTCGCTGCGCCTTCAACAGTATATAACCAACGCACACCCACTTACCACCCACTTCAGGCCAACATCCCACCCACTTCCCGCACATTTCCCGCCCACATCCCACCCACTTTCCGCCCACTTCGCACCTATAGCCCACCCACACTCCACCCACTTGCCACCAACATACCGCACACTTCCCGCACACTTCCCGCACTCTTCCCGCGCAAATCCCACCCACTTCCCATTTACATCCCACCCACATCCCTCCCACTTACCGCCACATTCCACCCACATCCCATCCACTTCCCATTTCCATCCCACCCATTTCCCACCCACATCCCTCCCACTTCCCGCCCACTTCCCACCTACATTCCACCCACATTCCACCCACTTGTCACCCACATACCACACACTTCCCGCCATCTTCCCGTCCACTTCCGGCCCACTTCCAATTAACATCCCACCCACATCCCTCCCACTTCCTGCCACATTTCACCCACTTTCCATCCACTTCAAAACAACTTTCCACCCACATCCCATTCACTTTCTAGTGAGCTTCCCGGCGGTATTTCCAACATCGGAAAATTAAAAAAAAAATAAATTCTCATTTTGACCTTACAATTCAAGCCAATCGTATGAAAAATAATTTTTGCATGCAGAATTTTCGGCCCATTTTCCTCGTGGGCGGCTTTTCCGGCATTGAAAAATCACATTTCAAATTATTTCGTATTTTGTCCTTACATACCGAGTTTCAAGCCAATCGGATGAAAAATAGTTTTTTTCATGCAGAATTTTCCGGGAATTCTTCGACCGTCAGGTCAAATTTTCCAACTTCGAAATATAACATTTTAAACTATTTCGTATTCTATACTTACAAACCGAGATTCAACCCATCGTATGATAAATACTTTTTTGGATTCAGAATTTTCCGGCCATTTTCCTCGTGTGCGGATTTTTTTTTCAAATTATTTCGCGTACTAGGCTTACAACTTATGTTTTGTTATGTGTAATTTTGAAAATGAGTTTGGCGCTGATCGCTGGCAACTAAAGTTTCGCCCATACAACCTTGACCACCCACTTTCCACCCAATGGGGGTGAATTTTCCGGAAGATTGGTATGCAGTTGTTGTCGAATTTTCATATAGATCTTTGAAAATGTGTTTGAACTTGATCGGATGAAAAACAAAAAAGTTTCATTCAAAAGTTTTCCGCGAATTGTCCACACTTCCCGGAAGAATTTTCCAAAGGCTGTGCGACGGTCACCAGTCAGTCAGTCAGTCAGTCAATTAGTCAGGTTGAACTTTTTTATATATATAGATAACTTTTTTATGAATGACTCAACTGAACTTTTCAAGCATATACAAAAGCTCAGCTAAGTTTTTTGTTACCCAGCTGAGAAATCTGCTTCTGCTGTACCAAAACGGTATGATCAATAAGCACAAGTGTAGGCAAAAATCAATAGTTTTAACTCTTAATCTGAAGATCTTTTTTAGCAGTTTCTCTGTTTTTAGTTAGTCCGGATTTAACTTCATGAAGTTTCTTAGTAGGCTTGAAAATCAAAGGAAATATACTAGATTTGTTGATCAAAATGATCGCCTACTGAGATAACTTGATGAAGTTTGCTTCATCGTGTAAATCCCGTCTTAGTTAAATGATTCAAGATGTTTGATTCATCAGTTCTTCTAAGTAAAAACCCTAATTGCTGCTGCCACTTCCCTCTTCGAGAATTCTCTAAACAGATTAAATAAATTCCAGAAGCACTCCAAGCAAAAAAAAATTCGTTGATTTTGATAAGTTACATAAGAAATGTGTGCCAGCTTTGAGGGAGGCAGATATTAAATTCAAAATTCGTTGGTTTAGTTTCCTGACTGCCTTTGCGGCGCGTACTTATCGCTTTAAGTAATTTCGGAAATATGAATAAGAATTGGAGTTCTTATTTAATATGCGCTATTCTCGGTCTCGCATGGATTTGCCTAATCAGAGCAGAAGTTCTCAAGTGTTTTTATAACAACGAAGATACCCCAAATTTCTGGGCCACCACTAAGACATTTGGTTATCCAAAAGAATGTAATAGCTCCACCATGTGTGTGAAGACTGTTGCCACATTGAAGTTGCAGAATGGAACCAAATGGCCGGTGATCACCAGAGGTTGTGCGATGCGACGAAATGCAACATCAATTCTGATGCCCACTAACCGATATGTATTCATCACCTATGCTGAGGAAGTGTATAAGGAGGGATGCCGGGAGGAGCTAGTGGCGGAGAGTAAAGTTCTAAACTGTTATTGTCGCGGGGATTTTTGTAATGCAGCGACGAGTCTACTCAACCGGAATGTAAATATGCTGGCGCCGATAATGATAATGTTTGTCTATGTTTTATTTCGGGGTGTGCCCCTCTAAGCCCATGTTTCCTGTAAATATCTTTGTATGTAGTTTTTAAGCCGCTTTAAAATAAATCAATAAAATTGTGTATAACATGTGATCTGCCGGGAGAAGAAAGCGCGAGAGAGTGCGTCTCAAGGTCAATGACAATGTCAAGACCAGCAGCTCTCCTGCTGCGAACCAAATGCAAATCATGTGCCAACCCCAGATCGAACTTGTAATTGATTAAAAAGTCATTTCACTTAAATATTTATTAAGTACTTGCGATTTTTATGAATGCCCAAAGCCAATGATTCAAAACCCAATAACAGCACGCGCCGTGATTCACACTCGGTTCTGGCCATGTTTCGACTTCCACTTCGATTTGCGGGTTCAGCGTACGACCTTTGCGGTGCAGTGACTGTGACGCAGTGTCTCAAACTTTTAATCACCGTTTATGTTTATATTTATGGTGGTTATTAATGGTCTTCAGCCGCAGCACATATGCATGAACATATATCGTAGCTTACCCATCTTCCGTTAAGGACACATTCCACAGCCGGGCCGATCCCCAAAAGCCACTGTCGCAGTCGGTGTCAATGTTTGCCACAGTACAACAATTAAAATCATTTTTGTCAACATTTTTCTTAGCCGGCTTCAATTCCGGTTATATGCTGGGCGAGACCCAGCCCCGGTAACATCCCCCAACCACATCCCATCGCCAACTTAATGCATTTCTCATTGTGGCAGGCGTGCGCATTGTCTGAATGTGCTTTTCGTATTTTATTTTGCGAGATATTTTTTAATTTTGTATTTCCGTTTCTGCGTTATTTATGATTTCATTACGGCACTTTTATGGCGCTTCCGAGTGCCTCCAGGTAGTTGGGATATTGATCTTACGATGGCGTTGCCCATGTTGTCATCAGTCCCAAAAAAGCTAGTTTAAGAGAATTGAAATAGCAAAATGTATGAAAGAAACTGGACAATTTGGATGACTGAATACTTATGGTCTTATCTTAGTAGGAAGGATGTGTCGCCTTTAAACGCAATGAATCAGGCATAACAAATAGAGTTCGTTCTAAACCGGAAGCGGTGGAGATAGAAGCAAGTCATTTCTTATCAACGCTTTTTGCAGTAAGAGCAAGTGTAGAATAGTACTTCCGGCCTCGTGAATCAGATCTTTCAAAGAAGTACGGGAACAAGCTTTAGTGGGTTTTAGCGGGCAACAAACAAAAAGTATTCCGTCTTTATACTTATAAAAACATGCCAAAACTTCGTTATCTCCTTTACTTATTTAGGTTTAGGTTTCCGGAGTGCTGGATATAGGCCTTTACACAGAAGAGTGAGCAGGGATAAGATGGTAATACAGATTTTAATTAATACATAAATTTCGGAAAGGTTCATAGTGAGCAAAATTTGTTAGGCAAGGCAATGTAGATCGGAGAGAAATTTTTGGTTAGGCGCATAGGAGCCGCAAGATTTATTTGACATAACAGAGCACAAGAGTCAATATCACCTGAAGTTTGTGAATAAAAAGCACACAATGACACGTCCGACGGTTCTTAAGAGATGGAAGATCAATTAAGAGTTATCTATGCTCGTATGGTGAAAGATGGTTGGTGGGATCCCAGTTGAGGCCGCGGAGGGCAAATATTAAAAACTGTTTTTGAACCGATTTAAGTTGGTCATGATATTTTTGGTAATGCGGTGACCAAACACACGACCCATATTCAAGTATTGGTCGTAGATACGGATCGTTAAATTCCTTGGCCCATCTTTTGATAAACCCAAGAAAACCCATAGCTTAGTTTAGGGACAAAGCGTATGCCCAAATCGTCGTCCACGTAAATCTCTCGCTCTCTCTCTCTCTCTAAGAGTGTGCGGTGTTGGTTGTGAAAGGGTGGGAAGGAGGGTGGCGGGGGGAGCTTTGTTCACCTTTATGCTTATAACTAGAGAACCGCTCATCCGATCTTTATTATTTCTTCAGCAAATCGATACATTTTGACAATTACTAACTATCTCTAGAAGGTACAAACCATCTATCTACAAAACTGTGGAAGATATAACGTTTTTTCAGAATTGCGGGGGCGGGAGGGGGCGTGGCAAAAACTGAAAATAAACTTGATCTGCCTGCAGCTGTAAGAAACATTTGTCCCATACATGTCAAAGCTCTATCTCTTACCATCTCAGAGATCTGTTTGTTCATACGGACGGACGGACAGACGGACGGACAGACGGACAGACGGACATGGCTATATCGACTCGGCTGTTGATGCTGATCAAGAATATATATACTTTATAGGGTCGGAGATGATTCCTTCTCCCTGTTACATTCTTTTGCACAAACTTAATATACTCTATGTATCTTCATTACAGAGTATAAAAAATACGGCTGTGTGCGATGAAAAGTAATACATTACACTTTTCAGCGTTTAGTGGAAGGCAATTAAACCGAACACCATGTATGCAGAGAATTTAAGTCCAATACATTTATAAGATGTTGATTTTTGCGAGTGTTGCTCCTGTACGAAACTACGTGTCAACGCGAGAGAAGCTCGCATATACAATGATCCGCAAATACTCGAGTACTGAAATCAACAATTTTTAGTTTTCAAAACATCAATCTGCCAGAAAAATCTTGATTTAAGTATGGAATTTCTCGATTTAATAGCGTTTTTAAAAATCCCTGAACTCTTGATTTCAAGAACGTTTTTAATATGCTAGGCACGACTCGGGATTTTTAAAGAACTTTTAGATCTCATAATAAGTATGATCGACACTTTTTTATGTGAGCTAAGAACGATTTGTACTCAAAGGAAAAGCTCGTTAAAAATATTTTTCTAAAATCACGAGTTTTCTTCGAACTTTAGAACGAAATGGTCTTAAATTAAACCTTTTATTCTTGAACCAAGATTTTTATTCATGTTTTTTAATTTTTAGCGGTAAATGTCGAATTAAAGAACGATTCGTATTCAAAGTAAAAATTTTCCAGAGCGAATCGTTCTTACCAAATTTTAGAGAGAGGAGGATCAAGAGCGTTTTATACTCTGTACCGAAGGTACATAGAGTATATTAAGTTTGTGCAAAAGTATGTAACAGGGAGAAGGTATCATCTCCGATCCTATAAAGTATATATATTCTTGATCAGCATCAACAGCCGAGTCGATATAGCCATGTCCGTCTGTCCGTCCGTCTGTCCGTCCGTCCGCATGAACAAACAGATCTCGGAGATGGTAAGAGATAGAGGTTTGACATGTATGGGACAAATGTTTCTTATAGCTGCAGGCAGATCAAGTTTATTTTCAATTTTTGCCACGCCCCCTTCCGCCCCCGCAATTTGGAAAAAACGTTATATCTCCTACAGTTTTGAAGTTAGACGATTCGTACCTTCTAGAGATAGTTAGTAATTAGCAAAATGTATGATGATTAATTTGCCGAAGAAATGATAAAGATCGGATGAGCGGTTCTCAAGTTATGAGCAAAAAAGTACATCACCCTCCCCCCACCCCCTCCCACCCTATTACAACTAACACCGCACAATCTTAAAGAGAGAGAGAGAGAGAGAGAGAGTGAGAGAAAGACTAAGAGATGAGCGCAGCACCAGCATTGCATTCAGCTTCTACTCCAGGTACAGAGTATGTTATAGTCTCTTGTTTTACTTGTTTTAAGATCGAATCGTTCAGCTTTTTTTTTAAGTGTATGTAACAGATAGAAGAAATCATTTTCAACTCTATAAAATATAATTGGGGTATTCACTTTGTTGAGCACTTGAGCACTTGAGCAGTTTTGCCTGACTAGTGTTGTGAGCACCCCTCTGTGCACGAAATTTGTGCACAACTACTTTTGACATATGTTTAATTTTTACGGTGCTGAGTAGTAGTCGGCATCGTGGCATCGTACGATTATAATCGAAAAACCGTAAAAAATAAAATAAAATTAAAAATAATAATAATAAAAATATTAGCAAGGTTTATTTTGGTGGCCCAGTTTGGGAGCCAGCATCCAGCACTCGGCTGACGACTTATTAAATCGCGAAATAATACCAAAGAGGATAAAAATATTAATAATGTCAAAAAAACTTTATGCCCAACCAAGTAAAAAAATCATGCCTAGATTAATGCATAAGCGCAATTCGCAGCTGAAGGATCTGCATGGTAACAAAACCTCTTAGTGCTTAAGAAACTGCTTTTCAAGGGCACAAGTGACCACACATAACTACACTACCATGATTTTGAATAAACCGAACCGCGATAAATACCATGGATGACTAATGTTAAAGAATATAGTGAAGATCATAAGAAATGTTTCAAACCACTTTTTAGGACTGACAAATCATCAAGTCGCGGAAAAATACCGTTGCGGTTCAAAAATATAAATAATGTCAAACATACTTTACTTCCAACCAAGTAAAAAATCAGGCCAGGATTAATGCATAAAAGCAATTCACATCTAAGGGATCGCCGTGGTAATAAAATCGCTAAGTGCTTAAGAAATTGATTTTCGAGGCTAAAAATGAGCACACATGAGCATTACATAACCATGATTATGATAATACTGAACCACGATAAATACCGTGGATGACCAATCCATGGATGACCACACCGGCAATTAATTTGAAAAAGTTTTCGGAAATTTTGCAGAAAATTTCTTCTTCTAAGTTCTTTGTTAATGGTCATCCATGGTATGTATCGCGGTTAGTCACTAGAGGTTGGTCATAATCATGGTGATGTAGTTATATAAGATCCATTGTGGCCTTAAAACTATTTTCTTAAGTAATTAGCGGTTTTAATTCCACGGATAACCCTTAGCTGCGAACTGCGCGTATGCAATAATCCTTACATGGTTTTTTTCCAGTTTGTTTGACATTATTACTATTTTTGATCCTCAACGGTATTTTTCCGCGATGTGATGAGTTGTCAGTCACGAAAAGTGGTTTGAAACATTCCTTATGATCTTAACTGTATTTTTAACCATTGGTCATCCATGGTATTTACCGCGGTTCGGCATTGTCTTAATCATGGTAATGCTGTTATGTGCGGTCATTTTTGGCCATGGAAAGCAGTTTCTTAAGTTTTTATTACCTCGGAGAACCCTTAGTTGCGAATTGCGCTTATGCAATGATCCCGCCATGTTTTATCACTTTATTTGCACTGTCTTTTTTTTTATTACTATTTTTTATTATTTCGCGATTTAATAAGCCGTCAGTCTCGAAAGCTGCAGGTAAAGGGCAATTCCGAACCCTGAAAAGTAAACATGAGTACGGTGCCAAATTGACAGCTAGGTAATCGTACTCATTTGTAATCATACTCGGCGAGTAATTATCGATTACTTTTTTATTTACTCGTGCAGGTCTCTATAAGGTACAAGTGCCCGACTTTTCGTAGTCAGGGCCTGGGTCGAGCAAGCTGTGCACAATTTTTTCAGAGTAAATTGTTGTTGGAAATGTTTACACTTTTCCCCAAGTGCTCAAGTGCTCAACAAAGTGAACACCCTAAATAATTCTTGATCAGCGTCCGTCTGTATAAGCGCACAGAACTTAGAGATGCTAAGAGACAAGTATGGGACATATACTTCTTATACTTGCATGTTTGTTTTCAATTTTGGACACACCCCCTCAATTTGAAAAATTCGTCATATCTCCCAAAATTTTATAGATAGATGGTTTGTACCTTCTGGAGATATTTGGTAATCAGGACTATTTATCGAATGCGTCCAGCTCCAATCCAATCTTGACACATCACATCACTATCGATGCTCGTTACTTCCACCTTTTTATATCTTACATCTCAAACACACACTTATATGTCCGCCATTGTGTGACACTCATTCTTAGCGGCAACACGCCGTCTTCAGTAAACCGAACTAAAAGCTAAACTGCGTTTAAAACTAAATGTTAACGTGTCGTAGCTACATGTTCACTGTGATGGCGACATTGTTCAAAGCAAGTAGTAGCGCCATCTATTGGTAAAATAAAAAGAAAGTTTTTGCAGGTACAGAATATATATTAGTCAGGCTTGACCTACTTCTTACTGGTTTCTTTTGCTCAAGCTCAACGAGCTTCGAGCGTTGTGTTTATTTCTATCTCATTTATAGCAAGGGTGAGCACACCTCCTGCCCAACTGCCCAAAGTCTTAAATAAGCTATAAATGCAAACTACGGACTAAGTATGTGAAAATAAAGGTTTTTAACGCAGAAAATCAAATCACTTGGGAGAGCTTTTTTTATAATCAGCACAAAGGACATCTGCAAAGCAACCTATATTCGTTGCAAATACAAAAAGGAATTCTTAAATTTAGTTGGATAGCTGAAGAGTCAATCTCACCATTTATTAGATTGTGTACAAAGATTTCCCCAAACATAATTCTCCCGTACTAAAAGCAGTATACTAGAGTACGAGGGGCAAAACGGCATCTAGACCCTGAAATGCAAACAGTAAAAATTGAGTTTATGCTGATAGGTTGCCTGCTGTGAGGACCCCACACGCATGACGCATACTCAGGAGTTGGATGTTAAAGCTGGATATGTTAGGTAATCGAACAACTGGTCTTTATATTTAAATTGAAGTTCAATGCATCGTTCTAGTATGGAACTTTTATAGCTTTGATATTGTTAAAAGGTGCTTAAATTGGAAATTTTTTTGTCCCTTTTTTCACAATAATTTTATTAGTCAAGTTTATTGTGGAACAAATTAAAGTTATTTTGAAAATTTTAATTCACTTAATTTATATAAGCTTAATCAGCGGCTTTGTTGATTGTTTTTTGAACTTCACCTTCAGTAATCAGCAATAAAAACAATTTTGGTTCTTCAACTGAAATTCGATGACAAAATTCAAAAAACCAAAAAACAAAGGGAATTTTCTTACCACCGGACAAGTAAACAAGACACGTCACTTGACATCCTGGCGATTGCTTAGATGATTAATTAATAACATTTAAGAGAATTAATAATTGATGAAATCTTACAGGGCCAATGGCCTTTACAATTTGACGACAAGTCACTAAATTATACAAATTATTTAATTGATGAAAAATGTTATTACAATTATATGAGACATTGATTTTATATTTGAATATTAATTATAAATTATGGCATGCGCGACTTAAACTTTAGGCTGCATACCAAATAATTTACAAAAACAACAAGAGCTGAGACCAGAAGAACTCGTCATCCGTCTAAATCAAAGGGAGCAGCCAAGAAATCACATTTGCACACACTCACACACACACCAGAGATTTAATTTTTTTATTGAACTGAACTGAACTGAGGTGAACCGAAAAAACTGGCGAACTCTCAAAGCGAACCTCAAGCCTACTCTCTGAGAATTTTTGGGAGCGGCACATTAAACTGCTCAGCGTTCGCACATTTCTATATAAATCCGTTGTACTTGAACGAAATTCAAACATTCCTGTTGCAGTCTTCGTCTTAACAACAGGATTAACGCCAGCGGCAACTCACTCAACACTAAGAGGATACAAACGGATTTAATTTACAAACAACAGAAAATGTGTAACAAATCAGTGCTTAGCATTTGTGTGGTTGTGGTGAGTACTTGCAAAGGAAATGAACTGAAAGGAGCTGAAATGAAAGTGCTTAAAGAAAGTGATAGTGAAAGGATGTTTAAACTTGGCAAATAAAAACATGATTAAACCAAATATTTGTGATGGAAAAGTGCTAGCAAAAGTTTAATTAGTGAGATGAGAGCTGAAAACTGGAGCGATAAACCAAAATTTATATAGAAAGTTTCGTTGAAATCAAAGAACCTTAGTCAGTCTATTAATCTAATTGAATCAGTCATGGATCAAAGTTTCTTTGAAATCGATGGATTATAAAAACGAACAAGTCCTTGGAACAGTCGTACGAAAAAGTATTTCAGTGATAAATACTGTATTTAAATAACGGGATCAACTTTTCCTCTTCAAATTTAATCGACTTGATTCGAAAAGAGACAAGTCACTTATTTAGATCAGACCAAAGAACCTTTCATTTCAAAGAAGCAAGTTAGAACAAAAGTTTGAAGTTTAAAATGTAAACCATTTGAACTAGATAATGGGAATTTGATGAAGTCTAGACTAAGGCTTAAAGTCGAAACTGTATTTCAGTGCTTCTAGAAACATTTTTGCGTATCAAAAGTAAGGTTTTAACGGTTATACACAACTTTTTCCGGAACCATTCCAAAAAAAAATAAATGTTTTTTAAAAGAGTTCTTTTTCTGAGGGAAGTGTTTATTTTATTTTGTTATGAAAAGTCTTGATCTATAAAATATACAAAAATTACGTTCACTTCTCCCAACAATTAACTTAAACGCATTTATATACGCTTATATGCGAGTGAATGCATTTGATTAATTTCGTGTTGATTTAACTTTCAAAGCCAGTTTTTGCAGCTTGAGAGGCGACAAAACACTTAAAACATCATTAAAAACGAAATTGCTAAAAATCACAAAGCACATTCAACTCTCCCCACGAAAAAAAAACTTCCTGTCTAACATTTAGTCATTGATTAATTGATTCTTCTCTTCCCTTTCCCCTTTCTACAGGCGCTCTTTGCTGTCTGCCACACCAGTCCCGTATCGAATACGGACAACTATGGCAAGTATACAGTTTCAGCGTCAAATACAAACGATGGCAGATATCACCCACAAGATGATGGACGTTATCATCCAAGTTCACAGAATGAAGGTATTTCGTAATTTACGATTTTAAAGCCTACCAAGCCTACTGACTGCATGTTGTGTAGCAGATGTTGCCCACTAACCCAAAACGAGGGAAACCAACACAAAAAACTGTTTTTGCTCTGCTGTACTAACATTCGCTGAGCATAATAACATTATTAAGCGATAACAGGGTTCAAGCTCAAGGTTTTCATTTTGTGTAGACAATCAAATTTCGTTTATTTATAAATCAAAGCCTGAGCTGAGCTCTTTGAACTAACCTTTGTATTTTCAGATTTATTTGTAAAATATTTGAATATTAACATTTGATTTCTTATAGGCCGAGATGGCTCACAGGATCAATTAGGTAAACCATTGAAGTACATTCCAAGAAGAATTTACATTGAATTCTTCTTAAGAAAGTTCTCTTTAAATGAAAAAAAAAAACAACACAATCATAATTCACCTGCAGTAGGCATAAAGTCGTAAAACAAATTAACAAAGAAATGTGAGGGTAAAATTTATGAGATAGAGAGCAACGCATCATTTTTATAGAGTTGACTTAGGTAATGTGAAAAATTTCTAAAAATTATGAAAATACTAAAACACAAAGTAAAGAAGTGAAGCTTACTGGCTAATTACCATCTATCGAATCTTCATCTAGCAAAATTTAACAACCGTCTATTTACCCGTCTTCATGAGAATCTTGAATATTAAAAAACTTGGCAAATTTGCTATATTTTGTTCCGTTTAATCAACACGTCTCATTAAATATAAAAATATAAAAAATATCATACTCATAATTTAGGTTCAAAAATTTGCATTTCGATTTCTTGATCATTTATCAACTTACTTTTACGCGGCTTAACCGTCTTTATGATAATCGAAAATCGAATGGAAGTTTTTAAAAGTTCGCAGTTACCATTTATCCAATATTCATAATAATTTTAGGTCCTATAAAAATTTTTCAAGTACAATGCACGCCGTCATCTAATGAAAAGTCTTATAATAAGTTTTCAAATTTCGCGGTTTTTGGACCATTGAAAAATAGGCTATGTGGCAATGTTTAAGTCGAGATTTTCAACTATCCTTCTGCCAATTTATATCCGAATCTTTTTAAGCATTTCTGTGGCGCCATACATACACATATTTGAAAATTTCCGGTCTTTGGACCTCTTAAATAACAGCTATATAGCTTTTTAATACTCTGTACCAAAGGTTGAAGTTTGTGCGGGCATGTTTTCTTGTCGGCTGCGTTTGTCTGTCCGCCGTGTATGACAAACAGTCCAGATGGTGATGGTTTAATAGGAATGCTTTATTGCATCGTTTATTTTTTTTGCCACGCCCCCTCCCGCCCCCGCAATTTGAAAAACGTTATATCTCCCAGTTTTGTAGATGATGATTTGTTCCTCCAAGAGATAGTTAGTATTCATAATATGTATCTATTTACCAAAGAAATAATAAAGATCGGATGAGCGGTTCTCAAGTTATGAGCGAAAATGTAATTTACCCTCCCCCCACCCCCTTCCACCATCTTACAACTAACACCGCACAATCTTAGGGAGAGAGAGAACGATAGAATGAGAGATATGAGCGCAGATCCAGCATTGCATTAAGCTTCTACTCCAGGTACAGTGTATGTTATAGTCTGTTATAAATTAAACAAATTTCGCGGTTCTTTGGACCATTCACAGACTTGAACAAAAATTTCGGAAGTAGAATATAAAAGTATATGACCTGAATCTATTTATGACTCCGACTTTAACAGTAAAGACAATTTATAGCAATGTGTAGGAAAATTCCAAATTATTTGTAAAAAAAACTTTTCTAACTTTTTTAATTGTATAAAAAGATCTAACACACACTCATGATTTCTAAAGTAGTTGTATCAAATAGTTAGAAAATCTTTGTATAAAAGCGATAACTGTTTTTCCATCTATCACTCACCCACACACACACGTAATCTCCAGTTTTCCCAACTAACATTTTATTTAAATTATCCACAAAGGTCGCTATCATCATATGCCACAGCCATATCATCATGTAGATGATCAGCGTGAGTTGGGCGTTTATCATCATATACCAAATCCTTATGACGGAGGGTATGGTCCTTATGCGGGTAGCAACCTTCCCTACATTCATGATGACAGGCCCTACAAGTAAGCATTGAAATAACTCTGAAAATTCTTATACTAATCCACTTTCACTAAATCTTTCAGTCACGATCTGTACACAGTAAGTAATGCAGAGTTTAATGTACCCGAAATTCGCTTGGAATACGGTTTTCCCGATCATGAACCGCAAATCGACACACACCACCACCACCACTAAACGCCCTCAAAACAAAAACAAAAAAAAGACATCCTCCTCGCAGCAAATACCCAGCATAAATCAACGTCAAAGACCCCAAAACCCAACTTCCCCTGCTTTCATACCCAATTCAAAAAAAAAGTATCCTGCATGATTACCCTCCCCCAAACATCTTCCCCGCACCCACACATGCCCACACCACTGCAAAAGCCAGCAACTAAATCGACTCACAACAACAAACAGTCCACAACCACGAAGAAACCCACCACGACCACTAAGCGTACCACCACCACCACAACCACGACTACGACCACGCCAAGACCCATTCTGTTCAACTATGATGATGAGGGTCGCAATAAGATTCTGCATCAGGAAGAGATCCGCAAGAAGGACAAATACGATCATGCGTAAGTTGGGAAAACCATGCATCCTCTAAGTACCTTATTAATTTCCCCAATTTCCTTAACAGTTTCCTCACCGAGAACGGTATCTATGGCGAGGAGCAGGCTAAGCTGCATCATACCGGCGGCACACATGCCAAGGGTCTCTTCGAATACACCGGGGATGATGGCCAATTGTATCGTGTGAAATATACTTCCAATGATGGCGGTTTCATGCCCGAAGGCGACCATATACCCACACCCCCACCCATTCCCGAGAACATTGCCCGTGCCCTAAAGTATGTGGAGGAACAACATAAGATCAATGGTGCCCAGTTCGATCATCGTGGCTTCCGTATCAATCATATGACCAAGGACATTAAGGCTCAACTTAAGGAGCTTCATAAGAAGCATATGCCCAAAGAAACGATGGATCAAATACTCATGCTGGAGCACGAAGTGGAGCTGGCAGAAGAAGAGGAGCGTGAGGAACGTGCCGAGCTAGAGAGACAAGAGCGACGCCGTAAAGCCAAAAAGGCCCATCAGTATCAGTCACACAGCTACTCCACTTAATTAAACCAACAGGAGCCTTCTCTCCGTTTCCATTGCTCATCAACAAAAATAACTCCCACCCCCTCCCCTAGTTCCCTATTCCCTGGCATCCAAAAAAAAAGAAGAAAAATCCTAAAAAAAAAAACCAAGAAAACTGTTAGTCAACTGATAATATTGCTTGTACTTGCTTAATCGCCTGCTCCTATGTTATTTCGTATTTATTGAATCGAACATGTTTTATGCCTAAGCTATTTAAATTGTTAAATAAACATCACTAAAAAATATTTGTTACAAAAAAGAATCGACAAGTGTTTTTTTTTCCCGCTAATTATTGAGTTTCAGGAGTTGAATGAACAACTTTAACATTTTGCGTTTTTGTTAATATTTATATTTATGTAGAATTCCAAAGGCCAAGGCGCATTTGATAATGTGAAATAATCGGACATTTTCAATAAAGATGCGGGCTTTTGCTCTGTTTTGATTAAATTAATGAGTTTATTGAACCGTTTTTAATTGAAGCTGAAAATTGAACTAAAATTTTACTAAGAGGTACTAAGTATTTGTATTTGTGTTTGTGTGAGGGAATGGGTGGACAGACATATGCCTGATAAGCCTACACCACAACGACTTTGACCCAATTTCAGTTGGCTGATTGTGAACAAAGGGGAAGGCCATACTTTGAGACTGACTTCAAGTCATTTAATCAATTTGGGCAAATGTGTGAAACGGAAAGCTACTGATCAAAAGCTTGGTATTTAAACAATTTATATATGACTTCATATATGACTATATATGACGCACCGACTGGATTCGGTTGAGGGCGTTCCTAGCTAACGAACGAGCGGCTGGTCAGTTGTCTTCGAGCACCTGAAGAGTTAGGATAGGCATTTTTGCGCGAATTGTTTCTGTGAGCGGTGCAAGCCAAAGCAATCAAAGTCATCGTCCACCATGAATTTGTATCTGCTGGACAAACCGTCAACGTCAAGTTTTACGTAGAAGTCGTGGAATCGGGTCAGACAAGATCTCGCAGCCGACTGGAAATTGCCCCACGACAAAGCTCCGGCTCACACCGCCTTTCTTGTGAACAGCTACCTGGCCAAGAGCAGCATCCCAACGCTTCCGCAGCCGCCCTACAGCCCAGATTTAGCCCTACGGACTTTCTTTATCGATGAAAGGCAAGCATTTTGAGACGACAAAGGGATATCCAAGCAGCCTGCACCGCGGCTCTCAAGGCTATTCCGGAGAATGCCTTACGTGACGCCTTCAATGCTTGGAAATCGCGCTGGCTGCGCTTCTTCGACGGAGAAGGAGCCTATTTTAAAAGTTATTAATGAATTGTAACTATTGGCTCAATAAATATTTTTTAAATCGACTCAGTCCTATTACTTTCCTGACAAACCCTGCATATTGTTGATAATTTGCGTCGATATTTTCGTTGTAATCGTCCACAAAAGTTATTTGCATTAGGTGCATTATTTTCGATGTAAGCTCTACATTTTTTACATAAAATAAAGTTTATTCTATTCAACTTAATCATCTTTCCTCAATTCCATTAATATATAAATTCATTAATAAGTTTCCACAACTTCTTTTGATGTGAATTAAGTTTTGTGTTAGCCGGCTCGAGGTCATATTATGTTCGCACAACACCGCAAACTTTAAAAGCGCATTTGGTTCGGGATATTATTATATTTACCTAAAGTTAAATTGATCTTTGATTTCATCCAATGAAAATCGTCCGAAGGATCTAAGACATTGATATTATAATATCAAAAAGTCGATTCCAAATGAATCATTCTTTTTCTGTGTACAGACTAAATTTCAAGTTCATTTCTTAAGTAACGATTGAGATATGGAACCGAACCTCTTTTGAACCGATTCAAAGTTGGATCGATCCAGTCCTGATCTACTAAAACCTACCGTCTAAGATGCAAGTTAATGTAAGAAATAACTTCGGAGATATGGTTTTGAACCCGTTTAAAAAAAGGTTTGATACCATCCATTAAAAAATCTAACCTAGAGACCAAATTTCGAGCTTATACCTTGAATAACTTCTGAGATATGGCTCTGACCCACATTTCAACCGGTAAACAAACCATTTGAACTATTAAAAAATCCGATCTGCATGAATAACTTTTGAGCTATGGCTTTGAACCACTTTTGAACCGGTTCGGTCTTGATCCAGTAAAATATGCAAATTCATATTTCCAACCTGCAGATAAATTCTAAGATATGGTCCTGATCCACTATTTAGCCGTTTTAAAACGCGGTTCGAACCGGTTCATGTAAATGTTAAATTGGTCTATACAGCTCCTTCAACGGGGCCAAGCCAAGCTTCTCTCTCTCGAACCGGTTCATAGACTTGAGAAATAGCCAGCCTATGACTCTTTCCCGATCAACATGATCAATCTGTGAAAATTTCGTGGTTAACTCGCTTATAAGGAACATACATACAAATATACATACTTTCACTTTTATATATCTAGATGTATGTATGTATAGATTTAGTATTGCTCCCCAAAAGATTACATCGAAAAAAATTTTTCACTCATCTTCAACTGTCAGATGTTAAGCTAATTTTAATTAAAAACTAATTTCATCTAAGAGATTGTTATTAATCAAAACGGAGATTCCATAGCACAGTTTTGGGCTTAATGTTGAATTCGAACTGTTGGAGCTTTTGGGGTGTTGCCTATTGGAAAAAGCTTTGCATAAATTGTATTAAGCATACATTTATCTATTCAAGCAAAAGCAAATAAAATGGCGTATGTCAATCCAAAAAGAGAGTCTAGTTGTGAGCAGCAATTTTGATGATCAGAAAAGGGAAATCAATCTGTCACAATCTTTATCTGATCTAATAAAGTGAGGCAATCAGCTGTGCTTTACTTACTTTTGTGATTTGCGATTTTAATAAATTCGTACAAATTTAATTCCATGTGCACCCAAATTCGCAACTCTTTGATATCGATTCTGTTTCATTCCCAAATTGGCAGAAGCAGCTGTATTGACCAACTTATCGGTTATCGCCCCAGCCAAATGGTTTGTGCTGCTTGTGCAATTTTTAGAAGGTTAGGAAAAAATGTCTAAGACAAGAGTTGAATGCAAATTGAATAAGAGAGTCCTCAAAATAACCTCAAATAGTCACAGAATATTAAAAAAATTAGTTGATAAGAAGGCCGCTCTTATCTGTAGCGACATTTCCCATTTACTTTTTACTTCACAGACTTCCAAGAATTCGGCGAAATTTTGCGATCTGCAAATTTCAAAACACCTACTTCGGCGATGTGGGCCAGTGGTTAAAGTGCTGAACTGCAGGGCGGGAGGTCGTGTGTTCGATCCCGCCTCTGAACATCTAATAATAAAAGTTTTTGTTCTTTCTTTAGAAAAATAGCTTTTACACATACGGTCACCTTCACCTGCTATTGGCGCCAGCTGTGAAGTAACTAGCCATGAAAAAGCAAATTCTCAAACTTTGCCGTTCGGATCAGGCGTTAAACTGTACACTCAGAGAAAAAATAGAGAATTTCACTCTTGAGTCAAGAGCATTCGTTCTCAAAAGTAGGGTAAGAGTGAAAGTTCTTGATCCAGGAGCAATATTCTTGATCCAAGAGTGAATTTTTGATCCCGACATTCTTGACTCAAGAGTTTCAGTTCTTGATCCAAGTACGAATAATTCTCAAAATAAAAGACTAAAAATAATAATTGAAGGGGGACATGGTGTTGTTTGTTCCGCGCTGCTCGCCACTTAGCATCAGCAACCCCCACCCACTTTTTCTAGTTTTTTGGTTATCCGATTTTTCCGCTGGGTACGGCGAAACATACGTTACGAGCTAACCGACTCGACTATTGTCGATGCTCCCGGCGAAGTATTTTTGAGGCAGCGCGGTTGGATTTGGCCAGCCGCACGCTCGACGTGATTCAAGTCCCCGTCACATTTTTTTCTTTTTTATTATTATTTCATTTATTTTTTGTGATGTTTTAAACATTTTTATTATATTATACAGACGTTTAATCACTTACTTTTGCACAATCTTAATGTTCAACTTTAACATAATTATCGGCGCGGCACGGTCAAATGACAATGGCAAACTGCGCATGCGCTGTCTCTCTTTGAAAGAGCGCGGCCAACGTTATTCTCTCAAAGTTTGCGATTCCTCACTCCCCTTGCCTATGGAACCACATTGAGAATGAATTTGTCTCGATTCCAAGAGCGAAATTCTTGAAAGTTCAAGTGCGACTAGATTTTTTTTTCAAGAGCGTTCGTACTTAAATTATTCGTTCTAGATTTTTATGAGTGTAGGTCCCTTTCTCTTGTGCGAAAAATTTAAAAGCACACACGCCATGAGATCGTGAGAAGCTTGGCTTGGCCCCGTTGTAGGAGCTGTATAGCCAACATTTACATTTACTTCGGCGATTCAGCGACCAAATCGTACAAATCGCTCTCGACTTATCGGTGATTAGTTTTTGACAGATAGATCTTATTTAATTTTTCAGAAACACTTTCTAGATCCATTTGTTGAGGTAGCTTTTCTAGCCTAGCTTTCTAGCTGAGAACTTAATCTATTTAGCTGTTCAATCTCACTTTGATGAGCTAATCGGAACTATTCAAAGTTGCGCTATATGTATAACACTTAGTGCTTCAGAAATATCAAAAGTTTCCCAGTTTACTTACAATTTCGAAAGGTTTCAGTGCTATCGGTCAGAATATACTCAGAAGGTGCTATTAAAAAAATCAAAATAATGTATTTGAATTAAGTAAACATCCTGTTAATGTAAATTGCTCTATCTATGGCAAAGTCAGAGTGCATAATTGGGTTTAAAAGTTTTATAAATGTTCGGAATGAATGGAATTCTTTTGTCGCTGCGGATAAATATACCTTTATACCTGGAAAAGCGCCACTCCAATATGTCACTTAAATTAAGATCCACCTTGATCCTAATTTAAAACAAAAATAGAAACAACATGAACTTAGTTTCATTACATTTTATTTAAAAGAAGAGGTCTGACCATAATCTAATCTAACTAATACACAATAAATTGTATTTATGACACATTGTTAATGTTGGGTATACACCACACTGGCGGGAGCAGGTTGGCCTGCATAGAAGGCCGAGTTCTCACCATCATCTGAAATAATATTTAGAAATTATCATTCATAAATTTCTTGTATCTTCTTTAAAATGAAATTACTAACATGTAATCACTGGACGGAATCCATTGGCATCGGCCAAGTATTTAACACCCACACGCAAGCCCTCGGGTGAGATATATGAGTAGGCTCCCTCCACTTGTTCCTCCTGTTCGCCATTACCAATATTTACCGGCACACCGCGTTCCTCTCCATGAATGCCATTCTCAGTCTCATAGTTATATGCATAGGAGCCTGTACCATAATTGGCCTGATTGTCTTGTTCCAGAATACGAGCATAGGCATTGGCAATAAACGGATTGTACTTCTTGTAGAAATTATCGTAATAGCGACGCTGATTGTACAAATCACGGTTCTTGTAGTACAGATCCCTATAATAGGGATTCCTCAGATAGGGATTGTATTGAGTTTGAGCCTGGCTGACCCACACGGCACAGGCCAACACAAACAGACAGGATAACTGATAAGAAATAGAATAATTTGGTTTTAGCACTTAACACACAGAACACAATCTCTTTGTATTTTAAATAATTTACCAATTTCAAGGACATTTTGTTTATTAGTTTTTTATTTTAGGTGGTCTTAAACCTCTTCGGGTTGAACTATTAAATGAAACTGTAACAGCTTTTTAGCCCGGCCGAACGTTTTATAACCACCAACCAAAGCAACTCAGAAACTTTATCTCTTCAACATTTTTTGGCTCTGCCAATTTCCGTTTAGAATTTTGATTGTTATTTAAATTGGTACAAGTCTCTAAACTGGCAGCTATATACATACATAATTTTTTGGTATAAATAATTAAGTTTGATGTGATCCAGAGCAGCGACAAGCGAAAACGGTAAGCAGAAGTATTGCGGCAAAAAAACAGAGAGTCTGTCTCGGTTGGGGGGCGCAAATTATGAGATCTAATTTATGGAAATATTTCGATTAGTGAGATGCAAATGTTCAAATCGCTGATTAGAAAATCATGTATTCCAAAAAATGAAATTTGAGAAGCAACTGTGCAAAATGGCAGTAAAGAATACCAATTTTTTTTTTTTTGGCACATACATAAAGATGGAATGTGCAGAGTATCGAATATCTTTAGCACATAAATAAATAGAGTGAAGGTGTTTGTTGAATTGTTATACTGAGGGGAAAAAAATGAGTTCCCAAAAAAAGTTGGTAAATCCAGTTTTTAGAATGCAAAGTTTAAGCAAGTAGGAGTGCTGTGAAATGGTCCAATACGTCTGGATTTTTGATAATTTGAGCTTAAGATGCTGAAATGGTACTTTTTGACACTTCGTTTTGGGGAATATTTTCTCTTTAAAAAATACTGTAGCTAACCTGGGCTCCGACTTTGTGAACTAGATTCCAGGAACCGCACTCGATACTGAGGGCAGTGTCAGGTATGTGTGATCGATAGATCGATGACGGGCGATGACTGTATCTTTAAGATCTCTCTACATTTTTCGTTTTAACAGAACAGATGAACCTTTCTATTGGAAATTAGTTCCGCTCGGCTGACGAATAACCAAAAATGAATCCGATACATTATACACTGAGAGAAAAATCAAAATCAAAATAGTACTTAAATCAAGAATTTTCTGATTCAAAACTTTAATAAGCCAGAAAATTCTAGATTTAAGTTCGAAGTTTCTTGATTCAGGAGTGCTTTCAAAAATCCTCAAATTCTTGATTTAAAGAACGTTTTGGAACGTTTGGAGCACTATTCGGGATTTTTTAAAGAACTTTTAGAGCTCAAAATAAGCACACTTAGAGAAAAAGTAAAGAATTTTTCTCCTGAATCGAGAGCATTCGTTCTGTGTTGCTTGGAGACACGACCGACCCGACAGAGCGACGCGTGGTGTTGGTCTTCCTCCCACAATCACCATTAACCACCCACCCACTTTTTCTAACCTTTTTCATAAGCAAAATTTTTTTTTTACTTGGGACTTACTTTTACTGGGACTTGAGCTCGGGACCTCCAAGACTGAGCGAGCGGCCGACGGCGCGTTAGCTCACTCGACTATTTGGCATCAGCGAAACATCTCGTCCAAATCATACTTAAGAATATACGCATCTAACAACAACAAACTGCGCACGCGCTCTCTCTCTCCCTCTCAGTGAGAGCGCATCCAACGCAATTCTCTCTTTGTTTTCTTCCCCTCTCTCGACTTGCCTCTCAGAACCAAATTGAGAACGAATTAATCTCGATTCCAAAAACAAAATTCTTCAAATTCTATTCATACAATTTTTAACGGTCAATATCGAATTGAAGAACGAAATGATCTTAAATTGACACATTTTTTCTTGAATCAAGAATATTTTTTCTGTTTCTGAATCTTTGACGGTCAATTTCGAATTTAAAAACGATGCGTACTTAAAGTTAGAATTTCCAAGAACGAATCGTTCTAACAAAATTCTAGACCGAAACAAGATAAAATCAAGAGCGCATCGTTCGGCTTTTTTTAAGTGCAGTAAAATACTATATCTCATCTGTAAAGTAAACAATTCCAAACAGCTCTACGATTTTTTTAACTCTTAAGCTGCTTTCAAATGCTACTGCTGTTACAGAGTATATTACAGTCGGGCTTGACCGTCTTTTCAAGCTCAGAAATGGTACTTTTCAATGATTTTATAAAAAGTTCAATTTTATCTAGGGGCTTCCCCACAGAACGTCTCTCTAAAAAAGGTCAAAATAGGCACTTTAGGCAAAAATTACCAAATATTCAGACATGATGAACTATTTCCCAAAACAGATTCCAGTTCATCACACGAAAATCATCCAGATCAATATAAATCTTGTTAAGTTAAGTTATTTTTTGTACGATCTTATTAAGATTATCACAACTTTACACACTTAAAATAAACTTGGTCTGCTTGTGGTATATGAAAAAGTTTAACATCCCATAAATCAAATGGCCTTTTTATTATTTTACATTACATTTACAAATACTCTTTTAACAATATCTCATCTATATTAAATTTAATACCAAATTACTTAATTTTACCTTTAATAAAAATTACAGTCAATTAAGCATTATGAATGAGTGACTGAGACGCGACCCGAACACATGAATGAATATGAATAAAGTGAAGATGGAGATGGAAATGGAGGTGGAGGGGCGGACAAAAGACGGATTGCATTGACGGCCTTCACATTTCGCGTGCGAGTGCCACAATAGCTTTGAGATTGCCAACTTAAACCACATACTCGTACATTCTTACACCAACCGGCACACATGTCTGGCATCAGAATGTCTCAACTCTCCCATTAGAATCACAAATCATACAAAAGCCTAAATATTGCATCTCATTATGTCCAGAACCTTTTTGTGATGATCAATTAGCATATCAAGCTGGCGAATCGTACAAATTGTGATCAATAAGCAATCAGAGTTTGACACCCATTCGGAGCACGCTATAGAACTCAACAAACCATTTAGATAATCTTGCTAAAATAAAAGCAGACGAGTTCTATTTTTTGTCAAATTTTCTGCTCAAAAACAAGTTTACAGAGTGCGTTAAATAGATTAAGCACCAAAAAGTAAAGAAAAGATTTTTTTATAGACATTTTGCATAAATAAGTGGTCTCGAAATCATTTGTGTGTATGTGAGAGCGTTTTTGTCATTTAATTAATTGGCTCGAATTTATTTAGCATTATTGATTTGGCTTCTTAAAATATTCATGGAAGAATTATGCATCAACGCCGAGAGCGACGAGGAGCTCGCACGCTTCAAATTTGACAAATGGTTAAGCAAGGGCTTTTTCGTGTAATTTGTTGGCACGTGTGAGCTGAAATTGTTAATGAAATTGTTAAGTCAAATGATTAATAGTATTTAAGTTCCTTCCTGCCACTATTTGTCCTTTTGGCAATCAAGAGACAAGCAGCAAAAGCGGCATTAACCAGTTTCTGTTTCAGTACACAAACCTTTGCCAAATGGCAAAAGTCGATCAACAACAACAGCCTCCAAAGAGCCAGCGTGACTAAGATGACTTCACCCACATGGCGAACATGATATTCAAGACAATAGGATATGATTTTCTTAACAGTGCAAAAACCTTGGTGGAAGCATCTACCATTGAGTGTTTCATATTAGGTTTCTCGAGCAATTGTGTTTACTTTACTTATATTTTTACAAACAACAATGGGAATTATCTGGCTGATAGTTCCGTTATAACTGTCGACTAGAAGGCACTCTGCTACGGAGGTTATAATTTCAAACCTTCGAAAAGTAGGGTCAACAATTTTTAAATGGCTTTTAAATGAGAGTAAGAAATTAGAGTTTGCAAGTCAAATCTTTCGAAAGTATGAAATACATGTAAAAAGCTCAAAAAATAAGCCAAATGATTAAACTACGTGATATCTGAGGCTATTCGGAAGCTTCGATGGAGGCTGAGAGATTTCATTCCGAGTACCGAATCTGTACCCAGCATTTCATGACTTTGTTTAATTTTGATAAGAAGAAAACAAAACCTAGATGGAGAACTTTCCTTATTCCTCCGACAACCTTTACAAAAAAGTGCACTATTTCTCTATCAAATGCAAGAGCGAAATTAGCTACAGAGATCTGTTGTATGATCCTCTAGATTTCCATTTATGGGTCTTTCACAATATCTTTCTAGCTTAGCTAAGGGCAGCCATTGGCCTCAAGATGTCCGGCCAGTCAATTATGTGCAAGCTACACCCCAATATAAAAGCAACCAGACTCTGTAACATAACATAAACATATATTTATACATACATATAAATAAATATATTGGAAAAACGAATCCAAAAATATTGAATTCTATAACAACGCCTTTTCTAGAACTTGTGCACACTGCTGCTTCCATTTTTTCCAAATAATAAACACTTGAGCCTATTAAAGCTAGAACCGTCAGGTTGTCTGCTCATAAAATTTCCAACTGGTTCTATCAGTTTGAGTAAGACGCAAATATTGTGCGAGTGACTACCTCCTCTTCTAAAAACTAAAAGGTTTTTATTATGACATTGGGTTTCATTTTTATTTATTTTTTAATTTTATGGACGAGTGCTTCTTCGTTACAATATTAACCAAATTTCACTTATTTATTTTACACCTATTTACTGAATTTACAGTAATTTTACCATACAATTAGTAATGTGCTATTACACAACTGTAGAATAGTAGGGTGGGAGACTATACTAGCTGTCACACGTTGGCAATTTATTTGAGGTCATCATCATCCCACAGCAGAAGAGGCAACTCCCACTTCCCCCCACGCACCAATTTTGGTCCTGAAGCATTTGTTAGAATTAAACAATATTTATTAAATTTGAAAAATTTTTACTTACTCTGGGCGGATTCGAACTCGGGGCCATTGGTCTTAACACGATTGGAACGACGTCTTTACCAGTTACGCTACGGCGCACGTTCAAAGCAACGCCTCCAACTCATTACTTGTATAAAATCTGCCTAAGCACATGAACGAAAAATTTCTTGAATATCGCATTAATGAGACCAATAGTAATTCTCAAGTTCAAATTCCGTTCAAGAATACAATATAAGACCAACTAAAATTTACAGAGTCAACAATTTCCGCGGTTAGATTTGCCGTCGGTACAGTTAATCAGTGCAGCAAATGCATTCAAAAAGTTATACTATATGTGCGGTTGGATTTACTTGTGGGTACAGTTAGTTGTAACAACAACAAAGTATGGGATGAAAAAATCACGTCAGAGTTACTATTTCTGTGGTAAAGTTACTGTAGTTTACAGTAACTTATTAAAACAACAAAATATGTTGTAAAATATTTGTAGTTGAATTTACTCAGCGTACAGTTCTTAAATGCAACAACAAAACTCGTGCTAAATAATACGTAAACCTTACAAATCTCTTCTGTACATTTTACTGTTCCTACAGTTACCAAACAACAACAAAAACGCATGCATAAAAAATTTTGAAAAAAGTTACTGTCAGCGTAGTTAATTTTACCCACCAGATTTTTTGTGTGTAGTATTTGAGTCACAAGCGTTCTTCTTCTTCTTCTTTATTGGCCCGATGCTTGCATCACAACCGTTTGACGGTCTCGGCCGCTGCAACTAATGTCCGCCAGTCGCTTCTGCTCCTTGCGAGCTGGCACCAGTTTATCACGCCAAGCTTAGAAATGTCTGTAGAGGTGGTCGTCCCACCTTGCCTTGTCCCAGTTCTTTGGCATTCCTCTTGTAGACCATTTTTGCTGGAGGTTGATCATCCATACGGGTAACATGTCCCAGCCAGCGCAGCCGCTGTTGCTTTATGCGCTTGACCAGACTAGTATCCCCATAGAGCTTAAACAGTTCGTCATTCCTTCGGATGCGAAAGTCCTCGCCAACTTTCAAAGGTCCATAAATCCTGCGAAGAATCTTTCGCTCGAAAACGCCAATCGCCGCCTCATCCGCTGATGATATTGCCCTTGCTTCTGCGCCGTATTGCAGGACTGGGATGATAAGCGACTTATATAGCGCTATTTTTGTTCTTCGCTTGAGATTTCTGCTCTTGAGCTCCCTACTTAGCCCGTAATAGCATCGGTTTGCGAGCGTGATTCTTCTTCGAATTTCCAGGCTGATGTTGTTGTCGCCGGTTATCATCGTTCTGAGGTAGACAAAGTCCTCTACAACTTTAAAGTTGTACTCTCCCATTGCAACAGATTGCCCAAGTTGTGTGTACTTCTGTTTCGAGGACACTAAGTACTTCGTCTTGTCCTCGTTTACCGCTAAACCCATTAGTTCAGACTGCTTCTCAATCTCTGAAAACGCCTTGCTTACTGCCTGTTCGGTTTTGCCGATAATGTCAATATCCTCGGCATATGCGAGTAGCATTACATCTTTATTGAAGATGGTGCCCGATCTGTTGGCATTTGGGCACTGGCGCAGTATATACTCCATCAGCAGATTAAAGAAGTCACACGATAAGGTGTCACCCTGCCTAAAACCTCTTTTGGTATCAAAAGGCTCGGAGAGGTTCGTTCCTATTTTGACGGAGCTTTGAGTGCTTCTCAACGTCATCATGCAAAGTCGAACGTACTTTGCTGGAATACCTAAAGTAGACAGGGCTTCGAAAAACCTTGACCTTATCGGCGTGTCAAAAGCGGCTTTGTAATCGATAAAAAGATGGTGATTTTCGATGTTTCTCTCATAGGTCTTCTCCAGGATTTCTTTCATAAAAGTAAGCCTATGAACTGTACTTAATTCAAGTACAAATTAATTGAATTTTATTTCTGAATATAGGACCTGTCGATATTACTGATATGACTAATATCCAAGAGAATACCCTTATGAAACCTAGCTCTTCTTCTCCAAGAACCAAAAAAAAGTAATCATAAAAATTTCGTCAAAAGTTCGATATCGATATTTCGACAACCCTAGTTCTTAGTAGCTCTTTTTTACGCTGGTTTTGGTTAGACCAATGAAATTCTTTAAATTCATTGAGGTCTGCACTTTCATAAGCAATTTGTGGGCATTCCTGATACACATAAGCTCTCAGTTTACGCATAGAAACAGTGGAGCTAGGTGCTTAATTATGGCCGCACAATTTAATTTCTTATTGTGTTGGCTGGAAGCGTTTATATTTGCGCAAACTTGGTTAAGAAACAATTTGTAATAAATTTGTAAATATGTCAAGTGGGCCATTGCTGTCAGATGTCGAGAAAGGCCATATTCTGGCGCTCAAAAATGAGAACTGCCTCTTTCTTTTCTTCTTTCTCTAATTTTTAACACTCTTTCAAACGGTAATCGCAAAGATTTTCTAGCTCCACTGTCTCTATGCGTAAACTAAATAACTTAAACTTGCTCCAGATTTCATACTTTCACAAAAAAGATTTAAAAGATTTTTAATAGAAGGCGTCACTTTTATTTAAGCGAATCGGATGCAACCAAGCCTTTTTAGGCCTTATTATTAGGCTTTCCTGTTCAGTCTGTATCGTTTTGATAAAGTGTAAGCAACACACTTTTGATGTGCTTCGGATATGTCAACTTTTGTGCCAACAAAACACAATTTGCGGAAAGTTTACTTTTCTGCATTTATTCATCGAATGCCAAAATCAACTCCAAAGCAGAACATTTACGGTGGAAAGGTCATGCTCTGTATTTGCCCTGTACATAATTAGTTAAACGCGTGATTTTAAATCAACCGAAATCGAATTTAGGAATGCCAAGTCTAATTTTTATACTCTGTACCAAAGGTACACAGAGTATATAAAGTTTGTGCAAAAGTATGTAACATTCAGAAATTATCTTCTCCGACCCCTTTAAGTATGTATATTCTAGATCAGCATCAACAGCCGAGTCGATATAGCCATGTCAGTCTGTGCCGTCGGGTTCGACCGATGTTCTTAATTGCCTTTTTACTATAATCGAGTAATTTAAATACACTTTAAATGTTCATTATTCAATTAAGAAAAAATAAACATTAAACAGAATTAAACAAACCTAAACGATTAACAGTTTATTTTAAAGAGCATTCCCACTTACACCCACATACACCCTTTATACCAAAACCTAGCTTAATTAGCCATCTGCCATATACACCTACTCCCACGTGTCACAAATTCCCCAGCAATTTAACATTTCCATTAATTTGCATAAAGAATACTAAAAACGAAAGACTTTACCTGTCCCAAACATGCTCAAGATACTCAGACAGATTAGCATCAATATCACAAGTCAAGCCTTCAGTACTGTGAAGTTCAGAGAGCTGCAACATCATGGTGTAATTTTACCAAGGTCAGATTGGTTATATAATTAGAAACGATGATTCAGTTGTGAGCTACTGCACTACTCTAGTTACTTGGCCAGCTTCCCTGACCACAACACTCGAACCAGTTTTAGGTGCATTACAAACCAGAGCAAAACTCAGCCAAGTGCATCCTTGACCATGAAACGAAATTGTTATGTCCAAGTCCAAGCTGTAAAGCTAGCGCTATCCGACATTCGAGAGAATTCTTGACGTGACCAAACCGCTGACATTTAACCACACCAAAGTAACCAACTAACCGACTAACCAGTTCGTCTGCTATTTGCAATTATTTATTTATGCCTTCATTGACATTAGCATTAGCCAATTCAAAGTATGCCAGATTCAGGCTGGCCAACTTACGCAATGACCAAGACAACAAGATGGAGAAACGGGGAGGCCTTTTCCCGGCAATCTTAAAATTGTAACTTATGTGAAACCTTTCCTTGATATTTAACTGCAGACATCTGCTAAATCTAGTGAATCTGTTGTGCCAAAAAGGTGAGGCGGCCTTCAAGAGTCACTGGCCACTGGCCAGAACTGGTTGCAGCTTTACAGAACCCAGAACCAGACAAACCTAGCAACTGACATTTGGCGGCTAATTAAAGAATTCATGCGTAACATTTCAAGGTTCTACTTAAAACTATTTGTTCAGCCTGCAAAAAATTATTAACCAAATTCAAAAGACTTAAGCAACAAACTTGACTGAGCTTCTTAAGTAGCTGAGTTTAAGTCAAATAATACTTAAATAAATATTAAAATAAATGCATTTGAATGTCTTTATAATGATTTGAAGAACAAGAGAGTAATAGTCAACTTCTTTCAGAGCTCGCCAACTGCCAATTGTATTATTATTTTTTGGTTGCCACAGCCAGCTACAACAACAACAACAAAAACAATACAATCTTTGGGACAATCTTGTCACGAAATTCTGTCGCCGTCTGTGTCGAAGTCGGAGTCAGAGTCTGGCCCCATCTGCTGGCCCAAAACTATTCATTAGACGCGCCTACACTTTGGCAGCGACGACTAGCAACGCGTTTAGCAATTTTTTACTTTTTTTTTGGCATTTTGACCTCTTGGCACAGCTTCAGCTCTAAGCTTTTAGCTCTCAGCTCTTGCCATTGCCTGACTTTGATTGCAATTGCCGATTAATGGGCACGTATTTAAATGCAATTTTTCACCCCAGCTTTGACTTAATTTTATTACTTCTTTTTTTTGAGTCAGGTGGCAACGCTGCCGGGTACACTGATCGCTAATCTTCATTGCTTAAGTGTGCCATTTGAGAGGGAGTATACAATTAACCCTAGAAAGCTAGAATAGTTCATAGTTTAGTTTGGTTATAAATGTGCGGCTATGATGTTTTTTATAGAAGATTTGCACAACTGGTCACTAAAGTGTTTAACAATGTGGCATTAGAGCAGGGTTTGTCAAGAAGAGCGAGGCCCATAAGTGAAAGTGTATTGGTGTGCAAAAATAAAGCTAAGCAGAACAGCTCTGAGTTACTGTTACCAACTGTTTGCTCCATTTGCTAATTCTTGATCAAATTTAAGATAAACTTGGTGTCCTGGCGCGCGTTTCTATGCCCCCGTTAGTATTGTAAACACAAAGCTAAGAACTGAATCTTACATAGCACTACTCTCAAATCTTATTTATTCGATTTCTTGATAATTATAATTTGATTATAATCAAAACATTATAAAATTTTGTAAATTTCGTTTTCTTTGCCCGTCTTCAATTGACTATTATTAAATCTTCATAAATCATGAGAATAGATTCAAAATGTTGCAAATTTTTCGTTTTTTTACACCTTCTATTACCAAATCCTGCATTGTCATCAAAGCCTCTAGCGATTAAAAAAATAATCTTATAATAATATTGAAAAATGTAGCTTATGTTCAACTCCAGGTTAGTGTTGTGAAAACATCGATAGCACTATCGACGCTATCGATGATTGTGTATTTGGCAAACAATCGATTGTTGTGACCCGCTATCGGTGTATCGGAGCAAACTTAACATTAAAACCAGGGCTTAATCTCGAAACGAATTTCGGTTCCGGTACCGGTACGTCCCGAAATGAAGGTTCCGGTTAAAGGTTCTATTTCGGTTTTTAATTAATTTCTGTTTTCGGTTTCGAAACGGTACCCGGATTTTTATTTCGGTATACCGGTACGTACCGGTATATATGTAGTACTTTTTAATATTGCAAAAATAAAATTCTGAGATAAATCTTTCACACTCAGAGTAAAATTAGAAAAACTATTTTATATGTGTTAATACTATATATAGTTAAAAGTAAGAACATGATTGCATTACATGCTCGCATATAATTTTATATTTAAGGATTTCACGATATATTGGTTATTAAGAAATCTGTTTAAAAATAACTTCCGAAAAAATTTGACATCCAAGACCCAGGTCATGAGATTAACGCTAATCTGCGTAGCTGAAAAAAAGCCTACTTTTAAAATCTCATACAAGTCTGGGAACTTCGTGTAGGATTCTGACCACAAGTTAAGAACTTTTTCATTGATTCGAACAAGTTTCTTTTCCTGCCATATCAAATTCGTAGGCGCTTTAAGATAAACTATGAATACTGAACTCATCATAAAGCAATGATTATTCAGCTACCGACTCAGTACTTAGCGTTACGTTTTATCTATCTTTATCTTTAAAAATTTGTCAAATATTCAGTCGAACTTCCTTATAGCGAAATTCAAGGGAACAAAAAAATTTGTCAGAAGGATAAGAAAGAAGAAGGCGGAGTCCTGTCACCCCTTCTATGGAACCTTGTGGTCAACGAATTACTTAAAAAATTTCGCAGGAAAGCACCCAAGATAACCGCATATGCCGACGACATAAGCATTATTATTATGGGAAAATGTCCATCGACTGTCAGCTCAATCATGGACTCTACTCTCGAGAGATACTAAAGTGGGCCACAGAAGCCGGACTTAGCATCAATGCGGAGAAGACGGACCTCATTCTCTTCACCAAGAGATACAAGGTACCGCAATGGACTCCACCCACGATAAATGGAACACCGCTAACGCCAAAAAACAACGTAAAATACCTTGGAGTAGTAATCGATAGTAAACTATCCTGGAGACTCAATGTGGAGGAAAGGGTGAAAAAGGCAACCAATGCGCTATATGCATCCCAGAAGATGCTAAGCAGCACTTGGGGCCTATCACCAAGACTAACACACTGGCTCTTCGTATCAGTTATACGACCGATACTACTACACGGTATATTGGTATGGTGGCAAGCCACAGAGAAGTCCACATATCTAAAGCTGATGGAAAAGGCCCAGCGGCAGGCACTGGTCTGCATAACGGGGGCGCTACGGTCTACTCCAACAAAAGCACTGGAACACATCCTAGGTGTCAACCCCTGGACATCCAAGCACGCCTCACTGCACACAGGACGGCCCAACGTCTTTGCGCGGCTGGCACCATGGCTCTACAAAGCTATGGACACAGCACAGTGGGCAGAGAGATCAACAGTAGCACGGACTACATGATCCCAAAAACCAACTTTACAGGCGCATCAGCATTACTGGGACCAGAAGACTGGCGTACAGGGCTGGCTCAGGAAGCAATGCACCTTTTCACGGACGGCTCAAAGATGGCCTCAGAAGTCGGAGCCGCCGTGTACTGCAAGGAACCGGAATTGAAACTCTCCTACAAACTGCCAAACCACTGCACTATATTCCAGGCGGAAGTTTTCGCCATAAGGAAAGCAGCCGAATTGGCAGAATTACACACACCACACGATCAAATCAACATATACGTAGACAGCCAAGCGGCAATCAAAGCAATGCAGAGTCACGCCATCAACTCCAAAAAATGTTCTGGCAAGCAGAGAAGCATTAGATTCCCTCAGCACCTCCAGCAAGGTGCAAATCTACTGGATTCCCAGCCACCAGGGCATCGATGGAAACGAAATGGCGGACACTCTTGCAAAAGCCGGGGTCGCACTAAGCCGAGAAGCAACACTAAATATACCTATCTCCCTACAGACGCTATACAGCAAGATGGAGGAGATAGCGGAGAAAGAAGCAGAGGAAAAGTGGAAGAACACGACCGGCTGCAGAATCTCTAAAATTATGTGCAATAAGAGAGACAAAAAACTCAAGCACTATACGCTGCAGCTCCAAAGAAGAGACTGCAGACTGCTTATAGGCATATTAACTGGTCACTGCCTAGCAGCCGCTCACGCGATAAAGCTAGGCATCACGACAGCAGACACCTGCAGGAAATGCAAGGAACCTGGAGTAGCAGAAACTCTAGAACACCTCATCTGCAGCTGCCCAGCAATCGCCACGACAAGATTAAAACATCTGCACTCCCAAGCTTCACCACTCTGGAACAGGCAGCCAAGAGCTCCCCCAAACAACTATTGGCATTTGCCAAAACGTCAAGAATCCTACAGGATTTCTAAAGGAAATGGTACCATAAAGCACCCGGCCTCACTAAGGACCGTAAGGTCTATGTGTGGCCCCCCCTACAAGGGGCCAGCCGGTAATACCTACCTACCATAAGAAAGAAATACTTAGTACAAAGCTACAGTGTTCAGAAACGAATTCCTTATATAGTGAACTTCTTTGTAAGGAAGTTTCTAATGGGGAACTTCGATTGTACAAGCATGGTTTTCAAAACGGGTTTTTTCTCGCTTTTCTACTTCCTGAACAAATAGTTTCACTAGATGACGAGATGTTGGAATAAAAATTACCCAAAACTAAATTTTTCGCTTGAAGTGTAATTGTGTCCACCTCAGCTGGTGTTTAATATGGATACAATTTTGCAAACTCAGTCCCATACTTTTTGATGCAGAAGAAAGTAGTTATTTCGAGCCGCAAAATTGGAGCGGATGATAAGAAAAAAAACCGAAACTGTACTGGTACCTACGTTTTGGTTTCGTTCCGGTTCTATCGGTTCCAATAATAACGGTAAACGGTATTCGGTTCACAAAAAAAAATTTGTATCGGTTTCGGTTCCGGTATTGAGCCCTGATTAAAACAAATTAAGAGTACAAATTATTTTATTGCTTTATTTGCAATTCCTTGGGTAATATGAAAATAAAAATATTAGTTTTTATACTCTGTACCGAAGGTACATAGAGTATATTAAGTTTGTGCAAAAGTATGTAACAGGGAGAAGGAATCATTCCGAGTATATATATTCTTGATCAGCATCAACAGCCGAGTCGATATAGCCATGTACGTCTGTCCGTCTGTCTGTCTGTCCGTCCGTCCGTTTGTCCGTCCGTCCGTATGACCAAACAGATCTTGGAGATGGTAAGAGATAGAGGTTTGACATGTATGGGACAAATGTTTCTTATAGCTGCAGGCAGATCAAGTTTATTTTCAATTTTTGCCACGCCCCTCCCGCCCCCGCAATTCGAAAAAAAAAGTTATATCTCCTACAGTTTTGAAGATAGACGTTTCGTAGTTAGTAATTAGCAAAATGTATCGATTTGCCGAAGAAATGATAAAGATCGGATGAGCGGTTCTCAAGTTATGAGCAAAAAAGTACACCCCTCGCCCCACCCCCTCCCACCCATTCACAACTAACACCACACAATCTTAGAGAGAGAAAGAGAGAGCGAGAGAGAGAGAGAGAGAGAGTAAGAGTAAGAGAGAGAGAAAAAGACAGAGAGACTTTGAAATGCCCCCACCCTCAATTGCATTCAGTCTCCAGGTACAGAGTATGTTATAGTCGGGCTTGACCTACTTTCTCACTTGTTTTTGTTGTAACTTTGTTCATTTATTAAAATGCAAATGTTTTCGATAGTACTATCTATAGTTGTAAAATACTATCGATGTTCAAACTATCTATAGTGCTCTCTATCGATGTTTTCACAACACTACTCCAGGTATTCAAATATCTGCGTACCAAGTTTCATCCGAATCCTGACTCTTAAATGAGGGGAAACCTTCCCGGGCAAGCGTTCATTGAACATTTCCGACCATTTCTTCAACTTGGAAACCTTCCAGGGATTTCAACCCGAGTCAGAAAAATCAAAGCTTCTTTTTCCTAGTAACAATAAACTAGATTTTATGTAATTTTTTGTGCTCTTAATGCTTTCCTTATTTCCTTCTCAATTTTTGTTATCTTTGAATTGTATTCTTAGTTTTTTTACTGTATTAAGAAAAGTTATAAATTAAATGTGATTGAAATCTACTTTATTATAAATTTTATTTTATTATTTAATAAAGTGTTATTACATTAAAAAAAGTTGTACTTGTTGAGGATCATAATAGATAGATACGTATAATAGATAGAATCGAATCTAATCTGAGTTGATCTCGTTTTCATGCCGCACGTTAAAGGCTGTCGCCTCTTTCAGTTGGGCGGGAGATGGTCTGCAATTATTTCGTAGCAAGCTTAAATGAAGCATCGCTTGGTCCATTTGTATGTCCTGCGCATTAGGCGAGAACTTTTAAACAATTGAATTGACTTTGTGGAATTTTATTTATTTGTCTGTCTATTTATAAACATAAATACAAACTTGTCAAGACTGAGTGACAAACAAAATTAATGCTTATAGCTGAATCATTGTGATGAAATTTAGAAAATTCGCAGTTTTGTTTGGAAAATTGAAGTTCACAGCTTTAATTTTTATGCTCTTTTTCATACAATAGGAAAATTTTAGCAAGCAAAGCTTTTAGGAACTTTTTTTTTTTCATTATTATATATAATTTTATAAACTTTAATTAAATTGAAAATAAAGAACGAATTTAACTTTGTTTAATTTACACGTACTAATATTATGGCTATTCTTTCTTTCAAAAGCTTCTCCCACCAACTAAAAAATCATATTCTTAATTAGCATTGAATAGAATAGTATTATTTTATGTTTAAAAAAATTGCGGGGTAATTCCTACACACTTACAACAAATTCATTAAGCTGCAAAGCCAAAAAAAAATTTGTAAACTATTTGAAATAAAATTTGTTTATTGTTCTTTAAAGGAAAACATAATGCATTTTAGCTCTGCGTTTTATTTTATTATTGTCATAAAAGCGGATACTATTTGTTGGGTCATCACATAATACGTATGCGCAAACAGAATGCCGCAACTTTGCCCTTAGTTAAGTAACAGAAACCAAAGCTGATGTAACTCCCAGCAAATAATAATTTAAAAAATTAAAATAAAATTTTCTACATTTATAATCCATATTTAATTCTAGAAGAGCTAAGGCAAAACCTCTAGTTGAATGAATGAGCGTGCAAGTACACAGAGCTTTTCCACTGCGCGCAACTTCGGCAACGTCAGCCCCAGCTACTACGACGTCTAAGGCGTTGAATCTTGAGTTTAGTTTTTGTTTTCTTCTTGTTGTTGCTTCTCTAGTTTTCCCTCTATACACGCTGTTGGTTTTCGTTTGCAGCTTTTTGCATTTTGTCGGTGTATGCGAAGCTGATTTTTTTTTTTTTTTTGCAGCTTTATTCCAATGCAATTTTGTATAAATAGACTCACCTGCCGGCATTGGATATCATTAAACTAAAAACTTGCGTTCAATTAACACAATCCACACCATCCACGGAAGGCCCTGGATATATAAAAGGATAACTATTTGATTGGAATTACAATTATTTGTGGTGTGAGAATGAAAAGTGTAAGTGTGTGAGTGAGTGAAAAAGTGATGATGTTAAGAGTGGTAAATAAAAGTCCTTAGAGAGAGATAAAAGTCATTGGAAATTCGACAAAAAATTAAAGAAGTATAAATGGTGAAATATTTATAAATTTTTATATTATAATTTAAATAAAATCAAAGAAGTTTGAGCCTTTAAAATCTATTAAGGATGGCATAGACTAGGATAGACATAAACTAGAAAAAACCAAGACTATTGGCAGAACGCTGCACAAGTTTGATTAGAAAGGATCAAGTGCATTGAGACATTTGTTAAATACGAAGAAGATCATTTCTTCAACTTCTTCTAAAGTCGGTTTAGATACCTCTAGGTTTAGGGTTGATAGTCAGTCGATAAGACAGAAAAGTTTTTGGACACCACGCCAAATAAGCTAAAACAGAATGTAAGAAGCCTTGACAGGTTACTGGTAAATAAGGGTTAAGGGGTAAATCGTATTCTCATGCTCAGATTCCTCCATGGTCCACTCGTTAAGGAGATTATCAAAACTTTTCCGAATATTACAGAAATCTGACAATTTCTTAAGGCTTGTTTTTAAAAATCTATAATTTTTGCTGTCAGTTAATTTCAACGTCAATAAATACCCTGATTTGTTCTAAATATACAATTTAAACAATTGTTTGTAATTTATAAAAATTGCTAACCCAATTTCTCTAGTGACATCGCTAGTTTCAATTCCTAATGCTTATACTGAATTTATCTATGAACTGGTACGACAAAATAATGGCTTTAAAGTGCTTACCCCAGACCAAGATCAAGGGCACACCTTAAGCTAACCAATACAGTTTCAAAAAGCATTTTTTCCCTCAAAATTTTCATAAAGATTCCATACCAAAAATTCCCTAAACTTTTGCCAATATACCAATATATTCCCATAAAAATTAATTTATGCTCAGCCAAGTTTCATAATTTACTGTCAACATAAATCAATCAGCAAGAAGCAAAAAAAAAAGTAAACACACACACACACACATTTTGCATTAAAACAGCATAAACACTTTGGCAGTGGACACTGGGCAGCCCTTTCTCAACCCTAAACAAACTTCCGCATTACGAGTGCAATACTGCCAATAGTCTCGAAGTGCCCAGACCGCACATTTTGCCATTTGGGCGCCCGCTTAAAAGCCAAAAGCAATTAAAGAATGCAACAGACGTTAACTTAAAAGGCATGAAACATGCATTTCAAAGGTCACAACAACAAAAGAGCAAACTCGTACCGTAGCTGGACAGGCAAATGATGGTGCTGGTTACTTGCTTGGCGCGCTTTGGTGTTGCTCGTTGGCAGCTGTCCATCTGGCCGGCAAACACATTAAACGGAAAAGTTCAGACACGAAAATGAAAACGAACCAAATTGCCCAAGATGAACTTAATTTCGTAACCAGAGATGCGACGCGAGGCACGCCCTCGTTATGGAACAAACATCGTGTGGAAATTAGAAAAACACACATATTTAATTGACGACCTCAAAAGTCTCCGGATTCATGACATCTCGTACATATGTGAGAGAATAGCAAATAGCATTACAAAAGCGAAAATATGCCATGGAGCACGATGCAAAGCAATTATAATTAGATGTAATTGAGATAGTTAGTAATTTATTGAGTCTTATGCTAATTTCGATTAATTTCCGTTTACGTTTTCTAATATTAATATTTCAGTTTGTTTTGTGCCTGCTTGCGGCTGCTTTGCTATGCTTGGCAAAGGCAGCGCCCCAAGGCGCTGGGGATCCGATACCCATAATCAGCCAGGAGTCGAATATTGAACCAGATGGTTCCTACAACTACAAGTAAGTATGGAAATATTTAACTTGTTTTATTTCAATTGGAAGAACAAACTAAATTGATAGTCTTTAAACAGAAATATCAGTTGAGATTGTCATGTTTTGTATAGCCTACTCTCGGGCTGTATTTGCAAAATGCTTAGCATACTCTTAAGAGAGAAGAGTATAAAGTTGGGGGGAACTAACTAACACTAGCTCAATCAATCAAAGCGGCCAATTCGAGCTAAAAGCTACTCAAAAATGCCAATCTCTTTCCTCCAGCAGTGAAAAGCGCTTAAGTCAAAGCAATCAATCTAAAATCTAGATTGAAAATTTCTTATCGAAAATCATGCAATCTTATAAAAACCAGATTGAAAAACCTTGAAATGGGCTTAGAAATCTTAAAACCAAGATTTATTATCTCGCAACTTATCACACATACTACAGTTTTCTGTAAAGCTATCAGTAGATTTATTTTGTTAAAAAAAATACAAATACAAAAAGAAACAACCCGTCCGTCCTGGGACTTGACCCACAACCTTTTCGCTCCAATAAAGCTTTCGGCATCTACTTGGCCTTTACGTAGCTCACTCGGCATTTTTATACCCTTGCAAAGGGTATTATAATGCAAGTTTGCAACGATAGAAATATCATTCCGACCCCATAAATATACGACAGGCGACGAGCTGAGTCGTTGAGCTTTGTCCGTCCGTCTGTCTGTCTGTCTGTCCGCTGTCTGTCTGTCTGTCGTTTCACGAAACAGTCTCTCAGTTTTAAAGCTATCGACTGAAACTTTGACAGAGTCTTCTTTTACGTACACTGCTAAAGCGACCACCTCGGACTATATATAGCGCATAGACTATCGGTCGAAAAGTGGGTTTTGTGAGAAAACTTTTTGTTTTTAATGTAAACGGCTTCCGCTTCCACAATTATTAGTTTTATACGCTTTTAACAGATTTGGAAGTTTTGGTCAAAATCGTGACTATATCTTATAGCGATAGGACTATCGGTCGAGTGGGTTTTGTGAGAAAACTTTGTTTTTAATGTAAACGCCTTCCGCTTCGAATATTAGTTTTATACGCTTTTACCAGATTTGAAGTTTTGGTCAAAATCGGATTACTACTTATAGCGCATGAACTATCGTGGAAAGTGGGTTTTTGTGAGAAAACTTTTTGTTTTTAATGTAAACGCCTTCCGCTTCGACAATTTTAGTTTTATAAGCTTTTACACAGATTTGAAGTTTTGGTCAAAATCGGATTACTATATCTATAGGTAGACTATCGTGAAGTGGGTTTTTGTGAGAAAACTTTTTGTTTTTAATGTAAACGCCTTCCGCTTCGAAATATTAGTTTTATACGCTTTACCAGATTTGGAAGTTTTGGTCAAAATCGGTTACTTACTTATAGCTCCTGACTATCGTGGAGTGGGTTTTTGGAAACTTTGTTTTTAATGTAAACGCCTTCCGCTTCGACAATTAGTTTTATAGCTTTTACAGATTTAAGTTTTGGTCAAATCGTTAAATATCTATAGCGCCTAGGAACTATCAGTCGAAAAGTGGGTTTTATTTAGAAAAATTTAGTTTTAATGTGACGTTCGTAAACTCTGAGTATTAAAACATTTCGTATAAAAACTCGCAAAGACGAAGTTAGCTGGCCTTCTCGTTCGTACATTTTTTGGCCCAACCAGTTTCAATATAAGAACTCAGCTGGCAGAAATCATCGACGTACTGAGTTCTTAAACTGCGACGGCCAATAGCCGAGCGGGCTGACTGGCCATGCAGTGTGGTCAATCACGCGAGTCGCAGTCGTTTCTTTCCATATTCAAAAATGAGATTGTTTCATCTTAAAGTCGAGTATAAGCGATCTTAATTCGAGATTGATTGACTAAGATTAAAATTTAGAATATATAACCTAGGATTAAGATTATCTTGGCTCTGTCGAACTCGGACGCAATTTCTCTTTGATTCAAGATTATAATCTTGATTTTAGCAGATCAGTTTGGTATGGCCAAGTGATAGGGACGCGTTAGAGTCTGACCTAGATACAAACTTTGTATAAGTTTTACCTTACCTCAGTATTTGAAAATTCGAGTACCTTTTACCTTAACTAGGTCCAATTTTGCAAAAACAAGTAAGACAGGCGGTCAAACCTTACTCTGTACCTACAGTAGCAACGCTGCTGCTGCGTTGCGGCAGCGAACTTTCTTTTGGTCATAACTTGACCAATAGATGGCGCAACTTCTTGCTTAGAACAATGTTGGCTGAGGGATATTCAAAACTTATTAATAGATAGCGCCACTACCGAGAGCATGGCGAAAGTTGAAAATAAACTTGATCTGCCTTCACGTCAAACCTTTGTCTTTTGCCATCTCTAAGATCTCTTCTCTTAAACGGACAGACGGACATGGCTATATCGATTCGGGCATTGATGATGATCGGAAATGATTCCTTCTCTTTCACAGAAAAAAAAAGATAGCGATATTTAGTATCATACGGGTATTTTAAGTATCGAATTGTCCTTCATCTGGAAAATATAGCAAGATGATATTATAGCGTCCAAATTGATATTAATTCATTATTATTAAAGATAAAGATGAAGGGCTTATATTTGATCCTCTATACCTTTTGGTACTTTGATTTCCAAGATAGTTAGAGCTTAAATGATCTGTAATTGGCCCAAGCTGATGAGTTAAATAACACTGTTAAGCAAATACTAGGAGGATCGACGAATGAAATTAATATGGTTCGTTGGTTCAGTTTCTAATTCTAGGAACTAAACGATTATAGGAGGAATAGGCCAAATAGACGTCGGCAAACGACCCCCTGGTTATGGTTTTAAAACTCTTACAACAAAGATCTCCCTTGTTTCACTTCAAAAATATTTTTCCTTATCCCCCCCCCCCAGTTTTCGTTCCCTGAAAGATCAAGCTTCTTAGTGTGATTTGTTTTTAGCTTTTGCTTTTATTCACTCACATATGCATCAACGACCCATCCATATTTTTTTAAAAATATTTTTCTTACATGCGTGAAAAAAAAAATTAAAATAAATAGCATAAGTCATTAAAACCTTTATTCCATTCTAAAGAAAATTCGAATACTTAAGTAATCAATTTACTTTTTTAAAATGCGTGATAAATTGCTTCAAATATTAAAGCTTATAAAAACAAAGATGTAAATAATGAATCATTGACAAGGTGCAAAAGTATTATTCCTCTTATTTAAGAGTAACCCTTTAAAATTAATGTTAAATGTTAGAAATAAAAATATCTATACTAAAATTACCAAAATTTAAAACTGTGGAAATGCCCATATGCAAACTAAGCAAATTAAATATGGATTTGCGAATTATATTGAAGACACAGAAATGTCAAATGTTAGAAATAAAAATATATATTAATTAACAAAAACACAAAGCCTGGCGCCATCAAGTGACGCATGTCCGAAATTCCCCCACAAAATAAGGTAAATTTGCTAATTTTTTTACTTTTCGTTGCAGCTATGAAACTGGCAACGGCATCAAAGCCGAGGAGACGGGCACTTTAAAGAAGGCCACCTCACCGGATGCCGCTGATGTGATAATTGCAAGGGGATCATTCTCCTATACCTCACCCGAGGGCAATTTGATTACTCTGAACTATGCAGCCGATGATGAGAATGGTTTCCAGCCACAGGGTGATCATTTGCCCACACCGCCACCAATTCCACCAGCGATTCAGAAGGCTTTGGACTATCTGTTGAGCCTGCCGCCAGCCAAGCGTCGTTAGATTGGAACACCACAAAGAACAGTGACAACCACATGCCAATCGATATGCTGATATTCTATACATACAAACATGATGTGATGTTAAACTGCTGCTAGTAACGTCTTTAACCCTTTCTACAATGAAAACAACACACCGCCATAGACACAAACACCTGACTGAAGAACACCAGACACAACACACGCACACTTAGCCAACACACTCTGCACCCTCTCCAGTTTTCCATACTTTTTTCTTTACTCTTTAACCTTATTTCATGCTCAGATCTTTTAGTCGCCGGAACTGTGTCATTTTCGGACTCATGTGATATCAATTCAATGAAATCGAAAAGAAAAATGTAAAAAAAAAGAATATTAAAATGTAAATAATATTGTATATTATTCACAGTCTGTAATATAAGCAATGATGTTAATGATGCTAAGGATGTTACCTACTTCATATGACTTGTTGGTTTTGTTCGTGTCAGAGAAAAATATACCCTAATGAAGAACTATTAATATCTTTAGCCTTAGCTGCAAATAAAGAATTAAAGATTCTTTCAAAAAACAAGGAACAAAGTTGTGTTTTGATATCAAACAATGACGGTAAATAGTTTAACCCAATCGCGGACGGGTCAATGTCTTAAAAAAAATTCAATAAACATTCTTGATCTTCTTCATCTTAACATATCCAGATGTATTAGCTATATCCAAAAATAGACTAGGATAACATCTTCGTTGATTTTTTTGTATTTTTCTTTTTTTGCATTTCAAGGCAAGTTGACAAATTTGTTTTATGCAAATTTATTCGAGACGCAGCCAAAAATGTGGTCAGGTTGTTTGAGAACCAGAATCTTCTCCAAGTGTTGATGACACGTTCCATTGAAATACGCATGTCGAAATCTGCATATTATTTTTATTTATTAAAAAAAAAAAGAACAACAAAACAGTTAACGCCAGAGTTGTCTGCACCAAATTTCACACCCATTTTCAAAAGGCCAAAGACAACGAAACAAAAAAAACAAGTTCAATATTATTTATTGCTTAAATTTTAACATCATGTTAAATAAAACTTAGTACAGGAATTTTTGTGTACGATTGCCTATATAAGAGTGTTTGTTTGGTTAGAAGTTTTGCCAGTCGATTAGAGACATTTGTGTGGATTGTATTACCGAAAAATGAAATTTCTTTTACTATTGTTTGTGGTATTCGTGGCGACGGTAAATGCGTCCGATGACAGTGATTTTATCTCACAGGAGTCAAATGTGGGGTATAATGGCAAATATCATTATCAGTGAGTTATACAAAGAGAGAAATATTCATATATCCCCACATAAACTAATTCACCATTTTATTTCAAAAGCTATGAACTACGTGATGGCTCCAAGGCCACCCAAGATGGTGTCCTAAAGACTGTGGATGCGGAACATAATGGCGAATCCGTACATGGCAAATTCTCATTCGTGGGCGAGGATGGCAATACGTATGTGGTGTCCTATACAGCCGATGAAAATGGCTATCAACCTGTGGGCGATCATTTACCCACACCACCTCCCACACCAGAGCCAATTCGTAAGGCTTTGGAATACCAAAGACTGCACCCCTATCATCCTCCAGAGAACAAACAGCATTAAGAAGTAAAATTAAAAATGTTTAGCCTAAATGTGATCAATGAATGAATCAACTGTGAACCAAAACAACAGAACTGAATGAAAATCTGTTTAAAATAAATGTACAAGTGAAAACAAATAATGGAAAAGTACATACGTTAAAAAGTATAAAGAGGAGAAGACATGCTTTTTTTACAGAACGAATCAAGCTAAAGTTTTAAGAAAGAAACATGTAGAGAGGCCAAACAGTGAATAATGAAAAAATGATGTTAGAACTTTACCCATTTAGATACTCCAAAATCAGTTCATATTTTTATGTATCAGTTGCTGCCATACATGTGTGAACTCCTGGCAAAGGCAGAGCCAGTTGACAGTTGCCATAAATGTTCAAAGAAATCTGTAATAATTCCCATGTACTCTTTTCTGAGAGTTTAGGCCTACCGCCAATGTCCAACAATGTAAATTTGGTGCGAAATTGTGTCACAATAGCCCGAATAGCCGCTTCAGTGGGTCGAAATGTAAGAAGCACGCGATGAACTTTCTTAATAGAGCACGCATTTTGATAATAAAATTCAATAATTTGCAAGCGTTGTTCGTTTGTAAGACGATTCATGGTTAAATTAAAGCCCAAACTGAAGTTGTTTGACAGTGAAACAAAACACGAAACCGGCGTGAGCTGTTTAAACCAGTGTTGCCAAAAAGATAATAGCTAAAAAATCACAATCAAATATAAGTACATCTCTTTTGAAATTCACTGACTGACTGAATGGCAATCATAGCACAGCCTAAACGGTCAGAGATAGAAAGCAGTAGATTGGACAGGAGTTTCATTAGTGGTGAAAGTGCGTTCTAAGTCGGGGTTTTGGTATGGGAAAAATTTTTTTCTTCATCCATTTGACCTGAAGCTTGGTTTGTAAGCATAGAACGCGAAACTATTCGACACGTAATTTCCCGATTTGTAAAAGACCGCCCACTAGCAAAATGGATGGAAAATTCTGCATGCATAATACTATTTTTCATCTAATTGTCTTGAATCTCGGTTTGTAAGGATAAAATACGAATCAGTTTAAAATGAGATTTTCCGATGTTGAAAAATTTGACCAAACGGTTGGAAAATTCCCGGAAATTTCTGCATAAAAAAACTATTTTTTATCCCATTGGCTCGAAACTCGGTATGTAAGGACAAAGTACGAAAATAATAAGAAATGTGATTTTCCAAGGACGGAAAATCCGCAAAATACCTATCTTTCATCCAATTGATTTTAAACGTAGTTTGTAAGAAATAGTTTGAAGTGTGATATTCCAATGTGAAAAAAACCCGCGTCTCGAAAGTGAAAATGCCTGGGAAATTCGACATGCAAACTAACTATTTTTTATCCGATTGACTTGAAACTCTGTTTGTAGGGTCAAAATGATAATTACTTTGTGTTTTTATTTTTCGATGTTGGAATTACCGCCGGAATACCACTGGGAAGTGGATTGCATGGGGATAGGATGTTGCTGGGATGTAGGCTGATATATGTTCTATACTGTTGAAGGCGCAGCGAAGCGCAACGGGTTATATGCTAGTATACGTTTGTTTTCGAAACCAAACACGAATTCTTGGTGGTTTTTTCTTATAACACTCTTATAATTCTCCACTCTGATAAATAGATTTTGTATATGGGTTTTAGCGACCTCTTTTGATTTTAATCACAGTTGGCTTTTAAGCTGGCTCAAAGTCGTTGGATAATTATAATTCAGTATAGTCAAAACAAATCAACAGAGATAAATAACAACATTTTGGAATAGCAAAGGTATGGCGACTGTTTCAAGAATTAGCACAATACTCTCATCAGCAGACTTGTTGCTTTTTGCGCTTCAACCGCTCTCTTATCTGCAAACGGTTTTGGCGAATTAACGCTTAAGGATTCCTAAGTCGGTAGTAGCATTGCGTAGGATAGCCTTCGAAAATTATCGATTAAAAGCCGATTAATAATCGATATCGATCTGGGCGACAAAATCTTACCATTTAAATTCAAGAACCAGCCGTTACATCACAGTTTTTTTGACTGGAAATTTATTTACTCAAAAATTTCTCGTTTTAGCGAAGACATTGCTCCACTAAAAAGGCTATATTTTCTGAAGTATTTCGAATTTCAAAAAATTCTTTTGGGGCGATAGTCTTAAATATCCAAGCTATAAAAAAATGCAAAGAAAAAAAATCGAAAAAAATTTTAGCACATGAGGAATACTCCCTTAAATCTAATTGTTGTATTGGCTGCTGCTGGTGCCTGGACAATCAGACCAGCGCACAGTGGGCCAAACAGCTTTGCTAGCGGAATTTAATTAATAACTCGAGTAAATGAATAGATATTTTAATGAAAATTTAAACTTAAGGTTTTTAACGCAACTATCACTTATTCTCTAAATATCAATATTCTAGGTCAACTATATGTCATAGCTCCTATACAACTGAATAATATACATTTTTGAGTACTTAACATTTTAAATTTCTAATTAATTTATTTAAAGCAAAAAATCGTTTAAATGTGCTAATAATTAAGCAATATATCAGGATCTGATGAATCTGAATCATTGAAGAAATTTTTAAAAATAGCGAGCAACCCAGCTTCAACTTTACCTAATTTTACATCTTTTCTGGTTATAAGCGGATCTGGATGTTACAAGTGGATCTGATTATGAAGTAATGCAAGGCATTTTCCATCTATTGTCTTTACGGGTATGGTTTTGCCGTAAATTCCGAAATTCTTTATTTCGCGCTTCAAGGGTTTTTTCGACATCATTTGTGCCAAACAGGAAGTGCTACTTGGGAATGTCTGTACTATGTATTAATACATTGTGCACAGAAGACAAATTTATAGTTGTGTCCATAGCATATAAGCGGAATGCATCTGTATTAACTTCATATCCACTAAGTAAAACACGTTAAATTAATGCGGGCTGCTAAATCTGGTTGGCAAAACAGTCGTCTGGCATCATTACCATTATTAGTATTGTCACTACCAGTCATGGGTATAAGCACCAATAAGCCCATGTGTTTTTAGAGTTGCGGTTAAATTTCGGATTTTCTAGGATTTTATCCTTCCCGCGGATTTTCGGCATTTTTTAATTGAACGTCTGTTCGGCATATGTTAAAATACATTCAAAAATTGACTCCATGCATTGAGAGTTGCTAAGCCATATATAAACAGATCTACATCAACTGGATAACTTTTTACCAATCTTAAATTGTTCATATTTTATGGTACTGCACAACACATTCCACATGTATGTTTAGAGACTTCTGCAAGGATGCTAAATGTTTTGAAACCCAGCTTGGTACCATGAAATACATGGGAAACCGTAAATTAGTTAAAAATTGTTGGCTTAATTAAAAATATTTGGCTATTATTTTTATTTTTTTGCAAAAACGGCCTACAGTATATATTTACTAAGCTCTGCAGTGTTGTATGTGTTCAATTTTTGAAGCTTAATGCAGCTTATGGCTTTTATGTATGACCGACATTTCACCTAAAAAGTGTTACACCACAAGGACCTACACTTTTCATAAATGCTAAACTTAGCTTGAACACGATTGAACGACGTTAGTTATAGTCCAAAGATGTCAGTATAGGCTTAAAAACCATATTTGCTAAAACATCTTACTTCTACCACAATTTTTTTGCTACATATAAAAGGACGGGTCACAAAGATATCATTTTGATTAAATACATACCTTATCTTAATGAGAAAAAAAGATATTGATTCCACAAAATTCAATTTGTTTGTTTTTTGGGTCAACCAAGGAAACCTACAAAATGCTGCCAAAAAATCTTTGCAGGCCTTGTGCTAAACATATGTTCACTTTGAAAGTTCGCAGCTGATCAGATAAGCACCTTACAGCTCATACAAAAGCTTTTATAAGCTTTGACAAGTGTTGTCAATTAAAAGAAAACAAACAATTTGGAATTTTCCAAAATTGAAATTCGACTTAAATCCCGCTAGATTGGTAATTTGGGCCACTGTGCAGCGGGGCCAAGAGTTCTTGTTCCTATACAAGACGGAAACGCTCCATTTTTTCGTAAATACATAAGTTGATATTTTGTTGTTTACCTTATAGGGAAACCGTTTAGATCTTTAATAAATTTTTTATCAATTTTGATAAGTTGCACATTCCTTTTCTAAATTCTCACCACGATTAAGTAATACCATTTATCACTTTCGCACAGCCTTGCCTAAAAATCTTTTAGCCAGAAAAAAAAAATTGGTTATTTGCTGGGCCTGACCCAATGTGTGCCAAAATGTGTGTTAAATTGGTTTTATTTAGCAGTTTTTGGCACTACTGCAAATCTGCAACGTGAAAAGAGGAAACTTGCTAAGCAATAACTAATTGAAAGCTAAGTGTTAAGTAAGCAAATTATAAACATAAGTAGAATAAACTAAACAAGATTAGGCGGGGCAGAGAGCAATCGAAATGAAGGCCATGCCAGAGTCAAGTTTAGTTGGAACAAGAATTTAGGAAAAAAATGATGTAATTTCAATAGAAAATGAAAGTGGGATTTCCTTGTATTTCGAATTCATTAACATGGAAATGTTAATTTCAAAATCAAACACTAAATTAATAGGGAAATGGTTATTTCCCAGCGAAAGAATTCTCCAAGTTCAATGACCATTTTCTCTATTGTCTATGACACAATTTCGATTAGTATTCCTAACAGATTCCCAAATATGTGCGCAATTTTGATCAAGTTTATACTCTACATTTTTTATTACCTCTTTTGTTTTGTCTATATGTGTGTGTGTGTGTTCACCGTTAGATCTCAAATTTATGCCATAATTGAAACGTGCTGAGAATGAAAATCCTAGATTTGTAAAAGCCCCCAACGGAACTACCCTTTGAATTCAACGGAACTGAATTAGCCACAGAATTATATGACTGTGTATACTCATACAAATCACGTAGCCGCCAGCTTATCAAATCGCTTGGTGACCAAAGAGCGGCACAGGAGAGACCACAACTGTCACCTGTTGACATCGTCGCTTCATCTTCATCTCTTTGGCGGTATGATCTGATGGTTTACTCATCGCTTACCAACAAAAAAAAAATAAAAGTGCAAAAAAAAACCCGAACTGAAGAAACGCCCGCTCGTAATTTCTGGCTTGTACTTCGAAGCTTATCTAGTGCGCCCATCGGTTAGCCCAGAGCCGAAGTGGCAGAGTCAGAGAATCTTTTTTGCTTTGCTGGAACACTATAAAAAGCTTCAGTTTGGTTAGGCCAGTCAACAGTCGCGCATTTACATGCTGGATAAGACCCACACTCACACCCACACACACATAAGCCAAAGGATTAAAAATATAAATTATGTACAAATTCATTTGCATTGTGTGCTCAGCCATGCTGCTAAGCTATGTCCTGGCCCGTCCTCAGGAACAGCGTGCGGCAGCTACGGGGCCGACAACCACAGCTGCTACCATAATAAAACAGGATAATATTAACAATCCTGATGGAACCTTTAATAGCAGGTAAATAAAGCAATTAATATTGGGGATAGAAAGGAGTAAGAGGTGACCCCGATAGGTCAAAGTTAAAATATGTGTTTCATTTTCCTTCTCATTTCCCAGCTACGAAACCTCAAATGGCATACGCGTGGAGAATGTTGGCTATCTCAAGAAGATAATCATACCCAAAAGTGAAACTTCCGAGGAGCGTGAAGAACTAATTCTGGTCCAAACGGGTTCCTATAGCTATAGTGATCCTGACGGTAATCTCATTACCCTACGCTATGTGGCCGATGAAAATGGTTTCCAACCCGAAGGCGAACATCTGCCCGTGGCACCTCAATAACCCCATTGACCATCACATCTTTTCGATATTATCTTCCTCTGCTAGACCTGCTTCTTAAGTATTATGCACTGCCTGAATGCCATATGACACAAAACAAAACAAAAACAAAACAATAAGTAATTCTGTATAAATTTTAGTCTTAAGTACACCTGCACACATAACCCGACAAAACTGAAATAAAATAAATATTGAACAAAATGGATGAAGTTGGTAATTTCTCAGCCTCGTGTGACTTATAAAATTACCCAAGGCAGCTGCCCTTCACGCCAATAATAATGCCTGTGCGGTTGATCATTGCTGGCGCAGATTTGTTTACACTCACGCACTTAAACGAGCCAAAGCCAAGCCACAAAATGTGCCCTAATCGCTGCGCAATCGCTTTTAATGGCATTGATATTGATATGCATATAATTTTGGTTTTGTCCGATCTGTTTACTCACACCATCAGGCCAGAGTTAATATGTATGTTGGTAAGTATGTCAACAATTGCAAATATCAGATAAAATGTGCCGCACATTCACACAATTAAATTGTCATTAAACTTAAACATTTCATCAGTGTCCACGTCCACCATGATTGATTGGGTTTTTAGTCAAAGTAATCGAGAGCTGGAGAAATGTTGGTATTAATCTGGCGTTTAAGCATTATAGCTAGCATCTTAAAGCTATATCCTGCGGCTCAGTTACTGCCAGTAAGTGGAAAATAATTGAATTGACAATTGAGAATATAAGTTAATACATAGCTAAACCCGCCGCGACTTTGTGCGCGTCCATCTTGTAGACAGTTCCAAGTTCACAGCTGGTAAGAATATATCAAGATTTTGCCTGTCCACGTCCTAAAGGACCCAACCAAATTTTCTAGGCGCTCGAAAATTCCGGAATTATATATTAATCCCTTCCGTCAAGTGGATGTGAATTTCGGGTCTAGCGATATTTCCATCCCGCGCCCATATTTAGTAATTATCATCAACACTGCTTGCTCATAATTGGGAACGTATAGACTCCCAAGTGTTTCCCAAAAATAAAAGAGACAATATTTTAATACCCGTTACTCGTGGAGTAAAAAGGGTATACTAAAGTCGTGCAAATTTATGTAACAGGCAGAAGGAATCGTTTCCGACCATATAAAGTATATATATTCTTGATCAGCATCATCAGCCGAGTCGATATAGACATGTCCGTCTGTCCGTCCGTCTGTATGAACACCTAGATCTCAGAGATGGTAAGAGATAGAGGTTTGACATGTATGGGACACATGCTTCTTTTATCTGCACGCAGATCAAATTTGTTTCAAATTTTGGCCACGCCCCCTCCCGCCCCGCATTATATCTCCTGCAGTATTGAAGATAGATGATTCGTACTTTCTAAAGATAGTTAGTAATTAGCAAAATCGATTTGCCGAAGAAATGATAAAGATCGGTTTTGAAGTTATGAGCAAAAAAGTGACCCAAGCCCCCCGCTAGCCAACCACCTAAAAAAATGTTGCATACTTTTCGGATGTTCACCCTAAGGAACGAAGGAACACTTTTAAACATGTTTTTTATGAGTAACGGGTATATCGAAGTCGATTAGAGCCGACTTTAACTTACGCTCTCGTTTGATAAAAATTCGACATAATATCAACACAAATTGACCTCACTGCAGCCTTTCTTTAATTATAATTCAATTCAAATTGGCTTTTCTCCTTTTTCCCCACCTCCTCCTACACAGAACTGGACTCTTTCCCCTCGTTCCCCTCCCTCTTTTAACGCTCTCCACTCTTTACCCTCCCTCTTCCTGCGCTCTCCAGAATAGATTGGGCCTATAAAAATCACATTGATCTAAAATCTAATGTAATGATCGCATTCTCTTCGAAATAAATTACAATTTGGTCCTTCGAGTCGGATTTTCTAAACTTAAATACCTGTCTGTTAAAACTGTTCCAAATTAACCCCTGAATTAATAAATTTTGTTCTCTTTTTCTTTAGAATTTGGGCTACTTCATAGAGGTGCGTCAAATGGATTGTGTGGCGAATCCCAACTATGTTACCAACTTCATTTGCAATGTCATGGCACCTCGAAACCGTACCATTGATGTCTCACTTACAGTAGCACAAGAGATTGGCTCACTAAGCGGTACTCTACAAGTGTTATTACCAAATCAAAGGAAAGTTTTTATCAAAATAATCGATCAGACATTTAATATTTGCGGTACTTTAAAAGAGCGTAAACGAAAGGCTTTGCTGGATATGTTGGTCAGAAGTTTGACCAAGGGTAAAAAGATTTCCTTACATTGTCCCTTTCCCAAGGTATAAAGTTAGCCTATTACTGTTGTATAATTAATTGAGTTGTCTCTTTCAGGGAGATTACTTAACCAAAAACATAACTGTGGTCGAATCGCTGCCTCCAATCTTGACCGAAACGGATTTTTTGGTATATTTTGATGTGTTTGTACCAAAAGTTGCAACGGTGGCAAATATTACGGTGCGGGGAAGCTTGTGTGAAAATGCCAAAGAACAGGCCAGAAAGAAAAAATATTTATAAGAAAATGGTCAAGCCTAAAAATATGCTTTATATTTCACGTATTTAATGTGTGGTGGGAAATGAAAGTCTTTGTGCAAAAAAAGTTATAACAATGATTAATTCTCAAAGCTTAAGCCTAAGAGTAGACTTTATATTTGAGGTTTATTTGTTTGAACAATTTGCTACTTCAAAATTAAAACAACTCTGAGAAAATAGTTGTTTGTTAAAGCAAAAGATTTCACTGAATAAAATCAAAGACCAAAGACTTTCTTCATATTTTAAGTTCTTTTGGCTACAATAACGAGTTATTTTTGAACAGTTTTTGTATTTGATAAAAAGAATACATAAAATTAGTAAAAATGGTGAAGTAAAGCTGCTGGCCGACTCCCACTTCCACGTTGGTGACCACTGATTACAGAGCGATACTTCCGCAAAGCTGCTGGCTAACGTGAACGGCGAGCCCTCCCTACAGGGTACAATATACAGGGTTGTCACTGCGACAGTTATACCTCGGAACCAGCTCGCACGGAACAGAAGCGACTGAAGAGCATTTAAGCAGAGGACGAGACCGTCCAGCGGTTGTGATGCAATCAACAGGCCAACAAGAAGAAGATTCTGAATAGCCGACTCAGAAGGTCGCCCATACTGACCTAAAATGGGAAAAAGTGAACGATGCACTTGCTTAAACAAGCATGCATTTTGTTATCCAAACTGAACATGTTTGATAGGGACACGAAATCACCTGAGCTACCAAAATCAGCGTTGCCAAAAATAAAGTTGCTAAAAAAATCACCCTTTATATATAAAGAGAAAAACAAAAATTCCGACATCTAAATTTTCGACCTAACGGTCCTAAGTTGCCATAAGATATAGTCATCCGACTTAAAAAAAAATGCAATTTAACAATTAAAAACAAATTAGTACTTTTCGACAAGAAATGCTTTTGGATTTGGATAAAACTTATCAGAATTATGTGGAAGCATATGATATTACTAACAGAGAATAAAATTGAATTCTCGATTAAAACTAGTATTTATTCCTAAAAAAATTGGTCATGATACTTGATTATCATTTCTCATGTAGCAGTAAATGATATCAATGTGAAGGCAGTAAGTTGAAAATGTTTTTGCCACGCCGTCATCTTGACAGCTTGTCAGCTTGTCGTCCGCTGTGATCTTGACCCTACATGAAAGAGAGGAATGAACAATTTTTATTCGAGTTTCGATGTTTGATAAGTCTGCTTGTGGACACTACTGTTACCCCAACATTTTTGAACATATATTTAGCCATTATAGCTGAACATAAAGAAAAATTATTGTAAAAGTTTCTACTCCATTTTTATTTCAAAAACGAATGTCAGCCCTTAAGCTTGCTCGTTTCAATCAAACGTCCACTTAATGTTACATTAAGTACCGCAGACTCGGGTGTAAAAAAATTAAATTCAATTTTAAAATCAGTTTCCGGCAAAAAACTAGGCAAATTTTCACCAATACTCATATTACGAAAATAGTAGAAACCCTGAAATGACACACATTTCGTTTCAATTAATTTTTAACAATTAATTTCCATACTTACCTTTCGTTGGGGACACTTTGGTGGCATATTGCTATGCTTTGTCATGCTTTTGTAGACTAGCATAATGAACTTGTTTTTTTGAGTTCCTTTAAAAAATTCACAGATATCAACATTTAAATCAAGAATTTTTTGATAGTTCTTAAAGGGCGGTCGAGGCATAAACATCTTAAAAGTCGCATTAAATTGTTCAAAGTCACGAGTGTAGTTCAATTCGGTTGTAATCAGTGATTTATCCGTATGGACAATAAAGCACTTTTGCGATAAAACAATATAGGGATGACCAACACAAGTAAATGTCTTCCATTCCAAACTTAAACGTTGATTGGGCTATGGATAGAGCAAAATTAAAAGACGATACAAAATTCAGCATATTGTTATGCAAATACCTTGGCGGATAGATTAAAGTTGAAGCAGAGTAAAAGATGAAGCAGTATAAAGAGAGAAACAAATTTCTCCATGTTGCTTTGGCTTTCAGTTAACAAGTAAGTCTTAGTGATACCCACTGAGGCTAAATATAGTTCACTGCAAATCATATAATTGCTTAATATTTTGATAATTGATTTTTAAGTGGTCGGGCATGAGTGAGTTTATTCCAAACGATTCCCATTTAGCTAAATTTCCTTAATGCTCCCCTTGACGGTAACATTCAAATAATAATTCACTAAATTGGAAAAGGTAACCTGTACCAATAGGCTGCTGACTGGTACAAAGGTGGGTACAACTTCCTCTATGCTGATATTATGATAATAAATAAATCCCTGTAAAAAAATTTAAATTAATTTCTCAGTTAAATTTTTCAAAATCAAATACCTTTTTAATGGGACACCTATTGCTTTGATTACTGGATTTAACCACCGCTTTGTATATCTTAGCCACCAAAGCACTTTGACTGACATCAGCTATGACACGACAGCCATCGTAGGTAATATCAAACAGCTTACGATACATATTTGAGGAATTGATTCTAGTCGAAATGCGTGTATAAGTCCTTACAGATTCCAGTTCTTGCAACAAGTTAAGTTCCACACTCAACAATGAACGTTTGGGTTGAACAATCCAACAATTGTGTTGTCCCACAAATTGGGTGTTCACTTGGCATTCAAACGAATCCCATCTAAGAGACATATGTTTGTGCTGTGTAGAGGAAATAAGTTGGTTACTTTCGAAGCATAATACAAAATATACAAATCGGCCTTTACCTTGGCAGCTGTAAAAGTGACACACAAAATCTGTATCACTCGAATCCATGAGTAGAACATAACTGAGTTCCGGTTCTGGGCCAACTGAATGTGAAACTTGTTGATTTATAGATTAACCCACAAATTTAGGGCAATTATATGAGGTAAACATAACTGTTATAGATATGAGATAAATATTTGAAATTATTTATTTTTTGTAGAGATTCTCAGCTTAGCATATAGAACGAGGGCAGTTTTAGAAGACATAACAGCAAGCCAGTGAGACAAACCGATACCAATGGCAACCGCTCCGCTTAGTGGCTTTGTGCAATTATGTGTCCCTTATGTAGAATTACAAAACTATTGAAAATTAAACCAATATATATAATAACTTTATTTTGATATTATTCACAATTAATTAATATTCTAACCACCTAAAAAACTTAACCTCTAAATTATAAAGGGAATTCGAGCTTGAGAATTCCAAGTGGTCTCATGTTTTTAGGCAGATGGTAGATTCAATTCAATACTAAGTAGTTGTATCTGAGACGATTTGTTACCAGCGCGTGAAGTTGACGAAACCAGAAGAGGCCTGGGGGAATAGTGGGGGGAAAGTGGGGAAAAAGTGGGGGAAAGAGGGGAGACTTAACACTGACTTGACAGTGACTGGACAGTGACTTGACAGTGACCAAACAGTGTCTTAACAGTTACTAAACAGCGACAAAACAGTGACTTGACAGTGACTGTACAGTGACTTGACAGTGACCTAACAGACTTGTTGTCATGTTTACCCCCGTGTTAGATATCTTATTTTGAAAGATAGTTATTACGGATTTGAATAACATTGACAGAGCTAGCGATTTTAAAATTAAGCCCTTAAGCTTAGCATCATGTTTTACATTAGTGCCTCGTGACTGTTAACGACACTCACACCTTTTTATACACTTCAAAAGTGTATTATAATTTTGCCCAGAAGTTTGCAACGCATAGAAGGAATCATCTCCGACCACATAAAGTATATATATTCTTGATCGGCGTGTCGAGCTGAGTCGATTAAGCTTTGTCCGTCCGTCTGTCCGTCCGTCCGTCTGTCTGTTTCTACGCGAATTAGTCCCTCAGTTTTGAAGCTATCGAGCTAAAATTTTGCACAAAGTCTTCTTTTGTCTGCACGCTGCTAATACGTCGAAACCGACCGGATCGGATGGCTACTTCTTGTAGCTGCCATACAAATGATCGGTCAAAAAATGGATTTTAATGAGAAAAACTGGTTTTTTCTCAATATTACCGCTCTCAATCACGGTCATGGGTGATATTAAATGTTTTGAAGCTGATCTGTGAAGTACACCAAATTTAGTTTTTAGTTTTATTTGATTTTTTATCCCAGTGCGTCAAGGTTAGACCTTTTAAATTACAGCACTAATCACGACATTATTTTACAATGTTTTCTTTTAATCTTATATTACCTTAACTTTAACAATATTTGGACTTACAAATATCGTCTCAATAAATCTATAAACCTAAATCACACAAGAAAAGTGGTTATAAAAACATTTTAAATTGATAATCTGGAGAATAATATAAAAGTGATAAAAAAGAGAAGTTAAGAAGAGTTAAATTGATATTATGTGATTTATCTCTGTAGATGTTCTTAAAGTTTAATTTTAAATTGCTTAGCGCTTTTATGGATTTTATAGAATTTGGTAGTGAGTTCCAGTCGCGAGCAGCATATATGAAGAACTGTTTTTCAGAACTAGGCAGTCTAATTTTAGGGCATATAAGATTATTTTGGAGGATATGGCAAAACTAAGCTTCTCATATAAGTAAATTGGTTCTCTGCGGGTAATTATGTTGTGTAATAAGATTAGGGCCTTAAACTTTGTCCATTACTAAGGCAAATATCGAAAATTGTATTTGCATAAAACGTTATGGGTTCAGTCCCATTTCTATTAAATATATAACGAGTTATAGAGTTAAAAGCGACTTTAAGTTTATGCATACTAGCTGCATCACAATGCACAAAAACCTCTACGCCATAAAATAGTGTAGGAATCAGATACATTCTAGCTATTGTCATTCGGATTTGTATTGTTATAAGCTTTTGGGATAAGAAGAGCTGCCTAAGTAATCCGTATAACCTTCCAGTTGCTCTATTGATGTGGTCATTCCACGACAACATATTATTGAAGTGAATACCCAAATTGGTAGCATCATCAACATAACTTATTTGCAGCAGCAGCTTATCAAGAGATTTTTTGTACAGAACCAAGCATTTGGATTTAAGCGGATTAAGTCCCAAACCATTTTTTATAGCCCAATTATTTACTTTTGTAAGTTCTTCATTACATATAGAAACACTTAGTATCAATCCACAATTTAGTATCAATAAAATTTTATTCGCAAAGCAGTTGTCAGCCCTTAAGCTTGCTCGTTTCAATCAAACGTCCACTTAATGTTACATTAAATACCGTCGAGTCGGTTGTAAAAAAATTAAATTCAATTTTAAAATCAGACTTCCGCATAAAAATTGGTAAATTTTCACCAATATTCATATTACGAAAATAGTAGAAACCCTGAAATGACACATATTTTGTTTTCATAAACTTGTCAGTAAATGTTTTCCAGACTCACCTTTCGCTGGGGACACTTTGGTGGCATATTGCTATGCTTGGTCATACTTTTGTAGACGAGCGCCATGAACTTCGTTTTTTGAGTTCCTTTAAAAAATTCACAAACATCAACACTTAAATCGAGAATTTTTTGATAGTTCTTAAGGGGCTGTCGTTTAAACAATTTAAAAGACGCATTAAATTGTTCAAAGTCACGAGTGTAGTTCAATTCGGCTGTAATCAGTGATTTATCCGTATCGTCAATAAAGCATTTTGGCGTTAAAACAAAGTAGGGATGACCAATGCAAGTAAATGTTTTCCATTCCAAACTTAAACGCTGATTTGGCTATGGAAAAAGCACGATTAAAAGAAGATAAATAATTTAACAAACAAAAATATGCAAATACCTTGGCTGATAGATAAAAATTGATGCAGAGTAAAAGATGAAGAATTATAAAGAGTCCAACGAATTTCACCATGTTGCTTTGGCTTTCAGTTAACAAGTAAGCCTTATGATACAGAGGCTTTATATAGTTCACTGCAAATCATATAATTGCTTCATATTTTGATAGTTAATTTTTAAATGGTCGGGCATGAGTGAGTTTATGTGTGTCCCCCTTTAATGAGGTGGAGATACTCTTATATTGAGAAAAATATGATAAGCTTTAAAAAATACTTTAAAAAAATTCACCAAAATATTTAATACCTTGTTATTTGGGGACTTATATGCATCAGTAAAAACGCAGAAAGTCGATTTCGAGGATTTGTAAAGATTTTATGAAGATTATACTATGTAGTCCAGCTATGAGCATATAAAAGTTCACTGCCTCAGCGCTATTGAGCTTCTAGTTGGTATAAATAACAATTTTAAACTTTGTTTTGTGGAGTAGCTGCACATTGTTTTGGACTTTCCATGAAATCAACTTAGTGGTCATTGGAGTTTTTTGAAAATAGCCGCCAATTTTAAATATATCGATAAGAATTTAAAGTCAAGGTATTTTGAGACAGAAACGATGGTCACGCTGTAAATAAGAGAAGAAGAAGGCTTTAAAAGTAATGAGAAGTAAATGGACGCCGACAGAGTCGGAAGTGTCTTTATAAATGGACAGAGACAACACGTATAGATAATGTAAATAGAAACCCGTGTAAATCAAAGCACGAAAACCAAGAAAACCCCGTTCACAATAGAAATCGTTTCTAAGCTTTAAAATGAATTATCCCAAGCAGTTGTACGAATTTTATAAGTAATGATATATCTGTTGGATACATTTTTTCGAAATACGAAAATTTTAATTTGTCCATAATTATGCAATGAGTGTCTTTGAAAATTTTTTTCAACAATTCAATACAAAGGACTAACATAATGAACTGTTTTTGCATAGCATACTTTAAGGCAGTAAACAATTTTGACATTTTGAAGAATTGTTTTCAAAATGGTATATCTTTGCTTAAAAAAATCGTACAGTTTCTTGCGATACTTTATTTTGAGGCTACTTAAGCAGCACTTGTCGAATCTTTTAAATATATGAAAAATCTAATTTCCTATATTTAAACTTATAAGCATAGCTAAACACTTTTCTAACAAATATATAATAAATATTCTTCATTCTCATTAAAAGTTCAGCTTGAACAAAACACTTTGCAAAGTTTTACATATTTATACCATTTCGTACGTGAACTTTATGTCAATTGCCATGATTTTTGTGTCATTACTAGAGCATTATTTACGATTCAAGCTCAAGATTCTAAGCATTGACAAGAAATTTCACAACATTTCAGTCAGTCAGCAAAATTTATGGCCCAATGCTTCTTCTTCTCTCCTCTTTTGAAAAACCAGTCGCTCAGCCGGGGATGTGACACCAACACTACCAGCGAACGAACCAAATGTCAAATGGTGTTTTGGTTCATCAGAACAACAAATGTTAAGAATATACAAGTACCAGAGGGTAAATCAGTTGACATTTTGCACTAAAAACCTTTCCCACATACTCACACACACACCAGATTCCAAAAACCCATGTGGGTCAGTGTGTGAGCCTGTTTTCGGTTTTCCCAGCAATAACCTTGCCAAAGCTTTCGTTTTCATTGCGTGCTGAGGCACACAGCTTTAACTTTAGCTGGAGGAAAATTGCACAATGCAACAAACACACCAAAGTGACTCACGACAAGCCCGAACAGGGCTTGGTTTTGTGGGTGCGGAAGACGAAGACGTTAAAATTGATGTTTGGGAGGCGGGGGCCCGACCGGTTGCAACAGCTTTTTGGGCCGGCTATTCTAGCGGTTATTCAACTCTCATGAATTGTGATTGAATTTATTTCTTGTAGCGACACAAAATTGACCCATTTTTGGCACAGCAAACTAATTAACATTTGCCAAGATCCATTATCGTCTTGCCTCATCTGCATAGAAAAACAGAAGACTTAAAGTATTACAACAATTTTCATCTCAGTTTGAGAGTTTGTGTTGGTATTGGTATGTCACTGGCTGCAATTACAAGAATCCAAAAATCCGAAACCGAATCGATGCATCTTCTGCAAAACTATCAGCGGCCAGAGAGTGAGTCAGAGAGACAGAGAGAGAGAGAGAGAGAAAGAGCAATCTGCATTTGGCCACGACAAGGTAGAGCTGAAGCTGGAAAGCCAAAACTCGTTCTGGCTCGGTTTCTAAATAACGGCATTACGAAGATGAACGACCGGACAGACAATTCGCAGACATTTGCTGTGCCTATAAACATGGCATTAAAGCTTAGGTGTGTACAAGAGTATTACATGACTATAAAGCTGGTAAGCAAAATTTTTGAAATATGTAAAACGAATTCAACTTAATTGGAAATTTTAAATACCAGCCTAAGCTGAATTCTGTTCGCCTGAAATTAGCTGGTTATTGTTTTAAAGTTGTGGAAAATTACTGGAAAATATAATATAAGTATAAAATTTAGCGTTTCGATGTACTTCTAAATTAGTTTTTAAGCTAAGTATGCGAAATACTTGGACATGTCCTTTCCCAATTTTAAAAAATCCGTCCACAATGTCGAAAAATTTATGTGGGCTCAAGGCTAAGTCCAGATTTAAACCGAACCAAAGCAAACCGTAACCGAACCGCTACCGATCCAGCGCACAGTGGTCCCAAATCCAAAATGAATGTTTAGTACTCGGGGGTTTTCGGGGTCGCTGATCTCGAATCCTAAGTCACAATTTAGAAAAACATAATGGCGGATCCAATATGGCGGACAATTTCTTCGAACCGTATATAATTTGGCTGAAATATCAAAAAACTCGGTTATCGGTAATATCTCGATAACCATATGACAGATTTTTCTAATATCAATTTTCGTGCTCAGCGGACCAATATTCTTTAGAAAAAGTTGGTTTGGTGACTTGGGGGAGAGAGCTGACAAGCAGTTTATATGTCGCGACTTATTGTTTTTTTTACGCGACTTTTCAGAATGAACAACCTCTCTTTTATTAACGATTTACTATTTCATGCATTGTTTTATAATAACTTTGAGCAATACGTTCAAATTGTGCTTACGTTCAAGAGTAGAATCCATTTTGCAGAATACAAATCGGTTAACTTTTCGCGATTCTATACTCTTCTGAACGTTGAGTTACTTTCGACGCGTGACGAGTAAACTATGAAATACACACACAGAAAAAAAAGATCAAATATCAGCCTTATCTTTAATATTATCCAAATAATATCCATTTTTCATATCAATGTGATACTATTTCACCTGAACATATGCAGGAATGTTCCCGTTTCCGAATCCGATTAATCGGAATTGGTAAGAGTTGTGATTTCTAAGAAACCATCAAAGAATTCGGTCGAATCTTTTATCCATGCAGAGGATCGAATGAAGGTAATAAGGATTTTCAAGCTAAAAGTCAAATAACACTGTGGGATTTTAGAAACGAGAACATTTAACAATTCCGATTCCGCATGTTTTGATCGAAATCGAAAACGGTAACAGGCCTGATGGACACTATAATATCAACTTGATATTTTTTTCAGATGAAAGCCGATTTGAAACTCAAAATTCACGTGTGATACTAAATATCGTGATCTTTTTTTTCTGTGCACGAACGGAGTTCGTTCGGACTGTTCTTGTTTTTAAACGGTCAGAGTACAAACTAGATGTACCACTAGAACTATTGCAATCATTAGAAGTCCATAAAAACAAAATGGTTTTTGTCTTTTGGCCAGATTTTGGGATTTGGGACCATAGTGCAGCGTAAATTCAAAAATACTGAACGGAACGGAAAACCACTGTACAAAACGGTGTGGTTCGGCTCAGCTAACTTACCAGTTTAAAGAGATAAAGTGCTTTCCTCAGGCAATGATTCTTTCAAATTTCGAAATTGTATTGTATTTTCAAAGTTAAGTTTTGAACGGCTTCACCTCTTGCCTGTTATCGAACAGCATTCCTTTCTTAAAAGTTTTAAAGTGATTTTGTGAGTGTCCCATATCCTTTACGGGACGATTATCTTAATATTCTGCACTATCCTTAGCCTTTGTATGGCGCATTTTTTTAAGGCTTAGGTATTCAAATATTTTTTATGCAATTAATTTTGAAATTAGAGTTTAAAGCTTATATTAGCCTTCAAAAAAATATATAACAATCCATCCATTCCGCATTGAATCAACCCAAATCGATAATGAGATTGACCTAAGCTGGATCATTTCAAAAAAAAAAAAAATTTTAATTAAAAATCATAATTAAAACCAAACTCTGTGACCCACCTTAATTGAGAGGGATAGTGAATTGTATTTTTTTGTAGCATTTAAACTTCGATGAGCCTACAAACAACAATTACCGATCAGTTGGATCAAATAGCAACAACAACAAAAACAGCTATGGCAAATGCAACTATGCGGCCTCTCTGCCTACATACATTTGAGTTTGTGTCTCTCAAAATCTTTAACAGTGTGTGTTAGACGAGTGCAAGCCTCGTCTTCGTAGTGCAGGAGCTTTAAGTCGGCTATATAAGACTTAAATAGGGCCGCTCGGTGCACAGTGTCTGACAAAGCTGCTTTCACTTGCCAGTCAAACGGGCGACAAACACCAAGCGGATTATATACACTCTCACACACACATACCAACTACAAATATATCCTTAGATCGCGTATTAACAAACAAATAATCAATATGAAAGTGCTTGTAAGTCTCACCCTCTCACCCCAAACCCACTCAAACATAGAAGAAACCTTCAGTGTTGTGCGATTTGTGACCTAGCGAACCGTTTGCAGATTTTAATCACCCTGCTGGCCCTCTCCTGTCATGGACAGCATCAACAGCACCATCATGGACATCCGCATGCCAATAATATACCACGCGACGACAAGCCCGATCATCGCCATGAAGATCCTCGCGAGACCAGCACCTGGATACCCATACTCAAGTACAACAAGGAGCAGAGTGAGGATGGCAGCTATAAAACCGAATACGAAACGGGCAATAATATAGTGCATGAGGAGACGGGTTTCCTTAAAGATTTCGATACGAACCCCAATGGCGTGCTGGTCCAGCATGGTCAGTACTCGTATCAATCGCCCGAGGGTACGCTCGTCAATGTACAGTATACAGCCGATGAGAATGGATTCCGTGCCACCGGTGATCACATACCCACACCGCCAGCCATACCCGAAGAGATACAAAAGGGTTTGGATCAAATCTATGCTGGCATTAAATTGCAACAGGAACGTCTAGAGCAGAGGGCCAAGTCTGATCCGGCCTTTGCCAAGAAACTGGAGGAGCGTCGTGTGGCCAATCAGAATGGTCAGTACATAGGCCTGCTGGAGAACCAATAGAGTGCAACAGAATGGAAACGTAAACTTCTTCGAAATTTTCCCCACCAATTCAACAACTGTTTTGTGGTTAAACACTTTTACATATATTCAACTAACTCTGAGTTTTGCTTTAACGAGCGTGAAAGTTTCTTTTGGTAAAGAGAAAAATACAATAAATGAAAAACTAACGTTTCCCAACTTCAGTGATTTTTCCTTCATAATGTTCAAACAAACGTGACTGAGCACAATGCAAACGCACTTAAATGACCTTTAAGTGGGCATCACAAGTTTGTTAAATTGTTGGAAGGGTGAAAAATGGTTGAATTGATTTTTAAAGCCCATAAAAGAAGAGTTTTTAAAGGAAAAGTTATCGAGTTCTATGGTAGGTTATTTTAAGTATTTATAGGGATATCTTATTTGTATGGCCATCAAAACGTGTGTACAATATTTTGACTAATATCAGCACCTTTTGTTTTAGTTACTTAGCTTAAGGGTGGATACAAATCTTCGTACGAAAATATTCTCTTTAACGGTAAAAATTTGTATAACTGATGTGTGAAGTGCTGTACATCGCCGTTTCGACCGGTGCTGCCCAGCGTAATTACTCGATTTTTTTTTGGCTATAGCTTGACTTTGTGGATCGATAAATAATACAAACTATCTACCAGGTACTCAAATCGGGCTTAAGCCCAACCGAACCAAACCTTACCGAAACACTAATTCATGTTCGTAAGCCGAGAGCCGTGAACCGGGTCCGCGTATGTATTTTAAAAAATTTCTAAACCGAACCATATTGGCTTAAAATAGGAAAATCGAAGAAATTTCCGTTGTTTCGCAGAGTAATGATGCTTGTGCTTTCTTAAAAAGGTAGATTATATAAAAATTTAATTATAGAAAAATTTATTTACCCCAAAAATAAAAAACCCTCAAAAACATTACCGAGAGAGCGAATTTTGACGAAGAATCAAGATTTTTTTCTTAAAACCCATTTTTTACCGATATTTAAATGTGCACATCCGACCGGTCGGTTCCATAAGCATAAGCAGCGTGCAAAATAGTTAATTAAGAATTCAGCTCGAGTTTAAAACTGGGGCCTAGTTCGAGTAGAAACAGACAACGGACAGACGGACGAAAGCAACGACCAGCCGTCAGCTGAACGAATAATATACTTAGCGGAATGATTCACGTGCACTCGGTATAAAAATAGTTAATTAAAATATCGGTGGGCCCTGTTTGAAAAATAAGTGAAAACCCACTTAAATTCGCTAAAACCATGCGTAGGGGTGGCTAATTGGGCCACCAGAAACATTGAACCATTCGTACATTTAATTCATGCTTTCAAATGACTTCGTTCGGAGCAACAGAAACAATGCACAATACAGCGGTAAAATTATTGGCTTTATTTTTATTTTCTCTGTTGTTATCGTTTTTTTTGTAGATCCCATCCCCACACACGTTTATTAGAATCTTTTATTTACCAAAGTATTTACTAGAAACAATTTATATGAGCAGAACAACATTTGCTGGGTCAGCTAGTGAACCATATATATAAAATAAAATATAATCTCAACCACATTTGTTTTAATTTAAGCTGCATTGAATGACGTAACAGAAAACCTAAACAAAACGTTGTCATTTTGCTCATAAGATCGAAATTGTTTAATTTTAATGTGGAAAATGTGTTTTTTTTAATATAATCGATTTTTTCCCAAAATTTCAGAAAAAAATAATTGGTAGTCCTTTGTTTCTTCTTAATTAAGGGTACTGTATGCCTTCATATTCATATTTGAGTTTAGATTTACTTAAAACGGTAAATAGACGGCTAAATAGGAGTTGTAGATCAAATGCTTTAAAATATTGCGAATTTTGCTAAATTTTATTATGAGTTCGGAATATAGTAAACGGGTAAATAGGAGGTGTAAGCCAACCGGTCCAACAAAAATCGTGAAATTAGCAAAATTTTATGTGTTTTGATTTTCTTTAAGACGGTTAAATATATTAGTAACAAGTCGGGTACATAGGAGGTGTAGATCGAACGGTCCAAAAAATTGCGAAAATTTATCATTCTGATGACAGGAAAATTAAATGTTGAAAAAGATCAAAATTTTTTCGAATGATAGAAAATTGGCTTTTAGAAATATAGTTCTTAAAAATTGACAGTGAGCCATTGATCCAGTCTTAACTCCCAACCGGGTTGTATACCTCCAAAATTATGAAATATTTAAGGTTTTTTAGTAAAAAAAAGTCTAATTTCCTTACATTTCGAACCTCTAGCTCTGTGCATTTGTACAAAAAAAATTAAAAGTATTGTTTGTAAGCGTTTTTGAGAAATTGCCAAAATTAAACTCTTCATTTTTGGTTAATTTAGAAATTGAATAGTAATGGATTTTATTCATTTGCTTTTCGCATATCTTTGCCTTAAGCCAAGGCTTTAGTCGCTATTTTTTCTTAACAGTTATTAAAAATTTCCAACTATAGATAATATTATTTCATGTAACGTCAAGTGTAAAATCATTTGGTCACACACAGATCTTCTCTTCAAATTGTTGTGCATTTATTTTTCACAACTCTCCAATTACCTCATGTGTCAGTTTGTTGATCCCATTTGCCAGGCACATAATGAACATCAGAGTGATGCATGTTGAAGTTTTCCATTTTTCTTTTTACCATTTTCCTTTTTGGCCAAATGCTTCTATGCAAAATTTTCTTTCGCGAGACTAGACTGACGAGTTGCATAATTATGACAGTTTTTTTTTAGAGTTTTTGCTTGCTTTGCTGATGAGGAAAGAGAAGTGGATCGAACAGGTTGTGGCTAGTAGATCAATTGAAATCTTACATATTTCGTAAGTCTTAAAATGACCCTAAAAAGAGGTAAACAAAACAAATATAAAATTAAAAACCGTTGGTTTTGGTGAAAAGTTGCCCTACAGCTACAGCAATGCCAAAAATTTAACCAGCGAATTCTTCGGACACACTCATTTGCATACAGCTAAACATAAACTCATGAGTGTGAGTTATGAAGAACCCTCATCGAAACGAAAATCCGCTGCATTTTCACCAACCAACAGACCCCGAAAAGAAATGTTTATATCCCATTAAATTTCAACGCTCTTGCGCATAATTAAGCTAACAAAGGCAACGAAATTTCTATGGCCTGTGATTAGAAAGAATCTCCAACTATTGGGTCTGGGCCCGCAAATTGATTTTAGCCAACGTCAGTTGCCGTTTACAAGTCGTCGCGTGCAGATCCAAATCACCGAAGAAAGAAGTGAGAAAAACGAAACTGCTTAAGACTAGCGGTTGCGGTTCGAGTGTGAAGTGGGAGTGGGAAGAGAGTGCAAATATTGAATCAATAGACTGTCAGAGCATCCATTGTTATTGTTATTGTAGCCACTAACTGTAAACAAGAAGCACAATCATTAAAGAGAAAAAAAAGTGGCACAAGCAGCTGGCATTGTGTATTGAAACTGAAATTGAAACGAAGCTGAGGAACTGTTGGTCATCGAAAGATTTCAAAGATTAATATGGTGGGCAAGCAGTTGGTATGGCTCTTAGCCATTTTTCATTTAAACCAGGCTCAGCAGTTACAAGGACCACCTCGTCCCCGCGGACGTATACGCATTTCGGATATGGCAAGGCCCTTACCAGGCTCAGCCCCAGCTCTAATGAATTGGCCCAGTTATGAAGCTCTGCCACCGGCAAGTTCTACTGTTCACACGCATATTCCTCTATTGCGAGAGCAAAGCAGCGTTTCACCTGTTTTAGCTTCAACCAGTGAAGGAGAACCCGTGGCAAAAGAGGCGGTTGTTTATGGCAATTGGAAGCCGGAACATCCGCAAAAACCGCCACAGAGTGACGATGCCCAACTGCAGCCCAAGGAGCGCGTGTATGGACGCTTAGAAGCCATGCTGATGGGAGTTCCAGCAAATGGTGAGTACAACAAATGGAAACATAAGGAAATTGGGTGATTGTTGTTGTATCTATAGTCCCGAAGGAGTCTGTTTTGATATAGATTCTAAGAAACAAAACATTTACCATGATGTGAGTATTTTTTGGGATAGTCTGGAAATTTTGTTTAAAAAAAGCGTATTGCATTGGACAAACTTTAAAATCTCTAAAGAAATCTACTCATCCTTGGATTTCGAAGAATCATGTAACTATTTATTATCATTTAGCATGGTCCTTCTAATAGTTCATCTTACAGACACCTTTGACCGGTTTACTATAAATGTGCTTCTACTGAACATCTAAACCAACCTTTAGAAAGTATTAAGTGTTAGCATCGACTGTTACTATGTCAACTATATAATATCCAGAACCATTTGAACAACTTTCAAATTCATCAAGTGAGACTTTACAAAGTTTGTATTACAAACTAAAATAGATGCGACCATTGAAAAAGTTATTTCCAATTTGTATATCGCTTAAAAAATAAGAAATTAATCGGGTGTGTCACAGAAATCTCTAGAGGTTTTCGTATAAACGTCAGCATTTTATATCAAAGCTATTTGAATTTATATGTTATGGGGCTAAAATATGCCCGGCTACTAGATTAGATGTCAAAGGTTAAGAGATTTGAAACCGCCTGCTCAAAGTCAAGTGGATTTGAAGCGTACGGTTTTCCATCTACGTAATCTAGTGGGCGGTCTGATTCTTGGCACTTCGCAAATAAAGTAGTCCCTGATTTGTTCGAAGTGCAATCGTTTACACTAAAATCTCTAGAGATTTCTGTGACACCCCTAAATATAAGCTACTTCCATACCCTGTTTATACCCAAATAATATATCATGATAAATACCCTTCAAAATATGCTACATTAATAAATACTATTAATTCAGTGAAATATTTATTTTATATTTAACCCATTACATAATATTCGACAATCCGAGTAAATGTACAGTGTGGATTATGTATGAAGTTGTAATCAACGGCTTTCAATTACTTTGTTGAAAAATATAAATTGTGAAGGACATAAAGCTTGCATACTTTAAAGGGCACTTATCATGATTTTTTTTAAACCTATAAACAGGGAATAAGAACTCTCCTAATAATTTTTTTGCATGCAAATCATTAAAAATACAGCTTCAAAAATATTGATGATTTCAGAATTTTATGCCATAACTTTTGTCAAGAGCTTGTCTTCAACCGCCTTTAAAAAATGCAGTTTTCTCAACGCCTTCAGGATGTTTGATCGAAAGTTGTAAAGAGAAATTACAATCTGTTTGAAACCTCGGACCGAACCATTTTCAGAATTTTTCAGATATAAAGCTTTATAAAAAAACGCTCAAATCGTCGATTATATAAAAGAACTCATAATGGGATTAGAACACTTCAAAAAGTCAATGGCTCGACTCTCGGATAGGTTTCGGATAGGTTTCGTTACTTATAAGATCTAAAGTTTTGATTCGAAGCTTGGTTCATGGATTCTTAGATGGGTGAGACATTTTTATACCCTTGGAGAGGATATATTAAAATTGTCCAGATGTTTGTAACGCATAGAAGGAAGCATCTCCGACCACATAAAGTATATATATTCTTGATCAGCATGACGAGCTGAGTTGATATAGCCATGTCCGTCTGTCCGTCTGTCCGTCCGTCTGTTTCTATGCTATCTTCTCCGTCAGTTTTAAAGCTATCTTAACCAAACTTTGCACGAGTCTTTTGGTATAAATACGCTGCACATTTGTCGGAACCCGCCGGATCGGATGACTATATCATATAGCTGCCATAGGAACGATCGGTTGAAAAACTAGTTTTAGTGAGAAAAACATTTTTGTTTTCAATGCTATCGCTCCCAACGCTCGTATTTATAAGTTTTTAATGATTTCACATAATTTCACCAAGGCTTGTCAAAATCGGACAACTATATAGTATAGCTGCCATACAAAAGTTAGGTCTGGAAAAAAGTCTTGTGAGAAAAACATTTTGTTTGCAATGTTATCGCTCCCAACGCTCGTATATATAAGTTTTCAATGATTTTACATAATTTCAACAAGATTTGTCGAAATCGGACCACTATATAGTATAGCTGCCATACAAACTGTCAGGCATATATCAAGCTCCAAGGGTTTATAAACTTCGGTCGAGCCGAAGTTAGCTGGCCCTCTATTTTTTTGTTAAAAATCAGGGTATATTTTTGTTTGATAAAAAATCGCTCAGTTTACGAAACGTTTTTAAATGAAACCCAGAGGAAAAAGTTCAGTGGCGTGATATCACACGACCTAGGCGGCTAGTTGACAGGTCCGGATCGCGAAATAAGCTGATCACCGAAATTATTTCTCAATCAGCGGTGTCACAGAAATCTCTTCCAATCAAATTCCATTGTCCCAAATATGTCCCAAGAATGTCCCAAGTATGTCCCAAATATGCCCCAAGTATGTGTTCGTATGAAGCTGGGGTGTACTAGAGATTTGTTTATATTGTTGTTTGGGATAATTTCGCAGAAGAATGGTTTTTCAAATTCCCAGTGGTTTAGCCGTTTCTGGCAAAAAACATGAAATAATTGCACTTTTATCGAAGTTTTTGCACTTTTGAAGCACTAGATGCCAATTTTTTTGGTCAGTCAGTTCATGAGTTTTTTTCCTCTAGATTATATCTTTAACTTTGCCGAAGATTTAAAAACAAAATTCCAAACGGTTTTTGATATATGGACAGTTTGGGTTGAAAATATGTTGGGTATCAAAAAAGTAACTTTACGATGTGCTCTTTAAAAATATCGGGATCCGAAGGCGTAACCAGAAAATGACCTTAAAATATTTGCAGAGTGTAATTCACTAAATAGTATTAGGGACAATTTAAGTCACAACTTTTCTTCTATAAAAAAGTCGTTGGTATAACAAAGTCACAGTATGCTTGAAGTCCCTGAACCGCTTTTTTTAAAGAGGCTGAGATGATACACAAAGCCGACTTTTGTATATTAAGTTATTACAATAATTGTCCTAATAAAAGTTAAGTGTCATTCCAGCTTTTACGAGCTTAAATTTTGTCTAACAGTTAATAATTCTGTAAAAAGCAATTGGTAAACCAAAGTTTGAACCAAAGCCTTCGGCCAGAAACCTCAAAATTTCGAATCTTAATCATTGCAATGACCAACCTTTAATAAATTTGTGTTCGAGTCCATAAACTCCTGGAAAAAAGTTTTGGATTTGCAGAAACATTCTCTTTCTAGTCTCTAGTAAAAGTTACCATTTAACTTCTCGGAGTTTTAATATACCGATTTTGGATATGATTACTTGACGACACATAGGTTTCAGAGCCTTGATATCATCATATCGCAAGCTTAGATATCAAGGGTGATTTAAAGATAGTGTCAATGGGATGATTTTAGATTTTCTTTTGAAATTTCAGCATATATCAGGAGAATGTTTCTCGAGTAAACCATATTTTTGATCAATTGAAAGCTTTTACTATTAAGATATTCTTACTTATACTTATTATACTTAATATATCATTCCAGCGATGGACGCTCAGCCTTCGAGATCAAGTGAAGAGGACCAAACCCCCATTGCACCCGGAGCCTATCACAATCCCTATACCAGACGCGATAGTTTTGAGCGTTCACAGGAAAAGCACGGACGCCGTCGCATCCCATCGCAATCATCTCAATTGGAAGTCATTAAAATGAATGACACTGATCCTCAGCTCAGGGTGGTGGCCAAACAAATCAACGAATCAGTGGAAACTACTACATCCCACCGGCAATCTACCACCGATGACAGTTGGATGCCCTTATCCTATCCATATCCAGCGCAAAGCTATGACACCACCTTGTCAGCACCCGCTGCTACTTACATACCCACACCAGCGGCTACGCAGGCCACACAGTCGTCCACTTCGGGTTCTTTAAGTTGGCCCACAGATTTTCTGGAAAGCACCTCGAACTCCGCTAGCACCGAAGTTAACCTGAATATTGACCGAAGAGATGAGAGCGTTGCCGAATCAGTTGATGATTATAAGTACTACGAGGATTCTTTGAACTCGGCTCAGATGCATAGTGAGTTGAGCATTCCGGAGACTTTGGTGCCGCTGCTGCCTCTCAACATTACTCGCATGGGAGTGCCCTATGAAGATCGTAATTCCGCGGAGGAGCCCACCATCTGCGTCCCGCTAACTGTAAACGAGAGTTCGCTCAGCTCGGATAGTGCCACTCCCGTGATCGTGGAAGTGGAACGTGTTTTCTGCTTTCCCCTGCCCAAGGTGGAGGTACGCATGGGCAGTGTTAAAGAACACATTGAGCTGAGTACAAGATCCAGTCCTCCAGAAATGGAAATGGAACCCACGGATCCAACAGCAATGCCCACTGCTGCTGGGGCTAGCCGTATAACGCTGGTCTACACACTGTGCCTCTGCCTCGCTTTCAATCTCTGGAGTAGCTTACGAATTTAGACTTAAATACCAGTTCCAACTTAAGTCCAACTCAGGGTTCAATTTATTATTAAAGTTAAGAACAAATCAATTTACAAACGCACCAAATTCGCCTGGGTAAGGGCCTCTTTCACCTCACGACGAAGGATCTTGCCATTATTAGTTTGAGGAAGAGCATCCACAAAATGAACTCCAGCATAAAGCTGCTTATACTCTGCCTGAAGCGTCTGCGACACATGCTGTTTGACTTGATCCGCCGTCAAAGAGCTGCCAGGACTTCTCACCACCATGGCTCCTGGGGCATCTCCATATCGCTCATCGTACACGCCCACCACGCACACACTTAGCACATCCGGCAGTTGGGCTATGACCTCCTCGATCTCGTTGGGCCAGTAGTGAAAGGTTTTGCACTTGCAAATCTCCTTTTTGCGATCCACTATAAACAGATTGTTGTGTTCGTCGAAGTAACCCAAGTCGCCGGTGTGGAACCAACCCAAGGGGTCTTGCATTTTCTGTGTTTCAATTGGATTTCCATAGTAGCCATTCCATTTCGTATGTGATTTTTGTACATAGACCTCACCGACTTCACCGTGTGCCAAATTTTTGCCTTCATCAGAAACTATGCGTACCTGGCAATCGGGTAAAAGTTTACCCACAGTGTTGCCAAACTTTTGACTCGACAGACTGACAGATATTCCGCCACTTTCAGTGCTACCATAGCCAAAGGCTACTATGGCCGTTTTCAGAATGCTCTGAAATTTCTGCAGACTTTGCGTAGAAATCCATCCTCCACCCACACTCACCACACGTAGGCTAGCTAAGGCTTCCGTTGTAACCAATGGACAAGACAACAAAGCGGACAAATGGACCGGTGAAATGGTGGCCACACTAATCTTGTACTTCGTCACCAGCTCCACAAACTGCTCGGAACTGAAAGGTTTATCGGCTATGATGCGGGTACAACCATCTGTTAAACTAGGCAACATGCTGATAACTCCCGAATACCAATCCAGTCCGGTACTAGAGTATATAACCGTTTCACTAGTGTAGATGCTGCGAAGAATTTGAATCTTCTAGATTATTCCTTTCAGCAAAAGATGTGCATAATACTTACGGGCTGCCTATGCCAACGATTAGCATGTGGTTGGCCATGCAAACAGCCTTGGGTGCTCCTGTAGTACCAGATGAGTTAAGAATGGCCACTGTTTGATCACCGCCCAAGATTAGAGGTTGTGTTCTTAATTAAAAAGATGAAAGAAATGGTAAAGAAATTGGTACAAGGTGGATAAATATAAGGATTTATTTTCAAAAAAAGACTTGTTTTTGAAGTAAGCTCCCAAGTAAGTCTAACATATTTCCTTTTGGGCATAACTTCAATCTAACCAACTAATCCTTATGCAAAAATTGTCAAAAGCAAGTATGAACGAGAGCGTAAGTTAAAGTCGGCTCTAACCGACTTCGATATACCCGTTACTCATAAAAATACATTTTTAACAGTGTTCCTGCGTTCCTTAGGGTGACCATCCGAAAAGTATGCAACATTTTTTTTAGGATGAGAGGGGGGGCAGCGGGGTTCTTGGTTCACTTTTTTGCTCATAACTTGATAACCGTTCATCCGATCTTTATCATTTCTACGTACGAATCGTCTATCTTCAAAACTGTAGGAGATATAACGTTTTTTCCAAATTGCGGGGGCGGGAGGGGGCGTGGCCAAAGTTTGAAACAAACTTGATCTGCGTGCAGATAAAAGAAGCATTTGTCCCTTATATGTCAAACCTCTATCTCTTACCATCTCTGAGATCAAGGTGTTCATACAGACAGACGGACATGGCTATATCGACTCGGCTGTTGATGCTGATCAAGAATATATATACTTTATATGGTCGGAAATGATTCCTTCTGCCTGTTACATACATTTGCACGACTATACCCTTGGTATAACGGGTATAATGGTTCGGCCCCAGAATTTTGTACTTATTTGTACTTACTTATACCCGTTACTCGGCACATTCAGCGGATAATACCGATTTGCGATTAGGGATTTATGATTGCCTATTTAACCTGCTGAATACAGTGTTTGCCGATTGCGATTGGAAAATTTTACAACCAAGATATATTACTGCTGGGTCAGCCTGACTTTGTACAAACATTCACAAACATTTTCAATTTATTATTCGTACAGCCATATACTCAAATGAGATAATTTATTATGTCACAATATTTCCAAATCATTCAGATCTTAAAGCTGTTCAAAATTGTTTCTATTCAGGAGAAATATTGTGCCAAACTAAATTCTTATCTCATTCGAGTATGTGCCTTAATTATTGAAGTTTATTTGTATGAATGTCATTCTTTGATAAAAATACTAAAACCACAAAATATCATATAGCGATATATGATATATTTATATTTCTCTTTGATTAATAAAGTATTATCGCTTAAATCAAGAAATTTCATACTTTTAAAAAGTACAATACATTCTTTGGGGAAGTATAACAAATTCTAAAGTCAATCCCATAACATGATTGAAGCCACATAAGTGTTTTTGGTTTAAGCCCTTAAAATTCTAAGGCTGTTCCCGATTTGCTCTTGAGTCGAGTTGCCTAAATAAATCTGCTTAGATAACACAAGCTTACAAAAAAGTCCAACTTTTGCAACAAAGAAGATAGTAAGGTACAATTCATCTTTCTACAAAACTGTGGACGATATGATGTTTTTATTTGCCTGCAAGTATAAGAAGTTTATGTCCCGTATGAATCTCTTACCATCTCTGAGATCTGGATGGACAAACGGACAGACGCACATTACTCGATATAGTTAGTCGGCTGTTAATGCTGATCAAGAAGAGGTTCTTTTTGACAGTCTGACAACCTTTCTGTCACCTTCAGTTTTTGTCGAACTATTTTTTCAGATTCCTGTAAAGCCCGTGCAATGGTCCAGCGACACACTTCTACGCCACGTTCTGTAAGGAATTACTTGCAGCGCTTACTAATCGGCTTTGTTCACGCTGATTTATCTTCGGTTTACGTCCTCCGTGTTTTATTTTCCATATTCATTTCGGTTTTTAGAAAAATTTCGCTTTCACTTTGTCGGATTTTTCCGACAATTTCACCAATGAGCGATTTTCACTTTTGAGCGCTAGGATTTGGCCCTTTTCAACATCTGACAACACTGGCCCACTTGGCATATTTACAAATTTATTACAAAAAGTAACTCAACCAAATGCAAAAAACCAAAACACCAAACAGCATACACAGACTAAGAAATTAAATGGTGCTTCTATAGAAGTGCACCTCTCACAAAACGAAAATGAACCATAACGGTTAACTTTTGCACTGAGAATGTTAATGTTTGTCATTTTTTTCATTTATTTTTAACGCTCTTTCAAACGGTAATCGCAAAGTATTTCTACCTCCACACTTTCAATGCGTACACTGAAAAGACAAGGTGCGTGTTGCGCAAAATTCGGTCGAAATTAAATGACGATGGGTAGGAAAATGGGTTTTAGTAAAAAAAAATGTTTGCATTTGCAACAAAAAGTTAGGCAGAGACGAAGTAAGCTTAATATTTTCTAAGCGATTTTCAAAATTAATACAAGAAACTCTATTTTCGTATCAGTAATATTAGTTTTTAAAGTTACCATATTTCATTACTTTGGGGTGTCATTTGGGGTGCCTAAAAAACACAAGTGGAAGAATCTCTTTTGCAACTTACTGATAAAACATCTCCGTTTTTGTTGGCTTCAGCACGATCTCCTCCACATTTGTGACACCTTCCACTTGACCGGTCGCTGTAATCAATTCTGTGGACCAGCCAGAACTAGCCTGCTTTACCCTTTCATAGTTGTCCGCATCGCAAAAAATAATCGTTGGCTTTGTTATACCCAAAACATGTTCAAGTGTCTTCACATCCACCTGCGGGTACACAGCATGGAATGGTGTGGCATGGAATAGACATGCCACTGCAGCCGCTACCTGATATGTACTACTCTTGGCCACCACACCTATCACATCGTTGTGACGTAAGCCACGTTGCTTAAAGTACTGGGCCAAACGAACTGACCAATCCAGCATTTCCTGATTACTTGTGACTTTTCCATCGCCCACATAAATCTAAAAGACACTTCAGCTTAATTCTTAAAAGTTCTAAAATCAAAAGTCCCTTACCTGGCAAATATTTTTAGGGTTTTGTCTCAGAGCTGTATGTATTATCCTTCCCACAGAGCAGTCATGATGATACATGGGCATCAATTTGGTACCACTCCAGACTTTTTCTTTAGCATCAAAGTTGGCTTGTATAAAGGAGTCCATTTTTGTTAAGAGTTCCTTCCACGTTGAAGGTTGAACGTATTTTAAAAGCTTTTGAGCAACTCTTTTCCTAAATAAGGTAAGTTGTGTTCGCTGATAAGATATAGCAAATGGTGATGAATGGGCAGTTTTCACAGATTTGTCACAAATCTTATCAGAAAGGCGTAAAAGCGTTGTGGGTGAAAGTTTTACCTTATCGCGGAACGATAAGACACAATTCGAAGTAGAAAATTTAAACCATAAAGACACTAATCGAGATAAGACTAGAACATATCAAATGACACAATTTGAAGACACTTTTAATCTTGGAATTAATGTTATAACAATCATATCGAAATGAACTGCTTGTTGATATCGTTGAAATTGTTTTAATAAGCTGGTCTAAACAGACTTTATTTCGCTGGTCCAGGGTAAGGTATAAGGCACAAATGAGTTGTGAGTAACTTGCTCTACTTCAAGTAGCTGAATGATTCTTTATATTTTTATGTACATATTACACTTTTGCTCCCGCAAAGCGTTATGTATTTTTAGGTTTACTTTGTCTAAATATAAATGTAAAAATTTGTATGGGAACTTTGAGTTTCAAATGTTTTGGAGATTTCCAAGCCTTGGAGCTAACAAATTACACAATTCAACAAATATTGGGTCATGACGGGACGCGAAATGATATTGGTACCGTTCGACGGAGGCTTTCAAGCTGAAGACAAGTCAATTTTTTACATTTTTCTAGCACGTCAAGTTTTAAAGATATCAATGGTTAAAGTTGGTAAAATTGCCTGAAAAGGCAACCTTCAAAAGTATATTAAAAAGTCATCTTAAATGAAATAATTTTTGTGAAGTTCTTGTGATCTTTCCTCTTTCGACGGCAATAAACCAAATTATTGATTGATGGGCAAGAAACCGTAAATAAATTAAAAAGGAAGATGTGTATTTTATATTTTCTTAGCCAACAAACTAACTTGATTTTGTGTCAGTAGGCTTTTTATAAATCAGTTTTTAATTGTTTAAATATTTTAAAATGCCGTGAGAGTGCTTAAACTTACTGGAGTCTTGTGTCTGAGAGAGACCATTAGAACTTATGAAACAAACAAATAATCAAATATTACCTTTCGACGTGAATTATCTTTAATCTCGGTTCGGACGATTTTAGTAGGAGTAAAATTTGATTTCAGCGTCACGTGACGCCGACATCATTCATATTTTTTTACCCTGTACCCATTAAAAATGGGTAAAAGGGGATCATGGTGTTGTGCAAATGTAAGTAAAAGGGAGAAGGAAGCATTTCCGACCCTATAGAGTATATATGTAAGATCGCGTCGATCTCATAGACTATAAGAGATAGAGAAACAACTCTTGCATGTACATAGGTGTATACCTTACGCAGATCAAGTTTGCTTCAGATTTGCAAAATTTCCCCCCCTCCCCTCTTTAACCGCAAAACACTGACAGAGCCACAATTTAAAAGTTACAACCTCGTCGCTTAATATATATTATCTGAAAAGCACAATGAGATCTGTGCATTATATAAATATGCCCTTAAAGAAAGCTTTCCCCCGCAGTCAGTTTTAAAGATTTTTGATTGAAACTTGGCAAAGGTGCTTTTTATACCCGTAGAGTAAAAAGAGTATACTAAAGTCGTGTAAATGTATGTAACAGGTAGAAGGAATCATTTCCGACCATATAAAGTAAATATATTTGTCGTGGCGCTGTGAATTTGTTAGCAGCCTGAGTAGGCTGGGCGTAGGTTTTGGGCCTACTCGTTTTGCATTGTCATGACGTCTTGTCAGTAATGACAGTGTTGGTAAAACAGTGCCATGAATAGAGTTGCTCAAAAAGGTCTAATCGAGTGAGATGGACTGAGCTGCTGCTGGACGTAGTCCCTTGAGTGTGAGTGAGATGGCAATGAGTGCCATCAGAGTAGGCCGAGTCATTATGTTTGACAATGAAAATTATTATGTTTGACCGGGGCAAAAGGAGGCACTCACTGACTTACTCTCGGGAATTCGTGTAACGCGCACAGCTCGTACAAATCTGATCCAAATTGAAAACAAAAACGGAAAACCTTTCGGAAAATAGTGCCAACCCGACATCAGAAGTGGGATCAGACCTACAGATATCTACACGTGTGCAGCAATCAACCTGAGTCATCACGCTGCCAAAATTGACCTCTGACGTGAAAGGTGTAGCTGCGTCTCAGTGGTGGTGTTTTAAAATTGTTACACAGTCTTCTCCGACTGACATGCTGCATATGCGAGCCGCTTGGTGACATCCTTGACAACGAAGTGGCGAAACATGAATTCCGGAGAATTTGCCGTCTCAACTGTGCTTGCCTCTTTGGCAAATTTTAACAGTCGATTGATTTTCTTCAAATGTGCAAACCAGAAGAAAGCTGCAAATGGTGATTAAGGAGTTTACGTTCGAGAAGAAACGAAGTGCCGTCATGGAAATCCAGGACAAAAAAGAGTGAACTGCAGAACCAAGAGGAGACAAGCTGGTGAGACGATGCTTTAGCGTGAGAGACCAAATGTCAGATGCTTTCGGTGTGACCAGCATGGACATTTTTCAAGCTAGAGCCAAATGACCGTGAAAAGGGTATGAACCAGAGAGCGAAGCAGGTAGTGATGGTGGAAAAGAAGGTTAACCAGTGCTTTGTGGCGGAGCCTAAAGGCAGCATGACTCAACGAGGTGAGACCTTTCCTATTTGTTTCGATTCTGTAATAACTTGTGAGATTCTAATCCAGGGTTTTAATGACATTATTGGCATTTGATAAATTTTTAAAATTTAAAGCTGTTAATTCAGGTGGTCAGCCATTGCTGAAAAATTAATTATTTATTAAAGGTATCCATTGCAGACAAGTTGCCTCAGGATAAATGAAAATTTGATTAGTTGATTCTAATAAAACTTTGCCCTGACGAGAAAGAAATAGAGAACGAATAAATGAGGTAATGAAATGTAATATCATTCGTCCCAGCTGTTCTCTTTCTTCTAGCACTTTGTTACTAATTAAAAAGAAAAATGGTTCAGATTGCCTTTGTAATGACTTTGGAAAGATAAACTCAAACAAAATTGCAGGATAATATTTTACTTGTTTAGATATGGCTAGTTGGTCTCTGAGGAGCTAACTGCATTTGTTACGCCTGAGGGGAAATATGAATTTTTAAAAAAAATACCATCAGTTTTTCAGCGTGAGGTAATGATGTACTGGGAGATATTGCTCATTGTTTGTTATTGTCTATATGGATGATATTTCGGTGGTGTCGCCAACAGAATAATTGGCTTTTAAAAGATTGGGGATTGTTCTGTATGTGCTAACTAAGGCTGGATTTTCTTTTAATGTCACTTAATGAAGTTTTCTGAGAAAAGCTGTACGGTATCTTGGCTATGAGATAAGAGGGGGTGAAGTGAGGCCAAACTCACGCGATATTCTTGCCTTAAGTGCTTTACGTCTGTCTCAATCCACAGTTCGACAGTTAATTAGCTTAGCCTCATATTTCCGTAAATTTGTACCACAATTCTCCTAAATAATGGAACCATTGTATTCTCTCACATCAAAAAGGGATGCTTCAGATGGAATGAAGTGCACGAAGAAGTTCGAAAGAAAATGAATGGAATTCTTAGAAAGCTTCGCGCACTAAAGTCGATTTGAGTCTAAGATTACACCGTTGGTGGACGTATTTACAATCCTTTAATTTCGACATTGAGTATAGAGAAGGAAAGCGGACGGCTCATGAAGACCTTTTGTGAAAGAATCCTCTAATTTAGAATCGAATTTAGCAATTCGCAAAGTTCTACAAAACGAGTAAATTCAGCAGAAATTTCGAGCGATTGGCTTCTTGCCGAAGAGCGCCAAGATTCCTACATAGTGGACATAGTTTAAAAATTCAGTTCCAACGAACTTGCAGAAGATTTGGAAGAGTGTATTACATCGCAGATTCCAAAGGGATGGAGATCTCGTTGCTTACCGGTTGTGCCTCGCGCACTTAAATGTTCTGGAAAAAAATCAAGTGCATGAATCCATTACGCATTTTGGATGAAGAAAAACACTTGAGAAGGTTCATAAGTATTATTGGTTCGAGAAATAGTAAATATGTTCGAAAATTTGTAAAAAATACGTCATCTTTGGAAGGTTTAATCTGAGCTTCATGGTCTACCAAAAGTCAATGTACCTTGGTATACTGTCCACGTGGGCTTAACTGGGAAGTTAAGTGGTAAGAGTGACCTTAAAGAGAATGATATTCTTCAGATCGATGCGTTCACTAAATTTGTTTATCTGTATGATACTTTAAAAGTTAGACACAAAGAGCTGAGTGAAAGCTATAAAATGTTCTGCTTCTATATTCGGAATAAAGACTCGCATCAAATGATCATAGTTGATCAGAGTAGATGTGTTAGGTATTGCAGACTGTAGATGTTAAACCAGTGGAAAGTTTTGTGAGTTCTGTTCATCGCAGAAAATAAAACTTTGCTTAATTGAAACAGGAGCTAGCCGTGCGAATGGTCAAGTCGAAGAGATAATCAGCATGTTGAAGTATTTATTAACCGCAGTAAAAACAAGCCACCGATCATAGCAAGACGCTCTTGGTGAGGTGCAACTTGCCCTAAATTGCACAGTTAGTCGTGCAACTAAAGCAAGCCCTCTAGAGATGCTAATCGGAAAAAAGGCTCGCCCTTTAGGATTGATTCCACCCTGCGATACAGAGTGTGAAGTTGATTTAGCAATTGCTAGAGCTCCTGCTACGGAGAGTTTCCATGGCTTCTTAAGATAAGTTGCGGTTTGGAAAGAGAAAGGCAACTGTTGTGAGACACAGAGTTGGAGACTGTGTGCTACTTAAAGATGAAGAGAGTCATCAGAAAAACTTAGATGCTAAGTTTAGAGGACAATTTTCAGTACTGCCAAGAAGATATTCGCAAGATGACAGAGGGTCATGTACGAAGCGAGTTAGACATTGAAAATAAAGAGTTAAGCCTGCCTAAGAGTCCAGAGGGGACTGAAAGGGAGCCGTCTAGGTGAGACGATGAGCTATCCGTCAGATATGACGATGATGATGTGGTATCCGTCTAGGTGAGACGATGAGCTATCCGTCAGATATGACGATGATGATGTGGTATCCGTCTAGGTGAGACGATGAGCTATCCGTCAGATATGACAATGTGGTATCCGTCTAGGAGAGACGATGAGTTATCCGTCTGGGTGAGACGAAGAGTTATCCGTCAGATGTGACAATGTGGTATCCGTCTAGGAGAGACGATGAGTTATCCGTCTGGGTGAGACGAAGAGTTATCAGTCTGATATGACGATTTGGTATCCGTCTAGGTGAAACGAAGAGTTATCCGTTTGATATAACGTTGTGCTTTCCGTCTAGGTGAGACGATGAGTTCAGTTGGAACGATGCGAAAGCCGCCAAGTTTTGCGAAGGCCTAAGAGTGTGGCAATGTGAGGTATACAGGCGGAAGACCAGTGAGTGGTATTTTTGTGACAAGAGAAAGTACTTAACATCAGAGAGATTCGAATGTAATGAAAATTGTTTAAATGTAATTAAAGAGAATACTAAAGGTGATTTATGTAATGCGAATGTAATAGAAATCGAAAAAGTTACATTAGAAGTAAATTCTGTACAAGATTAAGGGCCGTTTTCTCATGTTGCTGTTTTTGCAAATCTAGGTGGATTTGGTGCATTTTGTATTTCGAAATGCACCAAATCCACCTAGATTTGCAAAAACAGTAACATGAGAAAACGGCCCTAAATTGTTCTTTGTGATATCCTAATCAGTACACGAGGACGTGTAAACGTCAGGATGGCCGTGTCGTGGCGCTGTGAATTTGTTAGCAGCCTGAGTAGGCTGGGCGTAGGTTTTGGGCCTACTCGTTTTGCATTGTCATGACGTCTTGTCAGTAATGACAGTGTTGGTAAAACAGTGCCGTGAATAGAGTTGCTCAAAAAAGGTCTAATCGAGTGAGATGGACTGAGCTGCTGCTGGACGTAGTCCCTTGAGTGTGAGTGAGATGGCAATGAGTGCCATCAGAGTAGGCCGAGTCATTATGTTTGACAATGAAAATTATTATGTTTGACCGGGGCAAAAGGAGGCACTCACTGACTTACTCTCGGGAATTCGTGTAACGCGCACAGCTCGTACAAATCTGATCCAAATTGAAAACAAAAACGGAAAACGGAAAACCTTTCGGAAAATAGTGCCAACCCGACATATTCTTGATCAGTAGTAATTAGCAAAATGTAACGATTTGCCGCTAACCCCCCCCCCCCCAAAAAAATTTTTTATTTTTTTTTTTTTGTAACCACAAACAAAAAAAGAAGAATGTTAAACATGTTTTTTTTATGAGTAACGGTTTGGTTTTAAGCTTTCGTTATACTTATATATATCAAGGACGTTAATACGCCATACGAATGCTTTGATTAATTGAATGTTGATTTGGATTAGGGTGACCAGAGTTTCAAAGTATATTATATCACAAGCAAATTCATGTGGTGATTCTTTCCATGATTTGGAAAACAATATGTGGATATGGTAGGCAAGCACGTTTGCGCATTGTTTTTAGATGCACGATGGCCCATCATCTGCCCCCCCTCTACCCATGAAAAAATCACGGCTACGCCTCTGCATAGAGGTATTTTTAGCTCTGCTCGAGACCTTATCCTACATCAGCTGGCTTTCTGGCATGTTTTAATAATTTTATTAAATTTTGCTTTATTTGTAATAAGAGTATTTAATTGTTATCTAATCAAAAGCAAAATTCGATTGGAACCACATTTCCTAATTTGCAAAGATAATTATAACGTTATTTAATTTTTTTCAGTTTCGCTGGGATTTCTTCCAGAGTCGTGCTTGCTCAACATCTTTCTTGGACGGAAATTGAATTGCTATAGTGTTCTTCAGGCTGCTAGATAAATGCTTTGAATAGATTGCTTTCAGCAAGGGAATACACTCCGTGTTTTAGTTAAAGCCGAAGTTTATATGCGCTTGGAGCACGATATATGCCTGCCAGTTTGTTAAATTCATCAAATTTTGATCAAACTCTACGTTTTTATGCTAAATAAATAAAAATTTTAAACATTTCCAGCAGAAAAAAACGAAATTTAATATTTGGGTTTTTTCTTTCTTAAATTTAATTTCTTTTTATCAAAATTAAAAGGAGTTTTATCACAAATTTAAATGTATTTACATACTTAAGTAATTAAAATGTAAAATTTAATTTGGTTATTTGAAGAAGTCGTACTGTGCGTTGAAACAAGTTCGTGGCACTTTCTCGGTGCCTCCATAAGTGAAAATGTTAGTAATATTTTTGATGCCTAAAAATTGTTAATAAAAATGTGCAAATATTAATTTTATAGAATAATAGGTAAACTCAAAAATTATCAATTTTTTTTAGGTCTAGAACTAAAATAATAAGCATCGTTTTTTAATTTTAAATAAAAAACTCAAATCAATTAATTTTTTTGAGTTATGAAGTAAATATTAAGAATTGAAAAATAATGCTAAAGTTGTCATTTATATACAACATTTATACATTTATTTACGGTCCCTGATAACAAAAATATTTTCTTTTTTGAAATTTTCATATCAAATGAACAAAATGTAGATATGTTTAGGAATCGTTGGTTGTTTGTTAAGGTCTAATTTGTAAGATCCACGATGTCATCTCTCAATTGGGGACACAAACACCTCGACATCTACTTCATCATTTGCGACACAAAATAGTCACGAGCATCATTACGCAATGTCTTGCCATTGTTATTGGCTGGCAGTTTATCCGTAAAGCAAACTCCGGCATGCAATTGCATATGTTTTCCGGTCAAACGTTTAGCCACATGATCCACTATCTCCTTGGCACTTATCGAAGTTCCTTTACGTTTTACCACCAAAGCACCAGCCACATCACCCACACTTTCATCGTAGATACCCACCACACAAACGTTTTCAATTTGAGGCAGCTCTGTAATCACATTCTCAATCTCAGTGGGCCAGTAATGGAGGCCATGATGCTTCAGAATGTCCTTTTTACGGCCCGCTAAGTACAGGAAATTCTTTTTGTCGAAATAGCCCAAATCGCCCGTGTGGAACCAGCCTTCCAAGTCTTGCATACGTAGTGTTTCCTCAGGATTTTCAAAATAGCCATTCCAGGACCGACCCGTGTGCACATAAATCTCTCCCACCTGATTGTAGGTCAAGTTTTTGCCTTCGTCATCCACAATGCGTACCTTTACACCTGGTAGTAGTCTGCCCGCGCAAGCAGCATTCCTTATACCAAGATTAACTGCAATACTTCCCGCTTCAGTCATGCCATAAACCGAACTCAACACCTCGTCCTTGAAAATTTCCCGGGCTTTGCGCAATGTGATCATAGAAATCATTCCACCGTTATAATTTATATTGCTAATAGAACGCAAGGCTTCAGGTGTGACCTCTGGACAACTGACCAAGTCCGATAAATGACTGTGAGGTAAGAGGGAATAATTGATGTTATACTTCCTTACCAAGTGTAAAAAATATTCAGGGGAAAAGGGTTTATTGCTGATAATACGAGTGGAACCAAAAACAGCGCTACCGACGAAAGCCAACAGGCCGCTGATCCAATCCAAAGAGCTTGAGATAAAGAATACCGATTCGCTGTTTAATGGCCTAAAGAAGTTTAAAATACGAGTAAAAAAAGGGGGTTAAAAATTATTGTTAAAACCCACAAGCTATCCTGTGTAAGATGGGTGTTGGAAATGCAAACAGCTTTGGGGAATCCTGTGGTACCAGAAGAGTTTAATACGACCATAGTTTGACCACCGCCATTGTGCAAAGGCTCGGGCCTAGGAGAAGTCAATATTAAAAAATTTTTGAAGAACATTTTCACTCACTGGTAAGTCTGCTCCGAGATGGTAGGCTTCAGCAGAGTCTCTATATGGGGTACTCCTTCCATAGGATCGGTAATGGTATAGATATCCGGGCTCCATTCGAATGTAGCTGAATGCACTTTCTTATAATCAAGACCGTCACTAAATATGAGCTTGGGTTTGGTAATGGAGAAGAGATGCTTAATGTTAGCTACGGACAAAAAATATAAGAAAAGTTGACTTGACAGGGGTCTTCAGCCCAAGTATTTTAACTATTTCCAAACCTTCTTCCAGCACTGGATTGATCCCATGGAAGGGCGTGCCATTCATTAGACAAGCCACTCCCAACGGCATTACATAGGTGGTATTCCTGGCAACTATACCAATGACATCCTTATGATTCAGGCCTCGCTGCTTCATATACTGAGCTATACGTATGGCCCAGGTAAGAGCCTGTTCATAGTTGACCGAAACTCCATCAATATCGTTGATCTGTTTGGTAATTTACTTATAGTTTTCATATAAAACCCCTCTTGGCTCGCCCAACTTACCTGACACACATTCTTGGGCCAATTTTTCATGGTATTGAAAATAATCCTGCCAATTGAAGTGTCAGGATTATATATGGAACTACGCTTCGCTCCTTTCCAAATTTTATTTTCTTTACAATAGGTGATGGGCATTCCTGTCATATTTCTTTTCCCAAGCAGCTGACTATGTGGTATGTTTTAGATTATGGTTAGCTTATTTATACAAAAGGCAATCAAAAGGTAATCGCAATGCTTTATCAGGTGGTTTTAACATCTTATCGGAGCACTCTATGTTGTATACCCATCACACCGAGAAAAAGGGGAAAAAATGCAGAGGGAGAAAATGTTTTGAAGAGTGGGAAAAGAGAAACGAAGAGATGTGTGTGTGGGGAGGAGAGAGGGAAATAAAAGGCAAGACGGGGAGAGAAGATGGAAAAGGGCGGAACGAGGGTGGCAGATGTGAAGGAAAGGGGTAAAAAGGAAGCACTGCAACTTTCTCCCTGAAACTGCCTCTAACTGCGATTTTCTAAATTTTCACTTTGGGAAATCGCACAGTTAAATCCATAAGCTCAGTACGCAGTTGTTAAGTATTTACTGTACTACTTTTCATTTTACTGTGGGACGTAGATCACAGATAATCCGTTTTACTTAAGTGGGTATTCCTCATGTCGAGGCTGTTTTTTGACCCTTTATAAAAAAAAAAATCTTATTTGAAAACACAAAGAGTTTTTCCAATTCTGTTCTTTTATTTTGTTAAAAATAGATAAAAGTAAAAAAAAAATTTTACTGCTTCGATGCGAGGGCTGTTCCAAAAGTTATCGGCCGTCGAGGTGGGTGTCCAAAAAAAAGTTATGGTGCTGGCGGCCATGATTCCAGGTCTCCAGGATGTCTGAAATGAAAAGTGAAAGCGCGTTTATAACCAGAATAGATGTAATTCTGGTCTGAACCTCGAAAATTATTATGTGACTTTTTTGACAAAATGGCGGCCATTAAAATATGAAAAATTTTTTTTTGGCCCTTTTTTTGTAGTTTAATGGAAAAAAATTGTAAACATTTTTTTAAAATTATGATTGAGGTTCAGACCAGAATGGTGACAATTCTGCGTCGATTTCAGATAAAATAATCAAAATCAGTAAAATGTAACTGGAGATATCATGACCGCCAGTTCGAAAAACGTGGTTTTGAGATAAACGCGTTTAAAGTTTAAAGTTCGTTTTTTGGGATAAAAATTAAATCAGAAATCAAAAAATGCAGTTCTAGAATGGTGACAATTCTGCGTCGATTGCATATAATTTGATCAATATCGGTTTAGAAGAGCTGGAGAAAAGTGGCTTGGCTGTCCGAAAAAGTTGCTTTGAAAGTAACCAAAAATTTTAAAAATAATTTGTACTTACAGATATCAGTCGGCGATGCCAGCTGCATACAGCGGTCCTTCCTCGTTTTCAGCAGCAGCTCTCTTTGCTTTGCGTGCCATTCTGCCTTCTTTAAATGCGGATCCAAGCTATAAAAAAATGCAAGAAAAAAAAATCGAAAAAAATGTTTGCATATGAGGAATACCCCCTTAAACAGCACATTCGTATAAACAACGAGAGCGGAAGTTAAAGTCGGCTCTAACCGACTTCGATATACCCGTTACTCATGAAAAAACATGTTTAACAGTGTTCCTGCGTTCCATCCGAAAAGTATGCAAAATTTTTTTAGGGTAGGTGGGGTGGTAGCGGGGGGGCTTTGTTCACTTTTTTGCTCATAACTTGAGAACCGTTCATCAGATCTTTATCATTTCTTCGGCAAATCGATTCATTTTGCGAATTACTTACTATCTCTAGAGGGAACGAATAGTCTATCTTTAAAACTGTAGTAGAACGTTTTTTTTTTCAAATTGCGGGTGCGGGAGGGGGCGTGGCCAAAATTTGAAACAAACTTGATCTGCGTGCAGATAAAAGAAGCATTTGTCCCATACATGTAAAACCTCTATCTCTTACCATTTCTGAGATCTAGGAGTTCATACAGACAGACGGATGGACGGACAGACGGACATGTCTATATCGACTCGGCTGTTGATGCTGATCAAGAATATATATACTTTATATGGTCGGAAATGATTCCTTCTGCCTGTTACACACATTTGCACGACCTTAGTATACCCTTTTTACTCTACGAGTAACGGGTATACAAATATTTTATTTAAAAAGGTTACAACTTTCTTATAATTTTGAATTGAATTTTGAAATTTACCTATCAAACAAAATGTAGATAGTGTATATGTTGCTATAGGAATCCTTTGTTTTCCCAATCCATATAATGTGGCCGTGTGTGGCCCAGTGGTTAGTGTGCTGGACTGCTGGGCGGGAGGTCGTGGGTTCGATCCCGCCTCTGAACATCTAATAAAAAAAGTTTTTTTCTTTCTTTAGAAAAATAGCTTTTACACATACGGTCACCTTCACCAGCTATTGGCGCCAGCTGTGAAGTAACTAGCCATGAAAAAGCAAATTCTCAAACTTTGCCGTTCGGATCCGGCGTTAAACTGTAGGTCCCTTTCTCTTGTGCGAAAAATTTAAGGCACACACGCCAAGAGATCGTGAGAAGCTTGGCTTGGCCCCGTTGTAGGAGCTGTAAAGCCAACATTTACATTTACATTTACATATAATATTTCCAGTACAGTTTAGATCTGATGAGTTCGATCCAGTTAATGTAATGAAATTCGTCGTCTCTTATTTGGGGACACTCAAACGCCTCAAGATCAAAAATATCGATATCGATTTGGCCCAGATCCAGCCCACAAATATATCATGTTTGTACATAAAAGTATTTTTGCTCTACTCCTTTTCGTACAGTATTACTTTAATAGCACATCCATTAAAACAAAACACTTTCTTCAAAAAGGTTTCCAATTTATTATCATTTTAAATTGCATTTTGAAAGTTTTATATTATAAATACGAAATATGATTAATCATTAATGTAACATATTAAATAAAGTTGAAGTCTAATGAAAACAATCCAGCTGCTGTAAATCAAATACTTGTGCATTGAAAGCCTTCGTCTCTTATAGATAGGGCACTCCACATATTTTCTTAATACGCCTCCAAATCTATTTCATCATTTGCGACATAAAATTTTCGCGGGCTTCTTTACGCATTATCTTGCCATTATTATTGGCTGGCAGTTTATCCGTGAAGCAAACTCCGGCATGCAATTGCTTCTGTATGCCTGGCAAGCGTTTTGCCACATGATCCACTATCTCCTTGGCACTTATCGAAGTTCCTGTACTCTTCACCACCAAAGCACCCGCCTTATCACCCACACTTTCATCATAGATTCCCACCACACAAACGTTTTGAACCTGAGGCAGCTCTGCTATCACTTTCTCAATCTCAACGGGCCCATAGTGCAGGCCGTGATATTTGAGTAAATCCTTCTTACGGTCCACTATGTACAGGAAATTCTGCTCATCGAAATAACCCAAGTCGCCCGTGTGAAACCAGCCATCCGAGTCTTGCATACTTTGTGTTTCCTCAGGATTTCCAAAATACCCGTTCCAGGAGCGACCTGTATGTAGATAAATCTCTCCCACCTGGTTGTAGGTCAAATTTTTACCATTTTCATCCACGATGCGAGCCCTAAAACCGGGTAGTAGTTTGCCGGTGCATGCAGTATTGTTTATACCAAGATTGATGGCTATGGCTCCCACTTCAGTCATGCCATAAATCGCATTAAGCACCGCATTCTTGAAAATCTGTTGAGCCTTTTTCAAAGAGCTCAAGGAAATCAGTCCACCGCCATAATTCATATTCGTAATGGAAGCCATTGCTTCGGTAGTGGCGTCTGGGGAGTTGATCAGGGTAGACATATGCTCGGGAGGTATCACAGTATAGTTGATTTTGTACTTCTTCACCAAGTGTACAAAATATTTAGGTTCAAAGGGTTTGTTGGTGATAATACGAGTTAAACCAGAAATAGTGTTACAGACGAAAGCCAAGAGGCCGCTGATCCAATCCAAAGAGCTTGAACTGAAGAAGACTGATTCGCTGTTCAAATGGCTAAAAAATTTGAAATACCTAAGAAAACAAATTCAAAAGTGGAGAAATATATACAAAACTCACAAGTTTCCCTGTATGAAATTGTCGTTGGAAATGCAAACAGCCTTAGCTAATCCAGTGGTACCAGAAGAGCACAATATGGCCACAGTTTGATCGCCACCATTTTGCAAAGTTTGTGGCCTAAACGAAGTAAATTTTAAGAAATGAATTTATAGAATAAACTTTGACTCACATGTAGGTCTTCTCCGAGGTGGTGGGATCCAACAGCGACTCGATTTTGGGTACTCCCTCTATTGGATCGCTGAGGGTATATATATCAGGACGCCATTCTAAAGTAGCTGCATACACTTTCTGGTATTCCGGACCATCACAGAATATGAGCGAGGGTTTTGTAATGGAGAAAAGATGTTTGATGGTGGCTATGAGAAGAAAATATCAGTATCTACATATATGGTTAAAACAGAAGTCGGGACAAACCTTCATTCAGCGTTGGATTAACCGCATGAAAGGGTGTGGTATTCATCAAACAAGCCACAGCCAAGGGCATTACATAGTTGGTATTCCTGGCGGCTATTCCAACGACATCTTTATGATTCAGGCCGCGCTGCTTTAGATACTGAGCTATACGTATGGCCCAGGCAACAGCCTGCTCATAGGTGACCGTAACGCCATCAATATCATTAATCTGTTGGGTTTTTTTCAAATTAGTTTACACATAAAGCACCCTCAAGGTTCTCCCATCTTACCTGGCACACATTTTTGGGCCAAGTTTTCATATTATTGAAAATAATCATGCCCACTGAAGTATTAGGGTTATATATGGAACAACCCGTCGCTCCACTCCAGACCATAGTCTTTTCACAGTAGGTGGTCGGTATTTGTGCCATGTTTCTGTACAAAAGCAGTTGGCTCTTTGATTTGATTTACCATAAATTTTGCAGTATTTATATTGTAGATAAAGTTTTGGTCAACCGCAAGGCTTTATCACTATACTTGTAGCATATTATCGGCAAGTGATGGCGAAGAGCAATGGGGGGTGACTTGGGATTAAAATTTGAGTAGCTAATATAATAGGGGGGAGTGGAGAGTCGGGGAAATTTTTTAAAATGCCTTCGACCGAAGAACTCACAATGGACAAGAGGAAATTTCAATGTGGACCTTCGATTTTGCAAGTGTATGCTGTGCGTGTACGTAGTCAGCAGAATAAACTTTGCACACAGACAGTATTCCATATGAATGTACATATGTGACATTCATTTATATGGCCGGTACTCATCTTTGTGTTATAACTATGGTCAAGCTCGTAGATCGTAGACTCCTCAAATGTATACATGGAGATGCCTTTTATCAAAGACACTACATATATAGATACCGCATTTCATACAAACTTTTTTATTTGGGATCCAATGTCAGCTCCCAAGAAAAATCGTTTTTGGAGTCACATGTGTCATCTAAAATATCTATAAATTTTTGCTCTCAGGCAAATAGCTAATTTGAAAAACGTACAGCTAAATTTCAATAATTATATCTTCGTAAAGGCGGCGAGAACCATAAATTGGGATCCAATTTCAGCTCCGTATGTGTGTGTTCACATGCGTCATCTATAATATCTATAAATCTTTGCTTTTATGTTAGTTCTCTAAAGTTGTGTTTGTAAAGGGCGTTTTATTACCTTTTATAGAGCCAATGGGAATTTCTGCAAAATTTGATTAAAAAATGTATGAATCAAGAAGGCCAAGCTAACTTCGTCTGTGCTGAAATGCTGTTTTTGAAATATCAGAATATATTTGGAATGCAAGCATTAAAATCTAAAATTTTTCTAACTAAAACCCATTTACCCACAGAATGTCATCTGATTTCGACCAAATTTTTTTTTAAAACAAAACAGGTTTTATTTTAAAAAGATCAATTTTTCGACCGATGCTATATGATATAGACATCCGATTTCGACCAAAATTTGCAAATCTGTGTGAAAACATAAAATATTTATAATGGGTAAGTTTGGAGACGTTTTCACTGGAAAACAATAAAATATGTAAATACATTTATTTTATTCCCATTTTTCTCCTACGCGTTTCGACATTTTTAACGTCTTCTTCAGGGAGTCTGCATTTTATTTTTTCACAAAAAACATATAAAATATGTGGTTTTCCTGCAACAGTTCAAAGACCGATTTTAGCATTTTGACTTAATATTTCAATATAAATAAATTTTAAAATGCTGTGCATTATGCCTCTACAAAATGGTTTGATACTAAGCATTTTCGAACGAGACATGTTGCATTACACATTTTTTTCCTTCATTATATTTATGTGGTTGCTGCTACATAAACTTACTGTTAATTGCTTTGCATTTCTTATAAATTCTGTTTTGTCCGTTTGCACTTTCATTTTACATAGTTGGGCGAAACCCTTAATCCTCAAGTATCTACTTACTCTCTACGCAATGTCTCTCCAGACAGTATATGCGTAAAGCACCGGCAAGCAATTATTCCAGTCAATCGATTAGCCCTACTATCCGCTATCTCTTTAGTACTAACGGAAGTTGCCTTTGCATTCCACACAATCGCTTAGCCACATTATCCGCTATCTCTTAGGTACTTACGGAAGTTGCAAACAACAAATAGATACCATCCACACAAACTATTTGAACCTGCGGAAGCTCTGTTATCGCTATGCAAATGTCTTGCTTATCGTAATACGAATACTTCCTTTTTTGGAGGCGATTAACATAGTTGGGGAAAATCCTCAATCCGGAATTATCTACTTTTTTTGCGACACAAAACAGTCACGAGCCTCCCTACGCAATTTCTTGCCTGATAGTATATTATTCCAGTCAATGGCTTAGCCCTTCTACCCGTTATCTCCTTAGTACTAACGGAATTTGCAAACAAAAAATATATACCATCCACACAAATTTTAACTTTAGCCCGGATATATGTATATATGCATAAGCATATTTGGCATATGGGTAACTTCCGCTTGAGGAACTCTACATTTCTTCTTGTTATACTCTGAACCAAAGGTAATCGGAGTAAATTAAGTTTGTGCTTAAGTATGTAACTGGTGGAAGTAATTGTTTTCGATCCTATAAAGTATATATATTCTTGATCAGCACCAGTAGCCTGATCGATATTGCCATGTAGTAGATAGTAAGAAATTGAGGTTTGACTTTTATGGGACATAAACTTCTTATACTTGCAGGCACATCAAGCTTATTTACTTCCACAGTTTTTATACTCTGTACCGAAGGTACATAGAGTATATTAAGTTTGTGCAAAAGTATGTAACAGAGAGAAGGAATCATTTGCGACCCTATAATATAATATATATTCTTGATCAACATCAACAGCCGAGTCGATATAGCCATGTCCGTCTGTCCGTCCGTCTGTCCGTCCGTTCGTATGAACAAACAGATCTCAGAGATGGTAAGAGATAGAGGTTTGACATGTATGGGACAAATGTTTCTTATAGCTGCAGGCAGATCAGGATTATTTTTAATTTTTGCCACGCCCCCTCCCGCCCCCGCAATTTCGAAAAATCGTCATATCTTCCACAGTTTTATAGATAGATGGTTTGTACCTTCTAAAGATAGTTAGTAATTGTCAAAATGTATCGATTTGCCGAAGAAATGATAAAGATCCGATGAACGGTTCTCAAGTTATAAGCAAAAAAGTGAACCAAGCACCCCCGCCACCTCCCCTCCCACCCTTTCACAACCAACACCGCACAATCTTAGAGGGAGAGAGAGAGAGCGAGAGAAAAAAAAAGAATGAGATAGAGATAGAGAGAAACACAACAGCACTACTGCATTCAGCTCCTTCTCCAGGTACAGAGTATGTTATAGTCGGGCTTGACCGACTTTCTCACTTGTTTTTAGATGGATTTGTACCTATTACAGATAGTTAGTAATTAGCACTATGTATCGAATTGCCCATGAAATGATAAAGATTGGATAAGCGGTTCTCAAGTTATGACCAAAAAAGACCAGTGAGTGTACAGAATTTCCTAATATTATTTTGAATATTAGTCACATATTTCATTACTACACAGAAAAAAAGGATTGTTTCTGATGATCCTCAGGATATTTTTGGTATCCATTTGGACTGGATAGTTAACTATCCTTTATTTTCGAAGTCGAAGGAGCTGAAAAATGTGAAAAGAATATTTCAATAAATTGATCTTGGCTTATATTACAACTGCCATCTATGATAAATTATCATTTTATCATTGATAATCTACACCTCCTATTTACCTGTCTTTACCATTATCTTAACTTATAATTATATATATTTTTTTTTACCGATTGAACTTTACATCCTATTTACCCGTGTACAAACGCCATTAAATCTTCTTAATGAAAAATTTGAAAATTTCGCGTTCGTTTGGACCATTTAATTATATTTAAATTAGTATTCTGCTATTGGGGCGACGGCAAATCCAACAAATCGGAGATCATTAAAATTGGCCCAGCCGTTCTTATGTTATAAATGGTGAGGCTAACCCGACATTATCTTCTTCACTTCTACGAAAAAAATATTAGATATTTATCCAAAGATTTTCTTACCCAATAACTTAACATTCTTACCAAATTCCTCTGAATCCAGAAAAATAGCAAGGGAAAATAATGAAAACTTGTTCGCCATGACTGCCTGTCTCAAAATTTTCCAATAAATATGTTAAAGATATCGCATTAGTTCGTTGTGGTTGATAGTTATAATTTTGTATATTTTGCCTAGGAGCTTACATGGATGCCAAGGGCTTAGCTTGAGACTAGAGACTAACTAGCTTTCGCTCGTTTTATAGTTTATATGCAATATATTTAGATCTTTACTAAAAACTTACCGTCCGGGGCAGACAGACCCCTCGCTCCGCCACTGTGAGGAATATACCTACACTTTTTTTAGTGTCTGAAATTTTCCTTTCATTATTCATGTTCAGACTTATCCGATTTTATTAAAGTTCAAATAGTTTAAAAAATAATTAAATTAAAATGCCCCCCGGCTCGTTGTCGCATGTCCGGCATCTTATCAAAAAGTTGTTTATTTTAATTGGCAGCGGCCTTCATCAGCCACCCTATATCTGGGTTATATATTGAACTACGGTTCCCTGCACTCCAGACCTTAGACTTTTCGCAGTGCCATGTTTCTGTGATATGATTCAAATGGTTCTATAGCTTCTTATTGGCAAGTGAGGGCTTTCTTTTATTTGCACTCAAACAGCTCAGTAGCTTGGTCAAGGGAACGATACCAAGGGAAATAAGTTTTAGTGAAAAAATCTTTTATTTATCGACATAAAGCACATTCTTATTCTGTGGAAAACCTATTTTACTAATAATAATCTACTTCATTTGAGACATAAAATAGTCGCGAGCATCCTTACGCAATGTCTTGCCATTATTATTAGCTGGCAGTTTATCCGTAAAGCAAACTCCGGCATGCAATTGCTTCTGTATGCCCGTCAAACGCTGAGCCACATGATCCTTTATCTCCTGGGCACTTAGCGAAGTTCCTTTAAACTTCACCACCAAGGCACCTGCCTTATCACCCACACTTTCATCATAGATGCCCACCACACAAACATCTTGAACCTGAGGCAGCTCTGTTATCACATTCTCAATCTCTGTGGGCCAGTAGTGTAGGCCCTGGTACTTCAGAATTTCCTTCTTACGATCCACTATGTACAGGAAGTTCTGTTCATCGAAATAACCCAAATCACCCGTGTGGAACCAGCCTTCAAAGTCCTGCATGCGACGTGTCTCCACAGGATTACCAAAATAACCATTCCAGGCCTGTCCAGTGTGTACAAAAATCTCTCCCACCTGATTGTGGGTCAAGTTTTTGCCGTCCTCATCAACAATGCGTACCTTAATACCCGGTAGAAGTCTACCCGCAGATGCAGAATTACTTATACCAAAATTAACTGCGATGCCTCCTATCTCGGTCATGCCGTAACCCGAATTGAACACCGCATTCTTGCATATCTGTTGAGCTTTCTGCAATGTGGTCATTGAAATCAATCCACCGCCATAGTTCATGTTCGAAATGGAAGCCAAAGCTTCGGGGCTGGCCTCTGGGCAGCTGATCAGGGCCGACAAATGCCTGGGAGGTGCTACAGCATAATTGATCTTGTACTTCTTCACCAAGTGTACAAAATACTCGGGGGTATAGGGTTTGTTAGTGATGATACGAGTGCAACCAAAAACGGTGCTAAACACAAAAGCCCACAGGCCGGTGATCCAATCCAAACCGCTAGAGATGAAAACAACAGATTCACTATTTACCAACCTATGAAATATGAAACAAGCATTAAGAGTCAATGGATATATAGAATTGGGATACACAAGACCTACATGCCATCCACTATAAGAATGCTGTTGGAAATGCAAACAGCTTTTGGTAATCCAGTGGTCCCAGAAGAGCACAATATGGCCACAGTTTGATCACCACCATTTTGCAAAGGTTGTGGCCTAGAAAAAGTAAATTTTTAAAAGATAAATTACAAAATAATCTCATACTTACTGGTAGGTCTTCTCCGTGTTGGTGGGATCCAACAGAGTCTCAATTTTGGGTACACCCTGTATGGGATCGGTGAGAGTAAAGATTTCCGGATGCCAACCTAAAGTAGCTGAATGCACTTTCTGGTATTCCAGACCATCGCAGAATATAAGCGTGGGTTTGGTTATGGAAAAGACATGTTTGACAGTGGCTATGGAAAGAAGATGTCAATATCTATATTCTAATACCTTAAATCAAGTCAAACCTTCGTCCAGCACAGGATTGACCGCATGAAAGGGTGTGGCATTCATTAAACAAGCCACACCCAAAGGCATTACATAGTTGGTATTCCTGGCAGCAATACCAACGACATCCTTATGATTTAGACCTCGTTTCTTCAAGTATTGAGCTATACGTATAGACCAGGTAAGAGCCTGCTCGAAGGTGACTGCAACTCCATCAATATCGTTAATCTTTTGAAAAATTACTTTTAATGGTATTCTTATGAATCTTTTCTCTCTCGTCCAACTCACCTGACACACATTCTTGGGCCAATTTGACATGGTATTAAAAATTATCCTGCCCACCGAAGTGTCATAGTTGTACATAGAGCCACGCTTAGCTCCACTCCAGACATTATCCTTTTCACTATAGGTGGTGGGTATTCCTGCCATGATTTTCGTTCGTTCTAAACTGCAGCTAGTTGTATGGCTTATTTAAGCCAAGTGCAGGGCTATTTATAAGGTTAAAAGTATGGTGGAAATTCATACACTTTGAGTGGATCTCACTGCAAGTGGTTTACATCTTATCGGTACCTGAGTATTAACTAACGATTGTGTCAAGTGAACTAACTATGTAATTCTTCAGCAAGCAAGATAGATGTAAGTGCTTGACCAAGGTATACCCTGTATTTAGATTATAAAGATAACAATAAATAAGTTGTTCCTAGTGATTGACGCAAGTTTTCCAAGAAGCTAATTAAGGGCCCATTTCTTTTCTTCTATACAGATGAATTAGAGTAAATTGTAAGTTTACCCTAAGGAATAGTCTTTACTTTCACTTTAAAAAGCGAATTGCACCGGCTTTTCTTATATAAAATCAATATTCCACACATTTTTCCATTTCCACATAATCAAGACATAATCTTGCTATATCTAATCTAGTCTGTTTGAGAAACGTGTAAGTTTATTGCATTCCCCATTTAAGTATATAAAATAGGGAACTACTCAAGTCAATCACCATCTTCTGTCTATCTATTATCAAATCAAAACTGGCGAATTTTACAATTGCCCAGGAAGTAATTTAGATTACAAATAACAATAATTACAACCCAAATAACACATGTTATTCTTTCTCAACCAAACTCAAGCCTAGTACAATAATAACAAATATTGACTTTGCAAATCAGTTAATGAATGAATTATTTTTAGTTGGAGTACCAATCGAATACGTTAGGCGCCCTTTAAGCATTGATCTTGATATTTTAAAGGAAAATACAATACTTGCACTGAACGATTCAGGCATCCAGGAGATAAAAAATCACAGTCTTTCGTATAATTTTTTCATTACTTGCTTCACTACGATAATGAAGAACTTTTACTTACCAGATACTAAAAACGCAACCAAAATCGTAAGCCTTAACCGCTAAAAACAGCCATACACACTTTTGGGGCCATTTTAAAGAAAGTTCAAGAGTGTTTTGGTATCTCAAAAGCTTCATTTTGTGCCAAAGAAAGTATGCGAAAAATTTGGATATTTTAAAAGTAAAAAAAAAACGCTTTTTTACAATAATTTTTTAAGAAAAACTCCAGGAAAACATGATTAAAAATTTCTTCATTAGAACGTCAGCTACAACTTTGCCAAAGACAGTTTGCGTCTGTCACCAAATCTGAGTGAGCTTGCAGTTTTTTTGACTGTTGCTCAGTGTAATAGAAAAGATAAAGATTTTAATAAGCTGTGTTATCTCTTTCTCGATTTTCATATTTTCCTTCATTTGTTTGGCCAATTTCTTTGTACACTTAACTATTTACACATGTTATTGTTGTTTGCGCGATCACCTTTTTCAAGTTACCCTCTTCCTCTATATGTGAAAAAGTGTGGCACATTCTTTTAATGTCGTATGTCTTTATGCTGGGATTACATTGCACCACAAAGTGTCACAGCGCAAAATTTCCAAAGCACTTAGTACTTTTACTGGAGCCGCTTCTGTCTGCATGATTTGTATACACTGTATCGAAGGTACATAGAGCGTATTAAGTTTGTGCAAAAGTATGTAACAGGGAGAAGGAATCATTTCCGACCCTATGAAGTATATATCGCTCACTTTCTTCAATACTGGCATAACCCAAAATAATCCATTTTGAGAAAAATACGTTTGAAGTTCTCAATGGATTTAACCTAAAAACAAGTGAGAAAGTCGGTCAAGCCCGACTATAACATACTCTGTACCTGGAGTAGGAGCTTAATGCAGTACCGCTGCTGTGTCTCTCTCTATCTCAGTCTCTTTCTCTCTCGCTCTCTCTCTCTTCTCTCTAAGCGTGTGCGGTGTTGGTTGTGAAAGGGTGGAAGGGGGGGTGGCGGGGGAAGCTTTGTTCACTTTTTTGCTTATAACTTGAGAACCGTTAATCTGATCTTTATCATTTCTTCAGCAAATCGATACAATTTGACAATTAATAACTATCTCTAGAAGGTACGAACCATCTATCTACAAAACTGTGGAAGATATGACGTTTTTTCAAAATTGCGGGGGCGGGAGGGGGCGTGGCCAAAATTGAAAATAAACTTGATCTGCCTGCAGCTATAAGAAACATTTGTCCTATACATGTCAAACCTCTATCTCTTACCATCTCTGAGATCTGTTTGTTCATACGGACGGACGGACAGACGGACGGACAGACGGACAGACGGACATGGCTATACCGACTCGGCTGTTGATGCTGATCAAGAATATATATACTTTATAGGGTCGGAAATGATTCCTTCTCTCTGTTACATACTTTTGCACAAACTTAATATACTCTATGTATCTTCGGTACAGAGTATAAAAAATGGTTCTTTTAGTTTCAACTTAATTAAGTAAAATATTATAAATTTAGAATGCTTATTAATAAACATTGAAAATATGATGTTTTAACTGAATGACGAAGTATGTTTGGTCAATATCGACAGCAGGACAACTGAGATATGGCGGTTCTTGCATCAGCATAAAAATGAACCTGGAAAATGATATTGCGACATATTCTCATCTCACATGGAAAGTAGAAGAGATAGCAATACGAAAATTTTTGCATAAAATAGTACAGAAGATCGCGCACATTTCTGCATCATTAAGTCAAAAATCGTATTTTTTGAGTTATGCCAGTATTGAAGTAAGTGAGCGATATATTCTTGACCAGCATCAACAGCCGAGTCGATAGAGCCATGTCCGTCTGTTCGTCCGTCCGTATGAACAAACAGATCTTAGAGATGGTAAGAGATAGAGGTTTGACATGTATGGGACAAATGTTTCTTATACTTGCTGGCAGATCACCACCCCCGCAATTTTGAAAAAACGCCATATCTCCCACAGTTTTGTAGATAGATGATTTGTTCCTTCTAGAAATAGTAAGTCATTCGTAATTTGTATCGATTTGCCGAAGAAATGAAAAAGATCGAATGCGCGGTTCTCAATACGAGCGTAGCCAGAAAAAAGTGATCAGCCAAAACAGTAACCATAACTTTAACCGTTATTTGTTTCGGTTTTAATCTCTGATCCTTACCAAATGAATCAACAAAAGCAGTGCTGATTTTGTACTTCTTTACTGGGCTGCAACCCCTAACTTTATATTGGGAGCACCGAATCGCTGGTTCAAACCAATATTTACCAATGGTTAATGTTCGAATTTTAAGATGCGAGGTTTTTAGGTGAAGTTTTTGGTTCGAGACTTAGATCTCACGTTTACCCCAATTTAATTTGAATTTATTTTTGAAACTATCTTTGGTTCGGAAAAGGTTGAGGTTCAAATACTTTGCAGGTTAAAGATTCGTTTCAAACCTGGTTTGCAGCCCTGCATCTTTACTTATCTTTTAAGGGTGTTTACCTTATAAGATTATGGTATAAGGTGTCAATTCTTATTTTGGAATGCCAATCCCTACCGTGGTTCGGTTCAGCGGTTTATAGAAGTTTTAAACCACTGTTTCTGTTAGCAAAATGGTTATCCGGTTTTTTGCTGTTTGAAAAATAGTTCTTTTGAACTCAAAATCAAGAAAGTCAAAGGAAAATAACCCGCTGGAAGAAGTTGCTCGTGCACCAGGCAGACATAATTATTTGCCTTAAGTAAATTGGTTCACAGCGAAAAAAAAAACAGAGAACAATTCTAAACCAGCACAAACGTTACCAAAAACAGTGCATGAAAGGATTTTCTCATTTGTAATACAATGTTTTTACTTCAAGAACAACTTTTTGAGAACACAAATCTTCAAGTTGAGTTTATATTGTTCCATTTTTAAAAACTTCATTGGAGTTAATACTGTTCTGTTTTCAAGAACATTTTGAACTCAACTAGAAAAAAAATTTGATTGATTTTGAGTGGAATTTGCGGATGGAATAGCGAACGGGGACATATTTCCTGTAATTGGAAGTAAAGGGAGGCCTGGATATGCAAGCTTCTGCTTCTCCATTCACCCATCTCCGTAGAAATCAGAAACATCGCTTGAACGACCTACTCCACCTAGTTAGTTTTATATGTTTTTCAGAAAAATACAGAAAAATTTGTTCGGTCTTGATTGGGAATAGCGTATGGAATGACGCGCCAGCACATTCAGCCGCTGGACACTTTTGCAGATGTACATCTAGAGAGCTTTTTATGCTTAGTTGAGCTGACAACTAGCACATCCCTTCCTCCACCAAGATTATTCAACAGCTGTTTTTACAGAAAGTATTTACTTAATTGTATTTAAGTTAGGCCTCGGTTGTAGCTTCATTAGATTTCTATTAAAAATACTATTTAAATAATAAAATTCATCGAAAAACATTTAAATAATTTATTTCCCTATCACCGAAACCCCGCCAATAGTTGTTATAATTCTGTTTGAATTGTTTTAATACTTTTAGTTACAATTCGAACTAAATTACTTAGCAATTTTGCTGGGTCTCTAAAATACGGGCTTGGCCACAAATATCATGTGCTTTTTGTTCATTAACAATTAATTTAGGGGGAAAAATTTGTGACAAGAGGTAAAGCGTACTATTGCTAAGTTGAGGGTATCAACGATGTTTGGCCCATTGCTCCCAGTATTCCCGTTTCTGCATTTCGTATAGCCTCGATATGGTACGTTCAAAGGCAAACAACTCCTCCTCTCCCGTAAAAACACTCGATTGCGAGTCGTTCTAAATAGATAAACATAAGGGTTAGCTCAGAAACATAATTAAGTTTTTTACTTCTTTCTCACCGAACCATGATTAATTTTTAAGTCATCCATTAGTATGCGATCTGTATCGCTCGGTGTGCCCGAGGGATCTGTAACCTGGAAAAGCTTATCCAGAGGATAGTCAGCTGATAAAACCACACGTACACGATTGTCGTACAGCGTGTCAATTAGCGTAATGAAGCGACGCATTTGCGATTTGACATTCAGGTTGAGCTGGGGTACATCTCGTATGAGCACGGTATGAAAGAATTGCGAGATTTGCAAATAATCGCTGCCTGCCAGTGGCTGTACATACAGAAATATCATTTGAGTTAAGAGGTTTCGCTTCACTTGATTGTCCGGCCACTCACCCGATCGCAAAGTTCATCAAAGCTGCTGTCCAAGACCTGACCACAAGTCCGTTTAAATGTCAAATCTCTGCCAAAATGTGTAATAGTCCTAGGCCTGATTATGTCATTCTCCTCGGCGCACAATATCTTAAACATGCGATTCATACTGCTTTCCGCATCCGTCTGATTTTTGACAAAGTAATTTGTATCTCCCGACTGGGCAATGCGTCGATAATCAATGGAGTCCAGCTTAACCAATTCACAGCGACGTTGGAGCAAAGCTATAAAAGGCAGGAAGTTGGTGCGCTGCAGCCCATTTTTGTACAGATCCTCGGCATGGCGATTACTGGTGGCCACTATCACAATGCCCTGCCTGAAGAGGTGGGTAAAAAGTCGCTTCAATACCATGGCATCAGCTATGTCCGTCACCTGGAACTCATCAAAGCAAATGAGCCAAGATTCGCGGGCTATGATATCGGCCACCGGCTTAGTGGGATCGAACGGAGCTGGTTTCTCTGAATTGAATGCTCGATCTGCAGGACCTTGTCGCTCCTTAGCATCGTGAATTCGAGCGTGGACACTGTTCATAAAGGCAGTAAAGTGTACACGCTGTTTGCGTTTAATCTAAAAAAGGAATACATTTTACTTAAACATTTCATCATTACGATTCTATGGACTCACATCACCACAGCAGTCGTAGAACAGATCCATTAGGGTGGTCTTGCCCACACCCACACTACCGTAGATATACAGACCGACGGGTGATTGGCTCCCCGCTTTTAAGTCATCCGCCGCATCATCTTCCTGACTGCTCTCACGTCCAAGCAGTGAGCGGACGGAGCTAAAGAAGCCTCCACCAGAGTTAACCTGTATACTTGGATTATAACCCTTGAGTCTGTGATATAAGGCATCCAACTGCTCCATGGTCTGCCTTTGCTTATCATCCACCATCAGCTTACCAGCTTTGACACGCTCATTATATTCAGCCAGGGGACTTAGATGACGCCTTAGTTGCTGGATTTGGGCGGTCTGCAGTAAGATTTTATTCCCCTGCAAATAGCAGCGCACGGCCACGCTGAAATGGTAGCGAAACATCGTAGTGCTGGGCTTGGTGGAGCGGGAGCAGAAGAGCTGTTTAACGGTTGTGGGTCTGATGGGCCAAAAGTCCTCGTCAACTTAGCATATTATATAAATAAGTACGCTACCGCGTTGGCCAGATGTAAAAGTCAGCTGTTAGGGTTAGTCATAGGGTGGCCAAGTGCTGTGAAGAAAAGTATAAGGTGAGCGATAGAAATGTATCGATAGATTTTGACTCCACTTCAATTGAAATGTAGCGGTAGTCAAACCCACCACTTGACCGTTATTTTAAAAATGGGGGGATTTTGTTAGCTTTTTATTAATTTTATAAGGTATCCCATCTAGAGGCAGTCTTGGGACAATTAGGGAAAAAAAATTATAAGGTAAGATTGAAAGTGTAACAATTCAAAACATATTTAAGTCCAAATAGTTGGTTCAGTAGACATGAAACGACGACAAATGCATGAGCTGCGTACTTATTCTGATGTGGAGATTGAGAAATTCAATTCAATGAGGAAGATCCAGAAGCGATTGTTATGGTCCGACCTTCTTTCCCGGGTCCAACTATCGGTCGCCGTCTAGCTTACGGCTGACTTAGGGATGAGTACGACCTTGATAGCTGGACTGGTCGGCTAACAACAAAAAAATTATATTTTTCAGATGCCTGTCACGGCTCACACACGAAACACAAAACACTTGGCAAAATAGCTGGAAATATTTGCCAGAACATTACCCGCCCTACCATAGGTTGACTTTCAGAAAACCGGACAACTCCCTTAACTCTCAGACACTGATCTTCAGACCGCCATCTCACCCCCTAAACAATTTTGCACTAACATGTTGCTTTCTTCACTTTTCAATTTCAAACAAATATATTTTCTAACAATTTACTAACACCTAGAGACATATTCATTATTCTTCCTAACCAGGGTACCTCTGGGACGATTACACGACAAATAATATAAATATATATATAAATATGACATATAAATGGAGTAAATAAATTAAATAAATACTTAAAAACTATTCCCTACTGCCATGTCGCGTCTTTGTTTGGCTTTAGGTCCTCTGGTGGCCGCTGCCAAATCCAACAATTGCTCTGCTCTCTACGCGAATTTTCCATAGAATATCCCTAAAACCATTCAATTAATATCTACGCAATCAATAAATTCTTTATTTATCTTACCGAGATAGTAATTTTTTTTAATATGGGCATTTCCATGACGTCGAACGGGACAATCGTACGCATTTAAACATTCAAAAAAGTCAAAATAAAACGGATTTTTATTTTCACAATAGGCTTAACTTATAGCTCTTCAACAGCCCTACAATTGATGCAAAGATCGATTTTGGAAAATTTTTTGGTTTCAAGATAATCGCAAAAAAACATGACATTCGCACGGGACAAAAATAGAAGTGGTTTTCGCGGGAAACCATTCAAACGCCGAATTCAGCGAATCCTGAGGCAATATATTAATGCGATAAATATTAGAATGTAGTGCAGTGGTGTCTCTTTAAAATGGATTTTATTTCACCCAAAAATAACTTACAGTTTTTTCAAAATGTAAGCTTAAGCATTTTCGCACGGGACATGTCGCACGGGACAGTTTTTTCCATCATTATATTTATGTGGTTTCTGCTATAATGCGAAGCAAAAACTTACAGGTAATTGCATTGAAATAGTTTCTCATGGTCTCTTATGCATTCATGTATACCCCTTTGTACCATCAGAAATATTCTAGATAGCGAAAGTACATGTAATCTAAAGTCACTTTTTTCCAAAAAATTAAGCAATTTTAATGTCAAAATGAAAAAAATTGAGCTAGCACGGCCGTGAAACCGAATATATCCAATTGGGTTATTAGTAAATGTAAGATTAGCTTACATTAGCTTAATTTGGTTGATTCCCTATAAAAATTCGATAAAATGTAGTTTTTTTAACCACTTTTAACTTTTTGGCCCAGGTTGACCTTTTGGTGGAAATGCCCATATATAACACAAATTTTTCTGCTGACACATGAAAACACATATATACACGAAACTAGGCAATGACTTTTTTAATTTTCCAACTTCTTCCTCTAGGACGGCATCAATCACTCCCTGAATCCTTGGAACTAGTGAACCAGCACGACTCCGAAAATCACTCGTGCGCACCCCTGGTTCCGATCTCTTTAATCGGCGCAGTGTAGATCGATAACTTTTGAATCAAAACAAAACACTAATTTGCGTGTTGTGATAATACCAGCACATAACACGATTCTATGTTGGTTTTTCAGATTTTTGTGACTTCAAACGGCACTAAAGGGTTAAAAGAAATATATTAATATTAGTTTCCCATTTGGGATAACTTAAGCCTTCTCTTAGCATCACTGAAAAACTGATTTGTTTTCACTGCTTCATCATTCATGTTGGAGAGTGTAGGCGGCTGCTCAATTTAAATTATCAGTCAACACGAGAGACAACCCTGTCAACAGCTGTTACCCTATCAATTGATAAGAGAGCACACACACACCCAAGATCTTCTTCATAATTCGCGGAGAGATAGAGGTTGTGACCTGGTCCAGATCAAGATACGCAAAAAAATGGAAGTAAAAGTTTTTGAAGTGAATAAAACACTGCCATTTGGTAAGTTTATTTGCCCAAAATGTGGTTAATCTCCCTTGTTCAATTCCTATCTCAGATTCCTCCCTGTTGGTGGTAAATATTTCCCTGCGTCAGATCGAAGAGATCTCATTAAGCATCTCACAGCGTTGCCATGTGAGTGGGGTCAATGAAATTGCCTGGGCCTTGAGAGCCATGATGTTGACCGATCTGACCACCTTAGCGGGGGATGATACGGCTGCGAATGTAAGACGCCTTTGCCTGCGTGCCAGCTATCCTTTCGAGCCGCAATTCTTTGATAAATTCTTTGAGCGTGCTCTACTCTCCGATATGCACACTGCGGCCGTTTGTGTGTACCCGGCTCGCGTGAAGGATGCCTATGCCACACTGCAGCAATATGATATGCTGGACAAGGTGTCGATAGCAGCTGTGGCCACTGGTTTTCCCACTGGACAGTATGGCCTGCAGACGCGTCTGCAAGAGATTAGTCATGCCATATTGGCTGGAGCCACCGAGATTGATATTGTGATTAACCGTCAGTTGGCTCTGGTCGGCGATTGGGAGGGTCTGTACAATGAGGTGGTTCTAATGCGCAGTGCCTGCGGAGAGAGAGCTCATTTGAAGACTATTCTGGCCATAGGAGAATTGGGTACCATGGAGAATGTAAGTCAGTTGGTTAAGAGAAGAAGTTTAGTCATTAATCTCCTGTTTTTTTCAGGTGTATAAATCAGCCATGGTCTGCATGTTGGCTGGAGCGGACTTTATCAAGACTTCCACTGGCAAAGAGGCTGTCAATGCCACTCTTCCCGTGGGTCTGGTCATGATCTTTGCCATACAGGAGTTTAAACGTCGCACCTGCCAAATTGTGGGTCTAAAGCCAGCTGGTGGTGTACGCACCGTACGCGATGCCATAGCCTGGATGACTCTGGTAAATGAAACTCTGGGCATGAGCTGGTTGCGTCCAGAACGGTTCCGTTTTGGAGCCTCTGGCCTGCTGGATGATATTGAACGTGTGGTGCGCAGTGGCATAGCCAAACTGGAGGCTGAAGAGGCCGCTAAGGCCAAGGCTTTAGAGCCAGAGCCGATTAAGGAGTCTGCCACGGAGGCCTTCTGCAAGGAATTGCGTAAAAAAGGCGATGCAAAGTAAGACGGGAGCTGGTCTTCTACAGGGATAGCATTTATTTTTTGCATTTCTCCTCAATTTTTTTTACATAAAATGACTAAAAAAAAAATTAAATTCGAGTTCTAACTGCTGTAATTGTAAGCCAGTTGGGCGGGTGCCGCCATCAGATCCTCTTCCCCGGCTGAATCTAACTCTTTGTGCGGCTGATTGTCGGGCATTTTCACCTGCATGTCCACAGCAAAGAAGGAATCATCGAAATTAATGCGATTACGCTCATCCTGCTCCAGATACATGGCCTTTGGTGGTCTCACCTCTCCGCCCATGGCCTTCTCATAGGTGTTTAACCATTTGAGATTGAGATTTATGTGTTTGGCTCCAGCGCTGAATTTCTTTGGCTTCTTCTTTGGCTTATCCGCATAATAATTGTGCTCCTCCTGCTTTTGCAATAGCGGCGGGGGAGCAATCTTCTCCAAACGCCGGCTCTTGGCATCCAGTTTGGGTTCCGCATAATCATAGAGTGGCAAATAGAAGTTATATGGCTGCTCTGTGGGCGGCAGCAGGCGCTGCTGTGGTTGCACCTGCTCCTCCTGGGGACTACTGGCCTCAGCCATGGCATCATCGGGGCCAAAGATTTCGCCCGCTCGCCTCAGCAAATGTTCCAGCCGCTCTATGGTTATAATATGGGGATGCAGCAGTTGGACATCGCCTTGTATCTGTGGTCTGCGAGCAGCTACCGCCGCGCAACCAAGTCCCAGAGCCAACTAAAGGGAATAGATAATTGTAACTGCTGGCTTTGCTGGCATCTCATCCTGATCACCACCACCACACTCACTATTAGCAGTTTAAGCATATTTCAGTTCCACTCAAAGCCGAAGCACACATGTAACCGTTAGCAACTTCACTTTCAAGTAAGGCCTCCATGGACCTGGCCAATTCATTTATACTGCCGCCAACTCTCTCTCTTTCCATGCCCATCCCCACATCGTGGCCAAAACGGAAGCTGGCAAACTCGTTTTTCTCACACAAGAAAATAAATATGTAACAAGGCGAAGCTAGACATGAGCACTCGGTGGAGTTGGAGGCAGGCGCATAATAATGTTAATGTAACAGCCAAGCTGAAGTTGAACAAACCTGGTAACGGCTTGTCACTCATAATGAGTTCCAGAGCCAATTTGCAATAGTGGGAAAATTGTCCAATTTTGCAGGCCATAAAGAAAAGTCGGCCGTTTGAGCCAGTTGCCCCGCCGAGCAAAACAGGCAGGAGTTTCAAGCTGATATCAAGTGCATTGACCCAAATCAGTGGCGTAGCTAGAGACAGTTTTTGGAGGAGGACTAAATTGGACTATGAAAATACATATATCCGAAACTCTTACAAAATGCACTGTATATGCTTCACTAGAACCGATCTCAAAAGGGCCAAAAAAATTGAAAATGAATTCAGTTTAAAAAAGTATACTGAATTTTCATTCATTTAAAATAGGAAGAGAGCTTTCAGAAGCTTCTCCTTTCAATCAGAGGCAGAAAGCTTCAAAGCAGAGTTCCCCATTCATAGCCCCTGGGGCCCGTCTGCGCTGACTAGGTTTATTTAACTTAGGCACTTATTGCGCCGTCTGCTTGTGCGACTGAAAGGCGTTAGAGTAACGCTCTCGGAGCAATGAAACGACCCTTTTATTGGAGATTGTATTGCTAAAGCAGCACTTCCAAGTGCAGTATTCAGAAAAACATTCATAATGCACCAAATATGATAGCAGAAATGATCCCTTTCTGGCAGAATTGGCAAAGATTCACTGTATTATACGATAGGGGCCCAAGTTGATGGTGTTTTTGGAACTAGCGTTCTCCTTACTAAGGGATATCCCTCATGAACTCTGTAGATAAAATTATGATGGGAATGGTAAAACTTAAACAGATGAAAATAAGGTTTAAAAAGAATATTAAGCAAGATTTAGATGGAAGTAGAAGAGGAAGAATCTATTAACAATTGTTCACTACAGGTTTAATATGGGAAAAAGCATTTAAAATAGTACCCGATTGTCTTATGTCGCCATTGCTATTCACGCTTTACTTAAACGAACACATTACATGACCATTTAGGAGATCGACTTTACATTGACGGCATTAATATAAGACTCCTACTTTACGCTGACGATATAGAAATTTTGGCAGAAGACATTAGAAAGTTGCAGTTAATGATTAACAAATTAGAGCAATAATGAGATAGTTGTGATAAAAGTCTAAAATAATATTCTTAAGGAGAGGTGGACGACTCGCAGAGGCGGAGAAGTGGCAACATAACGGTGCAATAATATATATAGTTTTACAGTGTAATTATTTTGGAGTCTTGCTAACACCAAAAATGATTTTCCAAAAACAAAACTGAAACTGTATTGGGCTGTGTGTAAATCGATCCAGAGATACGTATTGTTTGATAAGGTAGTATGGCACAAACTTTCTTCCTTAAGCGGACACTTAACCCTCTAACATGTAAGCCTGCCTGCAGGCACGTATTACGTTTTTGGCCTTAGAAAATAAACTAACAGCTTTTCAACTGTTTAATTAATTTTTATCGGTTGACAATAAACACACAAAATTATGAGTCTTTTTAAGCTCTTCGAAGCCTTTAACAGGACTTATATTTCGCTATGCACAAGCCATATGTTTTTTCGCGAGTAAAATTTGGTCTGCTGTATGCTGTGTTTTGCTGTGCAAATTATAGTAAATATATAAAACCTATCCAGCTCATAATTTTTTTCTTGAAAGGTATGTTTATTTACAATTAAAATTAAGTTGCAGATTTGCAAATATATAAAAAACATGCGTTGTGACAGCGAAATAGCGATACGTGCCTTGAGGCACGTTTGGGGCTCCAAGACAACTTTTGTTGCCTGCTGATATTTCACAATTGATTGCAATTTATGTGTTTGTTTCTGTTGATGGAGTGATTTTACTTAATAGAATTATAAATATTACAAGAAATGGCAAACCGGGTTCGGTATAAGCTGTCCGAATTGACAGATGAGCAGTTGCTCAAGATATTTGATTCAGTTCCACCTCTCAGTCAGGACGAACAATAAATTCACCATCCTCGCAGACAGAGCTCAAACATGGTCAAAAATCAAAACATACAGTATCGAACTTGCGGTTTGACCAGCTGAACCATTTCCCACATTGGTTGGATCGAAACAGTGGAAAAAGATGTTGCAAGCACTGTAAAAGTTCACAAACGCAATGCATATGCACGAAATGCAATCTGCATTTATGCTGCACAGCGAAAAAAACGGTTTTTTAGAATACCATAGGAAAAAATAAAATAAATCTTTATTACTTTAAAATGTTTTTTTTTCACTCAAAGCCCCAAGCGTGCCTTCGGGCACTCCTTATAGCCATATGTACAGTGTACACATGAATTACATTTGAGATATATACAGAAAACAGTATTTGACTCTGACGGAAAAAGATTACGAAATAAGTTGGCCGTTATAAACGAAAACATTTACTGAAGTAAATGCACTAACATGTTAGGAGAACATAACGATTTTAACAACAAGGAAATCTGGTTTAAATAGACTTAGAACTTACTTCGCCGACTAAAAGAGTGGAACAGACCAGAGTCTTATCTTATTGGGTATGCATTTATGAAATCAACTCATACCCCTACAGACTTTGACAGACCGTCTAGTTGAACTATAGCAAACTGATGAGGGTTTAGCTACAGAGCTTAGGACACTCACATACAGTATTCTACTTTCTTAACAGAATAAAAAATGTTATTTTTTAAGTGACTCTTGTTCAGTTTACACCTCATAGCTGGTTTGAACCTTCTCTCCTCTCATAAGCAATAAAGTAACAACAAATATAACCTTCAGAGTTTTATAGTACGTCTTTCTTCTAAAACTTTATTTAGGGTACTAAAAACTCGTTCACTTGAAGTAGAAGACTTATGAAGTATTCCAAATTAGTTTAGAAACATTTCCTGCTGGAACAAATATGAATGGAAACAAGTAAGAGTGTTGCAGTCGAATGCATGGACTGTTCCAAGTATTGTAGATCCTATGACTTTGATTTCCTAATATAAGTAAATATTGAGTTAATTTTACCGACGAATAAATCTATGAAAGGAGAAGGGGGAATTTTCTAAGTCTGAAGCAAATTTTGAATTTGGGTATGGTATACAGTAGGGTGAACTCGTCAACGAATTCTCCGTGTCATTTTAAAATTTGTCAAATTTAAAATTAAATAAAAAAACAAATATAGATCAGGAGGAATCGAATGTATTTTTGATCGGTAAGTGAAAACCAAATTTTGACGAAGCGACTATACCGGAAGAGAACTTTGCAGCATGTTTTTAAAATTGGGTAAAGTATTGGCACAAGTGTAATGCATTCAAGGGAAGACAACTTTGAGGGGAAAAATAAAATTACCAGAATAAAGATTTTTTGATTTATAAACCAATTTTTGGTATTTTTATGCCCACATTAGTACGTTTGGTTTTTCCGCGATATCTTGGAAACAAGAGCTGATTGAACAAAACCAATGATACAGTTTTGTTCAGTGAAGTCTATATTAACATAATCTGTTAAAAATAGACCTGCACCAAAATCACTGTTGGGCTGTGTTATATACATATCGACGCGTTTATACCGACGGATGGACGGATATGGCTAAATCGACTTGGCTGTTGATGCTGATCAAGAATATAAATACTTTATGATTCCTTCTAGCTGTTCATACATTTAATGGGAACTGGGTATAAAAACGGGCTTTAGCTTGCATTTTCTGATAATCTTTCAGTTGGGATTTGACCTCAAATAGACAACATACAAAGGTTCTGCTTGCCTGCTGCTCATAAGAAGTGTATTTTCCCTGATTATCACTTACCCTCGGACTAATGTTCGCAATTAGTCTTCTTTACCAGCTCCCTTTATTTTATAAGGCTCTCCCTTCTCTCCAAAGATAACTAATTCCGATCCTCAAATGTTCAAGCCCCTTCTTAAATTAACCCCTTCGACTGTTCCGCCCCAGAGTTCACACAATTATTTCCGCAGCAGTGAGACGCACCGGCATATGTTGAATGCTGTGAACCCGTTTCGATTGTTTCATAGCCGTAAAAGTGCAAGTTCAAAGTTGCAGGAAATCGTTCAATCATCGTTCGTGCGAGAAATACATAAAAGTGTAAACTTGTTCATTGACTTTAATTTAATAGACATCCACATCCTAAGCGTGTGTTAACTCGGGCAATCCTTTAATGATCACATCGAGAGCTTTCAAGTCTTTGTTAACCGTTTCACTCAACACTTCCATGGCTCGCTGTTGCATGGTCAAAAAGGTTTTCATCTCATCCTCGGCCTCCTTGTCAATGGCATATTCAGCTCCTCCATTGCCGGCAAATTGATTTCGTTGCATACGCATCTGGGAGAGCAGTTCGCTAAGGCGTCCCTTGAACTGTGTGGGTGCGGAAACCACAGCCTGCATATTTTGCAATTTGGTGCGTAAAACCTCCTCTTCGGGGGTGAGGGAAGAGCCCACCTTGCGTGTGCATTCCTGCTTGACAATGATCTAAAAGATTTTGGTTTTTTAAAAAGGGTTTTTATCAAAAAAAAAACTAGAGGCTACTCCTTACCCTAAGTATACGATGTCCCAGTTCCGCCAATTTTCGTTTGTGCTCCAAAATCTTGGCCGTTGCCGTGGCATGTCTTTGCCTGAGCTCTGTCAGTTCACCCTCTACCTTTTTCATGTACAGGGCATGAGTGTCCGTCTCCTGTTCCTGGCATTTCACACGCCATTTCAAATCATTGAAGCCAATCATGGGCACGGGTATGAATTTACTAGAATCGGGATTATCTAAATTCGCCTGACGCCACATGCGTGGATCTACGCCTCTGGGGGGATTTTCTAGATATTCCTTAAGCTGATCCTCATCGGGCAGGACCAATGCCAAGGCCTCCACAATGCCCAAGTTGTTGAGTTGAGGTTTTATCTGTGCTTGATTGAGATAATTGGCTAACTCGGTGGCCAAAATACGCTTGGTGTCGTTGGGAGCGTGCTGCTGCAGTTTTTCCTCCACATAAATGACCATTTGACATTTTTTGTTCTCCAGCTCTTTGATGGTATCGATGTGAACCAACATGTTGGGTTTACTGCCAAATAGATTGTGCAGGGCCTGGACCACTTGCTGCTGTTGGGGTCTGTTAAGAGAAGACGTGAAAGTTTGTATGGTTTTTATCTAGTAGTTTACAGGTAGCTTACTTAATGGCCGCCAATGGCCTTTCAAAATTGAGGGCCACCAGTCCTAGTTTATTGTCCTTGCCCGGCATGCGACTATAACCAATTGCCTTGAAACGGCACAGATAATTTTCCGGTGTAATATCCACAGGGGCAGCACTCTGCGAGTAAAACAACTTCCCAGTGCCCCACATGGCCTGCAAGTAGTTCCATTTGGCCACTATATTATCCCGCTCATCGCCAAAAATGGACACATTTAAAATGGATTGGGCAAATGCCTCATCTGCAGATATGGGAACTGGTTGCTGCTGCGGTTGTCCTAGCATAAAATTGGTGCCGCCAAAACCACCGAATCCTGGAGTGACTGTGGTATTGGGTGGCTTACCAAAGTCTGTAAGGGGTAAGCTTCATCAGTTTTAATTTTCTTAACCATTACCAAGCTAGACTCACTTGAACCAAAGACACCACCACCAAAGCCGGTTGACTGAGTGTTGCCAAAACCGCCAAAACCCTGTGCCGTGGTAGTTGTGGCCCCAAAACCCGCAAATCCACTGGCTGGAGCGGTACTTGCTGCCGTTGGTTGACCAAAGCCAGTAAAAGCAGGCGGCGCTGAACTTATAGCCGTATTACCGAATAAACCAGTCTGACTTTGGGCGGGCGTGGCACCAAAACCACCAAATCCTCCACCACCCAGAGCTGTAGTCGTAGCCGGTGTCGAGGTAGCAGCCCCGAAAGCCGGAGCACTACCAAAGCCGGTGCCGCTGCCAAAGGCGGGAGCAGCCGCCTGTCCCGCTGTGGCTCCAAACGATGTACCAAAAATTCCGCCAGCTAGAGAGAAGAAAAAAAAAATCAAATTATTAAGGTCAAATGGCCGATACTAGCCTAAGTATTCCTTGGCAAGTCAGCAGCAGCGGTTCATTTGCACATAGAAGGCTTTTATAGTTCTTACTTTGCTGATCTTGATAAACCACAAGGAGTAAGTTCTTCAATGACCTCCAAAGCAAGTTTAATTTCATCAGTTTAAATGTCAGTCTCCACGCTTTCACAGCTTACATGATGTCAAGAAATTGCTTAAGCCTTTGTCCAATGTAGCTGGATCACTTAAGAATCATCAGAAAATGGCCTAGAAACTTACGCTTTGCCGGCGTGCTCGTGGCTCCCAACGGAGTGTTACTGCCAAAGAAGGACATGATTGCAACTGTTGCCCACCGTTGCCAACTTTCGCTTAAATTACTTTTCCAATAGATTTAAATGGACTTTAACTATAAAATATAACAAAAGTTTAAAGAAACGTAAAATTTTGGCGCATTCTGCCAATTTCTTAGACTAGTTTTATGGATGAGTAAAATGCCGATAGATGATATTTATCGAAATAAAGTGTGATGAGGACGTGATCGAAAGACGATAGTATCGCCTATTGTTGGTAGGTACATATTATATTTTTTAAATATTCAACTCAGTTTCACGAAAAGGTTTAATCATTTCAGTTCGTTCGAAAGAGAGCTCCGCTTCTGCCTTTCACCATTTTGGAAATATAAAAAAGCATTTCATATCGACTAAAGTGCACGACAAATGTATGTGCCAAACTCCAAATTTTACAGAAATCTGCCAAATCTCAGCTGTGAAACAATTTTCAACTAAGCAGACTTCAACACACCTCCAAAAGTGTCTTTTCGAGTAATCGAACAGTCCCACCTGGCGAAACTGTAATAGGTAGAGTTTTTGACTTTGTTTTCGTGTTTACTGGGTCCTAAATACATAAGAAAATTTATTTTCATCTGTAAAAAAGGAAACCTTCGTGAAGCGCAGTGTAAAATTGGTTAGCAAATTAAGCAAATAGATTCAGCCTCTTCGTCGTTTTCAAACAACGAGTCTTTTATATGTAACGAATGTGACAGGTTAAAATATTCAATTTTATAAGAAAATTTTGTAAGTCAATTTTGTAAAAAATACTTATGCTAAAATAATTTTCTTCTCGTGAAGTTTAACTTGGTAGTATTTAATTCAAAGAACTATCGAAATTGAACCTGAAATGCTGCGTCGGTCTATTAATTAATGTATATAAAAACACCATATTAAATATTACACTATATGTTAAACAACGCTGAGAGGCTGTTAAATTTAGTTCAAAAAATCAATTGAAACAATATTATCCACACATGAGAAACATCGTTAAATAAAACATAGTAAATTAAAATATATCAGGCTACAAAAATAGGATCACGACTACAGTGTCATCTCTAATAGCTAGTCAAATTCATCGAAACACTCCCATATCTAGCTTCGCATAATTAGCCGCTCCAGCAAAAGCCACCATCATGAGTAAATATAGCTCAAAATATTTGGAAGACAAACTGAAAGATCAGTTGCAAGCTCAATACGTTCAGGCTACCGACGAATCTGACGGTTGTGGCGGTAAATTTAGCGTTATAATTGTATCTGAACAATTTAAAGGCAAGACTCTGCTGCAAAAACATCGTCTCGTGAACACGACCCTAGCCGAAGAACTGAAGGAAATACACGCTTTCTCTCAAAAGACCTACACCCCCGAGCAGTGGGAGAAAGAGCAGCAGCAGCAATAACAACAAAACAGCAACAAATACCATAGCGGAGCCGTAACCTGTTGCTGTTGCTGCCATTTTTGCGCTGTGAAACCTGAATTAAACGAAACCCAAAAACAGTCGAACAAAGAAAGTGAAAGGCTAACGAACGGAGTTGGGAGTTTTAACGAAAACAAACTAATTAATGCCGCTGATTTCGTAACATAAAATTATAATAAAACTTTAAAAACTTGACATTTGCACTTGCAGCCATTTGAATTGCAAATTTACGCCGAAACAATGCTCGAGTTCCAGGTCCATTCCCCGGGCAAGGTGATACTCCATGGCGAGCATGCGGTTGTGTATCAGCGACCCGCCTTGGCTGCCGTTGTGGGATTGGGCACTAAGCTTCAATTCCGGCAAATGGCCAACAGCCAGGTGGCCAGTTTTCAGCTGGAAACCCTCAACTGCACCCTGGAGATACAATTGAGCGAGTTCAATGCTTTCCTCAACAATTTCCGCAGCAAACATCCATCGGATAGCACAGCCAAACTTATGGAGGAAGTGCGTGCCGAAGTGGACAAGCAGCTGGAGCGCAGTCAAGGCAGCAGCACACCCAAAATTCATACACAAAGAGCTTTCGTTTGCATTTACTATTTGCTGGCCGGAGCGGTGCTCTCGGCACCCAAAGAGCCCGCGATGACGCTCCAAACCGGTTTCCAGGTGAACATTGAGAGTGAATTAAATGTGGGCGCCGGCTTAGGGAGTTCGGCTTCCTATGGTGCTGCCTTGGCTGCCGCTTTTCTCATTTTAACGGGACACTTTGATCGGGAGAGTTATTTGATGGAGGAGAATCAAGCTTTGATCTCGCACTGGGCTTATGAATCGGAACGCGTCAATCATGGCACTCCATCGGGCGTGGATAATACAGTGTGCACTTATGGTGGCATTTTGCGATATGTCAAGGGTCAAGGCTTTCAGTCCCTGAGCATACATAAACCCTTGAACATACTCCTGGTGGACAGCCGTGTGAGTCGCAGCACAGCGGATATTGTGGCCAAGGTGCGTCATCTCTCCGAAGCCTTCCCTCTGCTAATCGAGGCCATTTGGCAGGCCTGCGAGGAACTGGTGAACGCAGCGGTGCCTCTATATGAAAGTTTTGGCATCGGACAGGACGACAGTTCCAAGTTTGAGCAATTGGAGCGTCTGTTTCAAATCAACAATGATCTGTTAAAGGCCATTGGCGTCACACATCCCAAGCTGGAGCAGATATTTACCATTGCCTTCAAGCGAGGGTTCTTCTCCAAGTTGACCGGAGCAGGAGCTGGTGGTTATGCCATGGTTTTGCTGCCCGAAAACTATCAGGGCAACGAGGTCTATTGGAAGTTGAAAGAGGAACTGGAGGCGGCAGGTTTTGGTGTACATGTCACCACCGCGGGCGGCGAGGGCTTGAGAGTGAGCGCTCTTAAGGATTAGAGGTTACTTAAACTGTATTTCTGGTTTTGTTATTAACTTAAAAATAAACTTTTACATATTTTGTACGGCAGAAAAAAAACTAGCGTTGGCTTCTATCCCGCGACTTGTACACAATGCCCCGATTCTTCATATCTCTGAGTGTAGACTGAGGCAGAGTTCCAGATACGGAAATGGCATAGATACCCCGGGTAAAGCGAGCTGTAACACAAGGGAAATGGATATTTGTGATTTTCTTTCAGATTTTGGGTAACATTACCTAAGCGCTGCCATTTGGCCACCCAGGAGTCGGTGGGCGTGGTCAAGGCTATGATGCCATCGAAATTGTTGCTAGTGTGATCATACACATTGTCTTTGTTGTTCTTCATGCGCAAGAATTCCTCGCAATTCTCACAGCCATCCGTCTCGAATTGATCAAAACTCTGAAGAAGAGGGGGAACATGTTGAAAATGCGGTTCAGAGAGGCGAGTGTAAACTATACTTACTTTTACTAAAGAGCAAACCAGGCAGGCACGCAGACCTCTTAGATCCTTAGGTATCGCATCAAAAGACATGGTTAATACAACTAAATATTAATTTATAAAATAAAACTACAAAATGTGTTGGCAAGCGTGAAAACAAACCCAAGCCACACACGCACACAAAATGTCTATCGAACTGGCAAGTCGAGCGACTATCGATAACACACCGTCGCCACCTTACAAAATTGTCAGTGACAATCTCACGAGGATAGTTTAAAGCAGGCCATCCACACACGAAATAAATATGTTTTATAGCCTATTCACACTACAGTCCATCTACCGTTTACCGTCTACCGTCATGCTGCTCAAAGCCATATTCTTGGGTTCACCACTTAATAATTGATATATTTTTCTTACGTACCATCTTTGACGGTAGACGGTAGATGGAATGTAGTGTGAATAGGATATAATGGACTTTTAACGATAATTGCATTGGTTCATCTAGTCTGTATTCTGACGTTAATACGGGGGAAGTGTCTCCACCTGGCACAGGTATAAACTCCGTCCGTGAGCGTCGAGCGTGACTAATAGTTTACTCGTCATACGTCAAAAATAACACAACGTTCAGAAGCGTATAGAATCGCGAAAAACTAACCGGTTTGCATTCTGCAAAATGGATTTTACTCTAGAGAGTAATTACAATTTGAATGTATTGCTCAAAACAAGGCTAACAATGCAAGAAATAGTAATTCGTTCATAAAAGTTGACGTGTTTTCTTGGTCACATTCTGAAAAGTCGTGTTAGAAGGAGCAATAAGTCAAAACTCCCATCTCTCAAACAAAATTGAAATTGTGGTTAAGACAATTCTTTAAAACATAGCCATAAATTAGCTGCGGATGGCTTTAGATTCAGTTCCTGGAACAGAAATGATTATTATGAGGGCGTAAAATTGTCGGATTTATCAACCCAGGAGCGACGCAGCTCCACGCAGCCGCCACGCGAGCCTTTTCAGTCATCTTAATGCATAATAAATATACTTTCACTGCTCGACAACATTCTCCCCCAATTCACTAAATCAACTTTTTCTAAAGTAATTTGGCCCGCTGAGCACGAAAACCGACAAAAAAAAAACTGTCGAATACTTATCGAGATATTATCGATAAACGGGGTTTTCAATGCTTCAGCCAAATTTAATATGTTTTTGAAAAAATTGTGCGCCATATTGAATCCGACATTTCGTTTTTCTAAATTTTGACTTCGTAATCAGCGACCAGAAAACCACGGAGTACAAAATTTTAGCCAAATCAATTACTTTTTCGACTTTTGGCGTCGTTTTGTAAACAGCTGAGCGGTTATTGTTTGATAATTTCCAGAACCCCTTCGACAATGAAAAATCGAGTTGGTAGGTCCATGCATATTGTAGTAGCCCTGGCAAATTTTCGATTTCCTGAGCTATGTATGCAATTGGATGGACTCCGACAAAATTTCGAGCTTCTGAGTACTTAGCTTTAAGAACACTTTTCTTGATTTGGTTTTCTCCTAAAACCCCCAAAATCTGAAGTTAGGGCACATAAACAGTTTTTGCTTTTAGATAGATATAACTCGCGAATGGACCGTCTGATTATTCATATCCTTATCAATTCCCATAGCGACGAGAGGAATCTAGTACATTATAATGAATGGTTTGACTAATTTAATGGAATGGCTGAGAAATACAGCTTACAGATCTGGCATTTTCCATATTTTTTTTTTTCAGAAATTTGTATATTGGCCTCACTGATTTAACTTTTTTATTCTATGTGATTTTTTTTTAAAGTTTATTATTAAAGACCATTTAATTCTCAGTTGTTCGTTTGTTATTCCAATGAATTTGGATACCGTTTGACAAAGTTATGCGCGCATTTCTCGACTAACATATATTTTTATTTGCTTTAACCTGAGTGCCCCTATAAGTAAACTCAGATTTGATTGGCGACAGGTTCCAATAATATTTTGAAATACTTAAAATGCAAATATATATAAACTTCCTTGTTTCTCCAATAATGTTACCTATTGAGGCAAGTTAAGCTATTTTGCAGAAACAGCAAAACCCACCCTTATAAGCGAGTCAAAGTCGTTATTCTGTGTATTTTTCATCACATGATGAAATTGAATACCATTTTTGAAGCAATAGTTATGAAAGCTTTTCACGCGTGACTGGTTGGTCAGCAATTTGAAATCGATAGGCTTACCGATAGTTCCATCCGCCATACCAGCTGTATGTTGTTTTTGTTGCGTACGTGTGGAATAACAACGAAAAAGAATTCCTCGGAAGTTAAACAGTTATTTTGTTTCTAAGACCGGTTTAAGACTCATCATCCCGTCAAAGATATGTCATCTTCAACAACTTCTAGTCCCACGGACAATAGTTCCAATCATTCGTTAATTATTACCAATACCAGCACTCAGAGTCAAAGTGGCAGCCAGAAGACATTTTCCATCTCCGAGCGTCTGAATTTCGAGATTTACCGTTACTCCAGTTATGCGCCAAATTATTTACCTGAGTAAGTGTATCCAAAATGGCCAAGGGCCAGGGTAGAGGAGGGCAGTCCGTTTCGTAATGCTCAAATTTTCCTTAGAAATGTACTCGTCGACTGTCCTCATGATCAGACCTCCCGTTGGTCCGCCTATACAAACAGTCCACCTCAATTTCTCACACTGAAGCTGCGTCGGCCCGCCATTGTAAAGAAAATCAAATTTGGGAAATTTGAGAAATCCCATGTGTGCAACATTAAGAAATTTCGAGTGTTTGGAGGCCTAGAGGATGAGCATATGGTGTTGCTTTTAGAGGGGTGAGTAAGGGAGTAGAATCATGATCGCAGGATCTAATTTGGTTGTTTCTTTCAGAGGTCTTAAGAACGACAACATACCCGAAGTTTTTAATCTACGCTGCATGACCGAAGATGGGTCAGAGCATTTGCCCATACTCTATCTCAAGATTGTGCCATTGTTGTCCTGGGGACCATCGTTTAACTTTAGCATTTGGTACATTGAACTGCATGGCCAGGACGATCCCATGTACACCTGCGCACGCATGAAGAACTACAATACACTGCGAGAAATTGAGATAATCAAATTGTGTTTGAAACACTTTCGCCAGCAGGGCTATATGAATGCCTTTGGAGCTTTGCAGGAGCAGACGAATGTACAACTGGAGCATCCCTTGATTAGTGAACTGCACAAGTATTTGGTAAGTGGAAGATGAGGTATAAAAAGTAGTTAATAACTTAAGTGGGGATACTTTTAGGTGGTGCAAGGTGACTTTGAGAAGGCAGAGAGTTTCATAGCCGAGTGCATAGAAGAGGGTCTGATGGACGAGTATCTGCATAGGCAGGACTATAAGCACACCTGGCTAATGAAGCATACCGAAAGTGAAATCAAACCAGGTAAGCTTGGCTTAACTTTTGATTGAATAAATTTAAATGACGTTTCCCTGGGCAGGAAATCGCGGAGGTCATCAGCTGGTGGTGGATGCCAAAAAGCGTCTTATTTACTTATATGGAGGCTGGGATGGCTATCAGGATTTGAGTGATTTGTGGGTTTATAAAATTGATCTAGACGAATGGACTTTGCTGTGCGAGAGATCGGAACTATCGAACGGACCCACCCCCAGGTCGTGCCATAAAATGATTTTTGATCCCATTAGCGAGAATATTTTCATGCTTGGACGTTACCTGGACAATTCCATACGCACGTCGGACTATATCAAGAGTGATTTTTATTTGTACGATACGCGCGTGCGCAATTGGATGCAGATCTGTGATGATACCAGCCAAGTGTGTGGACCCCAGTTGGTGTACGATCATCAGATGTGCATTGACACCGACAAGCGTACGATTTATGTTTTTGGTGGCAAAATTCTAACTCCTCGCAGTGTCAACGCCACCGCGTCCATTGAGCCAGAGTATTCGGGGCTATTCTCCTATCACATAGCCACCAACACTTGGACACAAATTCTGGTAGATTGCCATCATGCCAGTGCTTCGCAGGCGGATGTCATGTCCATTAAATCGAGAATCACTCATTGTATGGTGTTTCATAATGTGAGTTGGCATAGCCTTTGGAGGAGGTTTGTTTTTTAAGTATCTCCTTTATTAACAGAAACAAAGAAAGCTGTACATTTACGGTGGACAACGTGGCAAGGAGGATTTGGATGAGTTTCTAAGTTATGATGTGGATACTCAAGCCATTTCTGTCTTAAACAAAGAGCATCCACATCATGGTACATCAGCGGGTAACGAGGCCAAATTTGAACCTTCATCGGGCTATACATTAAGAGCCACCATTGATTGTGACCGGGATGAGATTTATGTGTTCTCAGTGGGTATTCCCACCCCCCTATGAAATGTGCGGCCCCTTAAACATTTTTCTACACTTTCAGAGCTTAAGCAAGGTAAAAGATCGTGATCGTCGTGATCTACCAAATGTGGATGCCTCCAACTCATTTTGGGTCTACTCGCTGCGCTCACACAAATGGTCACGCATCTACTTTTGTCGCTATTATGGCAACGCTTTGACCACCCGTGCAAACATTTTGGGTTCCTCTAAAATGGGCAGTGAACTAGAGCCTTGTCCTAGATACGCTCATCAATTGGTCTACGATGAGTTGGCCAAAACTCATTACTTATTTGGAGGCAACCCGGGTATTTCGCAGCATCAGCAACTGCGCTTGGATGACTTCTGGCTGCTCTCGTTGGAAAAGTATATACCCCGCCCCTCACTCTAATGATCACTCTTGACCACTGTTTTTCCTTCTAGGCCCAAACGTGATGAGATTCTAAAGCATTGTCGTTATTTGGTGCGTAAGCTGCATTATGAGGAAATGACCAGACAAGATCCTCTGGAGGCCATGCAGTATTTGCGTCAGCATATAGCTGCCGTTATAGATCACAGCGATGCAGAGCAGTTGAACAAGGTGGAGTTTACTATAATAAAAAAAATAAGTTTATATCTTATTTAACATTCCATTTCAGTTTCACAAGCTGGCCTCGTTATTGTTCAAATCCCATGAGCGTGACCAGGAGCCCAGTGAGAGTCCCCTGGCCACGCCTGCTTTGCTTAATACCGAGCCACAACCCCCGGAAGAACCCATTGAAAATATCTCTCTGGAATCAAATGAAAGTCTTGCCACCTCTGGCATTTCGGAAGCCGTCTCCAGTCCCAGCTCCTCGTCTTGCACCAAACGAGCACGCACCGAGTGCCATTCGGAGGTGCAAACTAAGCGCGCTTTCCTCTTCAACAAATTGGTTCAATTAATGCCAATTTCAATGGTCCAACCTGAGCGCAATTTAAGTGATTTTGTGGTCATGTGAAAGACAGTTGCCAAATCCAATTTGATCGAGTAGTTACCTAAGATCTTCAGTGTATATGAGTTTGCTTGTTTTAAATATCAATTATTGTGATTTGTTTCCCCATGTTAAATTGGTCTGGCCGATTTGCCAAGCAAAGCCATTACCTAAATATGATTTCGTTGTGATAGCCAAGTGAATGAAAGAGAAATTATTAATACTAAGTCTACAATTTTTGTGAAATATGTTCAATTTTTGCGAATTATTCTAAATCGTTTTTAATCTATGTAAGTTTGCAAATAAAGAATTTTTGTATTGTCTAATTTGGTGGTGTAAATAATTAACAACCTTTCCAAAGTAAAAGTAAAGGAACTTCGCTGATTACCAAGGAGATAGCGGATTATGTGGCCAAACGCTTGACGGCGAACAGAAGCAATTGCAAGGCACTGCGTAAGGATGCTCATGACTATTTTGTGTGGCAAATGAAGTAGACAATTTATGAGTATGGGGTTTTCTCTGATTTTTTGGGGGGTACCCATATAAGAAAGAAGTTTTTCAAAATTGAGGTGAAGTATTATATTTTTTAAAATTTTTTTATACCCTTGGAGAGGGTATATTAAAATTGTCCGGATGTTTGTAACGCAGACAAGGAAGCATCTCCGGCCACATAAAGTATATATATTCTTGATCAGCATGACGAGCTGAGTTGATATAGCCATGTCCGTCTGTCCGTCCGTCTGTCCGTCCGTCTGTTTCTATGCTATCTCCTCCGTCAGTTTTAAAGCTATCGTAACCAAACTTTGCACGAAGTCTTTTGCTACAAATACGCTGCACATTTGTCGGAACCGGCCGGATCGGATGACTATAGCATATAGCTGCCATAGGAACGATCGGTTGAAAAACTAGTTTTTGTGAGAAACACTTTTTTGTTTTCAATGGTATCGCTCCCAACGCTCGTATTTATAAGTTTTTAATGATTTCACATAATTTCACCAAGCCTTGTCGAAATCGGACAACTATATAGTATAGCTGCCATACAAAAGTTAGGTCTGAAAAATACTCCTAGTAAGAAAAACTTTTTTGTTTTCAATGTTATCGCTCCCAACGCTCGTATTTATAAGTTTTTAATAATTTCACATAATTTCAATAAGCCTTGTTGAAATCGGACTACAATATAGTATAGCTGCCATACAAAAGTTATGTCTGAAAAAAAAGTCTTAGTGAGAAAAACTTTTTGTTTCAATGTTATCGCTCCCAACGCTCGTATTTATAAGTTTTCAATGATTTTACATAATTTCAACAAGATTTGTCGAAATTGGACCACTATAGTATAGCTGCCATACAAACTGTCAGGCATATATCAAGCTCCAAGGGTATATAAACTTCGGTCGAGCCGAAGTTAGCTTCCCCTCTATTTTTAAGGGGTGAGTTCCTAGGTTTGTTCAAAAGGAATCGCGAATTTAAATTTGCGCTGACCTATATTTGATTTATAATTTGTACATTGGTAAACATGTGGCGCGCTTGTGCTGACAAAGCCGGACATTCTGAATGTTTACCTAAATTTTCGGCCTTTTTTGTACGCAAAAATTAAATTATTTTATCGTACGTAAATTTGATTAAAAAATACCGCAGCCACTATATGTTTTGTATATTGGGGGATTATTTTGAAGGGGTATTAATGAGTAATTAATAAGATATTCATGACTAAGATTCTTTTGAAAAAAAACATAAAACTCGTTATTCTTTGTGAACAAACCTGGTTTTATTAAGAGAAATGTCCTAAATACTAGAGAAGCTCGCATGAGCGAATCTTCATCCACGTCACGAACGATTCGCGAAATAAAAATCTCTATACGCACGGTTTGCATCACTTAAGGTTTTAAGAATGTTCGATTAAAGAAAAAGCCACGAATAATCACGCACTATAAAAAAAAACGATCAGGGTTTAAGTCAAAATTTTTTATTTGTTTTCAATGTAGGGGCTCGAAAACTTTGTTATTAATATTAGAAAAAAAAAATTAAAATCTTTTTAAACTAATCTTTGAAATTTCCAAATTTGACCAAACTCGTTAACCGTTAAAGCGAGCTTTTTCAAAAGTATTGAAACTTCTACATATACAAAGTTATCTTTACTTTCCCGTTTAATTTAAAAATTATAAGCTTATCAATATTATCGCATAATACATAGCATTTCTGTTAGTAATTTATATCAGCAAAGCTTGGTGAAATGTTTAACATTTGCATGAAAAACTTTCTTAAATATGGAAAACTAGATCAAAGGGTCTAGCCCGATAAGGGAAGGGGTGCGGCCTAAAGTCTGGGAATTTGAAATTTCTTTTACATTTGGATAGATAACTTCAAAACAAACTGATCTGGCCCAGTGTTGGGTCATTTTGGTGCCATGTCCTTGAGATATCGTCGAAAATCCTTTTTTTATAAGCTTTTTTTTAAATAGAAATATCTCGGGAACCAGAGTAGCTAGAGACATGAAATAAATTGCCACTGATAGAGAATTGATCAAAGAAAATTTGTGACATACACTGAAAACATTTTTTGCTATAATTAAAAGAAAACTTGATGATGGTGATGGTTTTGGCAGTTCGCGTTGGACCACCACCTTGAAACTTTTCCTGGAATTTCCTCAAACCTTAAAGCCAATTATCAAAAAGTTTGAAAAAAATCGAAGATACGCTTCCTAATGAGAAATTAAAAAATATCTATTTGCTTATTTTATTTACTCGTCATAAGTAGGAAAGATCTATTATAACCAGGGCTGCAAACCTCCTAAAAATCGGGAGGGGTTCACTCCGGGGTTCGAACCCGCGAAACTTTTTGTGTTCGGGTTCACGGAGAGGGTTCAGAAGGTCGCTGAACCTAGGTTCGGGTTCGAACCGGGGTTCAGGAATAATTTTTCTTCGCTTATTCAGCAAACATGTACGTAAGTTCAAACCAATTTAGTGCCAATTTCCCTTTTTCCAGATAGCTGCTATGTTTCAGATCTAATTTAGCTTATATTACATATGGCACTATGTAGAAGATGAGAAATCGGACCTTGAACATTTTGTTTATATATATATAGAAGTTCAGAGGCTTGATAAAATCATATTCGAACTTGGATCATCGGACTTTTCAGCGGACTCCAGGTCAGTAAATCATGAAGGAATGAGTTGAGTGATGATAAAAAATAGTCCGCAATGAGATTATTATTGTTCGTGAAGCATATCACAGTTAAAGCGAGACGGGCGTATTCCCAAGTGCACTTAGAGAGCGCAAGTAACAGCGAACAGCTGATTAATTTCTGACAGCGCAACCGTTAGGTCTATTTAATTAAACTTTTAATACAAGACACACACTCGACAAAAAGGGGGATGGTCGACTGTACAGATGTTTTAAGAACCTCCCGGTTCTATTATAAACAGGCTTTGCATATCTTCTGCAAGTTCACAGAGGCCATTGCTATGACTGTTCGGGAATTCCAAAGGCAGCACAAGTGAAAACGCTGGGAACTCCAAATCGACAGAAGACTTTGCGTGTGCGTGTGCACCTTCTTCTTTCTGTTTTGATATTTATTTATATGATATTCTTTGTGCTAGAAATACAGGACTTAGACGCACTAATTACAACGACGATCACGAAGACAACAGTCGATGGGAGTCATACAGTATTTTCAAAGATATTATTTATTAGTTCCATTTAAATATTATACAATGAAGCAAAGTGTTTCTTTGTAAGCTGTTTTTATTCCAAGGCTCAAAAATATTGGAAAAATTGTAAGAGAACATGTTTTTGAACCGAACCCTTTTCTTCTTTTTTTTGCTCCGGTTCAGGTTCGGGTTCGGGAAGAAAAAATTGTTCTGCTCCGGTTCAGGTTCGGTTCGGACTTCCCAAAAATTCGGAGTCTCCGACTCCAGAGCGGTTCAGCTCCGAACCGGTTTGCAGCCCTGATTATAACAATTTCATGAGTATTGCTGAACTTATATTCATGATGTTTGATTTACGTTCACGCACGAAATACGGACGAAGTCCGGATTACCACAGATTTGAACGAACTATAGCTTGTTTTTTTTTGTTCCTTGATAAATAAATCAATATCGCTCCTGGGTGGGGCATAGGGCGAAAACAAAATTCCTCCCACCAGGTGTGCCCAATTCAATTCCATTTTCGTCTCTTTATCTAAGTTGCGATGGGTCCGTTTGAGGACATCAAGGAGATCGAGGACAACTGCGTATAAACAGGAGGGGTAATAGAAAGCATTTTTGCAGCACGCCGATGTTTACGGCAAAGCTAGAGCTGGTACTGCCTTTCCAGCAAACGGTGAGAATTGCGTCTTCATGTAACGCCATTATCAGCTTTTTGATACCTTCTAAGATACCTCAGTTATGAAGGGAGTTCCATATGAATTCCCTTTTGATAGTATTAAATACTTGCTCAAAATCCACAAACAGTAAGTAGAATGGACACCTCCACTCCGTGGACTGCTCCACTATTATGCGCAATTTGTTAATATGGTCTACACTTGATTGGTTGGGCCTAAAACCATTTTGCTCTCGTTTGAGCAGGCCATTAAGCACGAGTGAGATTCTGTCCAGGATTATAGATGCCACTATGTTTATAATCATAACAAATAACAGATGAGACGATATTTTTTTTTTAATTTTCCAGAGCATGAATATGGTACCTATAATTTTTTTTTTTCGTTTAATGATAATTTTTTGGCAATATTACATAGAACTGGGGGTGAGCTGTGTTCCTGGTGGGGAACTAGCATGATACCTGCTGGTATGCAAATTGATTTGGGCGCATAGAGGCAAAACATCCAGATCGCGGAGTAGGTTCGTATGTCTGACCACCATACCATGGAGCATCCGCGATGCGCTGAAGTACTCGGCTTATTAAAGATTCGAGTTTCTTGAGTGTAGTGGAGCATGCATGTTTAGCAAAAAAATTTTAATTTATTTCCTTCAAGCTTTTAAGAATGGGTTTTGCTGTTTGGACGTTATGGGGAATTACACAAACCCACCTTTTATTGTTTTCCTATATGGGATCCCCAATAAATCAGAAAAAATCTATTTTGACCAATGGTGTTATCAATAGATGTCCTCCAACGGAATATATCGCCCAAAAGAAAAACAGATTCATCTCCTACAGGAACGCTTTCCTACCTACCAGAGTGACGCTATAAAAAATGTTGACTGGGTAAAAATTCCACATCCATTCAGAATTTGGAAAAAGTATAGCACACTTTTTGGGGCTTTTAATAAAACAATTTGATTTCCATCAATTGATGCGCCCCAGCCAGAAATTACACATTTGCTTTTTTTAATATATTTTTATTTATATTATATTGTTTTTTTTTTTTCATTAATATTAAGGTGTACATAGATACTTTGTTTTTGTTTTTTTTTTGCATGTTCTTTTTTTTTGTAATTATCTAAAAAATTTCATTAGTTACAATCATACAATCCTTTTGTTTTCTCTTCTTGTTTATTATTTTCTGATTTGTATGACAAATGTATGTATGTATAAAGAACACACTGCGCTTCCTCGCACAGCAGGCAAACTCCCACAGATCAACCCACAATTTGTGTTGTAAATTTCCATAAAAAAACATCATCATCGATTCCAATGCAATCAGTTGATCAGTGGAGCTTTGCCTGCACATGTCTGCGTGGGATCAAGTGTGCCCAGAGGACCCTTAAACTTAGGCTAAGCATGCAGTTTATGTGGATCATCTTGATTTAAATGTATGACCTTAGAAATATGTTTCCAATATGTCCACCACAAGTTCCCCCCGTTGTATGGTTTTGTTCTTGCGATTATAACCTAAACATGTGGAATATGGGCTTATGTATGCGTGTATGTATGCAATAATGTATTATTTATCAACGACAAGGGAGTGATTTGGTTTAGTTTTCCGCTTTTCAAGCATTTTCATTTTCTTTTTGGTTTTGAATGGAATGTGGTCCTTATTCCATATACATAATACATACATAGTGTTAAAGTAAAAACTATCCAACCGCAGTTCGGTTTGCCCTTTCGCTTGCAGTTCTGGAGTTTTTCTTTTTGGGTTTTTGTTTTGCGTTTAATATTAGTACCTAATATTATTTTGAAATTCCTTTAGCAATCGGATTTAATGTTTAGATTTGGAAATACATAACTAGTAGATGTTTGTTTGTTGCTGTAACAAATGTAATTGTAACCAAAATTATAAATTGTATATAAAAATACAAAATACATACATTAATCATTTGTTTTTGTTTTTTTTTTATATCAAATGTTCCTCAATTATTATAGTTCTTATTGAGTTGCCATATGTATATATATATATATAGTTTACTATGCTGTCTATCTTAAGATGCCAAATATATATTTACATAGTAGTGTATAAGGAAACCAAAAGTGAATCGGGCCAAAATGGGAATATATATGTATGTGGGTAAATATGGGGTAAGTATGTTAATGAATGTTGGCGGCAAATTTAACGAAATAACAAAATTCTTTGGTCGTTTTGTCGGAATTGAGAATTGCATTCAATCAGCAAACTTCCACACGAAAATCATGTCTGCTGGCTGATGCAATTCATATTGGACGGAAAACTATATATATGTATGTGTGTGTGTGTGTGTGTGTCTGTATAATAATGCATATACAAAATGTCGGTTTGGTACTAAAAAGCAATAAAAATCATATTAATAATATTCCTAAAAATGTTTTATATACGCCTTCGGGATCTTTTGTTCAGGTATAATAGAAGAAGCTTTCGAAACGAAATTTTAAACCCAATTGAATAGCATTTTCCACTGTGAAATTTGGCAAAAATTTGAGAACTAAACACCGTACTCTATCTTATTTTGCATGTTTTTTTAAACGATCCAGTCACATGACTAGTTTATGACAAATCTTAGCAGGGCTGCCAACCAATTACTGAACCGTATTTTTTTTTTTAAATTGGGACTGAGTCTTAAACCACTCCGAATATGAGAAAAAGGCTGAGACTAAGCCTGTTCCGAACTCAAATTTTTTTTGGTTCAGCTCAACAAAATTAGACATTCTAAAATCTAGAAAATTTGCTGTTATCTGTTTAATATTTTTCCTTGAAATCGTCCAAAAAATATAATAGGTTTTTATTATAATTTCTACTAAAAGACGTTTGAAATAAGCAATATTATGTTTTTTAGAACTTGATTTCACATTCAAAAGATGACGAAGTGATCTCCGCTTACCAAAGGGTTTCAAAGTGTTTTTGATGACACTGCTGAAGAATCAAACATCTTAAACATTTTATCAATGTAAACCATTTTTAAGCTATTTCTCTATTTGTCTTATCGGTGCCATCGAATCCAAGTCTTAGTTGATTAGGGCCTTAAAGTAGTTTTGACTGATCAAGAGGTTAAAAAATTCTTTGTGTTAACCTTGTGCCTAACCAAAACCTTGAACCTTAAATTTCTAAACAAATCGGGACCCTACCAAAATTGATTGGTTTCGGCAGCTCTGGTACTGAGACGCACGCACACATGCGACTGAACATGATATTTTAGTATGTCAGCAAGTCGAACTATTCAAATATGCTTTATTGATTCTGCAAAGGTGAATTTGAAAGATCAATCCAACGCTGGTTTTTCAGTTTATCTTTCAGTTGCATGTGTGCGCGCACCCTTAGAGTCCTTTTTTAACTGGTTTAAAAGCTCAAAAGCAAATTAAAAACTATCCAAATCTAGTCTTGCCACCAATTGAGTGATTTTACAATCGATAAACACATCTTATGCCTAAAGCTGTTCCAATTTCACTAGAAGATAAGATATCTTATATAAAGTGACACTAAGCTTGTGCTAACTATCGAAAAAATAAACTGATCTGTAACGCACTTCAAGTCCTCAGCTTCGGGCCAACTGGTTTTCCCTATGAAACATAACGCCGAATCCAAACCACGAAACTTTAAACATTACAAACTCACCTTCCCTATACATTTCTTGTAACATACATATGTATAAACATATGAACCCTATAGAATTTCAAAAACCGTCTTTAAATATGATTTTTGATGGAAACTAATTTGCTAAAACCTTCTTCTTGCATTTCAGCTTGCTCCTATTGTAAGAATCAAGTATGTAACGATAAAAGCTTTAAAGGATAAATAATTTCCGCCGAGTTTTAGATGCAAGACTTTTACCCAAACGCAACCTTAGATGGGAACCAGAGAACTGCAACGAACTGGACCGTGTAAGAACGTCCACCCTTGCTACAAATGCATGCCGAGTAAACTCAACGCTCGAACTCGAAGCCCGCTGAGCTAGTTCAAGAAGAAGATGAAAAAGAACTTGTATTTGCGGATTATGGTACGTCCGAGCTTGTGTATTACAAAGTTCAAAGTTAAGCAATGACAAGATCGTGCAAAAAAAAAGAGCTTGTACGTTCTGAGTCAATGATCTAGTGATCGTTTCAAGTGTGTCGAAGCAAGGTGACGAGCACAGACGAGACGACTTACTTTTAGACTGGCATAACTCAAAATAATACATTTTAAGAAAAACACGCTTAGAGTTCTCAATGGATTTAACTTAGAAAAAAAGGCTGTTTCAGTTTCAGTCAAAGCCCTTTTTACCCGCGCAACCCGGCCCGTTATTTACCTAATTTCACGACGTAATAGGTATTACAACAAACACACGCTGCATCGCACAGTGTAAGATTTTGCCAATCTAGGGGTTTTTGAAAAAAATATTTTTAAGGTCAATGAGCTTTTCGGAGTCAATTTAGATATGTTCAAATGTTACGAAATCAAGCCCAAAACAAAACAAAAAATTTTTGTTCAGAAGATAACGGTACTTAAACCGGTGCATTCGGAATGCATGCAAAATTGCATTGCACAACGAGCATCAGTTGAGAAAGTTTAGTTTTCTCAATTGGATCGTGTGGCCACTGTGAGCGGTCGAACTTATTTTTCCCATAATTGTGGAAGCATTATTGATTTTTAGCGCTATAAAGGGACTTTATAAGGGCATACAACATTTTTGTTATTTTTTGGAAATAAGTGCCAAAAAGTAGGAATATTTTTAACAATATTCTGTATTTGAGTGGAAATAAAAAGAACATTCAATCACATTCAAATCAACCAAAACATACGTATTTTGCAGAAAACTATTCTGAATCAGGATCAGAAATAAAAAGTTGTTATAATTTTGCACCAGGACCTTCAATTAAGCAATGAGTGAAATAAAACGGGCAGAGTTTTTCGAGGTTTGGGTAAGAAACGCAAAAACCGTTAAACTTAAATCACTCCTAGAGCACGTAGCGATCCTTTTGGCAATGATATTGATAATAAAAAGTTAATTTTGCATTTAAAACACATTGTGCCATGAATTTGAGTCGAGGTGGACTAAATCTAGGAGAGATGCAACAGAATTATGACCGATAATGCATGTTGGCTTCAGGGCAAAATAAAAGGCGATGCATAGGATTGATGTGGCGCCTTCAACCTCAAACCGCATCGAAAGAGCTCTAAAACTATTTTCTGATCAATCTAGTGAAGAAAGTTGTGATTCAAATTCAGATTTTTGATTAAATTTGTCAAAAAAATTTCGCCTAATCTTTTTATCAACTTTTGAGTTGTTTTTTTTAATTAAAAAAATTCTGAAAAATATGGAAATCGCTTTTTTTCTTTCAATAAATGAATTACCTTTGAAATGCATCCATTTTTATATTTGTACGGCCAATACTTTTGAAGTTACAAGCAAAAGCATGAACATTTAACAAAATTTTATTGCGGATTGTATGTTGAAAAAGTGAAAATTTTCTGGTTTTTACGTACTTTACGCCCTTTAAGGTGCCACGCCCACTTTAACTTTTTGTCCAAAAATTTCTTTGGGAAATTTTTGAACATTCAGTCCAAAGTTCATGTCGATAGCTTGAAAAATACGACTGCTATTGAATTAAGTCCCCCTAGATTGACAAAATCTTACACTGTGCATCGCGTTGATCGAAAGCAAATGACAAAAACAAGAATGTTGTTGTACCCTTTCCGTTATTTCTGCTGACCAACGCGGTACTAAAATATTATAAATTTAAAATTTTACACAAAATAGTGCACAACACAATACCAAATTTTTTTATTTATGCCAGTCTTGACGTAAGTGAACGATATGTACAAGGCAACAGTCAACTGGGGCAATCTTTATGGCTGGCGTTCACAACTGCCTACATGTGTGTTACCAAACTAAAGTATGAAACTGGATCTGTTTACTATGGGGTTTCTTGAAAGGTTGGTATCTGTATGCTGTTTATATCAAGGCACGTGTCATGCGAAAAAAATGACAATTCAAATGACAATTTAAAAAGAAACCCATACCAAATCTTAGCTAATTCAATTCTGTTTAAAATTTCGTTTTGCATAATTTCTTCCAACTTTGAGAACCTTTTCTTTTTCTCTTTAACTGTTACTTTCTGCTCTGACAACATTTAATTTGTATAATTGTTGCCTATTGAATTTGTTTTATAGTTAAAAATACACACATTGACTTATTTAAGCTTTTTAAAAGCTAATCATTTAATTAATCATAAAAATTGTTTAATTATTTTTCCCGTTTTGTTTTGCTTTTGGTTTTTGGAATTTTTACTATATACGTGATTACGTGGATTAAAGCTTTATACAACACACTGTTGAATCGTACCTTACTCTAAGTTGCATATATTGTGGTGTAGATCATTGTGATTATAGCGGCTGAGTTATATGGATTCTCCCTCCCCCCTCCCTCCCCCACAACATAATGATGAATAAAGAAAATGGAAAAAGGAACTGAAAATTATGAAAAACACTTTTTGCATTATATTTATTTTTACATAGATGTACGATTTTTGTTGGTTTTTTTTGTTGTTTGTTTTTGTTTTGTAGGAGTAAAATTTTGGGTTTTATTTGGATTTTTACATAAATAGTTTCATTTTTGTTTATTTACTGTATAAATGTGCGCTTCCATTTTGTTACTATATTTGTAAGAATTAAATTAAACTAAAATTATAAAAACAAAAACAAAACTTTGCCAGTCCAATTTGGTCCTGTGCATTGTTGTATACATTTAGGTCTAAATAAACATTAAAAAAAGAATAAAAACAACTAACAAAATAATAATTACAAAAATGTTATAAGATGCAAATCAAGTGTGAGGAGAATTGTTTGAGAAGTAAATTTTATTTATGATGGAGAAATGAAAATTATTTAGTCGGAATCTATATCCATTGACCATTAAATGTGATTACAAGTATAGAGGCCAATCGAACAAAGTTTTTTTTTAAACTAAGGGCAGGTATTTTTCGATAAGGAATTTGAAATCAATATTTGAAAAAGCTGAAATCTTAGGATTGACTCAGCTAGGTACGGACTTACATATTTTCGAGAAAAAGTAGAATGTTAGAAATCGTGCTTAATTTACCCATCAAACAATTCTCGTACATTCTGTTTTACATGTTTTAAGAAAACACTTAAAATTTTGATGGCAACTGAATGAATATAAAGCATTTTGTTTTCATTGGACTTGGATTTAAATATCAATAATTATCTTATTGTTTGTTGTTGTTGTAGGTGGTTATGATGCAGCTATCAAAATTGTTTACAAACACGTGTTAATATTAAAATGTATGCGATTTCGTTTTGTATTTTTTTTTGGGTTTTGTTTTCTTGCTTTCCTTTTTTTGTTTTACAAATTATTACATAACACGTTTAGTCATCGTTTTGTGTTATATTAGTACGAATTGTAATTTACAATGAATGGTTTTTTGGGTTTTGGTTGGTTTGTTGTTCTCGTCATACAAATTAATCAATGTTTCTTTAAGTGTTACATATGCATATGTCGTATGTTTGTTTGTATATATGTTGTTGTTGTTGTATATAAATATTTCTGTAAACAATATTTATTTTGTTCTTAATAAAAAATACGGTTTAATGTATCTGCATTCAGTACGATAAAATTGTTTCCGTTTGTGGTTTCTTTTGAAGCTTTTGATTAAATGTGTTGTTGATGCTGTTGTTGTTTTTGTTTTATTACAAAAGTTCTATAGTAATGAATTTTAAATATTATTAGTACTTGTATCAGATGTTTAATGTTTTGTTTTCTTTTGTTTTGTTTTGTTTTTACTACATTCTCTTATCATTCTTTCTTGATTCACGTTTGTTTTTAGTACTATTTATGCTACAATTTCTGTTCCTGATGTTACAAATCTTAAGAAACTTTCTTGGGTCTAAATTTATATGCTTCTTCTTTCTCATCATCATCATCATCATCATCATCGTTCGTCGGCAACATCATTTCCATTTAATTAATATGCGAAAAAGGAATTATGAATGTATATATATATATATTTACATATACATTTTGTTTGTGTGTGTGTGTGTGTATATATATGTATATATATAGTAAAAATCACAAAAATAGTTTTCTGGTCCAAATCCAGTTTAGACCAAATTGTATTCCTTAAGGTTTGATTGCAGAATCGTGTCCTTAACAGCTGCAAACACAAACCTTATATTTTCAGTATCTAGGAAGAAATTGGAAAAAAAAAAAGAAAGAGAAACATTATTAGTAAAGTAGAATTGTTGGATTTTGGGTTTTCCTTCGCACATTCATTCTTAACATTCCCTTACACTTATCGGGGAGGAGCCAAAATACTTATAAATCGATTTATCCGCTTTTGAAAGAAAATATTCAATGTTTAATAAAATGTGGAGAGTGCATTATTAAGTGGAATATACAACGGTGCGTGGTGTGGCTTTTCAGGCTTCCCTTCTTGCCAGCCAAGCTTTATGTTAGTCAATTAACATAGCATTTACAGTATGTTAAGTTAACAGAGCTGGCACTATCAACTCTACGAAACGGTAAACAATTTTGCTATAGGAGATAACTAAAAAAACTTTAGCTTTAATATTAATTTATTCTTCAGAAAAAGGTGATTGATTAGGTGACCTATGCACAGTGGTTGCGTCCATAGGCCAAAAATAAAAAAATCGATCACAAAATATTTGGATCAAATGTAGACAAATCGTCTCTTAAATGACCAATCTTCTTAATGGCAACTCGGTTTTTTCTGGAAACCTAACGGGACTCTAAAAAAATAGCCTTGAAAGCGTGAACACGTGTTCATTTTTGCCACGCCGGGCAAATATTTTACAACAAAAGCGAACTTCAAAGTGGTCAGTCGATTAATTACGTTGCCGATTTTAAGTTATGTTTATGGGATTTTGAAGTTAAAGGTATTTATTTTAAGTTCCAATATTTATAAAAGCAAACTTGTGTTGAATTAATTTTGAAATTACTGCTTTCGTTTTTTCTGTTTTTTTGTACATTTTGTGTGCGTCTTTATATTGTTTACTTGAAGTTTTAGTTGTGTTCCCCCAAAACCCCCCGATTCATTTTTTTTCAGTGGATTTGTGTGTGTCTTAATATAATAAAAAATTAAAGTTAGCTGCAGATATTGACAGATGTGTTCACAATCAACAATATACTAACACCGTCTCTTTTCTCTTCAAGGTCAAATTTGAAGCTGCTTTACCTTTTAGTTGTGCTGTGTCTTTGTGTTCGTCATTCATGTTTTGTGTTCTTATTAAGTTTAAATTATAATTTTGACTGCGCTTTCTCTTTTTCGATTTCATTTTGCTTATATATTTTCGATTATTGGTGCACAGAAAGGCGCACCAATGCAGAAAAATTACGGAAGGCGATCAATGATGTGTCAAGCAATATTGAAAATATCGGCTACATGCCCGAGATGAGCGAGTTTACAAAATGTATTGGGTACATTTGTAAAAAAATTGATGCATTTGGTACTCAATACAAACGTAAAAAAAGCATCAGTTCTTCAATATCAATCCAATTGGCCTAATGAAAAGGAAACAGTTCCAATAAAGCGTATATGTCTCAGTATGTCTCAAGAAATGGTTAAAAGTGCTCAGCGTGGACGTCTAAAAACAGATTTTAATTTTTTTTATTATAATAATAATAAAATAAAAAAGTTTGAGACCGTAAATACAAAGTTATTAAAATTTGGCCAGATCGTTTCTGAGACCTATTATCGTAAGATATGGCAAAGATTTATTTATATTATAGATGACGCATGTGAAACTAAAAACGAGTCTTTTTGGGAGCTGACATTGGATGCAAATTTTTGCATTTCGCTGCCTTTACGAGGATGCGTATACTGAAACTTAGCTATACGTTTTCTAAATTAGCTATTCTGCTAAGAGCAAAAATTTATAGATAATTTAGATGACACATGTGACGCAAATAACGATTTTTATTGGGAGCTGACATTGGATCCCAAAAAAAAATATTGTATGAGATGCGGTATCTATATACATTTGTATTGTCTTTGGATATGGTCAAGTTTTTTATTATAAGTTTAAAATATTATTCTAGAATTTTGGTAAAAATTTCATAACGATATCATTTATTATTTATTATGGCCGCGGCTTCATACAAGCCCAACCACTGTGCTATGGGGCTAATTAAACACTTTTGCGCAAAGAGCCTTTTCTGTGATGTTTCAGTTGCCACAGAAGTAAAGTTTACTGTCCTGTTTTGGAAGATAGTTTGTACTCCAAGGTAAGCTTTTAAATCAGGGGTTCTCAGACTGAGCTTACGCGCGCGCTAACTGAAATACTAATGCAAAAATAAATATTAAGCAAGAACAACAGCTACAAATTCCTGTCTCCTAAAATAGCGAACAGCGCTCGGGCCTCAGTTAGCGAGGCGAATGCCGACTACGCTTAGCAAATTTGTTGTTGTGTTCGAGTATGCGAGTGACATCGGAGAGAGAGAAGAGAGACACATATGATGTTGTTGTTGCAGGTCTGAGCGCGACAACAACAAAACGCAGAGTCCGCATATGAATTTGTTTGGCTTATGGAGCGCGTGTCTCCCATACGCGCGAGCTATTCCTTTGCGTTAGCGCAACAACAAATGCGTTGCTAGCGCAATAGGAATGGGCACCCCTGTTTTAAATAATAAACAGGAACAAATTTGATTTTGCAAATCGAAGATATCGTGAATTCGATATCATAACATAGTATCTAACGAAAGGCAGCGATAGTAGAGCATTACGTTTTTGTCAGGCGTAATACATATTTTCGACATATATAAACAAAACTTTGAGCTCTGCGCCGTTGGGTATTTTTATTTAAGAAATATCTGACGAACGTAACTGAAATCATCGATATGCCCATATATTTTTGTGACATAATTTCAATACATTTTTTTTTTATTTCTTCTTTAAGATAATGTTCCCCAAAGCAATACAGGCAGTGGATGGATTTTCTTGCTTTTTTACACCTTTGTGGTAAAGGGTTTTCTCATGCTACTTCAAAAACGTTTCAGTTGCAGTGATAACTTCATCATTTGTGCCATATCATAGTGCTTTGAAAGGCCAAAAGTCGCTGATCTATCCAGATTGTATTCGTTGTTACAAGGCGCATACAAACTGTGGGCGAACGCAGTAGGCATCGCGGGAAAAGTTTTAGATCGTGTTCAGAAGCAAAACTTATGTGGCCAGCATTCAATCTAAAACGCACTAACACACTTTTGCGTTACAGAAGGGAACACATAGCACTTCTGATAGAAGCCCTAACGGGCCATTGTCTCATTGGCAGACACGCAGTACGCCAAGGCGTAACACACCATGACTTCTGTAGAAGTTGTAAATATGAAGAAGAGGAGGAAACGGTACAACACCTCCTGTGCTACTGCCCCGCTCTGAGTAGGAGGAGACTTGGAACCCTAGGTCAACCTTTCTTTACCAATCTCTCGGAGATGTCCGAGTTAGAGATCCCAGCTTTAATACACTTTATTCTGTCCACACAATGGTTCAGTATTGACCCCACTCGGGATTAAAGGGTTTAATAGGGAATATATCTCCATGAGGCCTAAGCAGAGCTGTAATGTGTTCATTACTTCCCGTATTTAATTGCTTTTCATTACTATAAAAACAATTTTTTAGGTAATGCAAAAACAATTAATGATTACGTTTTTTTAATAATCGTAATTGTAAGGTGGAATTACGAATATTCAGTGAATATTCCAAAAATTAATTACTTTTACAATTACTTGGATAATTGTAACGGTAAAGGGTGATTATTGAGTAATTGTGCTTGAAATGTTGAATTATTTTGTATTGTGTGAAAATTATGATTTTTTTACAAATCAAGTTTGCAAAACACCAAATTTAATGGTTTGATGATCAAGGTAACAAAACCAAAACCAATATTTGGAAGAATACCGATCTTTAATGACGCCAATAGCAACAACAGACTTTCTTCAGAAAGAGAACAATGTATAATTTGGATGTCTTATTCCAGCATCAACTACCCTGGCAGTAAAGTTGAAGAGAATCTCTGATTCATCTGATGTCTTAAGCTTAAGGAGTGTTGCGACTGGGATTCTGGAAAAAGTGATGGAGCGCTTTTCTTTTTTTTCCAACTTTCGACAGAAGCAAGCTGCGCTTTAATTGCATCTGTTTTATTACCAAGCGTAAAAATGCAATGGTTTAATTGTCTTGCAAAAATTGCTTTAATTTAATTTGACTTTTCAAGCACAATAACTCAATAATCACCATTTACCGTTACAATTATCCAAGTAATTGTAAAAGTAATTAAATTTTGGAATATTCACTGAATATTCGTAATTCCACCTACAATTACAATTATAAAAAATGGTAATCGAATTTTTTTGTTTGTGAAAGTTATTGTTAGTGTATTTTTGATGCGGATTCTTTTTATTTCGAATATGATATTTAAAAAGTTGCTTCTGTCCAATAAATCACACCGAACCGTTTTTCGGGTTCAGTTTCGGTTCTGGTAAGCACCTAAGCCTTTGTTTCGGTAAGAGGTTTTGTTTTGGTTCTAATTCGGTATTTGTACCTGAATTTTTATTTCGGTATACCAGTATTTACCGGTATAAACCGGTTAAATATGATAAAAGAGCGGTTATTGGATATGCGTCCATCCAATTTCTTTGGAGACATAATACTTCTTAAGTGTAAAATTGGCTTTACGGGCCCAAAGAGCCAATCTAAGATTCATAAACACATAATAATTACACCCCGTAAAATAAAAGTTGTACCAATCAATTGTGGACACTTTGTCGAGTTTTCTGTTTCTCTTCTTTATTTTTTAACGGGAGGGTATTTTACATACCTACTTTTTAAAAATAGTGCATTTTTAATGTCTTATAATGTACGGTTGTACGGCTTAACAGTTTATCTTTACACACGGTTTTCAATTTACAATGTCTTTATATGGGTTGGTTTCTTCACGGTTTGTCGATACGGATTTTTCTTTCTGTCTCATTTTATTGACAGCGTCTGTCGTCGTCTATCTTCTACTTTCTGCTGCTTTCTACCCTGGAGAATGAGTATTAAAGACAAACTTTGCTTAGTCGACACCGATTCTGTCAAAAATTAGTCTCTAACGTTTATCACAGCGATGGCCCTTGATTCTTTCCAGGGGGCGAAAGCATTTCGCTAATCACACGAAAACTATCCAAATGCTTGCCGAAGCTGAAACCGAAAGAGCAGAAAGCCGTCATTCGCTCGCTAGAGCTCGAAGCAAATTCACGCAGCTTTTTTTTCGCACACCAATACTCTCTCACTTTTTGGCATCGCCAGCGCAGGTCATCGCTGTTTTAGCACCAGCAAAATTAAGAGGCAGTGCCAATTTTCTCTCTAATACTAATTGCTCCATGGTTCTACTCTCGGCTTCGTCATCGTCCATTCTCATACAGAGTGTGACCATCATTCGATTCTTACCATAACCTCAACACTAAAATATCGATACATTTATACATCTTGGTGGTCGTTTTAAAATAATTCTAAAGAATCAAATTTTAAAAACATATTAAGCTAATGAAAATCGGTCAGGACTGATGCCATTTTGACATTTGTTTGAAAATACTGATCTACTTGTATATTCCTGCCTCTAAAGATTTTTGCGGCTTTTCTCATCTCGTTTAACTTGAAATAGAAATGGACAACACAAGTACTTTTCGGTTCTGAGGTTAGGATAATTTCCACATTTAGCAAAATATATTACCTTTCTTATAAAAGCTCGACTTTAATTGATTTCTGTGGGTTATTTAGTGCAATTTTGTATTCTTTTGCAGCGTTTGTTAAGTCGATCCACGTGATACGTGCTATAAATTTAGTTGTTCTCTAACTAATAACCAAAGCTATGATCCCTTTTCAGCGTTGTTGAGCATCCAAGATTTACGCTACACAATATTATTGCCTCCTGGCTAATACTAAACTTGGTGAACAGCACATTTTGTTTGATTTATTCTAAAGTGTAAAACTATGATCGTGCTGGCATTTTCAATATCGAATTTGTCCTCGCTTACAATAATAAACACATAAATATTAATTTTTATTAAAATTTCTTCAAATTAGACAACAAATAAAACAAAAAAAAATATTAAGAAAAGAAAAATGGGATACAATTCATTTAAATATTTTGGTTTCTTCTTTGCTCTGGTGGTGGTCTCCTCCCCAAGTGGAAACGGTTTTTTTAACCCAAATTGAATTCCTTAAGTGCATTTTGCATAATTGTATCTTTGACAGCGCAGAACACAAGTTTGATGTTTTCAGTATCTGGTTTCCAACGCAGCACGAATTCATATATGGATTTTTATTTTATTTCAATTTCGAAAATTAAGACTAGCAAAACTACGGCATTTGATGGTCAAAAGCGAAATGATATAATTTACCTTTTTTTTAAACGATTCATAAGGCTGTAAAAATCAAATTTAACTCCACACACACACACTCCCAAACGCTCACATACACACACACACATACACTCAGTCTGGCTAAACACTTACCTGTAGCACAGGTGAAATGAGAATAGATAATTTTTTCAGAGTCTGGATTTAAGTCTACAAACATTCGCAGTATAAACTCTCGGGCTGCTATTGCATCTCGCTGTGGACCTGTTGGATCAAAAGAGAAACATTTTGTTGATCTGTGATAAACTAGCGACAACTACAAGCATTAAGACTACAGGATGTGTGGCATTAATGGAAGAAGCCTTCTTTTTGATAAAGAACAAAAAGGATTTAAACCTGTGGCCGTGGTAAAATGGGAATAGCATTGACGCTCAGGATCTGGATTGGCGGCCAAGTATTTTTTCAAAACAAATTGCTTGGCTGCAGCATGATCTTGCTTGGGACCTGGGCCAGGTCAGGTAGGTGGCAAATAAAATCAGAAATAATTATGGCAAAACATGCAATTCACCGCCATAACTTACCATCATATTCAGGAAAATAGTCTACCAAATGCGAATACATAATCTTCTCCTCCAACAAATCCTTCTTGTTCAGGAAAAGAATAACGGATGAATTTTGGAACCAGGGGTAGGTAATAATAGTTCTAAATAAAGCTTTGGACTCTTCCATTCGATTCTGTGGGCGAAAAGGCAGAAAGTAGTAAATAAAAGAGTAATTCATAAAATTTGCTTCCAACTCACCTCGTTATCAGATTCAAATAAAATTTGATCATATTCCGATAGCGCGACCAAAAATATAATTGAAGTCACATTCTCGAAACAGTGGATCCACTTTCTTCGCTCCGAACGCTGACCGCCCACATCGACCATTCTAGACACAAAACAGAGAAAATTGTTAGAAATCAAGTAAAAATATGATAAAATAAATTAATGTAACCATTAAAAGCAAACTACAAGCTACCAACATACTTCGATTATATACATACTAGCCAAATGTGGTTCAAGCCTTTTTGCAAACATTTTTCAAATGGAATTTCTATAGATACCTAAACACAATGCCATCCAAATCAAATGGATACTCAAGTATGCCTGTTGTGGGCACACGAGCACGCAGAATATCCTGCTCAGTGGGCAAATAATCAGCTTGCTCAATACGCTCAAGATCGCTTAAGTAACTAGGTAAAGAAATTTTGAAGGAAAAATATAAACAAATCCAAAAAATGTTGGAAAACTTTAACCGTATCAGTCCGAAAAGTAGGAGAAGGTTTAGCAACTGTTTTGATATGTAAGTAGGTGGTTTAGCTCACATTTTTTAAAATCTCATGATTGTAAAATTCGAATAGCCTTGGAAGTTGGTACTTTGAACATTTGAACTATGCCAAGCAAAATTCGGTTTCTATCTAGTTTTCCATTATAAAACCACAAACATTGTTATCGGTCGGAAACACCCTGACCGTTCCCAAATGCAGAAAAGAGCAGGTGTGAAAGTGGCTCCTGATTCTGGGGTTTGAATCGAATTGTAAATCTTTGTTAGTAATGACTTTTTGAAACCTAATTCAAACTGGACACCACTTTTTGGTACAAGGTTTGGTTCAAAATGACTTTGGACCATGTTTTGAAGAAATTGCAAAAATTTCATAAAGATTTATTGGTTGTTGAGATCGGGATCGACGGGGTTAGGGTTTAACACACAGTGATTAGTAACGTTTATTCAAGTGTATGACAACATGTGTCATATCGTAGGTCCACATCTTTGAGATTTAGAGTCTTTGGTTTAACGTTATGAACAAGCACTTAAACAGCGAATGATTAATGATTTTACAAATGCAATCACTGTAAATCATCATATTCAGGAGAAGAAGAAGAAAGTGTTGATAGACACAATGAATGAATCTTTAAACCATTGTTTTTAGCATCATTTAGTTGATCTTTCGATTAAATTCTACGAGCAATGAGAATATTTGAAGGATACTTTTTAGGCAAATTCGAAGAATCGTTCAAAAACAAATGGAAAAGAGCCATAGTCCAGAGTTGATAGACTAAAATGATTAATTTGGAACTGATTTCTCATCGTTATATCGGTAGTATCTGGGAATGACAACAGTAAGCCAAAGCTAAAAAGGTTGAAGGTTCTACGACGGGTTTCAAACCAATTCAATTGATGAGAGCTAGAGGTGAAGTCATTCACGTAGGCTGCCACTTTATGGTGAAAAACACTGAAAATAACAAAGGGGATGTCAATGTGAAAAAAATTAAATAATTTTGGTTCCAGCAAACCGAGAAAGGAGGCAAGTTTAGCAGCATGCAGTAAACCAGGGTTCCCCCAAGTAGAAAGAGGACATAAAATTCTCTTTATCAGTGTTGCTCGGCGATATACTGACGAGGAAGGAATTGTCTTGTAACGTTCACTATGACTGACTTTTAGACACTTGGTGAGCAATGACTTCGTCAAGCATTCGGTTTTAATAAAGGGTGATTTTTTAGCTATTATCTTTTTGGCAACACTGGTTTAAACAGCTCACACACGTTTCGTGTTTTGTTTCACTGTCAAACATCTTCAGTTTGGTCTATAATTTAAGCATGAATCGTCTTACAAACGAACAACGCTTACAAATTTTTGAATTTTATTATCAAAATGCGTGCTCTGTTAAGAAAGTTCAAGTTAAGAAAGCGACGAAGCTCATTTTTGGCTCAATGGGTACGTAAATTAGCAGAATTGTCGATTTTAGAGTGAATATCAGCCAGAAGCATTGCAAGAGCTACCAATGCATCCAGAAAAAGTCAGTGTTTGGTGCGGTTTATGGTCTGGACCGTACTTCTTCAAAGATGATGCGAATCGTAACGTAACTGTGAATGGTGAGCGCTACCGTGAGATGATATCCAACTTTTTTTTGGCCAAATTCAAGAGCTTGACTTGCATGACGTGTGGTTTCAACAAGACGGTGCCACATGCCACACAGCACGCGCAACAATGGACTTATTGAGGGGCGAGTGCGGTGAAAATTTTATTTCACGTTTGGGATCAGTCAATTGGCCCCCCAGATCGTGCGATTTAACACCTTTAGACTATTTTTTATGCGGCTATGTTGAAGCTCATGTCTATACAGACAAGCACGCTTCAATTAACGCATTGGAAGACAACATTAAAGCATTTATTCGCCTTTTTACTCTATATGTATATGACTCATATGAAACTGCATAATTATAAATCAAAAATTAATTATTCTTAATTTTTTATACACCACAGCAGGCTTTGTGACATATCTACTGGCACTTCTCTCGCGTGGTGAATTTCTGGAGACTTTACATTGTTAATTATACCATGGCTTTAACAGTATGCTACTTTCTCTTGATCTCTATCAGGGGAAATTATTTCCCATCGTTTGTTTTTAGGCAATATCCGACCTTATGGCTTGGTATGTTTCAACATGCTTGCGTTAAAAAATGGTAGATAACTTTTAAACAATTAAACCAAAACCATGCAACAAAATTCACGTAAATAACTTAGAAAATGGGTCGCACCTAAATCTGATTTCTTCTAAATCAAAAGGATACTCTATGATCCCCGTTGTCGGCACACGAACTCTTAATATATCTTGCTCAGTGGGTAAATAAGCAGGTTGTGCCACTCGATCGAGATCCATTAGATAGCTGTGTATATAGAAAATGAGTGTGGATTATGGTCTTCAGTCCGTCTACTTTTCTCCAAGTCTTGTCTGTTAAAGGATCAACGATTAACTCACTATTTGGCCGAATCTGTCAACTGATATTCTCTACGACGATCATAGCACTCCTGTATGCCAGCATCAGCCCACAGCGTCTTGATGGCATTCAAATAGGGATCCTCGAAAGTGGTGACTGTCTCATAGTCAATGCTCATGACCAGATCACCGAGTTCCTGTTTACAATAAGCTGTTAGTCTGGGAGTAACATTTAGATCCAAATTAACTTACGCTATGCTCGCCCACTCCATAGGATATTTTCAGCATATCCATGGCTTTGATCATGGACTGCATCGCCATGAATATATTCTGAAAGACCAGTTTGATATATCCACGCTTATCATCGTCTGAATAGCCACTGCCGTGAATAATACGCATCTGTTTGATGAACGTTGACTTGCCCGACTCGCCAGTTCCTGTGCGTAAGGTGGAAGGTGGAATTATGTCAATCTTCAACTGTAATCACTACTGAGACACTTGTCTGGCTTCGATTTCGTTGCAGCACACATCTAATTAGCAACCCACGAGGCCTGGGCAATTGCATTATCTCTCTCTACTCACCCAGCAACAACAACTTAAGCTCACGTCGCGCATCCCTTTTGTCGCGGCGCAATTGCTTCTCAATTTCCTGATTGATGCGCTTTTGTTCCTTGGCCTCTTCCGATAAACAGCACTCCATGCTAACTAGATTTGTGGACGCTTGCGCGTTCTGCCTGCAATTCCTGATCTGGGCTCCGTCACGCTACGTGCAAAATATTGGGAGTTCCGTTTGTATATAGCTATATAGTCCCTTGACTTTCGATTTATGTTTGCATTTGTACTTTGGCGTTGAGGATGGGACGACACACACGACACACTCTTCCTCAGGCTCACTTTGGCTATTGCTTTCTTTGCTTCAAAGGCTTAAGTTTAGTTAGACGAATACACCACATCGACGAGTTGATCCAGAAACATCTGCAAATAAGACAAAGAGAAAGGAGGTTCAAGTTAGTTACTAGAGAATGCAGCAAATGATTTTCCAACACACAGACCAAACACCAAAGTTGTGTGCCCAACGAGCGCTCGGTACGTTGTGTTCCATATCAAGCAACAACATTTCATATTTGCCCAGCAAATTCTACACTTCTGGGTCTCTGCCCCTGACTTTGGCTTGACTATATTGGCCCTGGCAATGGTCTTGGTTTGTTCCTCAATGCGCATGATCACCCCGGCGGAAGGTGGCAACAGAGAGACAGATTCAGGAAGAGCCTTCCACCAAGTTCATTGCAAGAAAGCTGATTTTGGTAACTATAGGGCTTCACATCGCAGTCGCAAGTTCACGAAAGTGTGCTTGATGTGTGTGTGTGTGTGTGCGCGTCATTAGAGTGAACCAAAAACATATAAAAAAAAAAATGATACTCCAAGGGTCGATTTCTTATCAAACAAACTTACAAAGAATAGAGCAAATTGTAAGTTCACCTACAATCGAAATATAAAAACAATCAGTTGTTGGCCTTCATTTTCCATTAGGATTTTCTTTCGCTTGTCCTCTTAACACTTTGTTGAGCACTTGAGCACTTGGGGAAAAGTGTAAACATTTTTAACAACAATTTACTCTGAACAAATTGTGCACAGCTTGCTCGACCCAGGCCCTGACTACGAAAAGTCGGGCACTTGTACCTTATAGAGACCTGCACGAGTAAATAAACGAGAAGGCCAAGCTAACTTCGTCTTTGCCGAAGTTTAAATACCCTTGCAAATGTTTTAATACCACAGAGTTTACGAACGTCAGCATTAAAACAAATCATTTTTCTGATAAAACCCACTTTTTGACCGATAGTTTCTATGGCAGCTATAAGATATAGTCATCCGATTTTGACAAAAACTTCCAAATCTGTGTAAAAGCGTATAAAACTAATAATTGGCGAAGCGGAAGGCGTTTACATTAAAAACAAAAAAGTTTTCTCACAAAGACCCACTTTTCGACCGATAGTTCCTATGGCAGCTATAAGATATAGTCATCCGATTTTGACAAAAACTTCCTAATCTGTGTAAAAGCGTATAAAACTAATAATTTACGAAGCGGAAAGCGTTTGCATTAAAAACAAAAAAGTTTTCTCACGAAGACCCACTTTTCGACCTATAGTTCCTATGGCAGCTATAAGATATAGTCATCCGATTTTGACAAAAACTTCCAAATCTGTGTAAAAGCGTATAAAACTAATAATTGTCGTAGCGGAAGGCGTTAACATTAAAAACAAAAAAGTTTTCTCACAAAAACCCACTTTTCGACCGATAGTTCCTATGGCAGCTATAAGATATAGTCATCCGATTTTGACCAAAACTTACAAATCTGAGTAAAAGCGTATAAAACTAATAATTGGCGAAGCGGAAGGCGTTTACATTAAAAACAAAAAAGTTTTCTCACAAAAACCCACTTTTCAACCGATAGTTCCTATGGCAGCTATAAGATATAGTCATCCGATCCGGTCGGTTCCGACATATTATCAGTGTGCAGTAAAAAGAAGACTCTGTGCAAAGTTTCAGCTCGATAGCTTTAAAACTGAGAGACTAGTTTGCGTAGAAACAGACAGACGGACAGACAGACAGACGGACAAACAGACGGACGGACAAAGCTCAATCGACTCAGCTCGTCGCCCTGATCAAGAATATATATAGTTTATAGGGTCGGAAATGAATATTTCTATGCGTTGCAAACTTCTGGGCAAAATTATAATACCCTTTGCAAGGGTATAAAAAGTAATCGATAATTACTCGCCGAGTATGATTACAAATGAATACGATTACCTAGCTGTCAATTTGGCACCGTACTCATGTTTACTTTTCAGGGTTCGGAATCGCCCTTTACCTGCAGCTTTCGAGACTGACGGCTTATTAAATAGCGAAATAATACCAAGTTAGTTGGGTTAGTTATGTTGCAATGGTTAGAATAGGAGAATCCTATTTCTTTACTTAGGCCAATGAAGGCCCGTTGTGCTACCATATAACCCTTTCTACGCTGTCCACGTAGAGGGAGGGTCTTCCCCCGTTAAACCATTTAGAAAATAGTAGAAATTTGAGCAGCGAGGCTATATCTATTTCAGAGATGTCCGAGAGTGTTGTACACACTCCTCCTCGTCCACTGAGCTGCAGCTTCTACAGTAGTCATTGTGTCTGATGCCAAGCCTAGCGGCGTGTCTTCCTATTAGGCAGTGTCCAGTAAGGGCCCCTACTAATAAAGAGATATTCACTCTATCTTGACGGAGTAAAGCCCTAGATTTTTTAGTATTAAGGGTAGGCCATGTAAGCCTAGATATTTCACATGTGTGAATTGTTTGCCATCGATCCATGGTTATTCGATAGGTAGTTTCCTTTGTTTGTAGCTTAAAGGTCGCAAGAGGCACGCCTATGTTGCTCTTATCCGGTAGGAGCTGCGTGATGGTGCCAAGTCTAGCGAGGTGATCGGCCATCTCGTTGCCTTCTATGTTGGAATGTCCAGGCACCCAAACGAGATTAATTTCAAAGTGCTGAGCCATCTCATTAAGAGATCTGCGGCACTCTGTAAGAGTTTTGGTGTTGTTAACAAAGCCGTCAAGGGCTTTTAATGCAGCTTGACTGTCTGAGAAAATAAATACTTTACTTCCTGGGATTGCAGTGGTTTCCAGAAGGTTGGAAGCCTCCTGGATGGCCACAACCTCTGCCTGGAAAACACTACAATGAGCGAACAAAATATGTGTCTTTCTTTTAAATACGGCTGGTTCGATTCAATGGTTCATAGGGATTTTACACCTTCTGATTGGTTTAAAGCATTTTGGAGCGAAGCGAATCGGTATGGTTAAATATACTAAGCATAGGTCAAAAGAATAGGAAAGCCATAGTTAAAAGTTACATCTTTCATCAATCAGGTGAAGGAGCAGATCGCCGAACCTATAAGTATTTATCTTGTCTTCTCAAACCCATGATTATGTTATGTGATTAGCTATTTTAAGGATCTTTTAATTTTTCCGTTTGGGCGTAAAAGCTCAAATAAGTTGTATGTTCGGTTCGGGAGAGCGATTATTTAGCAGTGTTAAGGGTCCTGGCTTCAATTAAAAAGGTTTTAGATCTGGACTGAGTAATTGTCTAGTATGGGGACCTTAAATCAGAAAATTTAAAAAAAAATTCACATCGATGGACTGCGAGTTATGAAGTATTTTTTTGTACAAAATTGGGATTATCCCACGGTTTCTTTTTAAACGAATTTTGAAATTTTAGTGTGCTTGTTTTTTCTGCCTTTAGAAAATAGTTTTTACACATCTTGTCACCTTTAGCAGCTATTGGCGCCAGCTGTGAAGTAACTGGCCATGAAAAAGCAAATTCGGCGTTCAACTGTAGGTTCCTTTCTCTTGTGCAAAAACTTTCATGCGTTTTCTCAATTCCACATCGGTTTTCGCACAATCGTTCGAATTGGCCCGGTTTACTTTTACAAATTTCTATGAAAGGTAGCAAGGAATTCTATGGTTACTAAATCAAGGCTTTAAGGGAAACGAGTCAGCCGACAAACTGCCAAGACAGGGCACTACCACTCAGCTCCTCCCAGACAAGAGCTTGATAGGGATGCCCCTAGCCTCATTTAAACTTCTTACAAGAAATGAAACGTGGCGCCTGGCTACAGAACGATGGAACAACCTAGCTTAACTCACGTGGAAAACGTTCAACCTAAAACGAACCAACAGTCTTCTGCGCCAAATTAGAGAAAACATATCAATTCATATTGGGGCCCTAACGGGTCAGTGCCTCATCGGCAGGCATGCAGCACGCTTGAGCGTAACTCACAACGACTTCAGCAGAAGCTGCCAATGTGAAAAAGAGGAGAAGACATTACTACATCTTCGTTGCCATTGCCCAGCTCTAAGTAATAGGAGACTCAAAACTCTTGGTCACCCATTTCTACTCAACCTCTCGGAAGTATACGTTATTGAGATTCCATCTCTTCTAAAATTCTTAACGTCGTCACAATGGTTCAGTCGGGAGGAACCTCCCCTGGCTTAAATAGAGAATAATATGGTATCGCAATAGGCCTATCTTGGCCTAAGTGTAGCCATCTTAACCTAACCCTAACCTAACCCAAATCAAGGCTTCCGTTTTCTACGAATTGAATACACTTGATCTGTCGGATTCAACTGCTTAAGCAATTCCGCTTTTAACTAAACCGGATCTAGAAACCGTAGATCTGAGTGTCGACGTACAAACGTTTAGGCCTTCTAGGTTTTTGAAAATATTTTGAAAGGATAGATCAGGTCTGACAAAATTATGGTCGAATATGGGCAGAAATATTTGTCATTTTATCATGAGTTGACTAGCCCCCGATGACCAGGGTCACTCGTGCTTTTTACACACACAATTTAAGAGTTGTGGTCAGTTTGTTTTGTGAATTTATCATGGGTTGACTAACGCCAGCTGGCGTTAAGCTTTACCCTGACAAATTGTAACAAATTATTGTGCAAAATTTAATCATTTAAAGCAGGGCCAAGGCCACTCGTGATTATCACAGAGGCGCGTGCCGAACATAAGTATGAGTGTGTGAAAAATAATCGGATGTGGTATTTCGTCTTTACCAAATAATCGCCCTGATAAAGAGCAGAGTCTGGCGGGTTTCTTCTTCTGTTTATACCAGGTGCCGGCAAAACACACTTGCTCATTTTGGCGATACGTGTGTGTGTTTAGCAGCTTTATAGCAGAGTTCACCAGGCATAGCCCAAGCATAGCACGAACATACTCGCCAATTCACACCGAATGCTTTTGGAAGTCACTGCGAGACAGAGAGAGACACAGTTACATTTTAGTGCTCTCTTCTTGGGGAATCCTGCTTTAGAGCGCGCTCATTTAGAACTTATTTTTTGTTGCCAAACAGAGCATTTTAAGCTTGTATACTGCAGGTGTAAGTTGTGTTGTATACACAGTAGGTAAGAACGTGCCGGATTTTGGTGTATACAATAGAGCTCTGCGGCAGCGAAACACCGACAATATGAGAGATTTCACTATGCTCTTTTGCACAACAACGAAGTGCTAAATGAGCGTGGCTAAACACACACACGCAACGCCAAATGGACATTTGTGTTGTGTGTTTTGCCGGCCCTTGATTTAGAGTAAAGAAAATTAATCAGAGACCAATTCAATGAGATATTTGTTGACAGAAGGGAGTCACAGGTCAAATTACCGATATCGTGGAACTTAACGCAAAAACGCCATTCTGATATATCCTCTGGGTTTATGGGAAATTTTTGAAATCCAACTATCATCTTTGAAAAAAGGGAAAAAGTGCTCAAAACAAACTTTCTGAATACCCCATAATCGTAAATATTTAAAACAAACACAAATCACATAAGTCAAGTGTCATAATTTTTCGTGCCGGGCATCTAGCTGAAACAGGGGATCTCTTTAGATTTATATTAATGTCTTACAATTTCTCAAATTTATCAAACCACTTTACCCACAAACTCGAGCACTTTGAAAACTTCAAGCAGTTTGCTTCACCGCGATTAGTCCAGTCTAACCAACTTAAGCTATATATTTTTGATTTCTATTTCATTCCGATTACCTCATTTCCCGCCGACATATAGAAAAATCCATGCTGACCCCTTGGCTTGTTAATCTAACAATTTTTGGCTCACTTTAATGCGTCATGCATTCATTGCTTGGTCTAGGGAGAGTGTTTTGAGTGTTTGCTAATCCAATTGTAGGCGAACACATAGACACAGCAGCAGGGCGGGGGAGCAACTACTACCACCACCATCACATGGGCATATGCAGAAGAGAAATATCGATGGTAGAACCAGAAATATGTGGATATGTGCATTTGTGATTTGTGACAAGAAATCGAGATTAGTTTTCTTTTTTTTTTTGTGGGAAAGCGAAAACCCAAAGCTAGGAAATCTAATTAGCAACAGTTAGCCAGATACTTGGTGAGTTTTAGCCATATTATCAATGGGCTTAGAATTTTCGCATTGGTCTGTGAGAATTCTTCACATTTGGCCTTGTTAGAAAATCTGTACTCCGGCTTATCTCTATGGCAGATGATAAAGTAGTAAAGAGATAAAAAACTGCTGATGGGTTTACTTAAAAAACCAAGTTGATAAGACTGAGTACAGCTACTGGCTGGCAGGAATGTCAGCAATTACTCATAAAAATATGGAAATGAGCTTCCTACATTATTCATGAGCTCTTATCGAGAGCTCAATATTAGAGCTATTTTGGGATCAATCGGGCAACAAGTGGTTAAACCGAAAAAATTATACTTACGCATTAATCTATATGTTTGTAAATGAACGTAAAGTTCTGACGAGATTGGGTGCCCTTTTTGTGTGGTTGTCGTTTAATTTGCTAGCCCTAAGTTTAAACAAACTTGTTGTTTTCTTCGTTTTTGTTATCCCTGCAGTGATAGTTGTAGTGGGATGATGTGGGATGCTGTGGCTGCTCTCCTCTTCCTCTGGGTTGGGTTGCCTGCCTCCACAATGTGGATTTGGTTGTTGGTTTAGCGGTTACTTTTGTTTGTTTTAACGGCTGCTTAGGTTATTTAATAAGCATATCGTTAGGTTGGTTGGTTTAGTTGCAGTTTGGAAAACATTTAGTTTTAAGGAACGTGTGTAGTTTGGTTGATCAATTTGCGATTTTTGTTTAATAAATGCAACAAAGTTTCAACAAAAAAACCGAAAGAATTTTCTTAAATTTTTTCCTTTTCTGTAGACGAGCACACGAAAATTTTGTTGTGGTTTTTTTCTTGTTGTTTACTTTTCACGCGCAACACTTAAAGGCTCCCTTTGTATTTAATTTTCTGCATACTTTATGCTTCTTATATTTGTTTATTTTTCTGTATGCAGTGGAACTGCAAAAAAAAAGAGATAGAGAAAGGGAGAGGGTGTCAGAGGGGGGGGAGAGAAAGAGAAGACGAGAGTGTAAAAATTATAAATTAATTGCACTCAGCCAGCTAAAGTAAACACCATCCACCCTCGCGAAACCACTGCCCCTTTCTGAGCAAAACGGACCCTTCGGGTAGCCTGTTGGCTAACATAAATTAATAAGGAATCTGTCCTAATCCTTCATGAGTCGAGCTTAAGAATCCTCCTACTCACACAATTTCCCGGCACTGCTTTATCGGTCTAATATGAGTGGCCGCTGTATATCGGCCGTGCAAAAATATCGATATTATTTGCCATCCCTAAAACGAATACACACAGAGACCGACGGGCGAGGCCAAAAAAAAAAAAAACGAAAAAATGTTGGCTTAGCAAATATGCAAAAACACACAAGTTCAATCACTTTTCCAGCTTCTTAGTTGGTAATTGGATAGGCTTTTTTCTTTTTCCGTGGGTCCGGGAACTTAATTTCTTTATACACTTGATTTTTCACCCCGAATTGCTGGCCGAAGTTGGAGCGACGTTTTTGTTTGGTAACTCACAACATATTTGATTTTGCATTGTTCGCTAACGTTAGAGGCACGGCCCGTAGTGACGTTTGTGGCTTTGGTTAGCTTTAAAATGCACAATTATTTACACTTTTTATTTTTTTACGAAATTCTGCGAACATACATGTCCAGATGCAGTATCGATAATTTTTACTGTTGCAGCCCTTAGGAGTGTGTCAGCTAGAGCAGAGACAATTGCACTGAGTTCGTGATAGTTTGAGCAGGCAATCACGAACGATGAACAATTAAGTTGGTATATTAGGGACTGAGTACTCTTTTTTCCAGATAGCTATATGTCTAAAAATCTTAAAATAAACTCTGTTATTTGTTAGTTTATGTTGAAGATAAGAAATCGAACAAAAAATTAAAAGTTGTGATCTTGCAGTAAGAGATTCAATTAACTTTGCAAGGCAACTTTTGGCTTTTTGGCGACGCTACGGAGTATACGAGGTCTGCTTATTTTGTCGAGCAGTTAATTAAACCTATCGAAATCAGGGTCGCCTGCCAGTTAAATTATTAAAACCCTTATATTTTAAAAGGTGAACAAAATTTCTTCGGCAGGTTCACTCACTGATTCATTACTTTATTATGTATCGATATATATCGATATGGCTTATCGTTACGTAAATACGCACCATTGTAACCGCAGGCCGATTAAGCACAAATACCAAACTTTAAGCACGGTCACACTTAAGCTGCGTGCAGCGCTGCCAGCTTATCAAACATAAAGCTCAACAAAGTTCAAAGTTAGGCGCCAAGATTCGAATTAACTCTCCTTGCACTGGGATAGTCCACTTAACCCTCCGAGTGAAAAACACTAAATAAACCATTTTTACGAAACTTTTCGGAAGTAATTTCATCAAGTCCAAGTTGTTATCTTCAAAACCACAAATCCCATTGGGAGCCATGAAAACCACAATTATCGTTTTGTTTAATCTATGTTTTATTTGCTTTTTTGTGGTAAATTATTATCATTTTGTTCAGTATGTTCATGCGATAAATAAATGTTTAAATTAATTAAAAATTAATCATAATTTACAATGAAGAATTGAAACAATAATTGCCTTAAGGGGAGGGAAAAACAAAAGGATTTGGTTCGGATTCGAATCGTTATCTGGTTAGTGACTGAGTGACTTATATGGTGTGGGGGAAGGGGGACTGGTGTTTTTTGTGTTAAATATAAAGCTGGAGCTGAACGTTCCGTTTCGAGAGTTAACAAACTGAATTAAAAAACCAATTTCATGTGTCATACCCATGGCATGATCAAAATGGTACTCCAAACACACACAATTGACTATAAAAGACTCGTACTACAAATACAAAATGTTGCTTCCATTCATCATAATTTGTTGTTGTTGTTTCCTCGCTATCGAGTGATGTGAGTTTAGATACATTTGTTTTGTTTTTGTTTCTGTTTTGTTCGTATTAATTATGAGCACAATAATAGTTTTTAACAAATAATATATAATAATAATAATATGTATGTGTATGTAGATTTTTGTTTTGTTTTCAACTTAGAACTAAAAAATAATTGTTTTTTGAAACATTTTTAAAATATATGCATTTGCCATCGTTTTTTTTTTGTTTGTTTAACAATAATATTTAAAGTTTGGGAAGCACTGCTTTTATTGCCTTACAAATCATTAATTTAATAAACAAAAACATTCACAAAGAAAACACAATTTAAAAAAATATTAATTTTGACGCAGCGCTTGAAAAAAAAGTGGCCAAAAGTTTACAAAATTTCCATGCTAATTTTGCCTCCTTCAAATGGGACGCGTAAAGTTGGCGGGGAACAGACCCTTCTCGGTGGTGCCCTCCTTTTGACCCATTAGCCAGCCTTCTTCCTGTAAATTGGCAATAAAAAACTGAACTCAATAAAGACAAGAAATGTGTAGGAACTTGTACAAGAGGGGAGGGGGGTTACTAGCGCAGGCAAATCCTAACAGAGTTTTCCCACTTGGAAGTCACAAAAAGTTTTACCTGATCCTCGGGATCGTCGTACTCAATAACGCGTATGGTATCGCCAATTTCAAAGCTCAGCTCATCCACATCCTCTTTCACATAGCCATAGGTGGCCTTCACACGATACAGAACGCCGGGTGGCAAATCAGCAGTATTGGCATCTGTATTTGGAGAGAACAAGTGAAGGAAATTGGATTAATAAGGATTTGGTGGGTGAACTTAGATGGACTTTTAGTAGACAAAACGCACGCAAGAACAGTCAGTTAGTTTCAAAATTAACAACAATTGCCAAACAAATTTCACAGGCCGTTTGCGGTTAGTTTTTCAGTGCAAAACTGGAAGGCTGAAGGAAGCAGCGCGAACGTGCAAGCAGATTGATGATGTGTGATGGGTGTAAGAAAATAATGATAACCTGGATAAGCCCACATATCTAAGAAAGGTGAGGTGGTCAAGTAAATACATACGAGATTCCTATAATTTCAAAATGAGAAATAAAATGTAAAAGCATAGAATGAGTAAATATTGGATACTTAAAGAAATGGAGAGATATTCCTTGGCAGACTATTGGTTACAGATTTCAACACTAACGAGAGCGTAAGTTAAAGTCGGCTCTAACCGACTTCGATATACCCGTTACTCATGAAAAAACATGTTTAACAGTGTTCCTGCGTTCCTTAGGGTGACCATCCGAAAAGTATGCAACATTTTTTTAGGGTGGGAGGGGGCTAGCGGGGGTCTTAGTTCACTTTTTTGCTCATAACTTAAGGAACCGTTCATCCGATCTTTATTATTTCTTCGGCAAATCGATTCATTTTGCTAATTACTAACTATCTTTTCCTTCATTCCCAGTGACCCTTTTTAATGCAGATTCGTGACAATGCTAACTTTCACAAGTTGATTTACACAAGATCGATCTACCATCTCGTGTTCGTCGTAGAATTTTTGCATGGTGTTAGGTTAGGTTGCGATGGCTGAGAACGACAAGACGATCCCCACTTAGGCCACTATAAGCCCATTGCGATGCCGTGTTCATTTCCTGTTAACCCTTTTTAACACTGAGGAAGATCCTTGGTTCTGAACTATTGTGTGGATAGAATAAATTTTAGCAGAGCTGGGATCTCTAGCCCGGATATTTTTAAGAGCTTGATTAATAAAGCTACACCAAGGGCCCAAAGTCTTCTTCAACTTTAAGCGGGGCAATTGCAGAGAAGGTGTTGTACCGTTTCCTTCTCTTTGTCATTTCTGAAACTTCTACAGAAGGCATGGTAAGTAACGACTATGCGCGCTGCTCATTTCCTTCTATGTTGCGGTGTCCAGGCACCCACATTAGTTGTATACTAAAATGTCGTCCGATCTCATTTAGAGATAAGCCACATTACATAAGTGTTTTAGCATTTTTAGTAAGTGATAGAAGTGCTTTAAGGGCGGCTTGACCATTTGAATATTAAAAAACGTTTTCCTTCTTTGACTGCGATTGTGCTAAGGTAGGTGGGAGCTTTCTGGACGGCTACGAAGTTCGCTTGGTACACACTGCAGTGGTCAGGAAGGCGGAACGAAAAGTTCAAGTCTAAGTTGGGAGAAAATACTACCTTCCATCTTTTTCGTAGAGCTTAGAACCATAAGTGTATATGTTAATGGCGCTGGCTCTGCTGTGTGAAAGGTTTTCCTACTCATGTCGGCTCGGGATATAGACATCGGATAATTTGTCGAACGTCTTTAGGGGTATACAGTAGTCGGTACATATACCCTCGTGGTCTTCGAGTATGGTAGAGTGTCCCAAATTGCCCATATTCCAGTCATCGGTCTCTCTTATTCTTAAGGCTGTTGTAATAGCCAGTTACTTTGCTAAAAGGTCTAGTGGTAGAAGGTGAAAAAAAAATGTTCGCGCTTTCGTTGGGTGTCGTTCGGAGAGCGTCACTGATACATATCTACGCACTTCTCTGTACTTTGTGGAGGTTGTTCAGGACTGATTGTTTTCCGGGTGCTGACTTAAAATGGCTGTGTATATTTCATGGGACTGCAACATAAATATCACAATTAGAGGTTTACAACCGTGTTACTAATACAACTTTCACAAAAATTTTGTGATTTTAAACCGGTTTTGGTACTAGATTTGTATTCTAAATCGCAACCTTTTTGGAAAAGTGGAATTGAGAACATGGCTGCTAGCCCAAGCATCTACACCCCCACATTTTTTTTTTTTGTTTAATGTGGGAGGGGGAAAATTAAGTCCTTTACAATCTGCAGTAATGGTTATTTAGCCAAATATTTCTGGGACTTAATCTTTAGAAAGTCCCTCGTAACATAAATAACCTAAGGCAACAAAACTCGACCCTCCTTTTTCCAGTATATTGGAGGGTTGGTATTAGAAACGGTCCATTACGGGCATTTTTCTAAAACAAAGGTACAAACAATGGGAATGAGTTGTTGACTTAAGAGTTCTGCGTTACTGTTAACATGTTAAATTCAGAAATAATTTTCTCTGTTTTATAACAATTTTTGTGACTGAACATATGGGAAAATGACAGAGAATAAAGTTTAAGGTACTCTAAGATAGTTTATAGTTTAGAAATATAATTCGTTCCCTTAAGTATGCCAAAGATATTCTCAAGAATTCTGTATAATTCTAAGTGATAAAGCTAAAGTTAAACTAAAATGAAATGTAATGAGATGAACTCCTTCAATTATGTTTAGCTTCCGTACATAAACTCCTCTTTTTAGCTAGCATTTTGCCAGTCCTAGGAACAGTTTTACCATACAATCACTTTATACACTCTTCAAGCACTTGAAGTGTCCAGACGACATATAAAATACTTAGATACGCAAGTAGAGGATGCAGCGGATACAAAAGACAAAGAGGGGAGATTGGGAAGTAGAAGAGAGATTTATGCTTTGCACACGGTGACCCCGAAAGTCTACTTTCATAATTGGACTTGTTTTGTTCTTTCTACTCACCCTTGGGCATCTCGTAGATGCGTTCATCATCATTATCATCATCTTCGTCATCGAAGGGATTTCTATTGTTTGGATTAGTTACGATTTGTCTATTTGTATGTACTAATGATTCTCTACTGATATTTGTCTGATCTGTGGCTGTAACTGAGTGCGTTGTTGTTGTAATTGTGGTGATGCTTGTTGTTGTTTCATTACCTAATTTCTTTTGTTTATGCTCCTCAAGCGAGTTGCCATTATTGGCCGTGGGCAGCTCTTTGGGCTGTTTGCCTCCGCCAGTCGAGGATTCTTTGGGTGGAGGTGCACTGGCTGTTGGGTTGGATTGCTGCAGCTGATGAGGTTCATTGTTGTTGCCATTGCCGTTCACAGTAGCTGTGATTGTTGTTGTTGTTGTGGTGGCTGCATCGGCTAAGTGTTTTATGTCCTCCGTGGTCTCTTCAATTTCTGTTTTCGTTACTGTGGTTGTCTGTGCGGTACTGGTGGTGGTGTTGGTGATTGCGGTGGCACTTGTATTCGCATTCGGACTGCTCAATTCGGTTATCTCCACTGTCTTGGTCGTTGTGGTGGTCACGCCATTCTCCGGCTTGCTGGGACTGCTGCTGCCAGCTGCAGCTGCTGCCTGTTCTAATTTTGGTGACTCTGGTCTGGGTTCTGGTGTTGAAGAAACTGAATCAAATCTGGGCTCTTGCATGGACGAGCTTGTGGATGTGGCTAATAGTTTGTTGTTTTGCGTGTTTTTTGTTTTCGTTGGATTTGTTTATAGATTTGTTTGGATTTATACGGATTTTGTTTTTGTTTTTTGGTGATGTTTTGTTGTGTATTTTTATGGTGTTATTTCATTCAATTTGGTTTTTGGGGGTTAGCATCATTCCAATAAAACATTTAAATTAATTTAAAAAGAAAAAAAGAGGGAGAGAGGGAGAAAAAACAAAATATTAACTCAACACATGCAGAGTTATTCAGCAAAAGAAAATTGTTATCATGCAACATTCCATTTGTATTTTGGGGAGGGGCTTGGCAGATTTACTCATTTCATTTACTTGGAAGTGTTTCTAGAAGGCTCTGCTAAATTTTTAATTATCTTAATTATTTAGTAACAGAAACCACAGAAAGCTTTAAAGATATCTTTTCAAAGCTGAACAGCAGAGGTCGCAAAATAGGTCCCCCGTTTGCTTGTGTCAGAAAACGACCGCATTCGGGCGACCACATTGAATAGAGATACCGAAACAACCTTTAAATTCGCTATTTGTCTTTCTTTGGTTAAAGAGAAACATATTTTTTGCTTTTTTCTTCTCAGATCTTTTACGGATCTTTTATCAAAAGGTCTTCTTCGTATGTATGCATCGGTGTGTAAGCTTATAGCCTAGGCTGGGCTAACAATATGAATATATGCGACAAACTATATGCGCTCTCTCGTTCTCTATCTCACACTGACTAACGCTCAACTCTGGCGCTTACTTGCGTCTGCAACCTTTTCAACTAACATTTTAACAGTTTGGTCTTTAAGAAGCACACATTTTATGACCGATTGACTGTATTGGGCCTGGTATGGGGTTGCTTTAAGACCGATTAGGGCTTTGTGTTTAAGCACAGCCACTGAACAGTTGAGGGTAGTCCGAGACCATTTCGTTTTTGATTTATCGGTCAGTAACGTAAGCAGAGCAAACTAAACATTGGGCTGAGAGTTATATGCGAGTTATACTAATCAGTTCATCTAGTGAATGGGCGAAATTAATCCCTGACTGACTGATTCAGTGACTGGCAAAGCCAAAACGATAAGAGATAGAATGCTGCAACTTGGACAGTAGTTTCTGTATTCGGTGAAAGAAAGCACTGATGTGGGGCTTTGTGGGGTAATGTTTACCTACTATTATTTCATCCGATCGTTTTCAAATTCCAATTCCTGATTTTGAAAAATACGCCCAAAAATAAAATGCCGGAAAAAGGAAACGACTATTTTTCATAAGATTGTTGTCTTATTGTAAAGAACAAAGCAACTTCCTCCAAAAAGACTAAAAACTAGACATTATGTTTTTAAAGTCAAACTGTCTTTGGTGAAGGCACCCAGCTTGATTTATCCAACTTAGAGTATGCAACTCTTGTTAACCATAATTAGTCTTTAAATGAATTAATATATTCCAAGAGTTTCAGCGTTGGTAAGCAATATCCTTCTCGATAGTTTTTCTACATATAAACTATTGAATTATTCTTTATTAGATGGGAGCATTCATCTACAAAAATTCAATACAAAATAGTTTGTCGAAACTAATGGTAACTCCCAGTCTTCAACACGACAAACGCTCTTACCGGGTACCTTTGACGAACATTTAACAAACTACCGCAGGGTTGTTGTGTTTTTTGTTAAAAGTTTTTTTAATGTCAGAAAAGCTACCATTTTGATCAAAATCAAATACCGGATCTAGATCTATATATAAAAACTAGGGATGTGTCCCCAAATCATGATCAAATTGTTCATATTACCTGCATAAAAAAGTTATAAAGTTTAAGATTGAATCGGGCAATCATGCAACCAATTATATTTTGAAGCCCGATCATTAGAATTTTTTCAGTAGTTTGTCTGATTCCGGATGACATAAAAATCAATTTTTATGTTGAAGTTCACATAAATAGAAACACTTTCGAACTGTTTTGAAATCTGAATGCTATTGCAAAGCAGTCTTATTTGAATGAAGTATTGTGCCGAAATAAATTTTTATGTCATCTGGAAATAGGCCTATATGTCGATTCGCTGAAGTTTAAACAACATAAAGGCATGTTCCCGTTTCCGAATCCAATTAATCGGTTTAGTTGTGATTTCTAAAAATAATTGAAGATTCGTTCGAATCGTTTTGATATTCAGAGGTTCGAATGACGGAAATTGGGATATGAAGTTAAAGGTCAAAAAACACAATCAGTTATTGGAAGCAAGAACATTTGACAATTCCGATTCCGAAAATGTAAACAGGCCAAACACAATTTGCGAGCAAATCCAGCTTGAGACTATTCGGAACGTCCGGCCTTTCGCGAAGGTCTGGACTCTGTATTTGGTGTTATTTGGAGCTACTACAACCTGGTGAAACTATTATAGGGCAACTCTACCGAACTAAATTGCTGCGCTTGAGCCGAGCATTTAAGCAATGGCATGACAAGGACATTTTGAAATGCGGAGTCTTACCCCACCCACCGAATAGCCCAGCCATGCGATGACGCATGCCCTTATGGAACAGCTCTTCTTCAACTCCGAAAACTCAAAATTTGCATCGATCGGTATTTCGCATCAAAAGACGCATAGTTTTTCGAGATGGTATCCGAAAATTTGACAGAAAGATGGGAAAAAATAGTGCGTAGCGATGGACCATACTTTGAAACATGAATTGAATGGCCTCTACGCAGTTGTGATGTAACGACAAGAAAAGTAAAATTTTCTTACAAAATGTAGGCAGTAATTTTACTTTTGCTTTACTTTCAACAGATTTGTATCAAATTTGTATGTTACTAGTTACTGCGTAGAGTCCTAAGAATAAAAATACTAAACAAAACGTTATCTAAAGGTTATTTTAAATACGACTTTTAAAAGACGGCGAAGTTTAAAAAGTAGTTTTTTGCGACTGATCAGTGATCATTTGTCCCTGCTGAATGCGCCCTGGATTTATTTATTTTGAGTTATTTTTTAAGGGTACTGTATACCTTCAGGTGTCATTTTTTAAAGGTTTACAAAAAATTAGATTACTCAAAAACTATGTGGTATTAAGAAGCGGATTTTTCATTGGATAGGTAATCGGTTAAACTAAATTTAGTAATTTTTGTTGTTGTTGTTGTACCTAGGGTTGTTGTTGTATTTCTGTTAAAAGTTAACCAAAAATTTAAAACATAGGCCCATGGTTGCAAAAATTTCTTGAGAACGGATGATCTGAATTGAAAACTGAAGACAGGGTTTTGTTAAGAATTAATGTAATTCTGGTGTGAACTAGGATATTTTGGTTCGGTCAATAAATGACGTAGTTATGGGGTTTCAAAGTCGAAATTTCGAAAACGACATTTTTCCCACGTATTGGTCCTAGCTCCGTATTGTTGACCGATCAAAATATCCTAGTTCACACCAGAATGGTGGGTATTAGGAGCAATTTAAGGGAAAGAATTTGAAAATCGGTCAACAGGTACTCTTTAAATCTTTGCAACCATTTTGGAAAAAGTGGTTCCGAGATAATCGCATTTAAAGATTCGACATCTGTTTTCGATGAAATAAAAATCGTTTTTAATAAATGTATAAATCGGATTTGGTCATTTGGGTTTTAACTTTTACCGAAAAAAAGTTATCAAAATCGGTTAAGCAGTTCTCCAAAATTTGAGTCAAAGTGCGTCAAGACATGGTGAAAATAAAATCTCCAAAAATTTCCTAAAATTTTTTTTTCAAAAATTTTTTTCCATAAAACAACGAACATTTTATAAATATTTATAAAGTTTTTGACAAAATAGTGAAAAATACGATTTCTAAAAATACGAGGATCGATAAAAACAATTTCATATAAAAGTGTCGGAAAAAATTATTTTTTTTTTTTTTGGATGTTTATAAGATCCTAATAGAACGTTTAAGCAAATAAAAAAAAAATAAAAAAAAAATTTTTCTGAAGGTATACAGTACCCTTAAATTTCTTTTTACAAATCCATCAGAAATGGAGGAGCTGTCTCACAATTTTCCAAGTAAAATGTATTGCCAAGCCCACATAAGAATTTCATATATTTACAATGAAAAAATTCTTGTTTAACAAATGGAATGTTTTTCTCTGGGGTTAGTTTTAAAAAAATTTAACAGAAAAATTAGTTTGCCAAATGGGAAATTAATTTAAATTTCTTGATATATATATAAATTGCCAAAAACTTAAAAAAAAATTACCATCATCATCATAATTTATACATTTGATATAGACTGAAAGTGCATATGCATATACCGATATTGTACATAATAAAAATATACGTTTTTATATATTGTGTATAATGTGAATTTCTTTTGGATATATCATACATAAAAGCCAATATTTTAAACTTTAATGGGTTTTTTTTTACAATGCGTTTTATTTTTTTTTACAGTTTTGAGCAATTTATAGTTAATTTTGGTTTGTTTAATAAAAAAAAAAAAGAAATAAACGTAAAGCAAATAAAATGAATCAACAACAACTAAATAGTTAAAAGTCCAAAATCAAGTGAAACTTACGGCTGTTGGCCAAACTGGAGCCACCATTTGTGGTGATTTGATTTTGATAGTTGGTATTGTTGATATTGGCATTGTTCAATTTGCTTACTGGCGATTCCACTGGACTGGAAGTCTTAATGGCATTGACTGTGGACAAACAAATAAACATGAGGGTTAATCAAATGCTGGGATCAACATTGAGGTATGAAATCAGTTTACTTGTTTGTTTACGTAGTGTATTCGAGCCGCGCTGGGATTCTGTGGCCAGTTTGTCAACAATTGCCTCGAGTTCTGCATAGATCTGAAAACGTCGGGGTCACCATTTAGTGAAAGTTCCAAATTTCAATTAGATAAAAAAGGCTTAAGCTTACTTTGGCCGTTTCAGTGTGGAAAACTTGCTCTGTGGCAAATAGAGTCTGCAAATTGGTCACCAAAAACAATATTCTTGAATCATAGAGGGCAGGCAGCTCATCATGTAGTTCCGTATTGAGAATTTCATAGGTACGTCTGGCTTCCTCCAATTGTTCACGTCCTTTGGTTAGCTAAGGGCATTAAAAATACAAAAGAGTTGTTAAAACTGTTAAAGTGATTTATTTAGAACCAACCTTGACATCATCTTTGCGCTTATTGGCATTCGCCTGCAGATTCTGGAACGAATGACGTTGGCCATCATAGTCAATCAGCTTACGATTGCGCTTCTCCACTTTTTTCTGCAAGACACAAGCTTTAGAAATATTTTCTTTGTTAAAGATGGAGGAGAGGACTCACCTTCATTTCAGGAAACTGTCCGGTATATGTATTGAGCGGTATCAATACTTGATCTCCCAGTTTATGTGCAAAATCCTGCCACAAACTATCTGAGGCAGCGGTCTGTGCTTGCAAGGCATCATAGCCGCTCCATTGTGGCTCATAGACCTCGCAAACGGCATCCATTAAAGATTTTGAAGCAGTTTGTGCGGCTGTTCAAAGGAAATCAAAAGTTGAGAGTTGAGTGCATATGAGAGTGTCTTGGATTTATTTACCACGAATGCATCTTATATAGTTATTGAATTCCTTTTGTAATTTGTTGGCACTTGTTTGTTGGCGATTGAAATTATTTAAATGATCATCAAAGATATCATCTGCTGTACGATCTACTTTGCCCAAGTTTTGTAAAATCTGGAAGAGGAAAAGAAAGAGAAGAAAATAGAATTTATTATAAGTCATGAAGTCTGTGTGGGCAATTCTCTTGAATTCTCAATTAATTAGGCCTAAAACTTTGAATGGGGATAGTTTTTCTTGCTGATATGGAGTTTTAAAAGTAGGAATGCAAACGGCTTCTGAATGAAACAGAGCCTAACCGTACCGAACCGCAAATTCGCTGAACTGATTAAGGCCAATGATAAAAATGCAGAACCGAGAACCGCAAATGAAATTCAAAAACTAAGTCTGCTGATAAAAAGCCCCTAAAGGTAACCTTATGGTCATTAAATATGGGCATTTCCGCCAAATGGTAAGCCTGGACCGAAAAATAAAATTTAATGACATTTTTATATTTAATTATTTAACATGCAAAACATATGCTATGTTTACAAAATCTCTTCATTGCAAACTATTAAGAAGAAAAAAAAAAATGCATAGAGACCAAGAAAGTTCGATTAACGCTTAATTTTTATATTGCTTTTTCTAACCGTACGTTCGCGACCGGTTATTAATTCAATTTTAAAAAAACCAATCGAGATATTTTTCTGTGTAAACACTCGATAGAAAGCTACATTAATCCTCTTTTATAATAAATTAATAGCTTTAAAATATTCCTTTCCATTTCTTCTTCTATTCCGCGTACGTTCGCTAAAGGTACATTGTATTCCTCTTAACGCTTGTACAGGTTGCGCATTTTGCGGATTCGATATTCTTAATCGCGTAAATTCTAATGCGAAAGCTCATGAGAAAAGCCTCTTCCGTTTGAACTACAGTATCATCAAAAGTACTCGGAATTGATATCAAGCAATGAAATGCATGGTTAATTCTGTCTTCACACTAGGCGCAGCAAATGCAACGCGCGGTTGATTGTGAATCGGTTGATCGAACATGTTTTGTGTATGCACTTAATCAGCAAACAAAACTCAGCGTTGAATAATATCAGCGTCAGCAAACAAAACTCAGCGTTGAATAATATCAGCGTCATACCAGCAAACGCATCGTGAGTCCCAGCTTAAATCCGCTGATTGAAAATATTTGCAAGTAAATTGTAACACGTGCTCTTCAACACAAGCACATTTTTCTGTTATCTCCATTTGACTGGGCCTGCTTTAAAATGCCATAGCTAGCTGTCTCTCTCTCTTTTTTCCGTCTTTCTTAGTAGCGTTGTCTCAGCTCATGCAAAAACGCATACTTATTGGACTAAACCAAAGTTTCCCACCCTAGCCTTGCCAATTTACACCGAAGGCTTGCCAAAGTCATGCTTCACTATATGTAAGAAAGAGAGACACATTTTTGCGCTCTCTACTTGTGGAAACCCTTGACTACACAAAAGAATTCTCAAATAGAATGGCATAAAGACGAACATGATTATAATCAGAGCGCCAACAAGGTTTGGTTAGTTTGATTGAATCAGCAGCTGAACATGTATGCCCGTTTTAACGCAAAGTAAGTTTATTCGGAAGCTGATTTATATATATAAAAGTTGTACAATCACACGAAGCCGATCTCTAGTTCACACCAAACCCGCAGCTCCAGAAATCATTCTAGTAGTTGACAGTTGAATTTGAAGCTGCGGGTTTGGTGTGAATGCTTGCTGCTTCTGCACTTCTCAGCTTTGACAAAGTGGCGCCAATAACTCTTGGAATCGATAACACTCTAGAAAGCGCTGCTCTAGCGAGGCGCAGACTCAGCAGATTTAGAAAATGTACAACCACACAATATCAGTTACCAAGAGCCTGCGAAATTCCTGACCTTAGTACAGGAAAAAGTGCTGCTAGAATAGTTGTAAACTCTGTAGGGGGGCGCTATAGACCAGGATTGGTCGCGATGCGCTATTTCCTTAGTAATAATATATTGGAAATATATGGTTATACTAATGATAGCTATGCCGCAACTTGAATGTTGCTAATTTTAAGTGGGAAAAAGATTTGCAGCTTAGATTTTCACAGTTTTTTCGAAATATGGTATTACGCGCAGCTTGCTGTTGATTGAGTGACATCCCCCATTCTATGGGTTTTCTATGGGAAAAATTGTCGCAGCTTGCACTTTTGCTGATTTTTTGAAGCTGTGACCAGTGGGAGTACGGTATAAGTCACTTTATATCAGCGATAATCACCGGTTGCCCCCAGAGTCCAAATACATTTCGCTTTTTACACATACACAAGCCGAACGCATGACGAAGCTGAGGCCAAAAGGGGTCAAAGCTAGTTCAAAGCGCTTATTTTCGCACACCAATATACTCTTACTTATTGGCTTCGCTCTCGTTGATCAACGCGGACTTATATTGTAAATTGTACAGTTGGTTGTGTTTTTGAATTCTAATCGATGTCCAAACGCATGGGGAAACGACTCATGCGCAACTCAGACTTTGGACGACAGTTCACGTTCTTGAAGTAATTAAAATTATTTTTGAGAATTTTATTTAACAAATAAATGCAGTAGTAATCGAAATCGCAGTTCTATAAGCTCAAAAAACATGGGTTTAAACTTTAAAGTCCCTGTCACAACCCTTGAACACGTCCTAGTTCCTAAAAGGTTTGCAATCACTGATAAAAACAATGTACAAATTGATCGGATGAAATTTTAGTTTTAATTTAAGGGTTTTAGATTACCGTTTGTCTACGTTAAATGCAGTCAGTTTTTTGCTAATGGGATCAAAAATGCAAACTTCTGTGCAAATTAAATATTCCTTGTAAGTGTATAAAAGCGGCGTCTTTTTATTTAAATACCCAATTAAATTGTGCTCTCTGACTGCACTGAGCTGTTTTTTTTTAAACAATTTCCAACGCATAAAAAAAAACAATTTAATCTTGACAAATTCAGTCCCAAATTTGTTTGTAATTTTATGGCATTTTTTATGACTTAGTTTCTGTAACTTGCGTTGGTTTTTCGGAACATATGTGGGAGAGCAAGGTCGTTAATGCAGCATTCCAAACGTGGGCCCAGCCTCAAAGCTCTGCTTCAACTTCATTCACAGATTTCTGCTTAATTTACTACGTAAAAAAACGTTTTTTATAAATAAACAAAATGTGTTGGCAATCTCAATGAATGTTTTTTAAAAAGTTCTATAGAAATGGCCAAATAAATCTGTTGGCACCCATAGTTTGAATGCTGGTTTCATCTCTCTCTTTCTATGGCTTAACTGCACACGAGTATGTGCCAAATGGTGGCTGTCAACGGCATTTGGGTTAAGTCTCCGGTCAATTTTGTGGCACTTATCCATGGTAACGTTAATGGCTTTTGCTCGAGTAATTAGCAAAAAATCTGTAAATGGTGAGAACCAAACAAAAAAAAAACAGAGAGCAGAGAAGGAGGAGGGGGGGTCCATCAATTGACAACTGACACAGCCTTGTAACACTTTTTTTTTACAATTCCCCACCCACGCCTCAATTGACCCCAAACGAGGCAGAGAGACAGTCTCAGAGAGAGAGAGAGAGAGAGTGAGAGAAAGAGCGCGCAACTGCAGTGCTCAATTCTGTTGCTGTCCAACCGTGCGTATACGCAATACGCTTAGTTAGCACTGATAAAACATTGCTCTATCTGCGGTGATTCTACAATTTTAAGTTAAATATTTATCTAACAGAGAGATAAGAATGTTGGCTAATTGAATTTTGCGCACAACTTGGATGGTTAATACGTAGATAAGCTTGAGGCAAAACTGTAGGAAGTTGGGCCAAAACTTGACTTCCTCTAAAAGGTGGGAATTTAGCGGTGTCCGCTGACCAACAACTCGTTAACTGCTGACAAAGCTCCGTTATGAATGATTGTCAAAAAAGCCATGCGTACCGCATATGGAATTAGCCAGAGGCCCAGTCAAACCAGCCAGTCGGTTTATTCCATCAAAACAAAATGTAGAAAAAGGGGCAAAGCGGCAAGGAAGGAAAAGGCGAATGGGGTATACACTCCCAAAAGTAAAAATGAATCATAGTTCCTTAGTCTATCAAAAAATCATTTTTTAATTCGTTTAAATTTCACAAATTTAAAAATTTTGTAAACCGCTTGATCTAGAGATTTACACTTAGAAAAAAGCCCAGAACTTTGTTCTTGAATGAAGTCCAAAAATACTTTAGTCCAGTATTTGTACGATTTTTTCAATCCCGAAATACATTAAGTACACGTCGAACTTTTTAAAAATCTTTTTAATCATACTTTTAGGTTGTACTGGTCTTAGTATAGTGCAAAATACTTTTCATTGAAGTGAAATAAATTTAAAAGTCAACCCGAATTCATTCTTGCAACAAAATAAAGCTCCATTTACACGACCTGATCACTCAGATGAGTTCCCGTCAGACCCAAGCTCATCTGATCAGCTTATGAGCTTATGAGCCAGTTGCCGAACAGTTGATTCATCGGAATCATCTGGTTCATATGAACATTGGGACGATTTGTTTACATAAAAGAAGAAGACAAGCGAAATTAAAAGCGGAATGAATAGAGCAGAATTAGAAATTATATTACTGTCTTATTAAGTGAAATCCAAGATGAAAAAAACATGGAAGCGAAATTTTAATTTAAAATTCGATAACAATTGTATATCGTTGGAACAAAAATGGCACAGCCAGTAAACTGCAAATAGGTCATATTACTATTCGATAGATGCCACTCATGTGATAGACGGTTCTATTTCTTCTGATCGCTCATGTCTACTCAGACACCTTTTTATACGGGCTGACAGCAAATCAGACAAAAAATCAGCTGAGTGATCAGGTCGACTAAATAGAGCTTAAGGGTTCATATAAAGGTTGAAGCCCATAAGATGTGCTTGAAACTAGGTCTCTGTATTAAATCAAATAAGGCTGAAAAATCCAAAGATGTTATCACTGTAGGTCAGTATTGTTTCCTCACTTTTTAAGCAAAGAACCAGGAGAGAATTTTAGGAATAGATTCGATAGTTTGTCGATAGTCGATAACATTTTGAGTTTGCATTGTAAGTATATTTCATTCTCAATCCAAGATATTTTGTAAGTGAACTCAGAAAGCACTTTTCTTATTGAAAGCACAAAAAATTCTTTATATAAGATGGTTTGTTCATATTTTAATAACATTAACAGATGTTTTTCGATCCTGGAATATTCCGTACTAAATTTAAGTACAGCCAAAATAAGTTCTATCCCAACCTCTGCCAGTCATTTCAGTTTAGAATGTAAGAATTTACGTGGTCCTTCGTTAAGGTCAGAAGGAGAAAATGGAGAAAATAATTGGACAAGAAAAATAAACTTAAAATGATGTAAGGTAAATATTTTGTTCATGGGCTTAGCTTGTAACCTGCGTTTCATGCTAAGTATAATAAATATTTAAAACTGAGTTCTCCCGATTGAAGGAAAATATTCCTGAGTGGTTCGAAATAGAAATAAGGGAACATATTGCAAAAACAGCAGAACTTCTTACGAAAAAGCTGAAACAAGCTGGTAAAGCGGAAAAATTAAAGAACAAAAGGTTTAACAATGTGTTATAAATCATATTTAAAACCAAAAATTATACGAAGAAAACCAGAAAGAGTTGAAAAGAATTAGAAAAAGTAACAATTAGGGTCTTCAGGATAAACTGACTAAGATAAACTGACTAATTTTTGTCACTTTGACCACCTGAACTCCACAACTAAGCAGTGCTGCCTTCTTACTTTTTCCCTGGTGGAAAAGAGAATTTGTAGTGTTGGTAAACACTTCAAAAAGTGCTACCCATTGTGTGTCTAAATTCATTAGGCTTGTTAAGATGCCAACTCTATCTAAGGCTGACAGGTAAGTCGCATTTTTCGTTTGATTTGTAGATAAGAATTCTATTACTTTTTCAATTACAGTATTTATTATTATATATTTTAAGTATTTGCATTCTGACGTCATAAAATTGTACAGATAATTCTCTAAGCCAACTAAAGCAATTAAGTCTTATTTTCCATTCTACAGAGTATATTCTACCATCACTTAATCCAGCAAGTGCAGCTCACCCGAAAAACCTTTTATGGTCACTCAACACACACACACACACACACACACGCACAGTCCCAAAGTCAGAAGTGGTTTCCCTGTACCACTTGTTGCCAAGTCTTGAGCATTTTAATGACCATTTTCGTAATTGAAACCGGCAGCAGCAGCAGCAGCAACAGCATCAAGCCAAAGGAACGTGAGTCAAGCTTGGAAATGGCATTGGTTTTGAGTACCTTAATTGGTTTGGTTCGGCTTGATCCACATATGGGAGTGGGCGTTGCAATGGTTATTTAACTTCTCCATTCAACTTCAACCAGTTTTGGTGCGTTTGTCACGCTGCTTTCATTCATTATCATAATAATTTATTATCGAATTCCAATTAGACTTTTTTTTGCTATATTTATTTTTTACGTATGCAAATAGAACAGTTGGCCCAATGATAACAATCGGACTTCAAACGGCCTTTGGCTGTTACTAGGGCCGCCATTTTATCAGGAAGAGGGGAAGGCCAGACATCAAGAGCGTTTCCGTTTGGGGCAAGTCTTTCGTCTGGGCATGTGTAAAAATCTGTCACAGTTTTGCGTCATCAACTAATTTTTGGTTTTTTGGTCAGTTTTATCTTCAAAAATTGTTGAATGTATATAGAGCAGCGTCTGCCTTTTTGTCAAATTCATGTATATATACGACGAATATGTATATATAGAAAACCTGCGGTCTCTCACACTAGATTTGCCTGCCAAAAAGCATATTTTTACGCCAACAAGAACTGTACATACGAGTTTATATCTCTCTCTGCATATATAGATATATTTGAATATATCTCTTCTTTGAAACATGTGCGTTCGTGGGCTACATTTTTGGTCTCCAGCCACCGACGACGACGCCGACGACCTCGACAAGAGTAATAAATGGGCGTAGGTTGCGTATGACAACATCACACACAGCTGTTGGCCAAAACAACTAGAAGACAAACTGCAATCTAATGGAAACGCAGCTCAGTGAAGTGCAAACAAAACAAAAGTTAGCCAGTTTTGTGTGCGGGACAGGAGGGGAAGGAAAACAGCCAGCCGTAAGCAGACGTTGGCCCAGTTTACGAAAGAATGCAACAGACAGTTGCTGCAAGAAAGCAGAAAAGCGGAAAATTTATAATTTTGATGAATCGACCAGGTGGATACCCAGTGGGGAAAATATGAATTGAGATTTGAAGTGAGGCTGAGATTGAGAAGGTAAAGTCTTGCTTATTGGGTCGAGTTTTGTTTGATTCAAAATCGATCAGCATTGGGCACGTATTGGCTCTGTAAGCCCTTGAAGAACACTCCTTTGTCCCGTTTGGAGTCTCAATGTATGAAGGAATCGCTCATGGAAAGTGATTCAGATTCCTTAAAGAGTAATTTAAAGCCATTAAGGATTAGTGGTTGGGATGAAGGCATCCTTAAAACTTGAACTTATAAGAATTACAGGTGCTTTAGGTCTAGGACCGCCTGTTATAATTGGGAACACTCTCGACCTATACCATGCCCAGCTAAGCTTTCTAGCCCTGGATTAGTTTAGAGCGCTTGCCTCCATGCCTCTTACGCTTCAATCGAAATTGAGTCTGCGATAGTCATACCTGGCCCGCAGGGGCCGAACCCACTTCGCTATTCACTTCGACACGGGCCAAGCGCAGGCCGAAGCTTGTACCCAGAATGCAAACATCTGTTCAGTCACTAGCCAAACCATCTAATATCCAGGCAACACGTTTGCTCAGTCCCTGTTCGCTGTCAGCTGCGCTGCTATGGCGCTCGATTGTATTTTGTTTGCGCCAAAGCATGGCTGATGGGTTGGAGTGAGACAGGGTTCAGTCGGTTCGAGTTCGTGACGAAGACGGTTGCAGTCTGAACAAAACTTGGTTCGAATGAGCAAACGTGCAGTCTAGATATTAATTTCTTGGAAAAAGCTTATATAGTTCGCCCCGGGGTCTTGGATGATACCTGATAGATGTGTAGGCGTAGTTTTGACCATTTCAGAGACATCAATTATATAGATTTGAAATTATTTGTCTCCTTCTCTTTCTCATACTGAAACTGTTGCATAAGTCTTTGTAAGATGGAGTCAGTGCTCTGTTATGGGCCTTACGTCAGTTGAACAGAGTATTAGGAGGTCTGTTAAACTGTAGTAGGCCAAATCTGTCGTTAGATCCTTCAGTTTAAGAGCTCTCCACATTTCTAGTTTGTTTTGAGCTTGAAGTAGTCTTGTGAAATTAGCCTACAGGTAGCCATAGGCATAACGAAAGGTTCATTGCAGTTGCTCTCAATAGGATCCACATAATGTGGATGTCGAAGTGTTCGGCCATATCTTGGAGAGATTTACGGCAATTGATTACTGATGTCAAAGTGTAGAATATCGACCCCAGTTACTTAATCGCAGTTTGTCTGTTTAAGAAAATGTCTCTAGATCTGTATTGGCTTTTTTTGCGTATACAAGTGCTTTTAAGATCGAAAGGATCTCTGCCTGGGGACGCTAGAGCAGGGGCCGGTACAACACACATGCTCATTTTGGCGTTGCGTGTGTGTGTTTAGCAATTCTAGAGCAGTGTTTACCAGGTTTAGCCCTTAGGGGACGAACATACTAGCCAATTCACACCAAATGCTTGCCGAAGTCATGCTTCACTGAATGACAGAGAGAGACACAGTTACATTTTCGCTCCCTCTTTTTGGGGAACCCTGCTATAGAGCGCGCTCACTTTGCACCTATTTGTTGTTGCGAAAGAGAGCAGTATAAGCTCGTACACTGTCGGTGTGTCGATGTATACTCAGTAGATAGGAACGTGCCGTACTCTGCACGACAGTGATCAGTAAGGTGCCTGTATTAAAGTTATTACAAAAGTTTAGTAGGAACCGAGGAACTTGATATTCTGTAAGCTCTTTTTTTGGTCTTAAGTCTAGTATAAAGTCAAAGAGTCTTGTATATAACTTTGGCTTTTGGTCGACAATTTTTGTACTTTTTCAATGCTTTTTAAACTGATTTGTTAGTAAGGCGAAAAGCGAACGTAAAATCAATGAGTATTTGGGTTATTTGTTTAGCTCTTTTCTAAATAAAATTCAGTCATTTTTTTTACTTTTTCATACTTCTAGAACATGTTTTCCCTCAACCAAATATGCCCTTTTAAAACTTTAGCACATATATTGACTAGATGCATATACATATGTGTATGTACTTGATTATATGTACACAAAAAAAAATCACAAACGGCAGCAAAAAAATGTGAAATGAAACAGGCAAAAGGGTACGAGAAATACATTGTCTACTTATACTAAAGAACAAGAAACAATTGTGAAAATCTTGTAGAAATTGGCATGAATAATGCCCAGAGCCGCCGGCAAAAGACGGAGAAAGAGAGGAGACAGAAATGTGCCATAGACAAGCAGAGGAGAAGGAGGAGTAGCTGCCTCGCCTTGTGGCAGTGTTGAGGCCGCCTAGTTTAATGACATGCAGCAGTGTGTGTGCGAGTGTAAAGACCTAACCTATTACCACAAAAGTACATTTTCAACTTGTTGCCCCGTTTGGTTAGCGGTGCTTATATAGTCGATGATGACAGCAAAATCGTTGTGGGCAGTAACCGGTTTTAGCTGTTTTTGCTCCGCCAAGTGTCATATGACTTACTCAGCTCGTGTACGCAACGTGCTAACGACTAGAGATCATACAAATACTATATCTAAGAGTTCGCTTTGTCACTTTTCCATTTCACTTCCTATAATTTAAAATCAAAAGTCGTTTGGCTTAATCAATTCAATTATGTTGCATAATCACGCCGGTGTCGTTTGATTTATGCTGATTCCCTCAATAATTTACATTATGTTTTGCATAATTTCTTTTCAAGTCTCTTTTCCTTTGCGTTTGGCTTTCGAGGCGATAAGCTCAGGCAAGTGGAAAGTGAAACTTCAAGTAGAAAGTTCGCCCAGTAAATACAGAAAGAAATAAAACAGAAACATGAGAAGCTATCAAATTGAAGAAAACTAATATTTATTCAATCTTGTCTGGGACTTGTCATGTTTTATCTATTAGCAGTCGTTTCGACAACCACATTTTTGCTTAAGGTGGAAAAAGTTGCCAGAAATTCTAGTCATGTCAGTTGGTAGCTAATTAGAGGGAGAAATTTCACATGTATAAAGGGTGTACCACAAGTTGTTGACAGCTGCATTAAAATTATACATTTTTGAGAGGTAATTGAACTTTAGAATTAGCAATAAACTAACCAAAAAGTCAATGCCAAGAGGAAAAAACATTTCCAGAAAACGCACAATGAAAACATAATTTTCTTACAAATTTTGAGCACAAATGTTGTTCAAACGCTTAAAATAAGTACTCAACCACCACACAGAAAAGTATACGTTAGTCACTTAGACGTGTAACTACTAAAGTGTGCAATGGCGCGCTGTGCTAACAAGCCAGTTCGGAATGAGCAAATTAAGCTGGGGTCTGTGATCCTATGGAATAGCCGACAAAGTAAAGATCCCCCTATAACCTGATCAAAAATAAATCAAATTTGTTTAGGTTCAGTTCACTTAAAGATGTTTTTGATAACTGAACAATCTGAGCTCAAATCAACCTGTTTCGTACCAAAAAATGTATTCTCAAATGTATTACTGTAGAAATGAGTAAGACCGTTTTACACTGGCAGATTGCCCCAATGGCAAAGCAGTTGGAGAACTGCTCACAACGGCAGGTGAAATGTATAATGAATGTCGAACATTCGGACTTGGGTAAGCAGGACGAACGAAAACACAGACTGTTACTTGTAGGACATGGATACTTAAAGACGCTTTCAGCACGGAACATAGAATGACATTCGGATGCCATTCAAAGGCATTCCATAAGCATAGTGGGTAATGTACTTGCAAGTCCCACCCTTCCTCCTTTAAAAACAAATGAGAAAGTCGGTAAAACTAGACTATTATAAATAACACTGTACCTCTCTTATTCAAGGAGTCACGCTCTCTTTATACACCCATCTCTAAGTTTCTCTCTCTATCTCTCTCCTTCTCTTTGCCTTTTTGAATGAAGTGGTGGGAAGGGTGGGGGGTTCTTCTTTTACTCATAACTTGAGTATCGATTACCCGATCTTTATCATTCCTTTGGACAAATCGATAATTAAACTTAACTACTAAATTTCTCTAGAAGTGACAGTGTATGTCTTACCATCTCTGAGATCTATTTTTTCATTCGAACAGACGGACATGGCTATATCGACTCGGCTATTGATGCTGATCAAGATGATCAATATATACTTTAAAGGGTCGGAAATTATTCCTTCTCTTTGTTACATGCTTTTCCACAATCCTAATATACTCTATTTACCGAGTATAAAAAGGCTCTTTAATAAATTGAGTTTTATTATTTCGTGTATGTCTGCACTGCCTAACCAGCCGCGGCTCTTAGCGGACTAAAGTGATTGCTTCTGTCGTACATGTCATTTAAAATTTATATCGACGTAGTTCGAGCTGTTGATGCTGATGTCAAGCCTCTATCTCTACAGACAGGTGCACACCGGACCGACGACCCTTTGATGCTTCAGATTTTTTTCTTATATGGTCGGAAATGATTCCTTCTGGCTGTTACATACATTTGCACGACTTTAGTATACCCTTTTTACTCTACGAGTAACGGGTATAAAAAGTTTAAGTAAAGGACCATCTAGTTTAGGGTTGCCCAGAATGAGCTTACGAACGCGTGAAAACAAATACAAATGCACAAAATATATCTCAAGTAAGAACAACCACAAGAAATAGAAACCCGAAGAAATGAAGCGAGCGCTGACTACGTATTAGAAACATTGTTGCAGATTTCTTTTAATTTGCCAGAGTTGTTGAGCGCGCCAAAAATAAAACCTTAGCTCGGAAAGAAGAAGCAGAGCACGTATATGAATTTGTTGTTGCTTTATGCAGGCTTACGGCGTCAACTATGCCCTTGCGTCAAACAACAATGAATGCGTGGCTTGCGATATGGGGTTTGGCACACCTAAAAAATCTATTTCATTATCGATGAAATTGCCTGAGTAGGAATCGTGGAACGAGAGTGATATTTACAGGCACTTTCATGTAAGTTTAAAAGCCAAGGCTGCAAAACAAGTTCGGTTTGGGTTTTATGAGTTCTTCGAATCGGATCATAAACTAAACCTCCAATACTTTAGACCTCTCCAACGGGATTTAATCAGTTTGGAAAAGTTTTTGGTTCAAAAAATGACCTCAGTCATTTTTATCAGGGGTGCCCTGGAAATCTCTAGAGATTTTCGTATAAACGAAGCACTTAAAACTTAACTGGGACTACTTTATTTACGAAATTCCAAGAATCCGACCGCCTACTAGATTATGTGGAAGGAAAACCGCACGCATCAAATCTGCTTGGCTTTATCGCTTAACTTTAGTCACCTAATCTAGTAGCCAGGAAAATTTGAGCCTCTTAAAATATAAGCTCAAACAGCTTTAATCAGGCGTGTTCTAGAAATCTCTAGAGATTTTCGTATAAACGATTGAACTTCGACCTAAACTAGGACTACTTTACTTGCGAAGTGTCAAGAATCAGACCGCCTACTAGATTGTGTGGAAGGAAAACCGTACGCAACAAATCTACTTGGCTTGAGCAGGCGGTTTCAAATCGCTCAACCTTTGTCATCTAATCTAGTAGCCGGGCATATTTGAGCCCTCAACACATAAATTTAAACAGCTTTAATATGAAATGCTAACGTTTATACGAAAACATTTAGAGATTTCAGTCATTTTTATAAGATCTTTTATAGTTTTCTTTTTCTTAGTTATTAAATAAAAGCCAGAAAACCCGAAATAACCTGGATTATACAACTAAAATTTTTGTGATATAAAAAGTAGGACTACCTTGAAATTTCATAGCCCGGGCCCTATTGGAAGCAGTGGAAGTGGTCGGTAATAAGGACAACAGTAATAAATATAGTTCATTCGACCTCAACCAAATTAAAAACGAGCATTTTTACCGATTACCATCTACCGATAAGTCTTAAGCAAATTAAGAAGCTATGATTCACGGTTAGCACGCCCGTACCGAATCTTCTACAAAATTTTAGAACAATCTCTTGATAATTTTGTTGGAAAGTTTGTGAAGAGTAAAATAGATAACAGAATGATGATGTAGATTAGTTTTAATAAGCAGGTTTCCACTATCAGCAAAATGTTACGGTTACTCTGCAGTTTAATTGCTACTTTAAAATATTTCTATTTCTAACAAATCTGCTTAATTCTATTTCAAAACGCCCTTTGGAAGTTCAATTTCACTTGTCATTGTTAACAAAAATATGATTAAATACTGTAATGCAATGGAAAACAATACAAAAATGATTCGCCCCAAGGTGAAGTACATTACGGATTTTAATGGTGCTCATGCTCTCGCACACTAATTGCACCACACGAAAGTTCTCACTGACAGCAAGTTGAGTGAGTTCGAGCGAAGCTAATAAAAACAAATTACGTATACGACCTGTGGAAGTAATTGACCTTGCGTATTGTTTTGTTTTGGATTTCGTTTGATTCTGCTGGTTCTTTTGTGAAACTTGGAAATGACAATGTCTGGCTAAACACTTAAACTTCACACTCTCTCGCGCTGGCACACAAAGTGTCGTTCCGTAATTCCCATTTTGTTATGCAATCAACGCAACATGCACAAAAGATTCATTTCCACTTTGCCGACACTTTCATTCCGATTGTTGGCGCAATTTCAATAATTGAATTTTTTTTAATAAGCTCCAGCTCTCCAGCGTATAAGTAAAGTTAATTTATGGGAGACTTTATCAGGCATTGTCGGAGGGTTTGATGCTTGATTGAGCTGCTTAATAAGCGATCTGTGGTCAGCTAGAGTGGGATACGCCCTTTAAATAATAAACATTTAAGGGGTGGAAGCACATATATATTTATTTAAACTGCAGTGTCAGCAAATGGATTTTGTTTCTTTCTTGAAGTTGGCCGAAAAATGTTGTCACATATATTGTTTATTTGTGGGGTTTTGGATTACTTCAAGTTTAAGGCGAAATGGGTAATTGATATACTCAGAGTGTGGAGAGTTTCAAATTCTGGACACCTTTTTTTGCCTCAATTCTATATTTAACTCAACAACTATGTTGACATTTCAATTTAATTCGCTAGCGAACAAGAAGTTCAATATGCAACAGGCAAGTTTGAGTTTCTAAAAATGCCAATAAAATGTCAATCGTTCGATGCACTAACTAGAAAACCAAGCGAATTGAAGAGTGAAATAGCTACAAGAAATTTGGCAGCTGTTCGCGCGGGATTTGGCAAGCTTAAAAATAGACATGCGGGCGAAATTTTTGCAATAAAAAAACAACAACAACAACAACAAATATCAAACAAAATCCCAAAAATTACTTATGCGATAGAAAAGTTGTTTGGCTAACAAACTACAAAATTCGAGAGTTATAAAACACAAAAAGACCCACACAGAGGCACACACAAGTGAGTGAGTCTATTTAAAGATTGACTGCCAGGCGACATTTTCAGGCGGCTCTGGGCGCACGCACCTTAAATAAAAATGTATCTGGCTAGGCATCTATCTAACTCTATGCATGTGTGTGTCTTTGACAAGTTTTCACTGAAAACAGAAAAAGTAAAAGAAAATTAAATGAGCGCACAACACAATGCGAAATAATCAAGAAAGCACGAAAAATGTGCCATCCTCTCTCTCTCCCTCTCTGAGCAGGTTTAAAAATATATTTTTTGAATGAAAAATTATGAAATTTTGTATGCAAAACTTTTGCATTTGGGGAAAATGTATAATCAATTTGCAGTCAATGAATCTGAACTAAAAATATTTAGCTGACATTTGGCCAAGGAATTTTTCCAAGTTTAATGACCAAAGAAGAAATACCAACGACCTGTAGAAATCAACTGTAAATGCCAAGACCTCACCTCACACTCACACACAAAGCATCTCTTAGATTACAGCATTTTGTGCGGCTTTTGTGTCTGGAATGTGGGCACATCTAAACTTGTTTGGGTCAACTTTTACACTTCTTTTTTGTTGTTTTTTGTTTTTATTGACATTACCCCAAGATGTTCGAACTTTCACTTGAAAACGCAGCAGCGGCAAAAGATGAAACATCGGAAACCAAGCTGATTTCGTACCACTGTACTTGGAGTAGTACACTTTGGGAATTGTGAATGAACTGCAGACAGGTGCCTCATTCATCTTCCTATGCGAGAGATTAGGTTAGGCTAAGCTCTGTGGGTAACTTTTTACAATGATTTCAATTGTACTTTCTTTTGGAATGGCAGTGGAAATGGTACCTGATGTTCCATGTCAATCAAATTTCTGTAGCTTGTCCAATTTAATTTTGATGCAGAGAAGAAAGCGGGAGAGTAACTACTACCTAAAATTGGGTGCAGAGCAGATGAGCAAGTTTCCAGCTAAACGGTTTGAATGAATCATACTGGCTTAAGATAAAGTAGGTAAATCTAGATAAGACTTTCTACTTAATTGCAACTGTCTTAATTTTAATCAGCTTTATCTGAGCTTTTTAAACAAGTTGTATATTCTTGGAGCAATATTTCACTTCAGTTTCTTGCTTCAAAGGGAGTTAAAATAACAAAATGTTTGTATACAGATGCCGAGGGCCACAAGCAGACGGCGCAACCAGTGCATAAATCAATCTAAAAGTTCAAAGTAGGACCAAAATGAGCTTGAGTCAGAGTTTTAAAAATTTAAATAAACAAGTTGAGGCAAAATTAAAGACCTAGTCACCTAAATAAGTTAACCAAAATTTGTACGTTGATATCTCTTATACCTTGTCCCTGTTACATACATTTGCACAACTTCATGATCCCCTTTTACCCATTTTCAGTGGGTACAGGGCATAAAAAATCTAAATTGAAGACGATTTCAGTCTTGCCGATTTGTGCTAGATTTCTCTGGGTGTATTTTTAGTACTTATAACCAGGGAATCAAACCGAAGCGAATTTCGGTTCTGCTACTGTTTCTTTAATTTCGGTTTCGTACCGGTACGTACCGGTATGGACCGGTAAAACTAACAGAAATTTTAAAACTTAAGTTTAATCAAAGTGGGTAAGCAACAGTATACATGTATGAGTACATAAATTATCAATTTACTTTAAACTACTTTAAAATTAGTTACCCAGAATATAAATTAATGATTATTTCTTAGAAGCATGATAGCAGTCAATGTATTTCCGTCCATCTGATTTCTTAGCGGAGTCATAATAAACTTAACGCCGGAAAATAAATGTTCTACGCAGCAAGAATAACTTTTGATAGTTCATACAATTCCGGAAACTTTGTCGAATTTTCTGACCACCATTTAAGTACATTATCTTTATTTTATAAACGTTTTTAGCTCAGGAAAACCTTGATCAGGCATCATACGTTAAACTGTCTTGTGAAAATACTAAACTATTTCTATTGTCCTGACTCTTTTCTTAGATATTCATATATAAATCGACTTCATCTCCACTTTCAGACAAATTAGTTGGGTCAGAGCTGCTTTCCTCATTTAGTTTCAATTGAACAGAAGAATTGAACGCAGACTAGTGGTAGCACTTAGAACCTAAACCGTACCGGTACAACGTTTAGGTTCTTTTCGGTCTTTTCGGTTCTAAAAATATCGGTTCTCGGATACCGGTATACAAAAAACTAAGAATATCGGTTCCGGTTCTGAGTTTCAATCGGTTCTTTTCGGTATACGGTTCCGGTTTGATTCCTTGGTTAGCATTTCTGGTTTAAATTCCTTTTTTCGTATTTTTCCAAATCTTATAGTTATTTTTTAGGTTTTTACTCATTTAAATTGGTTGTATCATTCGGTTTCATTATTATAAATCTATTTATAGAGACCTTTGATAAGTATAAAAATTAAGTTGCAAATTGAATTGATGATGAATTCAATTGAACTTTTATGCAAATTGCATGAGATTATTGGGTTGGTTCACTACACAGACAGACCCTATTTAAAGAGATAATTTGTTTTGTAGCTTTCATTTGGCAAGTGCAACAGCAGTTGGAAAAAGTTTGCTCTGTTTGTTGTTGCTGTTGTTGTTGTTGTTATTTCGAATAAATAGAAAACATGGCCAGCTAATTGCAAGTGGGGAACACGGAGTGGGTTAGATAAACACCAAAACTACTACCAACTAGTTACATAGAAAAGCAAAAGGTAAAACCCAAAAAAGAAAGAAAATAAAAACACACACACAGACAGAGACCCATAAGCCACATGCACATTTCCCCTCTCATTCGGGCACAAAGTGAAAAGTTTTCAAAATGACTATAAAATATTTGTAGAAAAAAAAAAACAAAAACAAATGAGAAATGCCAATAAACATTGGCACGTTTCGGCCTTTCGAATAGAGAGAGGTTGAAAAAGAGTAATAGAGAGAGAGAGGGAGAGAGTGAGCGAGGGAGACTGCATGGAGAGGCAACCGGATATTTATGAGTCTGATGCCAATAATCGGGATTTGGGTCTAATGGGGGACTGCCTGGACAGGTTTCTTTTATTTTTTAGGTTTTTTTTTCATTATTTTAAGCTTCCGCTGAGCACAGTTATTTGGTATTTCATAGATACTTTTCAGAGACAGCAACAGGTTGTTGTAAGTTATTGCAGGGAGACAGGTTTCCTACCTGCATTATGTAATTAAAACTTGTAGATGAAGTTTGCTAGTGGAATATTCTATTTAGTTTTTGCCATATGCTAATCAATCAGCAGCTGATGTAAGAAATTCTCGTACTTGTATTTATTTTGTTAACACAAATGCGGCCAAATCATGAGCTCATACTTAGCAACTGACAAAGTAAATTCTGTATCTGATCTGTGGCTCGTTTAGCATTGAATCGCAAATGGGAATTCATTGAAGTGCTATCTATTGAAAATCTAGTTTAGTTGAGTTCACGTGATTTGCATAAATAGCCAAATTAATTGTACTTTATGACACGTGACGTGGGCTGGAAGCCATTTAAACAGATCGTAAACAAGATTCAAATGCGGTCAAGAGCACCGAAGAGAGTACAAATTTCATTTGCTTACATAATTCTGGTCATGGCTATTAATTGTGACGAGTTGTACCAAATAACACAGCGATAAGATCAACAATTCCATTACAAAAAGTGTGTTTGAGTGTGTGTGAGGTGGTGGAATTTGATAAGCCCATAATAGGCAAATCTTAATGATAAGCGAATGAGTTTTTTTGTATTCAATATTATTTATTTATTTATTATGTACACAATCATAGAAGAAATATATCAAGCATACGTCAGGTGGTTGGTCAAGAAAACAGTTAAACCGATTGGCATTTTTGCTGTCAACTTTAAGCAAAAGGCAGAGACAGACAACGCACCACGCATCGCTGGCCATTGACAATTTTCTTCTCTACCTCATTTACACACACACACGCATTTTGCAATCACAACCAGAGTCACTGAACTGCTTTTAATTACAACTGGAAAAGTATTTTCCAAACAACATTGTACATATTTTCCACTTGATCGATGCCCAAATGGCTTACCAACTAATTACGAAAGGCAGGCTTGAAATATGCACACACACCACCTGTTCAAAATTGAATGAAATATTGCTCAGGGACATTGCAAACATACCAAAGTTTAAACCATGTGTAAACAAATATCAACAAATTTTTCAAGAAAGAATTCCATTAGGGGAAGGGAACTAGTCTAGAAACATTGAGTTTGAGTTTGCAAACCGGTTTAAAATCAAACCCTGCAGGTTTTTAAACTTTTCCTTTATAAAAAAGTTACCATTGATTTTATATGATTTTAATATCTTTTATAAATATGGTATACTAGCAGAACCCACCGAAACTTTGTCCGCGCCCAAGATTTTAGGAAATGGTATTGTTTGTTCACAGCGGGTAAAAATATATCAAAGTTTTGAGTGGTAAAGCAGTGAGTGGCCTGTACCAAAGATTTATAGATATTATAGATGACGCATGTGAAGCTACAAAAAACTACTGTTTTTGGAAGCTTGACGATTGGATACACCTATTAAAATTATGTGTTCTAACGTTGCCTTTACGAGAGAAACATTTGTAGATTGAAATTCAAATGTGCTACAAACATATTGTCTGAGATATTATGGATCCCAAAAAAAAAAGTTTGTATGTGATGCGTTATCTATATATGTAGTGTCTTTGCCTGTACACATGTAACATTTCTCCCCTAAAAGAACCAACCAAATTTTCTAGGCGCTCGAAAAGTTAGATAAAAACGTACCTCTCTCGTACGACCAGATAGTGAATTTTGGGTCTAGCGATCTTATACAAAGACTGTGCATTTCACAGCAGCTTCAGCACTATTCAATTATAAACGAATTCAAATTGGCTTTACCGTTTTTTCCCCCCCCCCCCTCCCCCCATTCTAACACATGTAGCTGCTGTCATCTGTCTCAGAGAGCCAAGAGTTGCATTGCATATTTGTAATTTCGCGAACAAATTTTCCAATTATTCTTCCTTAGTGCGCGCTTAGATCTCTAGAATTAGCAGTTTTGGTTGTAGGTTGATAATATGTCAGTCAGTCATTTGGGCCACCAGATTTATAAGTATAATTAAGGAATTAATGCTAACACCAATGCTTACGCCGTTTCTGTATTCATTTCAAAGAACAGATACATTTGGAAGCTGTGGAAGCAACAATTGGGGATGTCCTGAATATATCTATATATTTTGGCTGCAATCGGTTTGCAAAACACCCTAAAAAAAATTCTTTGGTCTCATAGGACTTCGTGAGAATTCATTTTCTTATTGAAAAATCCAACATAAAAATTTTATTTTGGTTGTCAAAAATTATGAAATATTTGAACCAAACGAAAGTCATTTCTGTGACAACTGAAAATTGCTCTTGGGATGGAAATTGTTTGGAAGAGATTTCCGTAAAACCACCGCTTATGAAGGAGCTAGAGTCTAGATTTTAACAAAGCCGAGCATTTTTACCGATTCAGGTAAATTCATCGAAAATTTAAGAATAATGAACCAAGGATCGCCCTAAAACATTAGTTTGTTTATTTCGGTTTATTTAATATCCCTATGTCAAGTCACAAAAGGTGTTTACACAAAATAATAACAATAATAGTAATATTAATGGTAAAAATAATAGTAATAATTAAGACTAACAATGATTTTTATACACTTGAAAAGTGTATTATAATTATAAGGAGAAAGATTTCTGTCTCTTTTCAGAAGATTATTTGTAGACTGAATTAATCCTTAGAAATGTCGGTTTAATTAGGCATTTTGCTTTTTTGGCTATACACTGGTTTAAACAGCTCACGCATGTTTCGCGATTTGTTTCACTGTCAAACATCTTCAGTTTGGTCTATATTTTAACAATGAATCGTCTTACAAACGAAAAACGCTTGCAAATTATTGAATTTTATCATCAAAATGCGTTTTTTCCCTTGAATTTTATGACCACGCTCTTAATGTGTGCTCTGTTAAATGACCATCATTGGACCGTACTTCTTCAAAGATGATGATCGTAACGTAACTTGAATTAGCGCACCGTGAGATGATATCCAACTTTTTTTGCCCAAAGAAGAGCTTACGGTGACGTGGTTCAACAAGACGGTGCCACAGCCACAGCACGCGCACATGGACTTATTGAGGAGAGTTCGGAACTTTGATTCACGGAACCGTTGGGGGCAAGAAAACCCGCTTCAATTGACGCATTGGAAGACAACATTGAATCATTTATTCGTGAGATACCGGCCGAAATGTTGGAAAGAGTATGCCAAAATTGGACTAAGCGGATGGACCATTTGAGGCGCAGTCACGGTCAACATTTGCATGAAATAATCTTCAAACATTAAATTATATCGACCGTACTATCGATTCAAATAAAGATTTCATGCATTTTTCTAAATTTTATGTGTTTTTTTTTTTTAAAACTTTCCTATAGCTCTTAAAAAATCACCGTTTATATGAGTTGTCGTGTGCTTATGCAATTCTCCTCCAACCTTTTAAATATCTAATTTTTCTGTATTCCTTCCTTAGAAGTAGCTAACTACATCTTTTGGACGATCAAAATGCATTTTAATCAAGTGTTTTAGGCCATCGCTTTAAAGATCTTGTTCCCTTTGCGCTCCGTTCGAATGTCAATTGTGTACCTTGTTCGGCACTCTCTTCTTTTAATGATCTTTTGACGGTGTCGATAAAGTTTATATAAAATTATCTTTATCTTTCCTTTATTGCACCTTTCGTGCCTTGGAACATCGGTTATAAAATCTTCAAATCTGTTGATAATCTTCTGTACTTTCATAAATATTCGTGTTGTCTTATCTATGTTGATTATAAATTTGGCGATTTAGTTAAGCTCAAGTAGCTAAATTTCCCACTTTGCTCTAAACAGATGCATAATCTCTCATTTGGTCATAGTTTTCAACAACCTAAAATATCAAGTAATTTCTTCTATTACCAAATCCACATTATTTCTGTATTTCAATTACTTAATGAAAGCAAAGAAAATTTCACAATTATCTTATTAAAATTTCCATTAAATATGCAATTTCTCATCAAACCAGCCAAAATTATTTCCCTTTTTTTTTAATAGATAACACAAACCGCACAAACCACTTGAAACCCAAGTAGAAAGGAAAAAAACACACACACAAACACAAAATGTGTCTACAAAAATGATACAAACTGACATTGAAAAAAGTCAAATAGAGATACGAGATAAGCCCCGAAAACAGCTCGAGCAAATCTCATTGAAATTAACGACTTCCCAGCCTGCCCTCCCACATGTGGGTTACATAAATACAATTTCCAGAGCACAGGAAAATGTGCAAATTTAACCTAGACTTAAGCACAACAAAAAAAATGTGCATTATGATTGGTGAGGGGTTGGGCACGATTTAACAATTGTCCCTGATTGGGCAACAACAACTGAAGGTTGCTAACAAGCGGCAATTGCACAAGTGCACCCCCTGATGATGCAGCTGCAGGTGCGGAGAGTCTGAGGCGGCGGCAGCTATGGCACAATATGCTAATTCCTATGCTAAAAACACACAAACTTTGCAGTTCATTCGAGTGAAACAAACAAATTGAGATCGAAACAATTAGGCAAAGTGTGCCAATATTTTTCCAAACGTATACGTAATTTTTATTTTTTCGCCACTGCAAAGAAAGTTTTAATGACTCAATTAATGCATTTAATTATATTTATAAAATGCGAATTGCATAAGTTAAAACGCAGTTAAATCTGTTAACCGGTTTAAGACACAACGCATACAGGGTGCTTCTATTTGACATTTCAGTCCATTGACAATGGTTTGAAAGTGGAACAACACCCTCTAAATACACAAATCGCGTGCTCACATTTTGGGCTTGAGTGTCGACTGTCGGTGTCGATGTCATGCCTACGCCTGGGCCTGGGGACCTGGGGCCTTTTGTTCTAGGGCAAGTTTTCTCTTTTCCCCTGCGTTTCCGCCTAAAACAGCAAAAAAAAAAAAGGCAAACATGTGCATTAAATTAAATCTGATATGGGATACTAACAACGCGCTGCTGTTGCACTTTTCAAATGGAAGCTTCTTCCCTGGCACACTGAATGATACGTGTGCTCATGCATTATGTATGTACGTACAATGTACAGAAGTACATCGTCATCATCTGACAGTCATCTTTGTCAGAGATATATATACTAAGAATGTGAGCGAGACAAGGCACAAGTTAAATTTAGAGCAACCACTGGGTGGGAAGGGATGACTGACTGACTGACTAATTTCAGCGATATTTCAAAAATTATATGAAGACGTCAAGTGTAAAGGAATTTCATAAAGAACTTGGTAATATTTAAAAATTTAGGAAAATGTTTCAATGATGCTGAAAGTTTCATTTGTCGCCATTAAAAATTTTTATTTAGAAGAAAAAACGTACCATAACTCTAATTAAAAGCTCCATATAAATCAATAAGCCAAACCAAAGCCCTTAAAGCGTGATCGGAATGTGAATTTCGCGTATTTCCAACCAAACCTTCTTAATAAATAAGCACTGTAATCCAACCGAAACTTATTGAAGTCAAAAGTTCTAAAAAAAGGTAATTAAAATGTTTACCAAGTCTGCAAAATTGATCAGAACTGAACAGCTAGAATCGGTCACTTGCACCAGACCATAGATCGAAACTTACACAAAAGGTTCGTTTCAGAAAATGATGTTTTTTTTTTTTCTTTTTTAAAAGACTGCAAGTCGGAGACTCCGGAATTTTTGATAAGTCCGGACTGGAGCAGAAAAATGTTTTCTTCCCGAAACCGAACCTGGGCAAAAAGTTAAAAAGCGTTCGGTTAAAAATAATGTTCTATTATGCCTATGGAATTCCCAAACAGTCATAGCAACAATGCTGGCGTGATATGGCATCCGCCAACTTGAAGAAGATAGGCAAAAGTATTCATCGTCTGTTTGATAGACTTAAAATGGGCGTATTCAGCAGGTAATTCCGATTTACGATTTGTGATTTATGATTGCCGATTTTACCTGCTGAATACAGAGATTGCCGATTGGGATTGGAAAATTTGACAATCATGTTTACTGAATAGAAATCGAACAAAACGTATGATTGCTTAACCATTGCTTGGTCAGCCTACCTTAGTGCAGACATTCATATGAAATTTTGTAATTAATAAATCCATAAATATAAAGGATTTTGTGTAGATATTTTCTAATTTTTAAAAGTACCAAACCCACGGATTATCTTACAGTCTGCCATCAATTCCATTCAGCAGAGACTCATCAGCAATCGCAAATCGTAAATCGGTAATCGCTAATCGGAATTATCTGCTGAATACGCCCAATAATTCTAAAAGTCGCAGTCAATCAAATGAAAAACTTTCAAAGGGCCGATTGCTGCTTTGATTTCCTAAGTTACAATTTTCGTTTTTCTGATTTTGATTTGACGCCGACTACTGAGATTTTCAAATCAGAAGTCTATACAACAGCAGCGTTTTCAAATTTGAGAAAAACTTGTTGCTCAGTTAATCAGAACTTTACAGCTTTTGCTGCTGTGAGTAAGGCATTTTAAACACTGGGCAAAACCTGCTGATGATAAAACCGCGAGGTTCTGGAAACAGCTGTACAGTCTATCATCCACTGGAAAATCTATATAGACTGAACGGTTGCGCAGTCGACTCATTTTTTGTAAGAAATTAGTTAGCTGTTTGCTCTCACTTTCGCTATCTGAGTGCCGTCTCGCTCTAACCACTGTAATTTCCTATGCGGGCAATGAGAATCTCAATGCGAAAGACTTAAATTTGATCTCTTATTATTTCTGCACGTCGCTTCGAACCCGAAACTATGTTCAGAGACCTTTTCAACCCGTTTCCTGTTATTTCAATGGCGTTAAACAATTTGAATTTATCTTCCACTTAATGTAGAGAAAAGAGTTCAAAGCAAAACCTGGGAATCGCTGCAGTGGAAACCCGTTCGTAAACCAAGCCTTGATTTTTACAGCCAGTTTAGAATCGGTTAATTTTACCAGGCCATGAACCTAAGCTTATATATTTTGGACCTCCCGACAACGACCATCGAATATCTAGATGGCAGGCTTGCTCAGTCGAACGAAGCTTTGTTTCAGACTGCAACCGCCTTCGTCACGAACTCGTAACGTTTTTGTCACGAACTCGAACCGTCAGAGACCAGTCTCACTCCAACCCATCAGCAAACAAAACACAACCGCGACAGAGCAAGACAGGGCGAGGTTCCAACCTGAGCGCCATAGCAGCGCAGCTAACAGCGAAGCGGCACCGAGCGTTATCTAGATTTCAAAACTGACTTTGGCAGCCGTGCTCTCAAATTCACCTTTAAATTTTGCGATTTTGAAATAATTGTACAAAATTGGATAGAGGGTTGAAATCAGGGCTGCAAGTCAAAACATTCTTTTCGGATGAATGATTTATCAATCAATGGGTAATGCTCAAAATTTTAAGGTGAAGTTAAGAAGAATTTGTTAAATATTTACTTTAAAATTTCTTTCAATTTGGAAATGCCTGTTTAACTTAGATCAAAGTCGATGATGATTTACAAAACCCAAAACCGAAGGCTAAAAAAAATTAATTAAAAAATCCTTTCCAGCACTTTAAATTATTTAAGGTATAACACTAAAAAAACCCCGGCATTAAACCCTCAAATTCTGATACAAGCATTACCTCATACTCAGTAATCCGAATAAAGCAAAGGTTCGCGTTTAAAGCGTACTTTTATACTTGCAACATACAGCGACAACAATTTTAATTATTTTTTTAAGGCTTAAGATAAAAATCTACAAAATTTAGCAGATACGCACAGGCTCATTGGGAACGCAATGTAAAATATTCGTTTTAATGGTACAATTGTTAAAGCTACCTCCAGAAGGAGGTAAGCCTTAATTCTTATTTAAAAGCGCACGGTAGATTGAGCTTTTGCATAACCCTTAGAGATATTACTCGACTACCAAAAAACCCGCAAATTGGAGTATTATTTTTATATGCACCCACAAACCACTCCATATAGACTATAAACCAGATATAAAAATTGACCGAGCTGTGTTTTCAGATTCACCAAAGAAGCTTTGGTTCGCGGACTATAGGAAATTTTGTACCAGTAATTGTCTTTGAAATTTCGTTATTGCCACCAAGAAAAAGTAAAATTTTAATTAAAATTTTAAACAAACTTCACAGATAAATTTTGGTAGTCATAAAAAATGACAAAAGGTTGTTACCAATTGGAAACTTTCAAAATTGGTTGAATTTTTTGACCTTTGTAACTGATATTTTTTGAAAAAGGCGGCGAAAATGTTAGAAAGATTTTATAAGCTATTAAGAGGTGTTTCCTACTTTAACTAAAATTTCAAAAATGGTATATATAATTTAAATATTAAATCGACTAATTCATAAATAATTAAAATCGAAAAAAATGTTTTAAATTACAGTCAAAGTTCAAACATTAATAAAAAAATTTTAATAAAATTTTTTTCAAAAATTAATAAAAACATTTAGTTATTAAAATGACAAAATTCCAAAAATTTTATTTCAATAAAAATCTTCGTTTAGGATTTCAAGCCCCCGAACCGTAGCTTCAAGTTAAAACTCTAAAGTTTATTTTGATACTGATAAACTAAATGTTTTCACAGCTTTCTCAATTCACAGAAATCAGTAACCAGATCCACCCATTTTATTTTCATTATCAAGAAATTGGGTAAAAGCTTCTACAAAAGTTTTTGATGACCCAGCTGGAAATTGGGACAGGGACAAAACTGCACTTGGCAGAGAATTAAGCACAAAATCAAAGGATGAAGATGTGACACAGTTAAAAAGGGACGACCTTCCTCTGGGTGTGGGCGTTAACTTTGTTTTCCGCTCACGTGCAGTTGGCAATTGGATTCCAATTGGTGTATATATTTAACTCACCTTCTCCTTGGCACGTCCAGCGTGTTTTTGCATAGATTTGGCCAGCATGATGCCTTTATTCTCGGACATTCAGTGGATAATAGTGGGTGAACCTTTAACGGTATGTATGTGTGTGTGTGTTGTGTGTATATTTGAATCTGCACTTGTACAGGCCAAGTAAGTCGGAATTTCAACTTTGGCACAACAACAACACTAAATGCACAATCAGCAGCAACAGCAACTCGAGTTGTAATTTTTTTTGTATTAACTAAAAACGAACACACGAACGAAATATTCGATTCGACTTTGGCGCACACTTGTTAAGAATTTGTTAATATTTATGCAATTTTTTTTTGCTATTTAATCGCGTCGAAACAAAACAAATGGCACGTAGACGAGAAGAGCGCGAGGAGCCAACTCCAAATTGACAAATCTTTTTGGGTTTTTCAACCTGACGCTGCCTGCAGACGGAACGGCACTGTTAGTTTGATTTTGATTGGGGCTCTAGTGGCGCTGGCTGCGAGAGTCGTTTTGGGGGTCTCAGCTCTCTCTCTTCAATCCGGCTGAGTTGGCGGCAGGTGTTTATTCTTGCTCCCGCTGGCGTTAGGCTGTGTATGCAGTTAGTCCATGTCATTGAGGTACTTGTTAGAATATATTTATCTATATACGACTAAGTGTGTTAATATGATTGTTAATTAAAATAAAAAATTCAATAACATTGCGTCTAGTCTTGCCAACTTGTGGGAAATAATACTAGATTGGCAGCCCACCTTGACTATCGATAGCAAGCTACGTAACGGAGTAACGTAATGAGATTTGGCATTTTTTTAGAATGTGATGCACTGTCACACTTGGAGTACACTAGATTTGTAGTTGTAACTGGCTGGTCATCAATTTTGCTCGTTGGCTGTGGCGACTAATTAAATTTAATTTATTTAAGCAAAAAAAAAAGAATAAATTAGTGCAAAAACCCTGCGCGTACTCTGCGACTTGGAAGGAAACACAGAGAAAATGTAATTAAAGTGCTTGAGCCAAATGTACTCCTATGTACACACATACATACATTTTATGTATGCTTGTATGTATGTACATACCATTGTGAAGTTTTTATAAAAAAGCAATTACAAACTAACGCGATTTACGTGCAGAGCATGTGAGAAAAAGGCAGCAGCAAGCCTAAAATCGATTCCCAAGTGCATGTGTGTGTGTGTATGTTTGTTGCAAATGTAAGAAGAAGAAGCAGAAGGCTCACGCGCTTCTTTTTCCTTTCCCCCCACCCCGCAGTAGCAGCCAGCTGAGAATTTATAGAACGTAAATCTGTAAGAGTGAGAAAACAAACGAAATCTCCCTATTTGTTAAACAGCAACCAAGTTGAACTATTTTAATTCAGGTATGTAAACCCAACTCCGTGTACAGTGAAAATGTGGAAATGCGCGCCCAATGGTGTCAATATGTGTGTGTGTGTTGTGTGAGTGGGTGCCCAACGAATTCCACCTAACCTCAATTTTTGCCTCAATTGATTACAAAAAAAAATAAAGCTTCAACCCTTCTCCTCCCCTCCAGGGGCATTAATTATTCAACGAAACAAAATGCATACAGTTACAGTTAACCCATTTTTGGGCTGCAGCGGGGGCGTGGCGTGGGCTGAGGCAAAATGTTCCTTCTTTGAGGTTAGAGATGTCAAATTTTTATCAAAATTACATTTACAAGCCTCACTCTATGTCTTGTGTGTGTGTGTGTGTGTGAGCGATTAAACAACAAAAGTTCAAATAATAAATAAAATCGAAGAAAAATGAAGGTATTGAAAAATAGCAACAACAATGACGCATATCATTTACACATACAAACACAGTTGCAATCAAAACACCTCCGACAAGGTGTGAGTGAGCGAGAGAATGTCACAGCGTTTGCGCGTTCTCTTTTGGTGCTGCATTTTTGCAGCAGAGCTGCCAACTGGCAAAAAAAAACGTATATTTATATATTTAAATTACCTAAAAATATAAAAAATTCATATTAATATTGATTGCAACCAAGTTGGCCAGCATTTTCCTAAGCCTCTGCTAGTTCTACACACACACATACACATATGGCAAGTACTTTCCTTGTCTTTGTACGCAAACATTTGCCCCCTCCCCCCCTCCTACCCAAAAACACAAAATTTTCTTTATGGCCGCCGTCGCCGCTTCAAGTTTCTGGTTTTTGGACTTTTGGGCTGTTTGAAAACTTGAAAAACAAGTTAACTCGCAAACATTCACACGCACACAGAGACCAAAAGTAATTTGTGTGTATTTGTTTTGGATGCCGAATACCTGGAGGTTGGCTGCTTGGTGGTCTGCTCTGTGGCTGCTGCTCCGGATGCCTCTCCAAAATGCGAGAGAAACACTTGCCGCACCGCGTCTGTCGATTGTTTGCAATTTGCAATTGTCTTTTCTTGTTGCCAAAGGCCAATGAACAACAAGAGTCTTGAACTTGCCTAAACACAGTTTTGAAACACTAAGCGAATGCCTACAATTAAAAATAATATAAATACATGTATAATTTGTTAATAACAAACAAAAGATCACTGGGCCATGACATGATCGCCCCATGGTCACATTGTGCTATTCAAGAATTACAATCTCTCAACATTCATCTCTCTCTCTCGGCATTCAAATTGGCATTTTTGTTAAACTTGAGAACGGTATTAAACCAAGAAATCTCTTATTAAAAGCAAAACGTTCCTGTACACACCGATGGCCAATCTTATCAGTTTTTTTTACAGAAAAGTCCAATATAATCCACACAGTTTTCAAAAGATTATGAACCAAAGTTAACGCAGTCTAATCCTTTGAAGAGCTGTTAAAAACAAGGCCCGTTGGTTAGTTTCGCGATCTGGTTACTAAACTTATCAAACTAAAGGTTTAGGTTCATCCTTAGTTCATAGCTTGATAGATTGTTGAATCATTTCTGCCTCCATTTCTGATTAAAGGGCTGATTCCAGCTGATATAAGAATTTATTTCAGCACAATACTTCATTCAAATAAGACTGCTTTGCAATGGCGTTCAGATTTCAAAACCATTCAAAAGTGTTTCTATTCATGTGCATAAAATTTTTAATAGAAACACTTTCTAACAGCACATGAGCATCAAAGCAAAGCCAAGTTGTTTCTAATTATATGAAATACTGTATCGAAACGAATTTTTCGTCGTACTCCGGGGCTTAAGCAAAGAAGCCTAAAATTAAGATAACAAAAAGTATTTATCCAAGTATAAGAAGTTTATGTCTCATACATCTCAAACCTCTATTTCTACCCATCTCTGGGATCTATTTGGTAATACGGAAAGACGGACAAGGCTATATTGACTCGGCTGTTGATGCTTATCAAAAACATTCATACTTTATAGGGCCGGAAATGATTCCTTCTCCCTGTTATATACTTTTGCATAGACCGAGTACCTTTCGTACAGAGTATAAAAAGTTTTGCGAAAATGAAAACGGGAGCATGGCTGTATATAAATATATGGGCATTTCCAAAAAAAGGTCCACCTGTGCCAAAAAATTAAAGTGGTTAAAAACACTTAGGTTTTTCACGTCAACTTGGTTATCAAGTAATCTGATTAAAAATGTAATCTTCAACAACAAAGTGTACTGTGAAGAAATCAGCTGACATCACCAGCCCGGTTTCAGGTCATGATATGAACTGGTTACATATAATTGTCAGTGTTGATAAACACTTCGTTATCTTTTAAAAAAGATAAAATTAAAATAGAAAAGATGATTTTGAGTTCTGAAGCACATTTAGCTATTATATCTGTCTTGGTAGCTGTGGTGCAGTGGATAAGGTATGAGTCTGAAAGTCAAACTGACCTGTGTTCAAGTCCGGTAAGGCACGTACAAAATTTTTTTTTGTATTGAACAATTATTATGTTATCATATTAAGCACACAAAAGTGTGTTCACTACAATTAAAGATTACATTTAATTTTTAAACAGATTACTTGATAACCAAAATATGTTTGATTGAATTTTCATAGGGAAACAATCAAATTAAACTAATGTAAGCTAACCTTACATTTACTAATAATCCAATTGGATATATTTAATTTTTTGGAAAATAGTGACTATAGCTTACATGTACTTTCGCTATCTAAAATCTTTCTGATGGTACAAAGGGCTATACAAAAATAAGAATAAGAAACCATCAGAAACTATGCCCATGCAATTAACTGTTAGTTATTGCTTCGCATTATAGCAGAAACCACATAAATATGATGATGGAAAAAATGTCACGTTCAACATGTCACGTATCGACAGAGATAAATAGAGCTATAGAGAGCTATATTATACAGTAAAAAACGAATTAAAAATAAGACTTTTTTTATTTTCAATGTGTACGACGGTCACGGTTCGATAGAATGGAAATGCGCATATATACTTTATAAGGTGGGAAATGATTCTTTCTCCCTCCTACCAAAGTATAAAGCTAAGTTCACACAGTCAAATTAATTTGTCAAATATGGCGAAAATTTGACAAAATAAGTTTGAATGTACGAGTTTCACCAAGCATGCTTTCGATAAGTTTGTGCGCTGTCTGAACGCAATGTGAACACTGTTTGTCAAACTGTTATCCCATTTGCCGAGTTTGATCTTAGAAATGTCACTTTACTTCATTTTTATTGCTATGACTTTTGTAAATCAGTTTGGATAACTAATTTGGAAGAATTAGCTTAATGGAACTAGATTATATTTTTTTATTAAATTCACAAAAATTGCAAAAGAATTATCGTAATGTATATGTGGTCTTATATCTCTAATAAAACAGTCCCGCAGAAATTGTCTTTGAGATGACGATTGCGTTTTAATTGTAAGTACATAAAGAATAAACAAGAATTTGACTTTAATTTAATACATCTCTTTGATCAGATGGCCGAATCATTTTTAAAAGTACTTTACGACGAGCCTGCGGCAAAGCAAGCACGCAGTCGCCCACGAGTGTCCAGACCCTTAAACGAAGCGGACACCTTGAAATTGATATCTCTGGTGGAAAATCATCCAGCAATTTGGAATGCCTTTGTTTTGACTGCGGCTATCGACATTCCACAATAGTTTCTGTGAAACACAAATTTGACGCACACCAAATTTCCAAGTGTAAACACTAAGCCAAATTCAATCGAAACTTCCGAAATTTTGAAATTTCGATTAAAATTTATTAAATTTGGACAAATTCGAACTCTCAATCAGTCAAACTCCGCCATGACAGTTTGTGTAAATTAATTTGACTGTGTGAACTTAGCTTAACGTTTTCAGATCATCTTTTTTGATTTGTAAATGCTTTAAACTCAGAAAAATTATTATGACTGCTTAGGAATAGGGAACTGGAATGAAGGGTAGGGCTAGGTATGCTGCTGATGCTAGGATCAGAAAGAACATCGCTGTACAACAAAGTTTATCGACCAACTAAAACCACTCGAATCGACTTAGTTCGTTTAAAACTTTCAGAAAACACAGTCGAGCCCGGTACTGTCCACACTTAACGAACAGCGTATGAAATGTCGTGTTAGCGCATTGTGTTATCACAGGGCTGCTTACTCTTTTCTGTGTGGGGCTTAAGCCTTTTAAAATATTTTAAAAAATTTTTCAAACATCAAAGCAAACCCAAGGTGTTTCCAATAATATGAAATACTGGGACGAAAGGAATTTTCTATCGTTCTGCGTGCGGGGCTATAAGAAGAAAATTTAGTTCGGTAGAATATTTTATATAAACAAGACTGCTTTCATTCATTCAAATTTCAAAACTGTTCAATATTGTTTCTATTCATGAGTATATCCGAAATAAATTTTTATCCCATCTGTGTATAGGCCGGCCTTCAAAGGCAAATTATTTTCTGAACAGATTTTTCCCCTCTGTGAAAGTGTCAGTTTTGCTCAGAACCGAAGCTGTACCGGTACAATGGTTCTTAGGGTTCTTTTCGGTTTCAGGAATGCCTGTTCTCGGCCTGTGCACAGTTATATAAAAATATAAAATATCGTTTTGGTTCTCAGTCTTAAACGGCTTTTTCGGTATGCGGTTTTGGTTCCGGTTCGATTCCCGCTTACTTGTCCTTCTCCAAGTCATACATACAACTCCTCCTGCGCACTTAAAGGGTACATCTTCTTTATTCTTTATCGGGTGTGTTCCAGAAATCTCTAGCGGTTTTCGTATAAACGTTAGCAATTCATATAAAAGCTGTTTGAATTTATATGTTAAGGCGTTCAAAAATGTCCGGCTACTAGATTAGATGTCAAGAGTTGAGCGATTTGAAACCGCCTGCTCAAAGTCAAGTAGATTTGAAGCGTATAGTTTTCCTGCCACATAATCTAGTAGGCGGTCTGATTCTTGGCACTTCGCAAAGAAAGTAGTTTCATTTTAGTTTGAAGTGCAATCGTTTATACGAAAATCTCTAGAGATTTCTAGAACACCCCTGATAGTATTTGTTTTAGAGCTACTTTCATCATTTAGTTTCACTTGAATAGAAATTGATAATGCAAGAACATTTCTGTCATCATTATTATTATTTTCAAAGAGACTAAAATCGCTTTTTTCTATTTCACAATACGAAAGGTTTGGTTTGGCCAAAACAAAGTTCTCGCTTTGCAGTCTAGTTGTTGCACTCAGAAACGACAGTGAACAATGAATAGGTTCTATTCCGTTCCAAGGTACAGAAGAAATTAAAAATATCGGCTCCGGTTTTGAGATTTAATCGGTTCTTTCTAAACATAGCGGCACATTACTTATCGATCAAGAGAGCTTGATAACAATTTAAACTTTTACTTAAATTCAATGTAATCCGATTTATACAAGCTTTACAAGCTTGTCATCTTTCCAGAAATCTCAAGGGGTTTCTGAGGGGTAATGAATACATTTTTTACTTCGGCTACTAGTACGCTAGTATCAGAGTTATGTGAGGTTATTGGAACGGTTTGTGTGATCTTAATAGGACCACAAGACGCTCTAATCGATCTAACAAAGTTCATTATACTCAATTTTGTTGTAAAAATTTTTTACAAAGTACATAAATTCTCTTTAAATGAGCTTAGTGCTTTAAAATTAGCTCTTTAAATAATACTGTATTTTCAGTTGTTTTTAAACTTGATCACAAACGCTTTCAGTACAATTGTCACTGACTTCGGAACAGATTCAAAAAAATTGAATAAATCAAAAGCTGCCAACATTTTTAATAGGAAAACATCCTAACGTTAAGAAAGAATATTTAAATTATAGATTCTTTCTTCTCCCGCCATTCTCAAAACTGTTAAGCCCGCAATCAATAGATCTTCACGGGTTTAACTTCAATAGGAACAAATTTGCTTTATATTAGAAATTATCTTTTAAAGATTTGTTAAAACGAACTTCCAAGACACTGCATAATACCACAAACTGTTCACGTGTGATGAATGAGAGGAATCGATTTTTTTTCTACCGAGCCTATTCGGTATTTTAAATTTTTCGAAATGAAACATAAACCGAAAAACAATTCAAACCAAGACCGTAACGCCTCGTTTTTTAATAGATTCGGTTTAAAAATGTCTCAGATCACTCTTTTTTTTATAGATAAACTATAAAATTTCAACAAAGCTACTAAGCGTAGCATGATTGAAAACAGTTTCAAGAGATAAGATTGAGTAAGAATTAACAATATTTAAATCGCGTTTGCCAGATAACAGTTTAGCCAATCCTTGGCTTTAATGAACCAAACTGATGCTCAAACAAAATTTAAACTTTAGCTACGGTTATTGGCCCCTTAAGCAAATCTTTAAAGGAAACATAAAGCTCTACAGCCAAGTAATTTAAAATTAAGGCCCTCTTCTGGTCTAGAGCGATAAATTTTAATTATTTTTTAAAAATTCGTGGAAAGAAATCGGGAAGAGATGTTGTAATTCTGTTTTTTTGTATGCGGTTCTCAATTCATTATAAAAAATACAAAATTAAAAATTTGTGAATGTGAGGGCTGCTCAAATAGTTCTCGGGATCCAAAGTTGTGTCTTCCAAAAAAAGATGTGCATCGACAGGGAGTTACAATTATCATAAAAGCAAAACGGAAATTGGTTAGAATGATTGCCTTTATCGTCCGTAGTAGAATTGTGATAATAAAATTGAATTTGAAAAAATGGCAACGTCATCAAAATCGGTTTGGTAGAACTTGAAAAAATGTGGTTCCGAGAAAAATGCGTTTAAAGTTTCAATTAATTTGAAAATTGATTGTTTTATCGAAGACATTGGTCGACAAAAAAGGCTATATCTTCTAAAGTATTTCGAATGTTGACAAAAATCCTTTTGGGATAATATTTATTTTTGAATATCTAAGCTAAAAAAAAATTTCTAGACCAGAAGAGGGCCTTAACCAAATCTTTAAAAGAAACATAGAGCTCTACAGCCAAGTAATTTAAAAATAAAATTTGTAGTCTTAGATGGTATATTTCTCATTCTCTGTATAACCCCAACCCACTTAAAAGGTAACAAGCCCTAGTCTAACCTGTTACAAACATTAAAAAGGTTTAACTTTAATCCAATCTTCCCATTAAAAAAAAAAGACCTTGCTACATGCTTTAAGTTTATAAATATCTTATTATCCATATCAAATTACGCAAGGGGGTCTGAAGGGGGGGTTACAAATACAATATCTGATCTTTTTGCTGACCAAGGGAAAGGGAAAATTCAATTTCTGGGCTTTCAATTTTCATTGGGCTTGTTAATTGCCAAGTCGTTTGTTCGTCGTGGTTGGGTTTCCTCTTTCCATCTGCAAATATGCAAGTAGTGAACAATAATTAGCAGGCAGGCACCACCTGGTGGCATTGAGAGACTGGAGAGTTACATACGTCAAAGAAACATCAATAATGTCTGGGTTAACAGCAGCAGCAGAGGCAGAAAGGCAAACAAACTTTCCTACGACGCACTGGAAGGACCGTGGGCGCTAGCTGTGCGTTGCTCTCGATGCACCACGAAAGCTCTCATGGCCTGCACATGATGGTGAACTTTGAACTTTCAGCATGGGGCTGCAGTTGTTGTTGTTGATTTGCATTATCCATCCCTTCTATCGACGACTATCATTTGGGGCTTCACTGTTGCATTTACTGGCAGGTGGCCTGCGAGAGCGCTCTTTAGTTCGCTCTCTCACTCTCACCCCGCTTTGAATTGCGCAATGAGCGCAAATCGATAATTGCAAGGTTTCCAATGTTTGTCCTCAACCACCCCCAAATTTCGCTCATATACAGATTTTATTTGAGCTGCTGCTCCTTTAGGATTGATCAAATTCCAACATGTGTTTGGGGGCTCTGTTGGGGTACCCGGTTTTGGGTATATTTGTTCCGCCGCCGCCATTGTCATGGTGAGATGCACTTTGCTGCTTTTGGCTTTTTCCTCTCCCACTGCTTTTTTCTCGTTTCCGTTTGACACACACACACACACACACACACACAAATATATGTATTAATCTAGTGGGTACGAGTGTGAGTGAGCGAGGTGGAAGGTGTATGCCGTCGTTTGCCGCAAAGTGTAACCGTGGCAGTGTTGTAGCCAGCTAGTAGTCTGTTTGGTTTCTGATTTTCAGTTTTGTCGATTTCATTATGTACTGCAATCGTCTCGTCTCGCTGCTGTCGACGTAGCGCCGTCATTGGTGTGTGGGTGCGAGCTCCCGCTCTCTCAATCTCTCTCTCTCTCTCCGTGTGCGGCTGGTTCTGGCGAAACAGGGTGACTTTTGCTTAGTTAGTGCTGGTAATGCCGCTCTTCTGTCGGAACACCCTGTTTTTTGTGGTTTATCACTTTGGCACTTGCCAACTCTTTCGCACTCATAACTGTGTTGGTGCATTTCACACTTACGTAAGCTTAGTAGGCCGTATCAAGCGACTCTTCTTATTCCACAGTCAATTTAAATTTGTTATGAAATTTGCTGAAGTTTACTTCCTCTCCACGGTGCACACATATATGTATAGAGTACATAACACGCTCTCAGCAAGCAGCAAACGCAAACGTTTTTCCATTTTTAATGCGCGAGGTTTGTTCGTCTCGTCGCCGTTGCCACCCTATTTGATATGTTTGGCCGTTATGAACCCAGCCAATGAATTCCAAAGCAACACTGCGCGCGCGCACTTACTCTCCCTCTCTCCCACTCTCTTTTGAGGGCCTCTCTCCCGCTCTTTTGTTGCCTCGTCTCGCTCGACAGCAGGCTGCTGACTCTGACTCTGACTGGTCGTCGTCCGTTTTAATCGAAAATGTTTGCGGCGGCGTCAAGATGTACGAAAACGTTTTCTCGCCAAATTTTTGTGAATATCTGTAGAAACTCAGTGAGAAGAAAATTGGTAAAAAATGTAAACCACAGTGCAAATTTATTTAAAATTAAATGAGAAAAACAATTTGTGAAAAAAGTAACCAAATAAAAGTAAATACCAGGAAAAAACTGCCTCAGCATACACTACTCTCGCGGTGTCTATACTCGACGCAGAAAAAGGTGAAAAGTTAGTTGTGAGAAGAAAAAAAATAGTTGCAAGTGCAAAATACTGCGTAAAACGTGAAAGTTTCCAATAACACCACACAAGCCCCAACAATCCCAACGAACGGCAGTTTATAGTAAATATACATACATATGTATATGTATATACTTACATACATACGTTTCGAATATACACAGCCGTTTCCCCGCACACCCCCTCGCGACTATCAAAAATCTGATGTAAGTCCCACTCAACTACATACGGTTTTAGGAACAAAATTCAAGAAAAATTAATCCACAAAGTTATATCAAATGGAATTCTAGAAACAAAAAAACCAGTGAACATTCAACATTTTTAGGTTAGGTCAATTTCAATTGGTTTATATACCATAGAGAGAGGGACGGAGAGGGACAGCAACACATGCATACATATATAAAGCGCAGACAAAAAGTCGTCGTCGACTGCGACGTGGTTGTTGGTTGTGTTGCTCTCACACACACACACACACACACATGCAATATGAAGAGCGGGCAATACACAAGTTATTTTTTTCATTCGGTTTGCTTATGAACTGACTGTATTTTTTTCCTCCATCGCCCCGTAGTGTCGTTTTATTTTCGTTCGTTCATTCGTTGTTCGTCGTCGTGCGCTTATCTTGAGTTTTGCTTTGATGCGCCATTCCGTTTTGTAGTGGCTGGCAGCTGGCTTGGCCCCGGCCCCAGTAGCAGCAGCAGAGCTCCAACCAACACACAATGAGAGCATCATCTCCACCCCACCCCCTCCCCTTGCTCTTTGTGTGTTTGTGTTGTTTTTGCTACGTTTTTACACCAAAAACGTTTTCTTCTAGCTATTTTATACATATTTTTCCTTCCCCTCCCTATAGGCATCCATATGTTTCATTTGCAAAAATTTATTAATAGACCAGCCAAGTGAATGTGTGTGTGTGTGTGTGTGCGAGTTGTGTGAGTGAAGAGAAAGAAATTAAATTCCTAATAACGGCAAACTAGTTTTTTTTTAAATAGACAATATTTGATTTTTTTTTGCATATTGCTCTGTGTGGTCTGTGTATACACCTAACAAACAGATAAGATAATATTATACGTGTGCACGTAATAGAGCTCAGCAGAAGCAGAACACAAAAAATGGAGGGAAAATTTGCCCACATGTCTCCCCCGAGCACACACACACACACAATGAACGCCCCAATTTTGTATTGGAGCTTCGCTCAGAGCGCCTCATACATACATATGTAAGCTGTTGGTATGCATGGTGGATCAAAAAAAAAAGTACAATAACAACAAGAGAGAGAGAGGGAGAGCCACATTCCATTTTCGGCTGTTTTTTTTTTTTTTTGCAAATTTATATTTTTTTGAAGGATTCTCTGGCGAGAGCTTTTTTCTGTTTGCGGTACAGTTTTCAAAGGCAAACTTTTGTTTACAAAATTCCCTGTGCAAATTGGAAAATGTTGATTGTGGGTGGAAGAGAGGTGGGCAGATGATCCTCATTGTACAATTTTTTTTCTACCTCCCGCACACATTGAGATGTATTCATTCAAGTTATATTTACACTTCTCTCTCTTCCTCTCTCTCTCTCACCCCTTCTCTTTCTGCTGAGCTCTCTCACTGGGGCTGCTCTCTCGACTGCCCGCCAAATGCTTGTTTATTAAAGTGTGTGTGTGTGTTTGTTGTTGGCCCCAAACGGGTGAAAAAGGCAATCATATATATATACTGCGCCTCAAAACAAATTTATACGCTCTTTCTCTCTCTCTACTGCTGTTGCGGCGGCTGCTGCTGCTGCAGCAAGAAAGAAAGCACGCAAACTGTGTTCCACCACCTTTGCATTTGTGGGCTGCTGCTGTTGCTGCTGCGTTTTGCCGCTGCTTCTTGCCTCTTGTAAGTTGTAGATACACAGAATATGTAGCTACCGCCCGACCTCCCTTCCTCTCTTACTGAATTCTCTCAGCAAAATTCTATGCAAGCTCGTTTGTCGTGCATGGGGCATTTGGCACCTTCCATACATACATGTATGTATGTATATATTTTGATGTCTATATATAAAGAAAAAGCTTTACTTAGCCAGTCTTTACTGTACCCCCAAGCAACTTATAAAAACAACAAAAGCCACAAAGCGCGCGCCCAATTCCGGTTGCACGTACACACACACACACACACATACAGTTTAACGCAGAATGAGGATCTCTTCTGTTTTTGTAGGATATTTAATATTTGTATAAACTCTGACACTTACATGTCCAAGTTACTTCTATTATGTCTGTCAAAAGGTAGCCGTCTCTGAGAGTTGCTCCCTCCTGGTTCTTCTCGGCTTTGGAGATGTTTTGTCAGTTAAGGCAAACAATTCAGACAGCCACTTTCTGCTCTTGCCTTTCCCCCATAGACCAGCCAGGTCATTCCTTTCATTGCTGTCGGCCATGGTCTACAGTACATTAACGCCCACCAGTTTACACCAGGCAAATAAAATGTGGGAGAACTTGAAAAAAAAAAACACACTCGTAGGAATCTTTTTATGATCTGGGTATTTCCTTTGACCATAAACTATCTTTTGGCACTCACATTGAACTCTTTGTAGATAGATAGTCAGGTGTTTGTTAGGTTTTATTAAACTTTGGTCTAGACTCTAGAGCAGAGTTCCCCAACGATAGCCCCGGGAGCATGAACTTACTTGCCAATTATTACCGAATGCTTGCCGAAGTCAACCTTCACTGTGTGTTAGAGAGAGACACAGTCACGTTTTCGCGATCTCTGCTTGGGGAAGCCCTGCTCTAGAGAGTGCAACGATCCACGACCAAACTCTTGCTTACATCCGTAGTAAAGTCCCCCTATTGCGGTTTGCTTTATGTATTTGGAACTTTCAACCACTTGGGCTTTTCGAAACCTGGCTTGGGACCCACAGCTGAGGCTTCCTACTTATGTAGTCTTAAAGCTTATAAAGGGAGTACCTACTCTGGTGTGTGAACTTTAATGCCATGAGGCTTCCTGTTGCTCCTTTTTATATGGCTTAAATTTTCCCTTTAGCATTCTATATAGCGATTACAATAACATGTTTCCTCTTCTCAGTGGTAAAATTTCCTAAGAAGACTTTATGTTTTTAATTCCTTCCGATCGTCAACTCTGCAGGCAGGGGCGTAGCTGTTCATAATAAGAAATCAAATTAGCCCCACCTACCAACTAAAAGGAAAGAATCTTTTGATATATCCCTCCAAAAAAAATGGAGTCAGTCTAACATCAAGAATCATCGTGGCATTGCAAAATTATCTGCGATCCCCCACCTATTTGAGAACTTTAATGACTTTAGCAAAGCGTTTGATTCTGTAAATCATCTTCTCTTGCATAAACTTTCATTAATATGTTTCCCTGAATTACTACTCACATGGATCTCTTTTTTTCGAATCGGACACAGCAAGTCTTATTTGATTCAACTCCATTAAAAGTAGGGAATGTCTTTTCTGTTGTCCCTGAGGGGGAGTCATCTTGGCCCATTGTTTTTTAGTCTGTTAATCACACTGGTAATCACTAGACCTTGGATTTTGCACATTTTAAAGCCGATTTTTAAACTGAAAAGATTACAAGCATATTTCAAGCCGAAGTTTGTACCATCTCCCGTTGTGCAGACCTTAATATGGGAAAGAACTACAATAATAGAGTATAGCTTTACTCTCCGATAGCCAATCAGGGCTCAAAGCGCTCATCAGTAATAACTTCAACTAGACAGCGGGAACAACCATACCCTAAGATAGATTCTGGGACATAAAAATATACCCGAAATCGAATAGGCCGAAGAATTGGCAGACACTGCAATGGTAGGGCCACAATAAAAAGGTTCTTAGAACTGCCTCCTGGGTAAACACCAGGGGAATGAGACAAGCAAAAGCATTAATATTGAATCACAACCCCAAAAGGTTCCATACGTTAATCCAACAATGAAAGAATACCCTCAGACTTCTGACAGGGATTTACACGAGTCACTACAGACTGCGGAGGCACCTGTATAAGGTGGGAATAACAAACACACAACTATGCAGATATTCTAAGGAGGAATGCCCTAGAGAGGCGCACTCCCAGCAGATTTGGGAAACACATTTTTCAACCAAACAATATCATTAACTTACAGAACCCCCATAATCCTGTCTCTTGTACAGGAAATACGGCTACTTAGAGAGTTGTAAACTAAGTAAAGAGGGGGCAAAGTAGACCAATATTGATCGCGGTGCGCCCAATTTCCCCAACTACAAATAAAAATATAACAATAATTAAAAATACTGCCCATTGCGAGTCTCAAATTCCCGATCAAACTTTGCATTAAAAAACTTACATATTTCTAAGGCAATCCAAACGTCATCCCAAGATTCAATGCAAAATTAATCACTTTCACAAGCCTTTGGTCGTTATTGCTTATGAGCACAAATTCTTGTAGGAAAAGCTGCTTTGGAATGGTTTAATTGATGCCGATTCCCACCACTACCACTGTTGAAGGAGCTTCCTGTTTTACCTCTCTACATATCCATTACTTTTCGTCGTCTGGTTTCTTCCAGAAACTACAATTTCTTTTCTTTCAAGAAAGGACATTTTTTTGTTTTGTTTTAGTTAGAAAGATTTTTAGCTGTGCTTTGACACTGAACTCAAATGGGTCTCATGTCCGCGAAAATCTGGGCACTATCACCAAATTGAATTCTATGCAGTATTATCGCCCATATATATGGGCTTTATGTGATGTCACCATATAAAAAAGTTCTACCTGATTGATTGACTCACTGGTGACTGCCGCACTGACTAAACTATCTAAGATAGGAAGCTCAGTTTTTCACAGCAATTGTATCTAATGCTGAAAGTGAGTACTAAGATCAGATTTTAGAAAATTCTGTCGGGGAAATGTGAAAATTTTGCGAAAAACTGTGTTTTGGATTATCAACTAATTAGGTTCAATCTTATTTTTAAGATCTATATAAAAATTTAACAATAACTGCATTCTAATCTTCTGGAAAATTTACTTCCCTGGGTGGAACGTGGGTGGTCAAGGTTCTGTGGGCGAAAGTTTAGTTCCCCAGCGATTAGAAATAATGAAATATGATTAGCCATCATTAAAAATTCACCTAAAATTATACTAAACTGATTTGAATTTGCTTAAAAAAGAACACTTTAGCGGCCTTAGCTCTTAAGATCTTGGTAGCCAGAGAATATATGGTTATATATTCTCCATACCATCTAGTTATGGAACACTTTCCTCTGTTACTTAACTATAAAAAGCCAAACCTTTCCTTGCCACACTTGGTCTCACTTCCATTGTACTTCCTTTCTATTTACAGAACTCCAAACGAATTGAGCGTGTAACTCTGCTGTTATAAGACGTGGCAAGAGCGACGTCTCTCCCACCAATAAACAACAAGCAATTTGTTAAAACTTCAGTAGCAGCAGCAGCGCATTTGCCCAAATGCATAGACAACATATGTTGCATCCACGAGCTGATCATCAAGAGCTGCAATCCAGAAAACGACCGTTTATTGTCTACTACATACGCTCATAGAGAGAAAGAGAGAGAGAAAGGGCAGCATACAGCAGGGGAAGGAAGGAAGTACATTTCCCTTTACTTCAAGAGAGAGCACAGCAAACTAAGAGAATATCAGCCAAGAGAGAAACTAGTTAAGATGATGAAACGCACCCGCGTAGACGAGGTGCAGTTTGGGACACGTCCGGGCCCACCCGCACCGGGTGGTGCGGTAGTAGGAGTAGGAGCAGGAGGTGCCGGGGCTGGAATTGTGCCCACCAGCGCTGGACCCAGCTCAGTGGGCGTAAATACGGCTGGAGTAACTATTGGCACTGTGGTGCCAAATGCGCATAGTGCCACCATCAGTGGCATTGGTTCCATACACCATCGTATACTAACCCCGCAACATGGTGGTGCACAGACCATAGCCTATTTACCGTCCACCACGCCGACGGCCACGAATCTAAAGACCAGTTCGATAGTGGATAGCCTAGCAGCTGTAACCGGCACCCAGACGGCAGCCACAGGAGCTGTAGCAGCTGGCAGTGGAGGAGCCGTGGGTGTTGTGTCAACAGGCAGTGCGGGAACGCAAACATTGCAGTATGCCACCTGTAAGTAGATTGTGGAAGTAAGACCCCACCGAGACCTCATTCTTATACGTGTGTTTAATCTTTCCAGCTTATAGCGTGGCCTCCATCCAAGCAGGTGGAACTCTCAAGGCTGCCAGCACAGCTGATGGCAGTGCCGTACAAATTCATGTCACAGGAGGAGGTGCAACAGTGGGAGCAGCTCCTCCTCCACCCAATGCCTCTACAGTCTCGAGTAGTTCTCAAACAGCTGGCACCCTACGCCAGCGTACTATAAGCGGCACCCAGACCGGTTCAGTTGCCGCAGTAAGTGCAGTCAGCAATCTCACAGCAGCTGTGGCGCAACAGCAGCCCCAACCATTGGCCAACACCTCCCAGCAGACCCCACCAGCCCAGCAGGCAGCTTCATTACCACCGAATAGCGTGGCTGTGGGCGGGGGAAATACCACACCACCGCAGGGCCAGTCATCGGGGGGCAATGCCACACCTCGCCTCAAAGTGGAGGACGCTTTGAGCTATCTGGATCAGGTCAAATACCAGTATGCCGATCAGCCGCAGATCTACAACAACTTCCTGGACATTATGAAGGAGTTCAAGTCGCATTGCATCGACACCCCGGGGGTGATTGAGCGCGTCTCCACGCTCTTTAAGGGTCACACGGAACTGATCTATGGCTTCAATATGTTTCTACCGCCTGGCTACAAGATTGAAATCCATTCCGATGCCTTGGGCTGTTCGGTGCCCGTGGTGTCGATGCCCTCGCCACCCGGAGCGCCCTCAAGCACCGGGACAGTGCACATGATAGCCGGAACTAGTCCACTGACCAGTGCGGTGGGACATGCGCTCAAGACACCGCCGGCGGCAGCTGCGGCCGCTGCTGCGGCTGTGGCTCAGATTCAATCCAGTGCCGGAGCTGTGAATCTGATGACCCACGGTGGGGCATCACTCACCCAGACCACCATACATGCTCTGCAACAGCAGCAGCAGCCATCCACACCGGCTCAGTCCCAGTCACCGGGCCATGTCCATGTGAGTGTGACCAGTTCGCCGGCTGCACAGCAGCAGCAGCCTTTGCCACACAGTGCTCCCAGGGATTACTCGCGGGAACGAGAGCGTGCCACCATAACGCCTACTGGCCCAGCAGCGGCCAGTATAGTGGTGGGTGGACCGCCTACGCCCAATTCCCTGAGCGAACTAAGTCCCCACGGTGGAGGAGGAGCAGCGGGTCAGCACAATCTGCATCACATACAGCAGGCTCATCAGTCCATACTCTTGGGCGAGACAACAGGCCAGCAGAATCAGCCGGTGGAATTCAATCATGCCATTACCTATGTTAATAAGATCAAGGTGAGGAAAGATTATAAATAGACTCCCAACTGCAGGTTTAACCCCCTCTCTCTCTCTCTCTCTCTCTTACGCAGAATCGTTTCCAAAATCAACCGGCCAAGTACAAGAAATTCCTGGAGATCCTTCATGCCTATCAAAAGGAGCAAAAGGTGATGAAGGAGGGCAGCTTAAATCAGGGTAAAATGCTCACCGAACAGGAGGTATACACGCAGGTGGCCAAACTATTTGGCCAGGATGAGGATTTACTGAGGGAATTTGGTCAATTCCTGCCGGATGCCACCAATCATCAGGCCGCTGGCGGACAGTACATACCCAAAGCCACGGCAGGTCTACACAATCATGAGCATCAGAAGCAACGTCCGACCACAGCCACATTGAGCGGTGGGGCTCACATCAGCATGTCCTCGGCCTCGCCGGCAGCTAGCGGTGGCTCCCCCCTGCATCTCAGTGGGGGAGTGGCCACACTTTCGCTGGAGAACAGTGCCAGTGCCCATGCAGCGGCCATAGGTAATCTCTCAGCGGTGAACACCAGTGTGAGCATCAAGACGTACAACAACAACAACGCCCCTCAGCATCAGAATCATGTAATGGGAGGCGTCGGAGCATCAGGCACTGGCAACACCCGAAATGATGTATTGTTTGAAAAGGACTATCATGGCCTACCACCTGGTCTGCAGCCACAACATCAACGGGGTCCCCATCTGGCACCCGCTGGTTCCCATTTACGTCCCGGGGGAGTCCTAGCGGCCGCCGCCTACGAGAAGGATCATCGGAATAATCATCATGCCCAGAAATATGTGGGCCATTCCCAGAACCCAAACATGTCGTCGCAGCATGTCAAGAAGTCGCCCAGCTATGGCGGGGGTGTGTCGTTATCACACCTCAGCGATCATTCACTGGATCGCAGCTCACCTGGCATCAACTATGCCACACCTCCCCTGCCCCCCGCTACGCATCACCATCATAATCAGCAGCATAATTCCGCCTCATCGGCCTCTAGGCGTCAACTGGAAGACGGGCCTCCGCCCGCCAAGCGACCCAAACCCTACTGCAGAGATGTCAGCTTCTCGGAGGCCTCCAGCAAATGCACCATCTCGGATGCCGCTTTCTTTGATAAGGTACGGAAAGCTCTGCGCAATCCGGAGGTCTATGACAACTTTCTGCGTTGCCTGACCCTGTTCAATCAGGAGATTGTGTCCAAGACGGAGCTACTGGGTCTCGTGTCGCCGTTCCTAATGAAGTTCCCCGACCTGTTGCGTTGGTTTACCGACTTTCTGGGCCCACCTGTAGGTGGAGCGGGTCAACTGGGTGCGAGTGGTGGTCTCATGGATGGCCTGCCATTGGCAGCCACACAGCGACCCGGCGGAGCAGGCAGCAATAGTTCCCATGATAGGGCCAGTAGCCATCAGAGTGCAGCCGATTATGTGCAGGATGTGGATTTGTCCTCGTGCAAGCGATTGGGCGCCTCCTATTGTGCCCTGCCGCAGTCTACAGTCCCCAAGAAGTGCAGCGGTCGAACGGCCTTGTGTCGGGAGGTGCTCAACGATAAATGGGTATCGTTTCCCACCTGGGCAAGTGAGGACTCGACATTTGTTACCTCCCGCAAAACGCAGTTTGAGGAGACCATTTACAGGTAAGAGCGGCCCAAGGGACTCTTGTACTCTTCTCCTTTTGCCCCTCTCTCTCTCTCTTCCTTTCTCCTTCTTTTTATTCTGGGAAGGGTGCTATGACCTAACTAAATTCATGGCACACTTTTCGTTTCGTGTTGCTCTTATGTTTCTCTTGTGTTTCCTTCCTTTTGGCTTTCGTTTATTTTCGAATTAACCCAACACCCGCACATTATCTAAACAAAAGGAATATTCACAGAACGGAAGACGAACGCTTCGAGCTGGATCTGGTCATTGAGGTCAACAGTGCCACCATTCGAGTGTTAGAGAATGTGCAAAAGAAAATGTCACGCATGTCCACCGAAGAGTTGGCCAAATTTCATTTGGACGATCACTTGGGTGGCACCTCACAGACCATTCACCAGCGAGCCATTCACCGCATCTACGGCGATAAGTCGGGAGAGATCATTCAGGGCATGAAAAAGAATCCCTCGGTGGCGGTGCCCATCGTACTCAAGCGGCTGAAGGTCAAAGAAGAGGAATGGCGAGATGCTCAAAAGGTTTGTAAATGTTTAAACAGAAATGTGTCATGTTACTTAATCCTCCTTCTCTTGTGCAGACCTTCAATAAACAATGGCGCGAACAGAACGAGAAGTATTACCTCAAATCTCTCGATCATCAGGCCATCAATTTCAAGCCCAATGACATGAAGGCGTTACGCTCCAAGAGTCTATTCAATGAGATCGAAACGCTATACGATGAACGACATGATCAGGAAGATGAGGCCATGGAGCCAGCTGGTCCGCACTTAGTATTGCCCTATAAGGATAAAACCATTTTGGATGATGCAGCCAATTTGTTAATACACCATGTGAAGCGTCAAACTGGCATCCAAAAGCAGGAAAAGCAAAAAATCAAACAAATCATACGACAATTTGTGCCTGATCTTTTCTATGCGCCGCGACAGCCGCTGAGCGACGATGAACGTGATGATGGTGAGTGATATATAATTGTGCCGCCGCCTGCCTTTCAGTTGAGTTGATTAACAAAAAAAAAAAAATAGATTCTTTGCCTTTTTTTGGTAGACAAGAGAATCAGACATCTCTACATACACTAGAGTTGGGTCATAGAGGTTTTTGATACAGCTAAGGACACAATACATTAATAGTTTAGCTTCCGACTCGAAATTTCCATGATGAAGCCCACTTTGCTTGAAGAAAGTGGTTAAGACTGTGTCCTTGATTCATTGTGTAGGTTATTTTGCACTTAAGCCTCTTTGTGCCCCCTTTTGATTCTGAGGGGGGTCATCGCTAATAAAATATTGTGTGAACAGAATAAATTTAAGTAGACCTGCCTCTGAGAGGCTGAGTAGGAGACATTGGCCAAGGCGGGGCAATAGCAAAAAAGCTGCTCTTTTGCAGAAGTCACGGTAACTGCCTACAAAAAGTGAAACAGAAAAGATATGTGTCCCTTCTGTAAACTAAAAGCGCGTAGCTATCTTTTATCTTGAATGTTGGTCATCTAAAAGGCAAAGGAAATACATAAAGTTATGTTAACAACTATGGTAGCTAAAAGAAGTCTACTAGAGTACGAAGGTAAACGGACCTTAGTATTTCAGTTTAAACCACGAAGAGCATTGAATGGTCGTACTCAAGAGTCGTCGGACATATAAGAGAAGTGTACAGAATCTTAGTCGTATAAAGATTAGTGTTGGGTAAAGGTTGTTCATTTCACTGAACATGTTCACTTTGCCTTTTTTTTCTAACTTACTCAAATTGCTTTCCGTTCAGTTGTTTTTAGCTAGAGAGAGAATTCGGATGATGACAGTGTTCTTCAAATTGTTTTCCGAGTTGGCAACTTATGTTCTGGACACTGTGAGACATCTTACATCAGCTTCCTGAAATCTGTCTCGTCCTATAGCGATTGGCGGCTTATCTGCTGGCTCCGACATACAGACGCTGGCTTTTAAGTTCAAATTGGTCGAAATTTTGCTCTAGGGCAGACATGTCGTTATTGTTGTCCTATTGGACAAACGGTTCCACTGCTGCCGGGTGTTCGCATTTAAGAGCCGATTTAGACTGCTTTTTGATTTGCAACTTAAGGTAATCTGCAATATTTACATTTCGCCGTTCGTTAAATGGGTACAAATATGAACTAGTTATTGAAATAGATACTAGACTAAACATAATCGTATGGGATTTTTTTTTTTGAAATGTTCTGTTCCTCAGGGAGCAAAAAATTCGGAAAAATTTCTAGTTAAAGCCCCATACGGAGTACGACGAAAAATTCGTTTTTTTTACAGTATTTCACATAAATAGAAACACTTTCTAACAGCACATGAACATCAAAGCAAAGCCAATGTGTATCTAATTATATGAAATACTGTAAAAAAACGAATTTTTCGTCGTACTCCGTATGGGGCTTTAGGCCTGATTCCAGATGACATAAAAATCAATTTTTATGTTGAAGTTCACATGAATAGAAACACTTTTGAACTGCTTTGAAATCTGAATGCTATTGCAAAGCAGTCTTATTTGCATGAAGTATTGTACCGAAATAAAAATGTATGTCATCTGGAATTAGGCCTTTACCGTAATAAAAAACCAAATTTCGAAATTTTAAGGTTTAATACTGGCGCCGCGGGTTTAAAGTTGCTAAATTAAATTTCAGTTTCCCCTTTCTAATTTTACTTTTTCGTAGAAGTAACCTTTAAAATGCCAACCATTTTTTTTAATTAAAAATATATTTTTTAAAATATTTTATTCAAAGCAAATGCTGGATATAGAGGATTCGAGCATTTATTTCATAAGCGCGTTGCGGGTAGTGCTGGATTCAGCCAGCTACCATTTAGAAAAGCGGATCTTCTGCATAATATAAGAGGATTCAAATACACATTAAGGGACAGCCTAAACCGCACTATCCTTCAAATTGGAGTATTGGTAGTAGTGTGTGGATGGTGTATTGAAATTACATGGGCCTACCATGTAACTAGGAAGAGCTTGAGGAAACTTTATGATCAATATGTGTTCCTCAGAAAGAATGCTGGTAGCGATAAAGAGTTGTACCGCAACAGAGAAAGAAGTTTTATGGACCATTTAGAAGAAATTTTTGATGCAGCTTTAAAAACTTCGATTGAATTAAGTCCTGATGCTGCTCTTAACAGACAGAGGTCCGATGACGAGGAGTCCCTATCTAGTGGAAGTAGTCGCCATCCATATCAAATGGATTTTGAAGAAGAGGAAATAGTACGCTTATCCAAATATAATAGCAAAAAAATATTCTTATGAATAAATTTGAATAGCTACTTTAATTGCATTTTGCATTTTCGCCTTAAACCCTTACGAACATTTTTCTAGCAGCATTTGTTATCTTTGTTGCCAGCTGTTTTGTCAATTGTGAAGATGCATATGATGAAGCAACACAATAAGGACAATAATCTGCATTTTCAAAAATGATCTTTTGAAAATTTGCTTCAGTGAGGAAGCCATTTTAGTTTTGGTTTGGTGTTCGGCTCATATGCACATCCATGACTAGTACAAAACCTTTAAAGCACAGCGCTTAAATTTGCTCAACACGTTATTTTATTCTTGGACAATGGTCAAATTATGAAGAATTCCACGCGAACAAATCTAGCGGAACATGGAATGTTTGGTCCACTTCATCTCACGGTATGCCGATCCTGCAGTTTTAATTCAGTCACAGCATTAATTGTTTCTGGCACATCAACCGTTTTTAAGTTGAACCAAATCGTTTGGCATCCCAGGTTGCTTTAATGAAAACGTAAAATGAAAAAGGGGAAATCAAAATTTAATGTAGCAACTTTAAACCCACGGCGCCAGCACTAAACCTTAAAATTTCCAAGTTTTGTTTTTCATTACGTTAACTAGAAAGTATTACGAATTTTTTGCGCATTGAGGAACAGAACATTTGCAAAAAAATTTTTTTTTTATATAAGGGACGTTCAGTCTACTGAACACATATCAGAGTACAGCCCACAAAACAATACATGGAGCAAGACAAGACTGAACAGCTCACAGAGCAAGGAAGAACAACTCTCTGAGCAAAAGAACAACAGAGCAAGACAGAGTGTACTAGAAAGACTGAACAGGACTCGCTGAGCAAAAATGATCAATCGAAGTAGAAATGTTTACTTATTTAACAGTTTAAAGAACACTCACTGAACAACCCAACACTAATAGGGATCATCAAATACCGTCGACCATTGTTAACAGGAGCAGTTGCATACGAGTCAAATTTAAGTTGATGATCAAGAATATCCCCTTAGGGCGCGCGCACATATGAGACTGAAAGATGAACTGATGGCTGAACATAAAATTTTAGTACGTCAGCCAGCCGAAATAAACAAACATGATTGATTGACTCAGCAAAGCTGAGCTTGCAACTGAATTTTTAAGATCAATCCAGTGCTTGAAGTGCACACTAGCATGCACGGTTCGTGGTTATTTGACCAGATCAGGCAAAAGTTCTGCAGTCAGTTCCTCTTTCAGCCTCATGTGTGCGCTCACCGATATTCAAATTGACCAGTAACCATTAAACACCTTTATGACCCAACTTTTACCTCTTGTTGAACACATTATCCTTAAGATTTAACAGTTTATTTTGCTGCTTGAATAGAGTATTAAAAACTTAGTGAATGTTTTTTCGTTTTTTTTTTTCCTTATTTTTTTTTTTTTGAAATCATTTTTTGTAATGTAACCCCAACTCCATAAAATACACAATTAACCCAAACCGATTCTGTGGACAACTGCACCTACAATCAATCGTTCATCCTGTGTTGCAACACTTCGTATCGAAAATCGAATCGTTTCTATAGCCTTTCAATTTTTGGTAGATGACAATACAAAAATGGATGTCGACTCGCCGCCGTTAAGTAGGACGGCTGAGTCCTCGTCGTCGGCACCCAGGAATGCTGGCAAAAACAACGAAGGCTCCTCTCCAAGTCGTAGCAATGCCAGCTGCAGTAGCAGCGGAGCAGCAGCCACCATTAAAAAGGAGACGGATGAGTCCAAAGCAGCAATAATAGCAGCAGCAGCAGCATCAACGTCCTCCTCTTCCACCACTGCAACAAGTACACCAGATGATGCCACACCCTCCACATCAGCAGCGGCAGCAGCTGCTGCCGAAGCCAAGACAAAGGAGGAGCCTCTGAGTCAGAGAGTAGCAACAGAAGAAACCCATACCACCAGCGCCAACAACAGCAGCACCACCACAGCGGCTAATGTCTCTTCTAGTCCCCGGCAACCAGCACAAAGCGGAGAAGTGGCAGCTGATGTGGAAATCAAACAGGAGCATAACACAGAGTTTGCACATCCCACACTGTTGCCCCCACACGCTCAAAGCCAGCATGAGGTAGGTTCTTCTTAGTAGAAACTCAAAACAAAACTAAACTTTCGTTCCTTTCCAGGATGAATCCTATTCGCTGTTCTTTGCCAACAACAATTGGTACCTGTTCCTGCGCCTTCATGCCATACTCTGCGATCGCCTACATGTAATGTACGAACGTGCACGTCTGCTGGCCATTGAGGAGGAACGCTGCAGGGTTAATCGACGCGAGAGCACAGCCACGGCTCTGCGTCTGAAACCCAAGCCAGATATCCAAGTGGAAGATTTCTATCCCACCTTCCTGGAGATGCTTAAGAATGTGCTCGATGGGAATATGGACTCGAATACGTTTGAGGACACCATGCGTGAGATGTTTGGCATTTATGCCTATATATCCTTTACGCTGGACAAGGTGAGTGAGCAAAGGGAAAAGAATGGAATGATTCTAATTTGTCCTTGCTATTCCCCAGGTGGTTTCCAATGCCGTACGTCAGCTGCAATATTGCGTGACGGAGAGAGCCGCTCTGGACTGTGTGGAGTTGTATGCAGGCGAACAGAGAAGGGGCAGCACGGGTGGCTACTGCAGAGACGCTCACAAAACCTATGAGCGGGAGATGTCCTATCAGCGAAAGGCGGAGACCATCCTGAATGATGAAAACTGCTTCAAAGTCTACATTGTAAGTGAAGAGGAAGCTTAAAAAGGACTCCAACTGCTTAGCTAACATTTAATTCCTTACAGTACAAAATTGACTGTCGTGTGACTATCGAACTGCTGGACTCCGAACCGGAGGAAGTGGAGAAACCCGCTTTGAAGGCTCAGAAGTTTAGCAAATATGTGGAACGCCTTTCAAATCCAGCACTGGGTGGCGGCGGCCCCAATGCAGCCTCCAATGCGGCTTCCAATGATAACCTGGCCGAAACGTCCGACATTAAAACGGAAGAGGAGGAGGAAAATGCCGAGGTGAGTGAAAGGGGACAAAGCAGAAATACTGTGTGTGCTTGAAGAGTGGTTAACCATGTTGTTTGTGTACTTTTGTTGTTCAATTTCTCGAATTTAATTTAAGTTTCTGTTTAAGTTTTTTAACCCCCTCCCTCCCCCCGCCCCCGCCCCCCATTGTACATACTCGAAAGTGTATATAAAATGTATTTATTTGAACCGAGAGGATCCACTTGCCAATGCACCACCTTATCATTTCATTCAGTTGTTCCTCCTCCCGGTTTACCTTTTGTTTTCTTAACTCATTTAGTCAACATGCCGCCGCCTTCTTAACAATCGCCCACATTTCGTATATACAAAAAACAAACAGAATGTTCACTAATTAATGCTTTTTTGCATTCTTTTCTCTCATTTTTTCCAATTTCATTTATTTTTCGTACCAGGTCAATTCCAAGGCTTGAAATAACCAAATAGTTTTGATAATTTCATTGAATAAGAAGAAGAAAAAGTCATATTGCAAAATGAAATAGTAATAACAAAAAACAGAGCAAACCAAAAGAACCCCAAACGAAATGAATTTGTTTTTTGATTAACCGAACACCAACCACCAACCACCACCACCACAAGCTATCAACAACAATGATCCCAAATCCACACCACACACCCGCCTCCACCAACCACCACACACACATATATATGAATGTAAAAAGCCACCCAAAGATTACTCATATAAATATGTAGACAAATTAACACCCGCCCACCACCATTTTAGTAGAGATCCATCAAAAAGTAGGCACTGCTCCCGCTTGCTTGCATCAATTTCTTATGTTGTTTGTGATTTTTGAGTTTGAAACAAGGCCAAAACTAAGAGAGGTTGGGGGTGTGTGTGTGTGAGAGAGAGAGGGTCCTACCCGCTTGCTTCCTATACATATGTAAATATTATGCAAAACATGTTTTAACTTTGTACATATTTGGCTAAATGTATGTATTTTTTTATATGTATGTCTTAAGAGTTTTTAGTAGCTAATTTGTAAAAAGAAAGGAGAAGACGACAAAGAGAAGTGTAAGGCAAGCCAAAACAAACATAAAACAAAACAAAAATTCATTTTAAATTCTGGACATTTTTTATACCACAAAAAAACGAAACAAAAGAAATACAATTGAAAATATTACTTAATTTGTAAATGAATTACTAGAGTGAAAATATAAGTACTTAAATGAATCTTGCAAATTATAAAATTAATGAGAAAAGGGCGGGGAAATGCGCAAGGGGAAGGGCAGAGTGAAAAAGTGGGCGGCCCTCTAAGGCCGTGAACAGAAGTCTAGAAGTCCTTTTGAATCATCTTCCAGCGATACGATACGGTAAAGACGATTTGGTTAATGATGTTATAATCCCATCAAATCAATCTAAATCCATGCATTCTCTACACAAAAATACACATGAAAGGCTCAATTCTAAAATTTTTTCCTCAAAATAATTTTTACTTTCAAATAAATAACTTTGTTTTTAAAACTACCCTTAACATAAATAGCATTGAGGGCTCGGTATCTTAGCCCTGCTCCAAGCCATCTCTCAACCGTGACCGTGGCTTACCATTAACTGACATAAAGCTGCCTGGATATTGTTGGCAATTGCCAATGCATTTTCAGTATCTTAACACAGTTTCCAGTTGCTCTGAAAGCCTTTTCGGTTACATTTATAAAGGGTTTCTATACCCGTTACTCCTATAATAATAAGGTATACTAAAGAAAAGATACATTTCCGAACTTATAAAGCAGCGATGGTCAACGGTTTCTTCCAGGGGGGCGAAGACATTTCGCTATTTACACATATACGAGCCGAAGCTGAGACCACGAGAGCAGATAGCAGTCAATCGCTGGCTTATCTTTGACGCGATCAGTTCGAAGCAAACTCACACCGGCTTATTTTCTCACATCAATACAGACTCACTTTTTGTCATCAACAGCCGAGTACAAAATAAACCTGTCTGTTCGTCCGGCTGTCTGTATAAACACCTAGATCTCCGAGACTGGAAGAGCTAGGGCAACAAAATTTCAGATGTTGACTTTTATTGTCTGCACGCAAATATAGTTTGTTAGATAGATAGATAGATATTATCTATAATGCTGCATACTTTTCGACTTTCTCACAACTCAGAAATGGTATTAAACATTTCTTCGCATGAGTAACTGGTAATTCATTTATTATTACATTCTGCAGTTTGGGACAACATGATTCAGACTTATTTACAGAACCATCTTAAACCTGCGGGTCTCCCGCCAGTCACTGCTTAGCAGATTTGGTGACCCGTCTACTCCCTGGCTCTACGTTGCACATCCAGTATCCGAAACTTAGTCATAATCAGGGCTGCAAACCCCTCTGAAATCGGTGGAGGTTCACTCCGGGGTTCGAACCAGTGAGATTTGTTGGGTTCGGGTTCACGGAGCGGGTTCAGTAGGTCGGTGAACCTAGGTTCAGGTTCGAACCGAGGTTCAGAAATAATTTTGTTTTTGCTGTACAAGAATGTAAATTGTAACTACATTAGCCAACTATTGATATTTTCCAAATAATATTCGAACTATGCTTAGGTTAATAATGGATAGAACAAAATAAACTAACTGAAGAAAAATTTGCCTGATACTTGTGTTTAAGAAACAGCTAATGCAACATATTATTGTAATTTACAATGATATTTTATCCAAACCTTTAACACATTAGAATCTTTAGGCAATCTTGGAATTCCTTCAAATGAAGCTACAAAGTCGTTCACTATTATGTATTTGTTAATAATTCTTTATATTTTAGCTCTTTAGCTAAGGATTGCATTTCATGATCATAAGAATAATCAGCGATGCTTTTATTAATGAGTTCTTTTTGAGGTTCATACAATTCAGAAATTTGTCTCTTTGCAAGCTGTTTTTGTTTGAAGGTCAAAAAATTAAGTTTCTTGGATTCAAAAAAAATTTATTATGCTGCTGATGCCGTGTTTTGCTACAAGCCTGCCTTTGGGATTCCCAAGCGGTCATAACAGTTCTGTCATGAGGTACTTTGAGGTACTTTCTGCCAACACACTAAGGACAGACGAAGACAACTGATTGACTTGGTATTCATGAAATAGCTATACTGTCAACCCGCCTTCTTTGAGGTGTTGTGCGTGTCTTGTTTTAGACAAGTTATGGACAAAATCCTAACTTAAATGACCTAGAGCATGCTTAAAAAAGTTCTATGATTTTATATGAAACGCTTTTCTAAGAACCGTCTAAGTATTACGAACAGCACCAATACATAAGTCAGCCCGAAAAAAGTAATATGAATTTTTTCTGAACCGAACCACTTTTAAGTGTTTTTTTGCTCCGGTTCGGGTTCAGGTTCAGTCGCGAAATTTTTTTTTTGCTCCGGTTCAGGTTCGGTTCGGGATTCTCGAAAATCTCGGAGTCTCCGACTCCGGAGCGGTTCAGCTCCGGACCAGTTTGCAGCCCTGGTCATAATGGTAGCTGCTCAAGCTGCCTCCCAGTTTTTGCTTGACGTCAGCATAAATGGGGACTAAATTATCTTCACCCTGCATAATTCCGACCTTTCCGCCTGATACCTTTTATTTACACTCAAACAAGAAGTGCCTGGCGTCGTTTTGCACATTGTTCACTCCTTGGTATAATCATGGCCGACTCTTTTCAGGTAGCTTCTAAGTTAGCCGTGCCCACTAAGAAGCTAAGTTAGTTGAGCTCACTAAGTTTTGTAGACAACTTCGGGATTACACTATGAATCTAGCGACCCTTTGTGGATAGGTGCCACTTATAAATGCTCCGCTGCCTCACTTTCTGCTGATGTATAACTTTGTTAGGTTGATTTGCGCCACCCAGAAAAGCTTTGATTATGTATGAACGAACAGATCTCAGACATGGGAAGATCTTAAGAACTTAAGACTTATATTCTAGATAGGCTACTTTTATATGCAAATATCTGCCACGCAGGCAACTTGAGAAACAGATCATATTTGCTAAAATTTTAGAGGTATATTGCTTGGATATATATATATATATAGAAATCAGCACTATTTATCGATCCACCAAACTTGAGAACGCTCAGACGGATGATATCAACGAACATGAATTCTTAGATACGATATCTCACACAAAAAATGTCCTATTTCGTGTGGAAAGGCTAAGAAGATTCTACTTTTAGAAAGGTGTATCGCTTCAAAACGATTCATGGGGTCAGCGCGTCTTCTTAAACACAGTCTTTAGAGGGATTGGCGGACCCGCCCTGCACTAAGTACATAACTAAGTTCAATGGGACACATTTTAAGTACACAAGTTCTTGACTGACCGAGGTCCTGGGAACATTTAATCGTATTTTGTATCTTAAGCCATCCTAGGTTCGGTAAGACACCCAGGACATGGCAAACAGCAGTTCGACCTCCACTTCAAATCGATTATGCGGGTCAAAGTACTAAACCCTTGTGTTGCATTAAGTATAGTCCGAGTCGTCTAACCTAATCTAGGAAACTAACTTGAGTTCAAGTTGTAGATAATTCAAACCTACGGTTTTTAAGTTGTAAGTCAAGAGGTAAGTTAATCTCAAGTAGAATTATTTTTACATATTTCTGTTTTATCAGTTTATAAATGTAAGCCACATTCAGGGTTAAGATTCTTCTTGCCCTCCAGTTTTGTTTTTGTACGTTGTCAAGTTTGTTGACGATTTGTGTGCGTGTGTGATTATGTTTTTTGGCCTGGTACTAAAAATTAAATTAAATTGAAAGCATGCCCGTCTCCCCCAATCCCATTGATTAATTTGTTGAAAAATTTTAACTAAATTGCTCAACTCACAATTCTCATTGCAGCATTCACGTGGTGGGGCACGCAAGGCGCGTTTTCTGCTGCGCAACAAGCGCCGGTCGCAGCTGCATGAAGAGCAAGTGCGTCAATTGTTTGAACAGAAGCGTCTGGGTGAGCAGCATGCCAACAAGACGACCACAGCCAGAACCACCGGAACCACCACAACTGCTGCTGTTGAGTCACCAGGTTCAAGTGATGCCACAAATAATAATAATAATAACAACAACAATAATAGTTGGAGTAAACGACTGCCCGAAAGATTGGGCACCCCTCAGATGGGTCTGGCCGAGCAATATGCCTTCAATGATCGCGACGAGATCACCACAAATGCCAGCAATGGCCGCTGTTTTGTCACCAGCAAGAATCTCAAGCTACTCAAGTACGATGCGGTGCGTCGTGCCAAAAAGGTGAGTTTTGTCATTTGGAACATTTATTAAATTATCAAATTTCTAATCGTCCTTCCTATTCCCCACAGAGTCACTGCCGTGTCACCCAGACCAAGTATGCACGTTTCCAAAGCTATGTCAACAAATGGCTGCAGCAGCATGTCAGTGAGCCACAGCAGCAGCATTGTACCGATTGGCTTTTAGGCAAGACCGCGGAGCAGATCAATGCCAGCGGCTGGGGAGCCTCCTCTAAGACGAAACCCTTGCAACAAAAGGATACGACAAAGACCCCGTATCGCATATACACAAGATACAAAGTGATTCCAGCAGCAGCCACACCTGCAGCAGCCATGCCAGGAGCAACAACAGCCACCTCAGCTCTGCCCTCTGTCGTAGCCGCCAACTCGACTGTTACCACCAACTCCTCCTTACCCAACACCATCAGCAGCAGCAATAGTAGTGGCAGCATTTTAACAGCTGAATCAACAACCACCTCCACGTCCCATCAGCAGAATCCACCGCCCCAACAACAACAACATTGCAATAGTGCAGCAGCTGCAGCTGCTGCCACCACCAATGCCGCCGAGGCCTTGCAGCAAGTGCGGCCCATGGAAAGCTAACCGGCAAGGGCTTGGTCCGAAGCCTTTACATGACGATAAGTTGAAAGTTGCCCGTTTAATTGTGATACCAGAGCGTGGCATTGAGAGCTCTTTTTTATTATCTATCAATTTGTACAAAAAGTCATTTAATTTATAGGCGTATTTTGCTCCTAATAAGAATTTTATGGGCAACCACACACCCCCAAACATCTCTTGGCCTAAACATTTAGTCTTAGCCTTTTATTTCTTAGTCCTAAGCCCAAAAGTCGTCACCCTACGCTAAGCAAACCAGAATAAGAGTCAGGCACCGAGAGACGCGCGCATCTGTTTTAGTGTTTAAAATATGAAAAACAAAAAACTTTACTTTTACCTAAATGTAACGTATTTTTTATACAACAAAAAACCAACACACAAAACCTTGTACAATTCCTTGTGAATACTATTGATTATATAGTTACGCGTTTAAGATTTTAAACTTAAGTTGTAAAAACAAAAAACACACAAAAAGAAAAACCAATTAAGAGCAGATTAAAAATGCAAACACAAGTTTATCAAAAGTGAAATGACATTTTTTATTGAGTTGGTTTTGGGATTAATTCTAAAACATAAAACGAGATGCAAAACATTTACAGTATTTCTTGATGAGATAAAGGATAACTTTGGGGGTTAAAATACTTAAGTAAAAATCATTTGTAGATAAAGTCACGTCGCGTAATAATGCCAGCTATACGATTCTCATTGCTGATCACCAACAGATGACGCAAGCCCAAGGCACGGAATATTTGAAAGATCTTTGGCACTGAATCGTGCTAATGGGGGGGAAATGAAACAATAAATATAATTATACAAAGAGGTACTATAAGGGGACTTACCGTATTCACGCGAACGGGCGAGGGATTCATAAACATGGACAAGTCGACAGTGTAATTGATTTTCTCATCCAATTTGCGTACGCTCTGAAAGATAAGAAAAACGTAATATTTCAGGTTAAGCTGCGACTAAGTTCCCTCCAAGAATGCTTTCTTTGCCTTCTCTAAATTACCAACATTTGACCCATTTCTTGCTTCTCGAGCCATTTTTTTCTTCAGTGCTGGTAACATCAACATTTGACAAGATGCGTTGTCCTGATCGAACTGTATTTTTTTTTTTATTTGCATTTGTGCCCGTTTTTTCACCGATTTTATAATAGTGCTAGTGCTAAATACCTTGTTTTAGAACGTTCCGAGTGTTAAAATTCTAGTTAGTGTGACCGTTCAACAAAAACTTTTGTGCCTGGTCACACTTAATTTAAATTTACACAAAAATTCAATCATTCTAGCTTCAGAACGCAATAGATCTTCCTGAAAAATCTAGAAAGAACTAGTTACGCTCCTAACGGAGCTTCAAAGGGACCAAGCCAAGCTTCTCTCAATCGCTCAAGATAAAGGGACCTACAGTTTAACGCCAAACCCAACGGCAAAGTTTGAGAGTTTGCTTTTCCATGGCTAGTCATGGAGAATGCGTATTAGAGTGAAACTTTGCTCACTCGACACCGCTTGTATCAGAAATAAGTCAGCTGTCCACTGTCATTTACGCTCTCTAGATACTTTTCGCAATTTTTTTAAATTTTGATTTTTATTATATTGTTTAGAATTCCAAAAGCAAAAACAGTGTTACCGTTCTTCAAACTTCTGTCTACATAAATTTTTTTTTGATTTTAAGAAAAAAGTTCCCAAAAATACCGAATAAAGTACCATCATTTAGTGAATCCCGTATATTTCGCGGAATTGCCTCTGTAGAAAGCACGTGTTTATTAGATTTGACTAAGATTTCATTGTTTCTATCATAAAAGTTAGAAATAATCGTTACAATGGGACGTGGAAACTCTGAACTGCGGAGAAGCGCAATCTTATCTAAAAATTGATATTGGACGGAAAAACTTGCTCCAATAAAATGACACGCGGTCGAAAACGAGATCGTTTAAATCGTCATAGATATGACCGTCATAATGGACCCATGTCAACAGACTGTTTCGTCAGAGCTAGAAGGATCCCGTAAGGCCTGCTTCCTAGCTTAAAATAGAACTTAAAATGAATGCGACGGACCAAACAGTTTGAACATATTTTCGGCAACATAACCTAAAAAGCTGCAGCCCAAGTAAGGTTCCCCCTTTTGAACGCAACACACAATAAGCGCATGAAATTTGCCAGGAATCATGCAAATTGGACGTTCCAATAATGGAGGAATATTCTATGGTCATTTCATCAAAAATCTGTGGTCCGACGTCAAGAAGGCAGTCAACCACTACCGGATCACTTTAGTAAGAAATTAGAGAGTCCTGGTCAAAAATTCCCCTAACACGATGCCAGGAATTAGTTAATTCCTTGCCAAGTTATTGTACTAAATATTAAGTGACAAAAGATATAGTATTAATTCTTTAAAATTGTTAACTAATGAATTCGATACCTATTGGTCATTTTTATACCCGTTACTCGTAGAGTAACAGGCAGAAGGAATCATATCCGACCATATAAAGTATATTTATTAGGGGTAGCAAAAACGAAATCTACGGTCAATTCTAAGAAAATTTCACCAAGAAACCATTGGTCTAAAATTAATTCCTAGTCCGTTTCATGAAACGATTTTGCAAAATGAGAATAGCATAAACCTCTAAAAGTACAGATCTCTGACATGGTAAGAGATAGAGGTTTGACTTGTATGGGACAAATACTTCTTGTAGTTGCCGGCAGACAAATTTTTATGTCACAGGTTGCCACGGCCCCTTCCGCCCCCGCAGTTCAGAAAAAAACCTCATTATTCCCACAGTTTTGCAGATCGATGCTTTGTACCTTTTAAAGATATTTTGTAATTATGATTATTTGTCGATTCGCCAAAGGAACTATGAAGATCGGATGAACGATAGCAGAGTTATACGGAAAACAAAACATGTTTGATGGGCAGCACTGGGCTCACTTTTTGACACCTTTATCACTTTGTGTGGCTTCTATATCAAATTTATGAGATAAATGCAAGCTCTGGGGTATAAAGAACTTGTTATAGTCGGACTTCACCTACTTTCTAACTCGATTTTTGGAAAAATGTAACATAAATATTTGAAGTCGATTTGCGCGGACTAGGAATTAATTTTAGACCCATGGTTTCTTGGTAAAATTTTCTTAGAATTGACCGTAGATGTCGTTTTTGCTATATCGAAAAAAATCGACCCCCCCTTATATATATTCTTGATCAGCATCAACAGCCGAGTCGATACAGACATGTCTGTCTACATAGATCCACCTAGATCTCAGAGAAGGTTTGACATGTATGGGACAAATGCTTCTTATACTTGCAGGCAGATCAAGTTTATTTTCAATTTTTGGCACGCCCGCTCATGCCCCCGCAATTAGAAAAAAACGTTATATCTCCTAAAGATTTGAAGATAGACGAGTTGTACCTTCTCGAGATAGTCAATTATCAAAATGTGTCGCCGAAGCAATGATAAAGATCGGATGAGCGGTTCTCAAGTTATGAGCAAAAAAGTAATAAAAAGCAGATTTAAAAAATGTTGCATACTTTTCGGATATTCACCCTTAGGAACGCAGGAACACTGTTAAACATGTTTTTTCATGAGTAACGGGTATTTCGAAGTCGGTTAGAGCCGACTTTAACTTACGCTCTCGTTTTTATTTTAAACAGATTTGTTAAAAGTGGTTCTATTCTTTTTTTTTAACAGCTGTATTTAGATATGGTACAGTATTCTGATACCAGCATTACTTTTCCAAACGAAAATCTTTTTCGGTTTGGTGTTGCAAGAAGATAAATCAATTCCGCTTTCGAAAAATTATCTTGGAAGTGGAATTGAGAACATGCTCGGTTATTCATTAAGTTCCCAAGATGAAGAAGAGGTTTAAATGAGGTGCAATCGAAAAGTCGGCAAGAATAGGCAAAGAAATGAGAGTTTTAAAACATGCTGATTGCATTTGCTAACAGGGCCCGACACAACACATAGCCTTCTTTTGCACGACTAACCCTGACCGGGTCAATCCTAAAATTAGCTTTACTATAACACTTACCTTAATGGAAGGAAATCGAGGATAGACATCTCTAAATGTTTGTATGGTCGTTTCGGGTAGCCAAAATCTCTTGTTCTCCACATACAAAGATTTTAGCAAAATCACAATCAACTGGGAACGCAATATAATGCCGCAAACTCGACCCTCGGAGCGTTTATTCTGTTTAAAAACACAAATTAAAATCAAAATGTCCTTCAACTCAAACTAACCCTGGCCACTTACACCAATCACATCATCCACCACAGGGAAACCATTGTGATTGCAGTTGTTAAGCATGTTGTAGATATAATGGGCGCTGTCCTTCAGCTTAATGCAGATCACCGGCTTGCTCAATATTTCCATGGCTGTCAATCCTTTATATTGTGGTAGCGGCTCCCAGGGCAATACGGGTACATGGTTCACCTCAATTTGAGTATCATAGATGCCTTCATTGAAATAATCGCCCACCCATTTGGCACTGACCAAAGCTATGATGAGGGGAAAGAAGAAGGAAGTTTCCACGCCAGTTGTTTCCATTAGAATGACCGACAAACTGATGGTCATGCGTAGAACTCCACCCAGATTGGCAGCAGCTCCAATTAAAGCATATTTGCCAGGATGTAGGAAGCTCTAAAAAAGTAGCTTAAATTAACACTTGGGTATAGTGAGAATAAAAAGAACTTACGGCTGCGGGAAAAGCATAGAATAAAAGCATGGCCACCAGACGTCCCCAGGCGGCTCCTACCAAAGCAGTGGGTATGAAAACACCCAAAGACACATTCAGGCCAAAGGTGGCACAGGATAATATATAATAGATAAGGGTAAACATGGCCAGGGTAAGGATTTTGTGGGAGCCTGTGGAAAGATTAAGTAAATAATTAAATGCTTTTGGGCTTAATCTCTCTACCCACCTGGTGGATCATGAAACAAAGATCTAACTGTGGCTTCTGGCGTCTGAAACCACAAGGCCGCCACCGCATTATACTCATTGTCCTCGCAGAACAACTGAACCGGATGCACAGTTGGATCATTTCCCAAAGGACGACAATCATTAATGAAATAGATCATGGCACAAGCCAGAGTTACACCCAACATGGCTATGTGAATGGCCTCTAGAACTTTGCCAATCTTCCAGGGAATGTAACGTTGTCGAAATCCATTAATTTTTGTATTTATCCAATTCCAAGTAGCTCCCAGCAGACCACCCGTGACACCCAGCAGCATAAAAATGGGCAACTCAAAGTATTCAAAGGTCAAAGGCTGATCGAATTTACCCAAATTGAAGAGGCCCGTGAAGGTAAAGTTTTTCAGTCCATGATAGGCAGACATAACAATGTTCAGGGTGAAAGAGCTGATAATGGAGGCCACCAGGGTGCGCCAAATCAATTTCTGATTCCAGAAACTGGCGGCCTCTTCCAATGAGAAGAGCATGCCACCTATGGGTGCTCCAAACGCAGCCGTCACTCCTGCCGCAGCGCCTCCTAAGACAAAATCGCGCTTCTCGTGATCATCGCGAAATGCCTTGAAAACGCGAAAGTCCTTTACAAAGGTGGTGCTTTTTCCTTGGGAAATGCCTGCGGCTACCACAGCACCAGCATGAATCATGGGTCCCTCCTTACCGCCCGCCAGACCACCCACCACCGACGTAATGACGCCTATGGCTTTCACCGCCAAAGTTTTAATACGCACAATTCTGGGAATCTTGACGCCATTCAAATAGCTCTTCACCTGGGGTATGCCACTGCCCGCAGTTATAGGTTCTATGTAGGTAACCATAGACGCCCCAATGGCCACTGGAACTATGCTGCAGAGTAGCCAATACAGAAAGGGCATGACCAGATCTCCGCTGATTCTGTCCGACATGGGCACATTCTTTTCCACAGCTGAAATGACAAAGAGAATGAGGGGTATTTGGATCAAGTTTCCTGGCTTTCAGTACCTTCTTTGAGAAATTCGTATTTGCGTTTCGACAGTTCCTCAATGGTGATGTCTATGGCGCAGGCTATCAGAGCTGTAAAAACTCCAATCTGTATGAAAATGATCCAGCGAATGATGTCCTTTCTCAGGGAGAAACGTTGACGCAAACTCTTGCGCTGCTCATCTTGAAACAGAGTATTTTCACACACCTCATAGTCCAGACTCTAGTATAGGATGAAAGTGACTCGGATTAGTTGTCTGGCTTACAGTTTAGCTGAAGACTCTCACCTCGTAGTTGGGCGTGGAAACTGCAGCAGTACGTGAGCGTAAATGGAATATGGGCTCAGGTTCATTGTCAGCTGCTGCATCATGACTGTCACCCGTGGTTGCTGACTGGAAACATATTTTTAAAATTGGTTTGCGGTCATTGATAAGGGCCTTACAGAGATGAATCATGCAAGTTTTAGCTAAACTTTACGACTTACATTGTGACCCAATGGGGCATATTCCACTCTTGTGGGCGGACCCAAGCCAAATTCATGGAAGTCCCCTAAATTCCCATTGGCACCTGCATTACTTGTTGAGGCCGCCGGTTGCTCTTCTACTTGGTTTTCCTCATCTCTCGTCAAGTTCTTGTTGAAATTCAATTTCTGTAGCATGGGCTCATCATCTTCCGTGGAATCTTCTTCCAAATCAATTAATCGCGTTTTATCGTCCATGTTAAATTAAATAAAATCAACTTGCACATAAAACAATTAACAGAAACAGAACAAAAAAAAAGTGCAACACAGTGTGACCATCACCGCAAACTTAAGAAATACCAAAACAAAGAAGACTTCATTTTCCCCGCTAAATATCGATATATTTTATTCAAAATGGAAACTTGGATGAAGATATTTAAATTTGGCGGCCTCCAGAAGCAAGCGTTTTTGCTCGATTTGATTGCGTGTATTTAGCTCCTGACGGATGTCGGCCAAAGTGCGATCTAGACGCTGCAACATATCGCGGGGTGGGCGGGTTACATCGCCTATGTAATGAACCAGCGACAAGTCCTGCGTGCGTGCCAAAGCTGCTGGCATGTTGTCCTCACGCGGCGGGGAATTGCTTTTAATGGAGGAGCTGGTGCTGAGATCAATGGCTTCGGGTTGCTCGGGCAAACTTTGGAATTGTTCGGGCTTGAAGTGGGCCAATAACGAGACTGTGGGGCCAGAGACCATAGTAGTCACTTGATTTGCCACAAATGGCTCCACCAAGACGGGAGTCAAATTGGGCAACTGTCAGGGGAAGAGGAATATAAATAAGGGTTAAGGAATTTAAAACTTTTAACTTACATTACGCACATCCTGCAGCAGATGCTTTATGTTCTCCTTGTCTGGCATGGAACTTTCGCTTTTGCAATCTAAAGAAACAGACTGAAAACAAAATTGAAGTTTCTGTATTTCATTGAGATAAACTGCGTAGATTTGTATGTATGCAAAGCATAACGGCACTTTGCTTAGCATTAAGCCATCTCGCTCACTCTCACTTACAGCTCTCAAAGCAGTTGACGCAGCCTCTCCTTGCCCCTGTTGTTCGCTGTGTTCTTGTTTGTGTCGCTGAAATACCGTTTTAATTTTCAACTCGTGGCTCTTGGCTGTCTCTCCCACTGGAGCTACCTCTGCCGCTTCACTTAGAGCAGACTTTTTGCGAGGTTTACCAATATTACGATTTTTGAATAGGCGATCACGACGCTCCTCCAAAGCAGCCACTTTCATTTCATGCAATTTGCCCAGCAAACATGCATGACGACGCTGTCCAGTATGAAATAAAAAGTTAGCCTGGCCTATTACTATCTTTTACTAACTTCTCCTACCTTGATATGCATATGAAAGTTACCCGTAGAGCGCACACTGCCGCGATAAATCCGATCGGGGGGACAATAGCAACATTTTACCGTGACATTATCCCCCACCTGACTCTCAATGCGGTAAAGCTCGCCGTTTAAAATATAAGGCACGTGTTGACGTTTCTCCTCCGGCTTTTGTTCCTGTTTAAGTTCTAGCTTAGCTTCAGTTTCCAGTTGTAACTTGGTTTTGTTCGGCATGACCTACGCGTTCAATCGCTTAAATTCAAATGAAAGCAACGAGAGCAGATACAATACACACGCACATATCTGTAAGTTCTGCAAGGCAAAGAGGAATTCAAAAACTAAAGGAGAAAAAGAAGAGCGACAGTGTAAGGTACATACACATACAAGAAGGAGATAGACAAACGGACGAAATTTCAAATGCAAAAGTGTGGCTTATGCAATCAAAATCTTAAATAAATGATTAATATAATTATTAATTTAGGATCTGCTTCGAATTACATTATTATAAACTGCACTTTGGGTAGGAAATTGTAAAATTGTAAATCTTTGCATTTATCTTTGCTTAGATATAAGCTAGAATACGGTAAAAGTGTTGGCACTTCTTCATATTCCCATGTGTTCTACAAATCACTTTCGACTAAAAAACGACACAATCTGGGTTTCGTAAAACACTTAGAATTAATTTGCTCCCAATTTAAGTTTGTATTCAAGTTGCATAACTTCATGAAATGACAATGGATCCGATTTATGTTTAAGCCCCATACGGAGTAAGACGAAAAATTCTTTTCGATACTGTATTTCACATAAATAGAAACACTTTCTAACAGCACATGAGCATCAAAGCAAGGCCAAGGTGTTTCTAATTATATGAAATACTGTATCGAAACGAATTTTTCGTCGTACTCAGTATGGGGCTTTAACAGAAAACAAATGTCACTCGTAATTTAGAGCGAGTCTGTTTATTTAAAAGCTTTATTTTACTCATATGAGTTTTCTGATAATATAACAAATAGGCTATCTGAGTTTCTCATATAAGTTATTGAAAGCCAACTCACTGTAAACTGAGGTATTATTGTAATAAATTCTTTCTCCAATTTAAGTACCCACTAATTTGTCGCTGTGTAGTTGCTTTTCGTAGGCTTTTTGCAATAAGTACTCGAAAGTATCGAAACGATACCTCTGCAGCCCTGTCAGTCATAACGCGTTAGTGCATTTTTACATTACACATGTTTTCATTTCATTTGCCGAAATAAACAAACTAACATGTCTGGGGCGGACGCAAAGCCAAATATTTTAATTACCGGCACACCTGGAGCTGGCAAATCGTATTTATGCGAAAGATTGGCCACACAGTTAAAGTTCACTTGGCTGGATTGTTCCAAAATAGCCAAAGAACTTAACTTTATTGAGGAGTACGATGAGGAATACGATTGTCCCATTTTGGATGAAGACAAGGTGAGTCCGCATTATTACAAAAGTTTCCGTAACACTTATCTCCTCTTTCATATATACAGCTGATGGACCATTTGGAACCCCTGATGGCTGAGGGCGGCAACATAGTGGAATATCATGGCTGCGATTTCTTTCCGGAACGTTGGTTCCAGGCCGTCTTTGTGGTCACCTGTCCCAATACCATACTCTTTGATCGTCTCAAGGACCGCAATTACAATGAGAAGAAGCTCAAGTCGAATATTGAATGTGAAATCTTTGGCACCATCCTAGAGGAGGCGCGCGATTCGTACAAATCGGACATCATCTACGAGCTAAGTGGCGAGAGCAAGGCGGATGCCGATAAAAGCATGAAAACAGTCAAGAACTGGTACAGCATGTGGAAGAGAAAGTAGTTTTAGTTTAAAACTTTGTTTATAAAATCGAAACTTATTTAATCTTAAGCTAAATGCGTGTCATTTTAAAGCGCAGTGGTCCCTCTGGTGCATACATAAAGGTCACGGCATAGTCCAGGGGCTTGTGATTGTATTCCAATTTGTAGTTGCGCAACAGTTTGGCCAAAAGGATTTGCATTTCCAAGTCTGCAAATCGTCGTCCCAAGCACATGCGTGCCCCATAACCGTAGGGCAGTGAGGCAAACGGATGCAGTTTGCCAGGTACGCCACCTTGATGGGGTTTCAGCCAACGTTCCGGCTTAAATGTGGCTGCATCTGTTACATACTCCTCCATGTTGCCGGTCACAATGGTGGGAAATACGGCTTGTATTCCCTTGGGCACCTGGTAGCCGCATATAACGCTGTCCTCCTGCAAAGTGCGACCATTTCCAATCACGGTGCTGTACATGCGGAATACTTCCTTGATGAAGGCTTTCAGCTGATGCATTTGATCGAGCAGGGGAATGGTTAGAGGTGTGTTTGGATTTGGCAGCAAACGTTTTAGCTCCAAATGGATTTTCTCCTGCTCCTCAGGACGTGTGGAAAGCTGATAAAGCATAGAACAAACGGCCATGGATATCTGTGGGAAGTTTTAAATTAATTTTAATCAGTTTTCAATTTAAAATCCCTGATTGCTTACGGTGTCAATGCCCACGAGTATCAAATCAAGAGCCATAATGGTGGCAATCTTCTCATCCTTCTCTGCAAGTATCACTTTCTCCACGAGCGAGGGTTCACCGTTACGTTGACTGGGATCTTGGGTCTTTAGATTCTCTGTGGCAGTTTGTATATACTTCATGCACACCCTGGAAGATTTAAAATGAATCAAACAATTGCTTCTGGTGAGATGAGATAAACCTACCCCACAAAGAAATTCATGTTCTTGACATAGCGTGTCCAAAGTGGCGTGGGAACGTAACGCCAGAAAGGAGCCTTCAATTCCAGAGTGGCCACATTACGTAGGGCATACTTGGCTGCATCTATAATCTGTTGAGGCTCCGAATCGGGGCTAAGATTGGGCTCCAGACAACCCAGACGTGTATCCAAGGCCACACGACCTATGCCTGATAGAGAGAAAGAGGGAGAATGGATGCATATGAAATCAAGGCGGCAAACCAAAGATATAAAGGTTCCAGAGATTGCAAGTCGGTTTTAATCCAAAGTTTTAGTTCAACCTTGGTTTATTTAGTAAATGCTGCTATTTTTCGTTGAATTTAGAATTTTTCGTTTTTTTTTTCGTAGTTTGAGGCTATACTTTTAAGATTGATATGAACTATCCTCCGATTTAAATACTGTCCGTCGATTTGGGCTAAGTTCAGATGGGTTGTTGATTGTGATTTGTCATGGAAGGATTGCGAAATATTCCTTTTAAAAGACAATAACACTGCTACCTTAAGTGCAATTGATTTAGAATAATAGAGAAAAGCCAAGTGACACCCAAGAAGTAAAGTTAACACAAGAAATAGCAATCAAGATTGCACATCACATTTGTGCACCACAAAACCTACTTAAAATTACAAAAAGATGTCCAAAAAACCAAGTTTTCTGAACTTTTCTCCAGTTTTTCAACTTTTTTCTGAAATCTGTTACAAATTTGGACAAGTATTATAGCTAAAAGTTGTTGCTTAGACCAAAATAAGGAAACCTTTAGTACAAACTAACTTCATTTAAGTACTCTTTCATATAGTTAAAAGCCCAAAAGCATGAAAAACTGTCATAAAAATTCGCAAAAATTCGGTAAAAAGGTAGATGAATAAAATTTTTTTTAGCTACTTTTTTAAGTTATATTTTTTTACAATTTTATTGATTTAATACAAAGTAACCGAAATTTTTGATTGTGTCAGCCAATTTCTACCAAAAACTGTAATTTTTCGAGTTTTGGTTGAAATTATACATACTTCAGGGCCCTTAACTATATGAAGGACCAATTGAATGAAGTTGGTATGTTCCAACCGATTGTTTATTTTAGTCTAAGCTACTTTTTCATCCTTCATTGCTTAGTCAAATTCGTTACAGTTTTCAAGACAATCTTAAAAAATAGCACAAAATGAGGGGAAATCATGATGATTTTCGAAATTTTTGCAACTTTTGGTATAACGATGTGATTATTTTGACTTGTATTTTAGAAATGTTTTGTAAACCAAGTCAAGAGCAACAACTTTTTATAAGATGTCAAAGCGATATTCCAAAAAAGTTTACGAGATATGGAGTTACAAGTCCCAATCATATGCTTAAAACTTCAAAGTGCTATAAAAAGAAATCGGCAAGTAACCAGACCAAACCTAGCCATGGTTTTTGTACTAGCATCATACCCTTTCAGAATTTTTTGGTCTCGACCATATCAAGTTTTTAGTGTTGCACAGTGTAATACCTGTCTTCAGACTGCTGCGTTTCCATTAGTATCCCACTTCCTCTGAGTTCTCAATACTCTATAGTGCATCTTTAACTTATTCCAAATATAGCCAGGATATTATTTTCTTGTACTATATTTAACCTTTTTAAAGAGCACGGAACGTATTCCTTCCACATAATCTAGTAAGCAGTCGGATTCTTCGCACTTCGCAAGTAAAGTAGTCTCAGTTTAGTTCGATGTGCAATCGTTTATACGAAAATCTCTAGAGATTTCTAGAACACCCCTGAATATATAACATACATATTTACTTTAAGAATCATAAAATGCGATAATTCGAAAAACGAAATAGACCTTCCTAAAATTATGTTAATGTTACACCACTTATATTTCAAGAACGGCTGGACGGATTTTTAAGATCTTTAAAATGTTGGATTTGTTTCCGCCCTAAATAGCAGAATAGCAAATAAAACACGTGAGAAAAACGGTCAAGCAACTATAACATACTCTTTACCCGGAGTAGGAGCTGAATGTAGCGAGAGAGAAAGAGAGGAAATTTTCAGAATGATTTAAAAATTGGACATTATCGGTTGTTAAATAGGACGCGTGGGTCAATCGGTTCAAACAAATCGCGAAATCGGCATTAAATTTTATTAGTTTAGATTTTTAAAAAGGTTTAATAGATGGCAACAGTAGACGGGTAAGTAGGGAACGGGTAAATAGACTGATAAGTATTAAGGTTAATAGGAGGTGTAGATAAAACGGTCCAAAGTCACGAAATGTTAAACTTTTTATATCAATTATAATGAAGAAGGGTAAGTAGACAGATGTTAATAATCGAAAGTTCGCGAAATTTGCTAAATTTTACAGTTAGTTTCTTATAAATTGAGAGTGAACCCCTTAACCGAACCGTAACCGCGTATCAGTAAGCTCCAAATACCATTTAATAAATCGAGCTGACGGTTATAAGTTTAACTACCTAAACCATGGACGTGCTTGAAGGGCTAGAGCATTATAACGATTCGCTCCACAATACGTTATGCTAATAAACAAAAAGGTTTAAAGTTCACAAACCACTGAACCTTCTTCTATTAAGAGTTACCCAATTTACTCTTAATAGCTTCCCGCCTTGGTTGAAATAACCCGCTTAACTTACATTCCAGTGACCATTTGTGTATTTCATTATCAAAATCCTCGGGTAGCTCTTGTTGTTCATCCAACAACTGTTCGCAACGTAACAGAAAATCTTCGGTTATGACCTCCAGTGGCTGTAGATAGCGTCTGATGGTCGATAGCTGCAGCACTGGCTTTTGAACACGCGAACGGAACTGACGCCAAGGTTCACCATGACTAAAAAAAATTAATATACAATGGTTGCATCTATAATTATGTTACACGCACACAGACACACACACACGCGCACTTACACTCCCACAACACCGCCCAGCTCGCCAAAGAAATCCTTGCGCACGACGCTCTTGTATTTGACCAGACTTGGCATCGAGGGTCGAAAGGGGGTGGGTCCCTCGCTGCGATAACACTGAGAAAAATAAATTAAAAATGAGGAAACCATGTGATTGACATTGAAACAATTTGCACCAGAAATTGTTGTAATGCTTTGCTGCCTCTTGGATGGAGTCAGCCAAGCGTTAACTCCCCGGTTGGCTCGAGGCTTACCTTTTCAATTTCATCGGCATCGTAGATGAACAGCAGATCGGGTCGTCCTATAAGACCGCTAAACCTCACAATTCGGCCATAACGCTCGTGCAGCAGTGAGGAGATTTTGGCCACATCCGAAATGGTGTATTGACCAATGATGGGCATTAAACTGTGAAGGATAAACCATGACAAGTGTCAACAATGCAAGTGCAAAAAAATCAATCTTTTTCTACCAATTTACACTTTTCATCTTAATAGATGACCTTGAATTTGGAAGCTAATTGAACGCTAATGAACAAGATGACGTGCCGCCAAGTGGAAGACGATTTTGCGATAGTCGGCGAAGGTGTGAACCGAGAATCATTCAAAATCATCATTTTTCAAGTGGTCGTTAAACACTTGAGGAGTGTGTGAAAAACCCGTTTAGGTTTTTTGGTCAGTGATTTGATTACACTTGCGTGTTTTGGTTTCGCTTAACATCATCATCATCTTCCATGTTCAGTTATACAAAGTGGGTCAATTACTGCAGGAAATGTAATCTCACCGCCAGGTATTGCCCAGTATGGGTAGAGGTTTCGGTCCTGGTATGTCTTTGTAGGGCAAGGCATTTTGCCATTCCGCTGTGGAATGTATTTGTGGTGTGGCTGTTGAGGGATCCTCCTGCTGGAGCAGATGTGGACAGGCAGCTGCTGCTCCTGTGGAATTTTGGCGTGCTAATTTTGAGATTTCTCGCCTAAGGCTGGCTAAGCCTGAGGCTTTAAGCTGCTGCCGCTGATGCAGCCAGGCCTTAACCGCAAGTTGCTTCATTTTATGTCTGTTTTATGTTTACAAAAGCTAAACGCTGATTGAAATTCAAATCAGATTTCACTGCGATTTCCAATTGTTGTCTTTGGCGTTGACGTTGACACTATTCCAGGCACACGCACACTCGATCGGGGTTTCGTTTTTTAACTGAGCTTGGTCGTTCCGCACGCTACGGCTGCCCAGCGTAAACTAGCTGCAACTCAAGCTTCAACGCCTCGGCTTAAGCTGGCGTCTGGGACTGGCAGCTGCTTTCTAATGAGCTTGCCAAACTTGTTCTCTTCGTGTGTAAGAGATTCAGCCTGTAGAAGAGCCGTACTCAGAAAAAGAGTCTTATCAGAACTTTAGTATTGGCAGGAGGGGATTTAGAATTTGTTATAAGTTTGAATCATTTTGAACGATTAAAAAGGCTTTTAAGATTAGTGGAATGGAAACCGAATAAAAGAGTACTCTTCTAAAGAAGATAAAGTTTATTCCTTTTAAGTTTTCTTGCCAAATTTTAGCAAGAAAGAAAGTCGGTCAAGGCCTGAGAAAGTGTATGTGTATCTTTTGATGCAGTAACAGCGGAATGCATCTCTGCTTTGGCTTGAGTAACTTTCATCCTACCCTTAAAAATACTGACCACTAAGTCATCTATCTTAAGAACTGTAAGAGACGTGACATTTTACCAAATTGCAGGCAGGAGGCGTGGCAAAAATTCTGGGGCGGCATTATTGGACCCTTCTAAAATTAATGAAATTCTAACTGTTACAATGGAACAAAGTACCGTGAGTTGATTACCTAGTTTTGTTCCCAAAAAGAAAGAATTGAACTTGGTTGACATGTGATTCCAACAACACGGTGCCACATGACCCACGACGCGCGAAGCCATGAACCTATTGAGAGGCGCGTTTAATAAGCAATTCATCTGACGTTTTGGGGCTACCTGAAACCTCTAATGCACAAGGGACGAGTCAGCCACAATTGCAGCCCTGGAAGACAACATTACAGCTGCCATTGCACTGTGGGCAAAAAGTCCAAAATTTTTGCATAAAGTCTAATTTTAAAGCTAGAGCGTTCAAATTTGGCACAAAAATACAAAATATTATTATAGAATTTCGGTTTATTTCTGTTTTGCAATAAAACTACTTCTTCAATCAATCCGCCCACGCCCAAGTAAAAAAAAATTTTGTTTTGCTATTAATTTATAACTTTATTTACAGATAGGTTTAATCTTTTTCATCATCTAAGTCAATTTCTAGATAATCATCAGAATCATCAGCGGAGTCCAAATCTTCATTTTCCACTTCTGACGTGATTGTTTCATAGTTCGGAGGTGGGCATTTTAAAAGATTTATTACTTCTGCCGGGAGGGGTTTTTTTTTAAATTTCTTTTGCCTTTCATTTTAGCAAATACTGGATATTAATGGCTCAGAAGAATCCATAGCTCTATAACTCTATAGCTCTATATACATATATACCATTTAAAGCGTTAAGTACTTTACCATCAATAAATGTCATTTGTGGTTCATAGGTGGCGACTTGCATATCCAAACATTCTTTTTCCCTTAATATTTTCTCATGGCTTTCCTTTGCGTACTCAATTTTAAGTGGCCCGCAGAACCTAACAGATTGTGGAGCTCTGTTATTCCAAATAATTCGTTGATTTGCATCTATTAATTTTAATGGTATAATAATGCGGACAAAAAGGGATAGATCCAGCAAAGCAGGTTCTTCTGATCGAAACTTCTGCTTATATAAGCTTTGGCCAGTAGACCCATCACATCCGTAGCTTACTATTAATGTGCAACGTGAAACATTTTCCATTTGAGATATAACTCCTTTTTGCAGGACCAATATTCTTTCGGCTGTACGGTCCAAAAGGTTTTGCATTGAAACCTGCGCACAATTTTCAGAAATTTCGGTTTGAGTTGGTCTGCAAATCGTTTTACCTTCTTGAAGTGCTGAATATGGGGGGAAAATGTTGCAGCCACGAGCTTGAGTGAGTAACTTTAAACCTTGCAACATACGGTTGCATTTAGGCAAATATTTCTTAATATGCGTGATAAAACTTCAAACTTTTTGCTCAATTTGATTAACGTGTGAGTTGCTGAGTTGACTCATTTTCATTTTCTCCAACATCCACTTCGTTACGGCAGAGTCGTCGCGTCCATTGTTGTCCCAAATTTCCAGCAGTATTAAGCGGCAAAACTCATATTCGGCTGCAATATGTCATTTTTGTCGAAAACGGGCAAAGAACATTAATAACACCGTATTCTATATACTTTTACGAAAAACATACCAGTTTTAGTTGCTCGCAAGTGCGCGCGGCAAATAAGTTACACACCACAGAACACAATTACTTTTGTTAAATTTGAGCTGTAAAAATACTCCAACAACAATTGACGATACACGACAAAACATACAGAACATATAGAAACTAACATACAACGTTGAATCTACATACCTGTACGATTATTTGCCACATTTCCAAATTGTCTTCACCTTAAAGAAAAAGCCACAACAAACGCGCAAAGTTCATCGACATTCACGGTTCCATTTCGATAGTTCAGGCATGCATTTAGTAAGCTGACTTTGTTTGCGCGGCAATTTCAAACCGCACGCTTTAAAATTTTTTTCGAAACAGTTTTATTTTCTCTTGAGTATGCGTAATTGGAAAACACATTCAATTTTGAGTATTTAAAATATAAAAAATAGAGGCAAGCTAACTTCGGCTCGACCGAAGTTTATATACCCTTGGAGCTTGATATGTGCCTGACAGTTTGTATGGCAGCTATACTATATAGTGGTCCGATTTCGAAAAATTTTGGTGAAATGATGTAAAATCATTAAAAACTTATAAATACGGGCGTTGGGAGCTATAATATTGAAAACAAAAAAGTTTTTCTACCTAAGACTTTTTTTCAGACCTTACTTTTGTATGGCAGCTATACTATATAGTAGTCCGATTTCGAAAAACTTTAGTGAAATTATGTGAAATCATTGAAAACTTATAAATACGAGCGTTGGGAGCGATAACATTGAAAACAAAAAAGTTTTTCTCACTAAAACTAGTTTTTCAACCGATCGTTCCTATGGCAGCTATATGCTATAGTCATCCGATCCAGCCGGTTCCGACAAATGTGCAGCGTATTTATACCAAAAGACTTCGTGCAAAGTTTGGTTACGATAGCTTTAAAACTGACGGAGGAGATAGCATAGAAACAGACGGACGGACAGACGGACAGACGGACATGGCTATATCAACTCAGCTCGGCATGCTGATCAAGAATATATATACTTTATGTGGTCGGAGATGCTTCCTTCTATGCGTTACAAACATCCGGACAATTTTAATATACCCTCTCCAAGGGTATAAAAAAATACTTTATGCACAATTTTCGGACATTTTGCCCATAGTGCATTGGTGAGAAACCGGAGAAATCGAAATGCTGAAAAATGTATTCCATCTTACGGATGCACCATATTAGATGAATGTTTACATAAAATAACCTTTAAAAATAAAAAGGCAGGCATTTATGTATCGCTCCAAATAAATACTTCATTCCCTTTTTAAAATTTCCTGTTGTTTGTTTAATATTAAAAAAACGCTTAAAAGTCACCCTTTACATAAGCCGGCTCAAGGTGAATTTACTACAAAGCACAGTGGGCTGGATGGCCAATTTTTTGGCATAAAGTCGACCAATATAGCCAGAGAGTTGAACCCGCCCATATGACCACATGTTGCGTATACGTAATTTTATTTTTAAGTTGAATTTTTTTATTTATCCTTTTTTTTTTAAACAGTTTGAGATCTTGTTTTAACAAAGTTACACATAAATTACAATAATTTTCTTCTTCATCTAATTCAAATGAATATAAATTGTCACCTTCGCACAAAATTTTCTTCGCAGTCATTAAGGTTGAAGGTCGTTCTTATTTTCCATTTCAAAGTAAGGTACTTCTAAAAGTGCAATGACTCTTTTTGGCAACACTTTACTTTTGTATTGACCAGACTTTTTCTTAATCGTAATACTCGTAAGAAGAGGATATAACGAGTCCATTGATCTGTGGAAGACATCCAACATATTATTAGCCCGCGAGCTTTGACGGGCATGCGACTGTCTATCGCGCTTATAAAATTTGTTGCGAGCTTCTGATGCGTTTTCCCCAAGGCAACCTATTGGTACTATTAAAGTCTCTATTATCTGGGATCCATGGATTAGAATCTTATGTAGAGTAGGCCACATTGGATACCACGGGTATTTGACTATGTACAAAGCAAACCGCGGTTGCATGCATTAGAAGACTTGTGTCATTTTTCTGGGTATCTGCCAGTTCAGCTGATAATTTTCTTTTCAGACGTGGACCAGCTGCCTCATATGAAAGATGTGGACATCCAATTTGACTGGGCCCGGGAGTTACCACTTCATCGCTGTCCAAAGTAATCGTCATTGTCGACGAAAGCCAATTTGAGTGCTTCAACTTAAAATTGGAGATTGTTGTGTTGCACTTAGGCAAGTTGTTCAGTATAAAGTGTGTAAAATTTGTGATTTTTTTTAGTAATATTATTCTTTGTCTCGACGCTTATAATTTGTATGTGGCCTAGCTCAAAAATCCTAATCGAAATCGCTTTGTCTTTCCTGTTATTGCCAAGCCATACATCGAGAAGAGTTGCATGGCTGAACACAATCTTTCCTAAAAATATGAAAATTGACGTAGAACGGGCAAAGTCGGGCAAAAAGTGTTAATAACAAGTTAAAGTGCACACTTTTAAGAACACAATAACATAATTACATTTTGGCTTTTTTGCTCTGAGAGGCAAATGCTAGGCATCGTAAGGCCCCTTGAAAGAAAGCAGCTGTGGGGAATAAGTCACCTTGTAAGTAAATTCACCTTGAGCCGGCATGATTTGTTTATAATGGAAATGAGTTTTCTTTTGGATACAATAACAAGATTTGTTCAAGATCCTCAAAATAGACATTCAGATTCAACAATTACCTCTCATCATTTAACTAAAATCTGTTTCCTTTGAGTTATTTGCTTATGCTTGTACAAAAATCAGTCCAATACTGAGGTGCCCATGCCCATTTCACAAGCCATGCAGTTGTTGTTGTTTGACGCAAAGAAATAGAACGCACGCATACGGCCCACGCTCGCATAAGCCTGCATAAAGCAACAACAAATTCATATGTGTGCTTTCCTCTCTTTCTTTCCTAGCTATGGCTACATTTCAGGTTATAAACTAGACACTTTCCCTGCAGGACAGCGCTCGCCTTGCTGGTAGTGACCGAACGCTGTTCGCTATTCACTGCGGCACACACAAACAAACACAAATCGGGACTCTCTTTCCATTTCTTGTGATTAATTTTTTTTATTCCACTCGGCCTTAAGCTCATTCTGGTCATCCCTGGTCTAATATATAAGGACAAGTCCAAAGAGTATGGTGTGTGGATTCTCAGCATAATTCTAATCAACATTCGGCTGATGGATTACACTAGGGGTGCCTAGGCTCATTCCGCAATCCACGCATTCGTTGTTGCAATAGCTAACGCGTATCAAAAATTATATGAGCTCTCTTCTCCCTTTCTTTCCGACAAAAGCTTTTGCGTTCAGACCTGCAATGAGGTCACATTCTCTCTCTCCTATGTCTCTGCCAAATTTAAAAGCAACAACGTCTCGCTTGCAGTGGCCGAACGTTTTTCTATATCTTCTAGTTGTTTTTCCTTAAGCTATATTTTGTGCATTTGGGTTGGTTTTTATGTTGCCGAAAGCTCATTCTGGGCACCCCTGGATTCCGCTAACCCATCAATGACTCAGAACTCCAATCAAATATATACGCTTATATTCCCAATTCCCTTACCGATTCGATGCAATTTTCTTCCTAAAATGTGCAGTCCGTAGAGCAAAATTTCACTCTATGAGCAATCAGAGCCGAAAGCTGAGAGTCGAACCAAGTAGCAGGTTCTCGCCTCGATAGCTACAGCTCTTAGGTCTGAGCTAAGAGCGATAGTACGGCGTTCGGGAACTCGTTTTTGGCTAATTTCGTCAGACTTGCAATGACAGATACAAAAGGTGCGTCTAAATCAGCGTTGGACATACAGTAGCTCGTTTTGCCCTTTCACTCCAGTCTCCTATTCCGCTCAATACAAAATTAGATATAATTTGGTAATAAATATATTGGTAGGAGAGCTACTGTGGAAGGTGTTAAATCAGCTCGTCATGATGAACTAGAATATTCATAGGCATTTTAAGCGGTCGGAAAAGCTCATTACAAACTTACTCTCTATAAGCTTTAGAAATCAACAAAATAGCATTCCTGCCCGAAAAACGGCGAGCTGAAGGGCTCGTTAATTGCTGAGGGTCAAAACCTACGGACGATTCCGAACCCTCCTTTTTAGAGATATCTCTTAAGAGCTATAAGACAGCTTAATTAAATGCAGCGTAATAAATTAAGTAATTTGTTTAGTTTAGTTTTTAAATGTGTGGGCATTACCCCCCTAATGTCCCACCACATTTGATGCATGGAAAATGCAAGGGCATAGTAATACTCCCTTATACGATGCGTTTTCTTGTAAAAAAGGCATAACAAGGCGTATCTACGGCTCGCAATCAAAGTTTATAACTCATACGTACTGTTGCCCTTGCCTACATTTTTAATTTTTAAGTTGTTGGCGTTGACTTCGTTTGAAGTGATAAAAAGGTGCCATGGATATTGACAAAATTGTTTTTAATATAGACAAGACAATATGTACCTAAATATTACTTACTAAATATATATTTGTGCGAAATCGTAAATTAATGCAAAAATTTATACTATTCTGCTCTGTTCACTTCTAGACAGAGGTCCGGAATAACTCTCAACACATATTTTCAAAGTGTTTCTCTCTGAGATAAACAAAACAAAGTAGGCTTTTGTTTACTTAATAGAAGAGAAGACGCAGACAGTCAGTAAATAATTCATTTTATTTCCAGCTTTGACTGGAGGAGGTGTTCCTCAATTGTTTTTTCTTAGTTTCATATTTCTTTTTATAATTAAGAGAGGTGTTTCTTTAATTTTCCTCAGTGCTAGCGACACATTGTATGATGTTTCTTATTATATTATTGAAAGCCCGTGCCAAAAACAAAGCTGTCTCGGATTTGATTTCGGGGTTCTGTTTAATTAAGAGAGGTGTTTTTTTTTTCCTTTTTTTCCTGATTTGTTATTATAGTTTTTCATGTTTCTTATTATATTATTGTATTATATTATTAAAAGCCCGTGCCAAAAACAAAGCTGTCTCGGATTTGATATCGGGGTTCTGGTTAATTAAGAGAGGTGTTTCTTTATTTTTCCTCAGTGCTAGAGACACATTTTATGACCGCCTGATTTTTTATTGTAGTTTTTCATGTTTCTTATTATATTATTTGTATCCTTGAGTCTGAAATCGCCAGGATTTGTGTCCAGTGACTCTTTTCGCACTGTCCACTCTTTCTTCTCCAATTTGTACACGCATCACCATCGACAACTGTAAATCGAATGGCGGATTTCAACTCTGAGGAACTCACACAAAAAGAAACTCATTTGGACCAATGTAGATTACCTTGAGCAGAAGCCATGTTCTCTATTTGTATTATTTGTAAATAGTTTTATAGACTTCTGGGTTGAATTGAACTATTGTTGTGTACTGTTGGCTGTAGTTTTAGTTGATTTAATGTGTTGACACTTGTGTCCCAGCCAGTGGTGCCAATATTTTTCCCCAAAAAGGGAAAGATTGAGAAAAAAAAAGAAAAAAAATAAAGGACAAATAGTTTTATTTAAATTTCATTTTCAATTATTTTAAGACTTAAACTTCTGTCTTCGACATGGAACCAATTAATGATAAATATTTATCCGGCAAATTGTAATTATGGCAAAACAACTTGGGCCGAGGCAATCCGAATCTAAAGATAAAATACAATTACAACTGACTTAAATTAAAATATTTACTTATAATTACCGGACGATTTCTGGTTTTGGTTTTAACCAAAGCTGCTTACCTAAATAACGAAAGCCGAGTCAGGACGAAATGTATCAGGTTCGAAAAGGGGTTGTTATCTGCGCTGTCCCGTTATTTTTCTGACTTCGGATCAAAATCCTAAAGTATTTTTAACGTTTGCCCATTTCAATTGTGTGATGTTGGCATATTGAGAAACAATTTTAATTCTTTTGCCGTTGAAATTTTTAAATAACTCTAATATCGGCAGAATTGTGTCCTTGTGTCCACCGAAAATGCGTCAAACGTTTTTAAAATAACATAATTGTCCGGGAACAAAAAATAAATCCAAAATTATTTGTAGTGCAAAAATAGTATTTAATATTAATAAGCATTTCTCTGCTTTAGCTGATTAATTAAATCAATCACAAAATCCGTAAGGTAATGTCGAATGGCTTTCTCTAAAAACATAGTCACTTAGGATACGTGTTGCGTAAAATCGCCTTCAAGAACATCAACTTAAATGTAGAATGGGACTATTTTTGATAAGTTCAGTTTTTTAATCCAAATTACGCTTCGATATGCTTACGCAAACACGCGATAAAAGTTTGCATAAAAGAGATGCCACATGGTTAAAAAATAATCAATTTAATATTATAGGTATTCACGACCCCCAGTTAAGTTGCGGAATCGTTGAGTTGAAAAAATGTATTTTCCGTAACTCAACTGGGGGTCGTGAATACCTAAATTCAGAGGTCCGGAATAACTCTCAACACATATTTTCAAAGTGTTTCTCTTTGAGATAAACACAAAAATCATAAGCAATTTCGGCTTCTCACTGAGTTTTATCATTTATTTTTGTGTTATCTGTGTTTTCTGTTAACCTAAAACATTTGAGAGAAAAATTTATCTGTCTTTTAAAAACACTTAAAAATAACATTTATGTTCTAAGTGTCTTTTAATAACAGTTAAAGTGTAACAGAAAAACGAAAGTAAATAAAGATAAGTGAAATTTCTCTATTAGTTATGTAATGATAATTTACTTTGTAGATGTGATTGGGAATAATGTTTTATACCGGCGTTGGGAACGAAACTTTTTTTTAACAACTGCTCAGCACGAGGGCTGAACACATTCTGAGTAGGATGCCTAACAAACTTGGGAATACACCCAGATTTGTAGGACAGAGCCTACTGTTTATTCAAACAATGATCATATTTTAAATTGAATTAGTTCAATGCCAACTATGACAGAAAAATAAACAATAACAAATTACATTATGTAAATACAGAAAAGGTATGAGCACAGCTAACCAGGCTCGTCCACCAAGGAGCGATTCTCATTAGGATCGCTTGAGATCAGGATGCGGCTCGGCTGCTCTTCTTGGTTAATAATAGCCACTTGTGTTGCCTCATTGATGCCCAGATCCTTTAGCAAAATTGATTGAGAGGTATCCATCTGCCTTCGTTGTAGAATAATACGTCTTGCTGGCCGTGGCATAGGGTCTTGCTGGATGACATCTCGCTCTCTGTTATCATTTCGTAAGTATTGTGTCCGCCTTAGGCCTTGTTGAAGATTAGAGGATCCAATCTTGGCCTGTCGTTGCTGACGTTGTTGCCTATGCCATTGTCTCTCCGCTATTCTTCTTCTGCTATTATACATAATTTGCTCCCTAAGACTTAGAGGTCTCTGGGCAAACTCATCCACTAAGGAACTTTCATCAGAGTCACTTGAGATTAATATTGGTTCCACCTGGGTTAGAGGCCTCTGCATAGGCGAAGAGCCAAGGTAAGTTGGTTGTGCGAGTTCTTGTTCTGGTTGCGATAGCTGAGCTGGATGTTGAACTGAATGCTGAACTTGATGCTAAACTTGGTGTTGGACTTCTAGAGCAACAGGAATACAATTTTGGAGCATTTCTTTATACCTCCTCCTATGTCCACTATGTCTGATGGGCACAACGGGTTTCAGTGCTATTTGCCGAGCTTCCTCATTAGGGTGACGACGCAATCTTTCCCAGTATCTAATGCAGGCCTCCTTGTAGATACTTTCCGTTGTTTTAACTTTAAGATCTATGTGGATTGTTTGGTTCCTCACATACCATGGAGCTCCAACAATGGATCTTAGTATGAGGTTTTGGGCCACTTGCAACCGTTTGAACTGAGATTCGCTGACTAGCGGTCCCTATACGGATAATGCGTACTGCCAGATTGGTGTAATTAGTGCTTTGTAAAGCGTTACCTTAGTTCTCAATGGCAATTTGCTGCTCTCTGCAATAAGCCAATGCAGTTTGCTCGCTCTGGAACGAAACTTAAGTTTGGAAGCAGTCCCCAATTACAAAAACAGTAAAAAGCTATAAAGCTATATATAAGCTATAAAATCGAGTTGGTTTGTAGACATCTGCTTCAGTGCAGAGCGGGTCTCGATAGAGCACACTGTACCTGCTGCACCCAGCTGGCGCCATTTTCCTTTTGGTTGAGAGTAGAGTTTGTCTGGCATTATTACCATTTTTGGTATATTTCAGCAATAAAATAAATTGTCATACGCAAAAAGTGGTTTGAAGCATTCTTTATGATTTTGACCTTATTGTTAACCATTGGTCATCCATGATATTTATCGCGGTTGAGTATTCTCATAATCATGGCTATGTAGTTATGTGATATATTAAGGTATGATATATAAAGCTCGCATTTCTGTTTGAATTCGCATTTCTTCGGGGTGTGAGCGTCATTTTTCAATGACTGTTATTTGCTTTCGCATTGTTGATTGAGTGTGGTCACTCGTGGTTTTGAAAAGCAGTTTCTTAGGCACTTAGCTGTCTCATTACCATGGAGGTCCCGAGGCTGTGCACTACACTTACGCATTGATTTTTACATAAGCGCTTTCTACTCACAAGGTCAAACTTCCTTTACAAATTTCTCGTAACGACCTCTGCCGAGCACTGTGGTATAACCGCGGTAAGAAACTACTTTACAGAAATTAAGTTCTCTGTGTTTAATTTTAGGCCCTTATCGCTGTGAATGAAATTTAGTATTAACGAGAAGGCCAAGCTAACTTCGTCTTTGCCGAAGTTTAAATACCCTTGCAAATGTTTTAATACGACAGAATTTACGAACGTCAGCATTAAAACAAACCATTTTTCTGATAAAACCCACTTTTTGACCGATAGTTTCTATGGCAGCTATAAGATATAGTCATCCGATTTTGACAAAAACTTCCAAATCTATGTAAAAGCGTGTAAAACTAATAATTGGCGAAGCGGAAGGCGTTTACATTAAAAACAAAAAAGTTTTCTCACAAAGACCCACTTTTCGACCGATAGTTACTATGGCAGCTATAAGATATAGTCATCCGATTTTGACAAAAACTTCCAAATCTGTGTAAAAGCGTATACAACTAATAATTCTCGAAGCGGAAGGCGTTTACATTAAAAACAAAAAAGTTTTCTCACAAAAACCCACTTTTCGACCGATAGTTCCTATGGCAGCTATAAGATATAGTCATCCGATTTTGACAAAAACTTCCAAATCTGTGTAAAAGCGTATACAACTAATAATTCTCGAAGCGGAAGGCGTTTACATTAAAAACAAAAAAGTTTTCTCACAAAAACCCACTTTTCGACCGATAGTTCCTATGGCAGCTATAAGATATAGTCATCCGATTTTGACCAAAACTTCCAAATCTGTGTAAAAGCGTGTAAAACTAATAATTGCTGAAGCGGGAGGCGTTTACATTAAAAACAAAAATGTTTTCTCAGAAAAACCCACTTTTCGACCGATAGTTCCTATGGCAGCTATAAGATATAGTCATCCGATCCGGTCGGTTCCGACATATTATCAGTGTGCAGTAAAAAGAAGACTCTGTGCAAAGTTTCAGCTCGATAGCTTTAAAACTGAGAGACTAGTTTGCGTAGAAACAGACAGACGGACAGACGGACAGATGGACAGACAGACAGACAGACGGACGGACAAAGCTCAATCGACTCAGCTCGTCGCCCTGATCAAGAATATATATGGTTTATAGGGTCGGAAATGAATATTTCTATGCGTTGCAAACTTCTGGGCAAAATTATAATACCCTTTGCAAGGGTATAAAAATAGAGGCCCTTGGAGCTTCATATATGCTGACCGTTTGTATGGCAGCTATACTATATAGTGGTCCGGTTTCGACAAATCTTGTTGAAATTATGTAAAATCATTGAAAACTTATAAATACGAGCGTTGGGAGCGATAACATTGAAAACCCTCTCCAAGGGTATAAAAATGCCCGTTCCATAGATTTTGAATGCAAAAACACTTATATTTTTCTCACAATAATAAGTGTTATTGAAAAACACATAACAGAAAAAAATGAAAATATTTGTTTCTCACTGAGATAAACACTTACACTCAAAAAAAAATCACTTTCACTGAGTTAAACACTTATACTCAAAAAATAAATCACTCAATCTATTTGAGAGATATTTCAAAGTGTTTTCAAATAACAGGGTTATTTTACAACACTTTCATTTTGAGTGAGATATTCCGGACCTCTGCTTCTAGATGAAAGCAAGTTTGGCCGCACACCAAAAGGCATATACTTAGCCATATCCGTCCTTTCGTCTGTATGAACGCGTGGATATATGTATAATATATGCAAAATTTCAACTATTCTAGATGAAAGTGAGTTATGAATAGACTATCGTTCATGTGAAATTTCCCAACCTTGAGTGGCAAAAAAATACCATGAATTTGATTATAAATCAAATAATCTTTATTTATTCTTGTAAATTCATTTTTCTTAAAGTAGTCCCCCCCGAATACATTACACTTGTTGAAATGTACCTATTCGGGTATAGTCTTCACTTCCTTCTTCGTTTTGGGTTATATGTCTTTAGCGAATTGCCCATGGTAGCCCAAATGGTCAATCAAAATCGTTTTCACTTTTATGTCGGTAGTATTTGGGAAGAAGGTCCATGTGTTCATGCGGACATAACTTTCCGTCCGGACAGACTTAAAAATTTGGTCCCATATAAGAGCGTGGATAAAATGCATTTCTCCGTGGCATTCGATTCCTGCTCCATGTTGAATTGATTGAATTTAAACTTGACAACTTTTAAATGATACAGAGAGTTCGATGTGGTGAACGTTTCGTATACGTAATATTTGTGGATGGCTTTTTGCAAAGGTTAAAACTAAAATGAAAATATTTCGATTTTTTAATTTATTATGTGCACCCTAAAAGCAATCATTTAAGATGGTGTCAGTCCACTCTAGTGGCCATTAGACTGGTCCAAATTTCAAAAATTCTGTAAATTCAAAAATGTCCCGACGGATTCTGAAAGTTTGACACAAAAAAATAATTTCCATATTTTTTTCGGAATTTTAGTTGTAGATAAACCCATGGCAAGAGGCCTCAGAAGTTCGAAAATTTGACTTAATTTTGGTGGCCACGGCTAAAGCGGTAAAAAGCTGAAACTTTGCACACGTGTCTTTTTTATGCTCGGCTTTAACATAAATTTTTGTTTTCCGCTTTCCGCGCATTTTTCGACTAGCTCCCATAGAGACGATTGCTCTTAAAAAATAGAATTGTGGGATAAATTCTTTGTTTGTGGTGGTACCTAAGCCAAAAATTTAATGGTATTGATATTTGACTGCCCTTTATAAAATATGTAAAATTCAGAAGAAACACATAACTATTTGACATCAGCAACCAGTTGGATGAAAATTTCTTCTATTAAAATCTCTTACCCTTGGTAAGCTACAACCACCAAATTATATATTTATCAGTTCTAAATGTTTCCCCACAATATACTTTAGTTTCAGCCCAACTGCTGCATTTTATCAAGTAGCTGCCCTAGAAAGTGTTGCTCTTGAAATTGAATCTAGTGAGAAAAGCTTCTTTGCTATTAAAGGTACCTTGATAAAAAATCATATTTATCGATTTTATTATATATACAAAGGTTGGGATCATCGAACCGAACGAATAGTGTTTTTTTTTTTAAATATCTCATATTAAATAATGAAAAAACAATTTATTTAATTATAAATTAGATTTATTGACACTTGGATTACATATGTTTTCGGTATTCAGCAACAAATTGCATGAGATACTGCTTGTTTTCTTCATCACGCGTTATTGACTTATTAAAGTCAGTGAACAGGTATAACTAGACGGAAAACTCTAGTACTCTCATCAAGCTCAGATTGTTCTTTCAGCGCTTGGCACTTCAATCGTTTTTATCGATGGGAACTTTGTCGTCAAAAAAAGACAGAGCTACAGCTTCTTCTGAAAGATACCACAATTGAGTGCTCATTTTCTTGAGTACTATAGAAGAAGTTGCTAAATCAACAATTGCGTACTCCTGAATTCTTATTCTTTATTGGTCATTACAACCGTTTGACGGTCTGGGCCTCTGCGAGTAACGCTCTCCTTTCGCTTCTGTTCTGTGCGAGCTGCCAATTGGTCACACCAAGCTTGGCAATGTCTTTCCGCACCTGGTCTTCCCAACTTAGTGGTGGTCTTCCCTTCTTGCCGCCTCCATAGTCAACCGCCTTCGATTTATTCGCCTTTTTTGCTGGAGCTTCTTCCTTCATTCTGGCGACATGTCCTAGCCAGCGCAGCCGCTGCTGCTTTATGCGCTTGAACAGACTTGTGTCCCCATAGAGCTCATACAGTTCGTCATTTTTTCGGAAATCATCGCCGATATTCAAAGGTCCATAAATCCACCGAAGAATTTTTCGCTCAAACACGCCAATCGCCGCTTCATCCGCTGCTGTCATTGTCCATGTTTCTGCGCCATATTGCAGGACTGGGATGATAAGCGACTTGTAAAAGGCTATTTTTGTTCTTCGCTTGAGGTCTCTGCTCTTGCACTCCCTACTCATCCCATACTAGCATCGTTTTGCAAGACTGATTCTTCGTCGGATTTCCAGACTGATGTTGTTTTTGCTGGTTATTGTCGTTCCGAGGTAGACGAAATCCTCTACAACATTAAAGTTGTACTCCTCCATAGTAACAGACTGTCAAAGTCGCAATGACTTTCTGTCCAAGTATCAATAAATCTAATTTATAAATAAATAAATTGTTTTTTCATTATTTTATATGAGATATTTAAGAAGAAACACTATTCGTTCGGTTCGATGATCCCAAATCGATAAATATGATTTTTTATCAAGGTACCTTTAATAGCAAAGAATGTTTTCTTACTAGATTCAATTTCAAGAGCAACACTTTCTAGGGCAGCTACTTGATAAAATGCAGCAGTTGGGCTGGAACTAAAGTATATTGTGGGGAAACATTTAGAACTGATAAATATATAATTTGGTGGTCGTAGCTTACCAAGGGTAAGAGATTTTAATAGAAGAAATTTTCATCCAACTGGTTGCTGATGTCAAATAGTTATGTGTTTCTTCTGAATTTTACATATTTTATAAAGGGCAGTCAAATATCAATACCATTAAATTTTTGGCTTAGGTACCACCACAAACAAAGAATTTATCCCACAATTCTATTTTTTAAGAGCAATCGTCTCTATGGGAGCTAGTCGAAAATATGCGCGGAAAGCGGAAAAAAAAAAATTTTTTAAAGCCGAGCATAAAAAGACACGTGTGCAAAGTTTCAGCTTTTTACCGCTTTAGCCGTGGCCACCAAAATTAAGTCAAATTTTCGAACTTCCGAGGCCTCTTGCCATGGGTTTATCTACAACTAAAATTCCGAAAAAAATATGGAAATTATTTTTTTGTGTCAAACTTTCAGAATCCGTCGGGACATTTTTGAATTTACAGAATTTTTGAAATTTGGACCAGTCTAGTGGCCATCCATCTTAAGTCTTCTTTTTCCATTCATCGTTCCTTTTGATATTGATGCTCCTTAGATTCATTAACCATCGATTTAATTTCCATTTTTTACACAATGTGTTGCATATATTTTAGCAATTTCACTTTTTGATTACATTTCTTGTAAATTTAACTTAAATGTTCACAATATTCTCAAAATACATTTTCCGTTTTGTGCATTATTTTTTCATTTAATAATTTAAGTTTTGGTTTCTTCTTTCTTTAATGTTGAGAGATTTTATTGTGCATAGCAAATGTTTCATAATAAAAAAGTTGTTAGGGAATTTAAAAAAATAAAAGAAGAAGAATACTTTTGTCTGGGTCGTACACAATCTGAACCCATTTAAAAAAAGTCACGTATTTTTTATCCATATGTGGTAAATAGTTTATATATAGTTTAAATGGTAAATGCTTTACTGGCCTAGCTTACGGATTACAGTCTAGAACTTGACTTTATAGCTTAAGTAGTTGATGGATGATGAAGGAGGGGGGCGGCAAACAAATTGAAATGGCACAATACAGAAATACAATTTGTTTGACTTGATTAATTGATAAGTTATGTTTAGATGAGAGATCTTAGCTTAAGATGCATGCGGATAAAAGTAAGTGGCACTAAATACTCGTGTACATATCCATATTAAAGAGAGTTGCCTGCACAATACTTGTTTTGATTTTGTTGTTTTTACACAGTTTCGTTTAAAATTAACATAATTACCTATGTAAGCCTAGAATGTGTGTATGTATGCATGATTTATGTGTGTGTGTATGGCGACATGCGTTGGTATTTACAGTTCTCCTTGATCTCGTGTATTAACTAAAAAACTAAACCAAATTCGAGTCAAAAACTAAAAAACAAGTAACATAAATTTTATATGTACGTTTCGACTACTTCAGGGGGTTAACACTCAAACTCATTGGCCGTAATGGCACTTAGATCCTTCATTAGACCCTCGAGATTGGCCATCTCTTGGTTCAACTCTTCGGTGGAGGTGCTGGGTGCCAGTCTTTGTATCTCATCGGTTGAGTGAGCCACAGAGCTGCCGCCTTGCAGACGATTGGGTGTGGCGGCAGAGAAAGAAGGCTTCTTGTAGGGCGATTGATTTTGTGGACGTATGGTAACGGCAGGATCTGGAATAAAAAGAGCAGTATTAGTTATAATGAATTTACGCACAATTTTTGTTCTAACTTACTATGCTTGTTTAGGGGCGTGGCGGCTCCTGTGGGCGGTGGACCTGGCACACTGAAACTTTTGAGCGGATGACCCCGTTTTGAGGTTTCTATGGTAGACACACAGCCATTGCCATTCGGGACACTACCCGCAGTGCTGGAAACAAGTCGAGAAAAGATGAAACAAAATAGAGAACAATTTTCTTTAATTTTAAGCCAAATAATATTAAATTTGTACACAACATTTCAACAATTGGCCGACTTCTGACCCAGAAAATGCAGCTTTCGCGCCTGCTGTATCTGCTGCGCCTTCCGGGCCAGCTTTATATAGGGCTGGCGATCGGACACAGACATGACGCTCCACGTGTAATTGGCCAACTCTGTGATGGTGGCCGAGGTTCGCATGCTATACACGCCCTTATACTGATGATTGATCAGTATCTCGTCCAACCGGAACTTGTTCATAAAGTTGAGAAAGGGCGATGGTGATGCCATCAGCAGGAGCTGATGCTCCACACGCCGCGGCAGAGTTTTACGATCTAGCTTGATCCTCTTTTTGTTGGATTCTTGCAACAGACTGACCTGTACACTGGGATCGACACGGCCCCAACGCGTTCTGGTACCCATGATAAATTGATAAAATTTTGTAAGGCAGAAAAAAAAAGAGTTCCAAAAATGTTGCTAGAGAATTTTGGGGTTTGTATATAGATTGGAGACTCCAAATACACACTAAAATCCAGGCTAGGGTAGACTCACCAGAAACTGGCATCATAGCCTCCATACGGATGCTCGGGTGTCTGGGCCAGGGAATTATTTTGCGGCTGGGTAAGACTCTGTTGCGAGAGACCCGTCTCCATGGTCATATGCGAGCGATTCTGATGATTGTATTGGGTGCGTGGATACTGAGGACGCTCCATGGTGGAGTTCATGGAAGTGGCTAGAGAAGAGGATTAAGCAATTAAATGGGAATTGGGTTAAATTTTAACATGTCAACTTACTCATATAACCCTGGGCATAGGCGCGCTTATCCAGGGAGTTGGTCATATGAGCTGGCACCGGGGTTTCCACTTCATATTCACTGTGGACCACAGAGCGGGGTAGGGTCAAAGCACCACTGCTGGAAGCTGCATCACTGCAAACAGGTGTTACGGTATGTAGACTCTTGTCAATGTTCTTCAATTCCATTTGGTCATGATGTATCCAGAGATCTGGCGGCTTGGGCACGCCCACATTGTTCTTTTGATAGCTGCAAGTGGGAAGAGTATAAGTACAAAAAAATTGTATAGCTCTTTTAACACTCTGTTTGTTCTATGTTGTGTGTAAGTTTAACAATGTTCAGTTAAATAATAAATATTAAGAGTATTTTACATAAGAATTAAGCTAATAGCGAACTCTGACGCGGTGGGACAAATTTATTGGCAAATGCCAGCTATGGTCCAACTCACAGCATAAGTGGTCTGAGTACGTACTAGCCATTCCATGAGGGTATTAGTAGAGGAGTGACATCAAGGAGTTCTTTACGTCTAATAGAGAGCTATCTATAGAAAATAGGTGATAGTACTCATTGTAAACAAGGCACAGGCAACGGAAGGGGTCTCGATGAGCATAGTTCGTTAGGTAGATGGGTATATAGTGTCGAGTTGCTCTAAGTGGTACTGACAAATTAATTTGGCTTAGGAGAGCAATGGAGTCAATCTCACCGGCCAGTAGCTTCTGGATGAAAACTACAGCATGGCAGATTCTTCTGGGTTTAAGTGATGGGAGATCTGTTAGGCGTAATCTCTGTTCTTAGGGAGGTAGGTAGATAGTGGTGTGGGCAAAAATCAAAAACTGTTTCTGAGCTGATTCGATTTGATCTTGGTACAGTTGGTAATGCGAGAACCAGAGGCAAGAACAATATTCCAGATTTGGTCTCACCAGTGAGGTGTAAAGGAGTTTGGTGGTGCAGGGGTTATCGAATTCTTTGGACCATCTCTTAATAAATCCAAGGACGCTCTTAGCCCTGTTGCAAATCACTGAGATGTGACTATTAAAGCTCAAATTGGGCTCAAATAATATGCCCAAATCATCGATCTTGTATATGAGATCTAACGGTTCTTCATGAATGGTGTACTCGAACAAATACGGCTTAGTTCTGTGAAAAGTTATAATATTCCACGATTCAGCCGGCACCAAGCACTCAGAGCATTTAAGTCACTTTGTAATAGAAGTGGAGAAGAACTTGCGGAATGTCGTTAATGAAAAGGTTGAATAACAATGGGCCGAGATGACAGCCCTGTGGGACTCCAGAGGAAACGTGAACGATTTCAGATACAGCAGACTTAAAACGCACTCGTTGGGACCAATTGGAAAGGTATGATTTGACCCAGCGGAGGAAGTTGGGTGGGAGACCAACTAAGCATAATTTATGTAGAAGTAAATCATGATTAACCGAATCAACAGCTTTACTAAAGTCTGTGTAGGAATTGCTTACGATGTAGGAATCCCTTATTTACTATTGAAGAAAGTTCGAGTAGGTTAGTGGAAACCGAACGTCGATGAATAAAACTATGCTGGGAGTGACTAAGAATGGGTTGGCAAAAATGTTGTAGTTGACCAGTAATTATGAGTTAAAATAATTTTGGAATGGCAGACAATTTTCAGATTCCTTTATAATTGCCTATATCAGACCTAGATAGGAATAATAAACGATTCCTTCCATTATAGGGGGAAATCACTGAGCTGAAGGGATAAATTAAATAGCTTAAGGAGGGGATCACACAGGAAATCAGCACAATATTTAAGGAAGTAGCTAGGGACATTGTCTGGTCCAGCTGAAAATGATGGCTTAAGTTTTTTTAAATTAGATAGGAGACAATCATGATCAATTAATGGCGGGAGAATGCGGTTAGAGCGACTGATATGGTGAGGGTAAGTTGGAGAAACAACATGGTTCGCATCCGGAAGAGCATAGCAGAGTTGGAAAAAGGAGCCAAATAGGCTGGCAATGTCACCTTCGTTCTCAGCACTAGCATTATTAAAAAAGCAAATTCTTTTTTAATATCATTGGCTTCATTAGTTTTATTGTTAGACAGTTTCGAATTTACGGTTGATTAAATTAAATCAATCTGGGAAAAAGAGGATCAAGTAAGGCGTGGAATTGAAAATGGCAACGGAAAACCATCCCCCCGACCAACCAAACCCGTTACTTTTCAAAAATGCGCAAGATGCGCTTTGATTTACTAAAACAGTAGCGATTTAAAATAGCAAGCTTAGGACACCCTTTATATTTCATCAAAATATGATCACGTATTTTTTTCATAAACCTTTTACCGTTATTTACACCCTGTTTGACGTTTAGAAAATTCATCTTTTTTATTTTTTTTTAGTTTTTATTATTTTATATTTTTATCTATATATATTACTTTCGATCTTTATTAATATTACAAAATTAATTTCTCTCCTGTCTAGTCGAAATGATTATTTCCGTTCCTATTAATCTTGTAACAGTTATCGGCACCGGCATCGGCAGACTATTAAAAATATTAATTTTAATATTGGACTATCAAAATATTCATACTATTCGTTTTGTTTTTTAACAAAACGGACGTTTCGTGTTTTGTTTCACTGTCAAACATCTTCAGTTTGGTCTATAATTTAACCATGAATCGTTTTACAAACGAACAACGCTTGCAAATTATTGAATTTTATTATCAAAATGCGTGCTTTGTTAAGAACGCGCGCTTCTTCCATTTTATGGTCAGTTTAATCGACCCACTGAAGCGGCTATTCGGGCTATTGTGACTAAATTTCGCACCAAATTTACATTGTTGGACATTAAACAACCAACACGCTAACGTAGAGTGCGAACTAAAGAAAATATCGCAGCTGTATCGGCCAGTGTTAATGATGACCATCAATTATCGATTCGTCGCCGTTCGCAGCAATTGAGCAATCTGTTACTAAACAACCGGTCAATTGGCCGCCTAGATCGTGCGATTTTACGCCATTAGACTACTTTTTGTGGGGCTATTTTAAAGCTCATTTCAATTGACGCATTGGAAGACATCATTGAAGCATTTATTCGTGAGATACCGGCCGAAATGTTGGAAAGAGTATGCCAACATTGGACTAAGCGGATGGACCATCTGAGCCGCAGTCACGGTCAACATTGCATGAAATAATCTTCAAACATTAAATTATATGGTCCGTAATAACGATTCAAATAAAGATTTCATGCATTTTTCTGAATTTTATGTTTTTTTTTTTTAAACTTTCCTATAGTTCTTAAAAAATCACCCGTTAGATATATATGACATTTTCTTACCTCTTTTTGGTATGTTCGGGCGAGGATTGTGGCTTTCGACGGCACAGTAAGAGTATGCCCAGCAATACCAGCAACAAAACTGCCACCGTGGCTCCTATTATAATGTACAACAACTTTTCATTATCTATGCCCTTGGCGATGGTGTCCGCCTCTTGCATTATAACAGCCGCACTTGTGGTATAGGAGACCAAAGCCGAAAATGGAGCATTTGTGCTGCCTTTGGTGGTGCGTGCCTGCACCTTGAAATAGTAGGTGGTATAAGGTTTCAGATTGGGTAACATTAGAGAGGTCTCTTCGCCCGCAAAAGCCTCTATGGACCAATCTCTGTCCCTCTTGGTCGTATCTGTTGTATAGTAAATGTTATAGCCCGTGATCTGTCCCACCGTATGTTTGGGTGGCAACCACTGTACAATCACCGTGGATGGATTCTGTTCATCCAAATGTACACTGAGTTCACGTGGTGGGGTAACTGGTACATTTTGATAGGTACTATTCAGCACAGACATGGACCAGGCCGATTCGCGACGTCCCTTGACCACTTTAACGGCGAATTCATATTGGGTATTGGGTCGTAGGTCATTGATCATGCAATTGAGATCGGTGGTGTTGTGATAACGATAACGACTGGAGCCCGTAATGCCATAGCTAACCGTATAGTGGCGATTATCTGTCACATGTTGATTCTTATTCAACATGGTGTCTATCCAATAGACCACAATGGAGGAACTGGACATGGTAATGGCACGCAAACCCACAGGCACTTCCAATGGCACTGGCACATCAATGGGTTCCTCATCCCTGGTCTTGATATTGTCGTATATGGGTGGACCATCACCTTTGACATTGCGTGCCCTTAGTGAGACTACATACTCTGTGTTGGATTCCAAGTTCTTTAAAACATGATAGCGTTCGGTTTCCTTTAGCTCTATGGTATTCTCATCGGGTATGCCACGACCCCAGCCCAAAACATAGTTGCGTATCTTAATCTCTGGCTGTTGTGGTGGACCCCAGTGCAGGCCAATGGTATCCGCTCCGGGTTGAATATTAATCCAAATGGGTTTGCCTGGCACTTGGGTTTCATCCAGATCATTCTCTAGAGTGTTGGCACGATGCCATTCCGTAAATGGTCCAGAACCATTTACCGTCATGGCCGCAATTTTCACCTGGTATTCGGCATTTCGATCCAAGCCGCTTAGCTCAAAGTAACGTATATTGGCGGGGGTACTCTTCACCTGGGGGGCATCTTTCAATTTACGATAGCGTATTTTATAGCCAGTGATTTGACCATTGCGATCCTCCTCAGCGGGTGGCTCCCAGTGTACAGTAATGGACTGGAAGAAAGTTGATTATGAAACTAGATCATAAAAGTGTTTTGTTGGAGAAACTTACACTTGAACTGGTCACCTCTAGGGTAACATTATTGGGCGGCTCTGAAGGAGTAGAGGAGTAAGTTTTCACTTTAATCTCTGCCGAGGGATCGCCCATGCCATTGCGATTGAAGGGCACCACACTGATTACATAATCCGTAAAGGGACGTAGTTCGGTAAGCAAAGCATCCAACGAAGTGCTGTCATGATACAAATCAGCTCCGCTTTCATTCTGTGAATAGAAAAGGGCCGTTAAGGCAGGTAGAAGGAGTAAGACAAAAGGACTCACCTCTGAGTAGTAGACTCTGTACTTTGTGATCTCTCCATTTGTTACCGTGGGCTGATCCCAGCGCACATAAATCTCTTTATAACTACGTGCATAACCCTCAAAGTTACGTGGCGGACCAGCTATGTTAACCTCCGGCTGTGTGCTGACCTCCAAAGGAGCTGAAGATTCTCCATTACCAAAATTAGTATTGGCCACAACACGGAATTGATACGTTCGTCCAGGTAATAGAGATTGAATGTTAACCTGCTGATCGTCATGCGATTTGGTCACCATTTTTTGTTCGCTGCAAAAAGGGAGAAAGTTTAGTTGAATAATTATTTGTTTTTTTCCGACTGCAGGCTAACGTGAGCGGCGAACACTTCTTTTTGTTTTTCTCTTTTTCACATTAATTTCTACCCTCAACCATTCTTTCCCCTACGGAAATGGCCACAGGATGGCAGCCAGACAAAACGAAATCAATAAGAAAATAAATTTCCGCTTACCGTTCGCTGTTGTTCATCTTGTAGTAGACTGTATAGTAGACCACCTCGCCTGCATTCTGCTGTGGCTCCACCCAGCTGAGTGTCACAAATCGGGGTTTCACAATTTGCGCCACCAAATCACGTGGTTGACTGGGCAATCTGGCCAATAGACCACTACCCAAAGCCTTTACACTGTCACCGGCTGCGCTGCTACTGCTGCCATCATCAATGCCTTGGTTTAAATCTGTAGGATTAAAGTTGGGGGGAAGTTGCTGCTGGGATTTCTTGTTCTTGTTCTGATAGGTGGCCAGTATTTTGTTCGGATCATCGCCATGTTTATAGGCATCTAGTATTTGCTGTTTGGCACTCGGATCGTCATAGTCATCATCGTCTTCGTCTTCGTCCTTAACTTTAAGTTCGGCTTGGCTGCTAAGGGCACTCGCCTCGTCTGGGTAAAAGTTACGATCGTTAAGTGGTTGCTCGACACGAGCAAATTTGTGAGAATGTAGACTGTCCAAAAGAGTTTTGGATAAAAGACGCGTTGTCTCGGATGAATCTTCATCCGTTTCGTCATCTAATTCTTCGTGGCTGGGAAAACTGCCACCGGATTTGGTGCGTAGCTCACCGGAATTGAATATTTTACGTCGTTTGTTGGGAGTGTCAGAAGAGGTTTGAAGGGATTTGGTTGATTGGCCTTGGGATTTACGTTGTTTGATTTTCACTTTTGGATGGGGGATGGGAGATTGGAGTTGGGAAATAAGGAAAAGAAATTATAAGAAAATGAATATTAAAAATTATTAAATAATATGAAATGTTTAAAAATAAATTAAAAGTAGTTGATATTTTTACTTTAAAAAGCATTAACAAAAATGTGTTGCCTACTTTTAGGTTTTGGGTATTCCAGATATCGATTTAGCCTCCTTTTCTTGCTAGTCCATAAATTAAATTAAAATTTGGTCAAAGATATAATCAGGCGTGTGCTGAAAACTTCACCTAAACCTAAACCAAGTCTCTTTTTGGAATGCCTTTTCGCATTTTTTTTATTTTTCCGTGATAAAATTTGTAAAATATAGAAACTGAAATATCAAACTGCTGAACATTGAGAATACTTATGCCCAATTAATTCTAATATCCTAATACTATCAAGGCAAGTGTAATATGACTCTGAACCGAGGACTTGAGAGCGATACTATCGCAATTTATGAAACTCCCAGGTGCTTTTGATGTTTTAAAACAGGGGTGCCCAACCCCTATGCGCACGCCGCGCATTCGCAATGGGATTGCCGCTTGAATAGCCCTGACTCTTAACTTATATCTAACGTAGTGCAACAACAATACCTTCATATATGTTCTCTCTACTCTTTATCTCTGAAGGTTATGCTGTTGGCTTTAAATGATTTCGTTGTTGTTTTCGGCGCGTATAAAATTCGCGCAAGGCTTATAAATAAGCGTACACAGAGGAGAAACCCCTGTTCATAAAACATTTTGCCTTCAACATAGGCTGCCTTCACACTGTTCGACACATGACCCATGATAGTCTAGTAGTCCGGCTTTTTGTTCTGTTTTAAATTGGAATAGCTTGTCAAATTCATAGAATTTCATGGGAAAATGCGGGCCTACTAGATGTCATGGGTCATTTGTCGAACAGTGTGATGGCAGCCTTTAAATAAGAACCAAATGTTGTTAAAATTCTTGACAGCAAATGTTCCAAGTGTTCATGCTATGAGGAAAGTTGTACTCAATTGAATCATATTTGCTTTATACCAGAGTTATCTAATCATAGCCCCTGGGGGACGAACATAGTCGTCAATGCACACCGAATGCTTGCCAAAGTCATGCATCACTGTGTACAACACCAAACCCGGTTTTTGGCAAAAAGAGTGAGCAAGTAGGCTTTCTTTTTGATCTCTCTCTTGTTTTCGTTTCGAACTCAATTTCTTGTCAGCTGAACCATGTATAAGAAGCGTAATAGATGTGATACTGCAAAAGTGTGCAATGGCTCAAGTGCAGAAAGTACAGGGTTCAGTTTCTTCATTTTAAAATATTTCTGTGCTTTTTTCTAAAGACTTAAATGAAAAAATTTGGGTGGGACGGGTCGTTAAAGTTGTGGTACAGCGTGTCTCTGATCCTATGGAATATGGCGTTTCCTATTCCTCCAAAGCCCCCAAAATGTGAACCACACCTAACCACAAACCACACCTAACCCAAAATCAATCAAATTTTTTTCCCAGTTGAGTTAAAAATGTTTTTTAAAAACAGAACAATATCAATTAAATCAAGTTCTTAAAAACGGAACAATATTAACTCGATTTGAGATTCTGCGATCTCAAAAAATTATTTTTGAAGTAAAAACACTGTACTACAGTGTTTTAGTATATTTTTGTGCTCATCTTTAGTCCAATGTTCTCGGTTTTTTCCCTCTGTGTAGTATAACAACAACTTCATATGCGCATTTCCAATCTGTCGAACGGGACCATCGAACACATTTAGAGTAAGTAAAAGTCTTGAGAATCTAAATTGGTTTAGCTTGTAACATTTAATAAGCCCTTTTATTGGTGCTAAGGCTGATTTTGGGCAGTTTTTCGTTTTCGTCCTTCTTTCCGTGGCCTTGGAAATGCCCATATGGTTTTTCTATCTACTCTTTCTTTACCAGCGAAGGTTTTGTTGTTGGCTGCCTACGATTTCATGCATCAGACAGCCACGAGCACTCAGACACACATCGGTTTTTTATTTCCGGTATTTCTTTTTGTTAGCTGATTCTGCATACATTTGGTTGTGGCATCTAAAGAATTTTAAGTCCAAAGTGAATTCTGGAACTCCCTAATAATAATTTTCATACTTGGAAAACTCTTGAAGTAATTGTAACAAAACTGAACCCAAAAGTAGGCTACAACTTTTATGACTTAAACTTCATTGGTTAATTAATTAGCAAATAATTTATACAATTTCTTTTTATATATTTACAAACAATAACAACACTCATAAATTATGTTTTTATACAAAAGCAGGATAGAGGGAATTTTTGTACAAAAGGAAGAGTTTCCGTTAATGGGAATTGGGTGAAAATTTCGTTTTGGTACAAGGTTTATAGCTGAAGAATACTGGACACCAAGCTAAAATTACATTCTTTACTCACCTCCTGGTGGCACCACACGCAAACGTGCCGACGCCTGTACACTGCCAGCCGCATTTGTACCCACACACTGGAACATGCCCGCATCCGAGTGCAGCAGGCCAAGGATTCTAAGGTTATGCCCTGCCACCAGTTGCATATAATCATTGGGCGTGATGACATCACCATTTTTCAACCATTTAATAGTTGGCTTGGGTTTTCCTCTTATGGCACACTCCAGTTCCAGTTCCTCCTTCTCATGAGCCGTCTTATCTCTGGGAGCTTGTATGAATTTGGGTGGAACTTGCACTTGCACAGTGGCCTGAGCATCCAGAGAGTCCACTGTATTACTGGCACGACATTGATAATTCCCCGAGTCTATATCCTCGGCACTTGAGATCTGAAGTGAACCGGTTCCAATGATGGAGAAGCGCGAATCAAGATCATTTAGATCTAACTCTTCGCCATTTCTTAACCATTTAATCTGTGGCTTGGGTACACCATTCGCCACACAGTCTAGGGTCACGGTGTCGCCTTCTTTGACAGTCTTGGGCGAGGGTCCTACCAGAAACGAAGGAGCCACTGCACTTTCTGAACTCGATTCAACTGGCTTCTTGATATTCAAATTGGTTTTGCTACTCAAGCGAGAAGAGCTAACCGAGGTCACGTTACACTGATAGGAGCCACGATCTAAGGCTACCACTTCATCTATTTCCAATGCTCCATTGGGCAGCACCACCATACGCAGTTTGTCCAGCGGCAAGGGCATATCATCCTTAAACCATTGAACCGTATGCTTCAAGCCCATCTGCCAATTGGCCTCACCCAGCATGCAGCGAAAGTAGGCTGTCTGGCCTGGCAGCAAATAAGTCTCTATGAAATCCTGATTGAGATCCGGTTGACGTGCTATAGCCACCAAAGCGGGACGACTGAGCACACTGCCCACACCTACAGCATTTAAGAGACACTGATAGGCTCCAGTTAAGCCACGATTCTCCTCTACGGAGCTGATGTACAGCGAACCATTCTTCAACTGCGTGCGAAATGTGTCACCCACAATGCCCAGATCCTGACCATCTGGTCCACGCCAGCGTATGCTAGTAGGCGTGGGCGAGGCCTTGCCCTTGGCACCGCGACCAAAGGCCACCTGAGCTGTGCCAGCGCATTGAAGAAGCACCGAGTGGCCCTCGGGCACGACAGCATCCTGCGGCTCCAGTGTGAACAAGAGGGCTGCAAGAGAGAGAGAGAAGAGTAGAGCGGGTGAGAAGTGCACATTAAAAGGCTTAAGCCACCCCCAGTTTGGCCTCCTTCACTTGCAATCTGTCAACTTGTAAACATGCCTGAATAATTGAAGCTACAAAAGCCAACTTGGGCCGAGGCCAGAGGCATACCGGGGAGGAGAGTGGAACTTGGGTAAATATTTGCATTTCCACTTTGGCCTGACTGGGAGGCTGCCAATGAATAACCTAACATACTTCAATGAGAGATGGCAAAAGTAAAAAAGGAAAATAAAAAAGAAGGAAATTCGAATATCGCCAGAACCAGAGCTCGTAGCTGGTTAAGAGCTCAAAGGCCATGTGTCAGGAGGGACAGGCAATTGGAGCAGTGATGACACATTGGCTGTATTGAAGCCTTGAAGAAAAAGTATTATTCAAGAAGTTCTTAGCGGCTAATGTAGGAAGGGTTCAAATATATAGGTAAATTTTCTCTTAAACCTCAGATGGAGTACTAAGTCGAGGTCTGAAGAAGAGAGAGATCCCAAAGGCATCCCTAACGTGCTCTTCTTTGAAAGAAATACCACACCTTTCAAATCAGTGCTGATTTAGCCCTGTTCTAGTATGCATGTCTAATGCTCGAGCCCCTAGAAGGAGTTACAATAATTACATCAGCACAGATTATAAAAGGTAAGTCTTCTACTTCTAGTTTCAATTCAGTGTGGGACAGCAATCACTGCTCTCTTTCAACGAACTGTCCACCCTTAACAGCTTTATATCGACTACATTGATTTGATATAGAATTTTCTGACCAATTCTTAAACCTTACTCAATGTTGATCAAAATTTTCTCAAGCTCTGCGGGCATCTCTGTTGTAACACACAACCCCTCCCACATCTAAATTATGGTGCATATTTGAGCCACCTTAATTAGGCATCGACTCCCCAGTTGTGTTGGGCCTTTAGTAACAGGCGGCAGCACCTGGGCAACACAAGACCTGACTTAATTTGCAAGATTTATCCAGCTGTGCAAATGGCATCATGAATTACGCATTACATCCCATTTCTAGAGTTTAAAGCAAATCCTGCAAGTGCAGACCTTTTTGGGCCACCCCATACACCACATCCACCTGCTATACATTTGTGCATATTGACCGCACGTGAACTGCAAACTCTTTGCCCAGCCTTTGAGAAGGCTTTTAGAAGTATGCCTGCAATTTATATGCTTTTGTTTTCCTTCCGCCTCGTGAAGTTTGCCAAGTTATGCGAAGCGTGTGCAGTGGGTTGGCTGGCTGAGAGCGTCGGGAGTCGGCTCCATCACTTTATTAGGGTTTGCCTAGTGTGTGGGGAGTTAAATAACTACTTAACAAACTTGAGAATTTATAAGCTTTTGCCGTTGATGGTTCTTCTTGGCATTACGCGGGTACTTCAATTTCCATTTGCCATGGTCAGGAGCAAAAGAGCAACAAAACATCAGTTCAAGTCGTGCATTTGGAAACTCAACGTTGTGAGATGGTGTTGGCTTTTATGGTTATTACCTTAGGGGGGGTTGAGTAGGAGTACGTATGGGTGCCATATTTCAGCTGATGAAATTTTATTTGAAACGTTTTTTTTTTTCACTTTTAGAAGCTGTTAAGATAAAAGGGCACACACTCTAGGCGGAAGTGTTGTGAATTTTACTTATGTTAGAGATGGTAGCGTGAGTTAAGGGTAAGATTTAAACAAATAGTAAAATTTAAAAAAAATCTGTTAATACAATATTTAATAATACCAGAAAATACCATCAAACCTAAATACTCTGATAAACAATAATATATAAGTATAATCAGGCATGTTCTCGTTTCCGTATTCGTTTGATCGAAGTTAGGAGTTTTGATTTCTTAAAAAAAAGATTTAAGAATTCTGAGAAAGTTTCCCCATCAACAGGGCCGAAGACGATAAGTGGGATTTTCAAGATAACAGCCGAATAACTTAGTCTGATTTGGAAACAGGGAAGACATAAAACCGAAACATATGACTACAGGTTGTATTTTAATTATTTCCACTTCTGTTTGAGTTACTTTTTAAGGTTCTTTATATATTTTCAGGAATATGTTTGCTAAAAATCAGAAAAAAAAACGCGATTTGTGAACCGATCCAAATTCTGGATATTTTGTTTTCAGAAGGGAATCAAAGTAAACTTGGAGAAATTCTTTCCCTTTAAAAAAAGAATCCCAAAAAGATGTTACGAATTATACGTCTTTCCTTAATCTTGATTTAAAAAAACAACAAAAAATTATTCTACGATTTAAAAAGGTATGAACCAAGGATCGAACACAACTTTGGTTTGATAAGTATAGGAATCGACTAAAATAGTTAAGTAGCATGTGTTGCGAGAGCGCATTCGTTTAACACTTGTTTGGAGAAAAGAGAGGTGCGCTCTCAGTTAGCACATGTTTGTTTTTGCAAAAGCGAGCAGTGTACGCTTGTATAGTGTCGGTGTACAGGGGATAGACGTCTCTGCTTGTATACACAGAAAATTAAAATTTGCCAGACTCTGATCTACAGATAAATCGTTATTTCTTAATGCGCTCATAAATCATCTTTAATCACTACCCACCTGGACCTGGTGTAATAAGCCTTTCTACAGAGATTGAGAGGTAGTCTAGACTTTTGGGCTTAAAGGTAAACGAGGACAAGACGATGTACCTAGTATGCGCGAAACAGAATTATACGCGTCTAATGGGAGAGTACAACTTTAAGGTTGCAGAGGATTTTGTCTGCCTCGGAATTATGATAACCAGCGACAACAACAACATCAGCCTGGAAGCACACACCACCAAGAAGCAACATCTACTCTATGCAAGACAAGATTGTCCTCGGGGGCAGACCACCACCCATAGATCCGAGGGAGAGGAATCTACCCAGGTCGACAAGAACAACGCTCGCCCAATTACGCTCCGGAGAAAGTAGGAGCTAAACAGTTACCTGGCACGCATAAATCCAGATATTGCGGATATCTGCCCTAAATGCGGCCTTGGTCCACACGACACAGCACACCTGTTTAACTGCCCGCTTAATCCAACCTCACTGACTCCACAATACTCTGGTCCAATCCCATTGAGGCAGCCACCTTCCTCGATTTGGACTTGGGCTCCTAAACAAACAAACTTTCAACATCTACTAATTCTCACTCCCTTTCTCTTTCTTTTCATACTACGTACATACTTGTAAAACCCAGTCGTTACAACAACAACAACATCAGCCTGGAAATACAAAGAAGCAAGAACTCTAGCAAACCGATGCTTCTACGGGCTCTGTTGGGAAAGATTTTCGCATTCGAAAGAATGATTAACTGTATAAGCTCTATGGGAACACTAGTCTAGTCAAGCAGAAAAAACAACAGCGGCTGCGCTGGTTGGGACATGTGTTCTACAAACGGAAAGCGAAAGATCTTAGAAGAGGCAAGATGGTATGACCAGATGAGGAAAGACATATTTCCAAGCTTGGTGTGAACAACTGGTGCCAGCTCGCACGAAGCAGAAACGACTGGCGGGCATAAGTAGCAGCCGTCGAGACTGTTAAGTGTGTGAGTTGTTCAGTTAATCTTGCTCAGTTTATTGTTCCGTGACTAGTTTACATAGACTGTTTATTTAGTTCAGGTAATCTCTATTCAGTGACTGTTCAGCAGATATTTGCTGTTATTTGTAAGATCTAAATGTATGGCCAAAATGTTTTTAACCGCATTTCCAATAATTTTAGAATTTCCTATCTTTTAAGTTTTTAAAACTCCCCGGTCTAGTAGTTAAAAAGTAAAAGAGCTCACCGCATTCATAAATCCAGAAATTATTAAATTTGATATTCATCAAAAAGAGAGAAATTTTTCTAAGAGATTATATAATATTTTTTTTGAAAATATATTTCGATTAAATTATTTCCATTTACAAATTTCAAATCAAGCTGCAAGCCATTTCTTTCTATCGCCCCCAATTAAAAAACTGAATTCGTTTGCCTTTTCCATTATGTTAAATTCCAATTTATCTTCTCTAATAGATTACCATACCTTAAAAGGGTTAAAATGCCAGCAGCACCTACCTACACCACTCCGTCCTCCGTTCTCCCCATACCGATTTCTTCCCCCAGCCACTAATTAAATATTCATTCATTTTCGTTTCTTTGGCTTGCCTGCAGTTGGCTATTTTTTTTTGCACTGTGCCAACAACTCCTTCAGCATTTCGCACGACCAACCGTCCATTTTGGTGGTCCAATGCGCATTCACACGCACAGGGGCACTAAGGCATCGGCCTGGCAGTTTCCGCCCGCTGCAAATGTTTTTTGCATACATTTGCGTTGCTTTTTTCTTATTATTTATTTTGTGCATTTCCTTTTGTTCCAAAACTGTGGAGGGGGAGACCTAACCAAACGGAAAATCAACATTGGCAAGCCAATCGATGGCCTCCACCCGCCTACTGTGGCAGCCAAAGGCTCTGGGTCGCAACGCGGCGGCGTGAGCGTGCGATGCACATTTCGATAGTGGAGCAGCAAGAAATGCAAATGCTGCAGCTGAGAGATTTTCCTTTTCTTTTTCATTTTCCATTTTTTGTTGCATTTACGTTAACCCGCATTTGGCTTATTGGCACATTTAACCCTTAGTTTGGCGAGCTGTGCATAAATTTTTGTCTCGGATAAGAGAAGGAGAAGCCAGCCTTCCAGGCCCAAATTTAACCTTAAAAGGTGCCACCATTAGTTGGCTCCTAATGGCCAACGAGATGTTGGCCTAGCGATATGCGTGTCTCTGCTGCTTCGTTTTGCCTAATTGTAAGCGGCGTCGTCTCTCCTGGCGTGTTAACTCCTGCTATTTTTGGCCATATGCTAATTTGATTGGCTTCCCACATCCATCCTCACATACATGACCCGAATTGTAGGGAAAATTGCGAATGCAATTATCGTTTGTTTTGCAACGAAGAGAAAAAGTTAAAAAATGTTGATCCAGTTCCAGCAGAAATTTACGACTTGTTTACTTGTGTCTCTTGTCGCTCTCACAGGCCGGACATTTTCCTGCACTCAAGTTTTTTTTGCTAATTTTTATGGACTCTGCAAGCGACAATTTGCATATGGACATGAGACAACTGTCGCCATCTAAGTCTGCCTTTCTCGTAAATGAAAAATCGTAAAATATGCAAATTCATTGGAAAATCATAAATATTCATGGGTGAATCGGGCCGGGCCTGCTCTCTGCCTAGACAAAGTCATGTTTGCATCAGAAAAGTGGTTTTTTGTTTTATAATCCTATGAAATTGGTCTCAATGCGTGACTCGTTGGGTTGTACAACAATTAAACTCAATTAAAATACAGCATCTTTTTCTTTTCTTTCAAATTTCAATTTAAAAAACACATTTTTTCCGCGGAAACGGCAAAGCACAAATCAGACTAAATTATAATTGTTTAATTTGATTCAATGAATAAGTCAAGACGCAATTAAAGCAAATGGGGCAAGAAAAGGAAGACGGTTCCAACTCAATTAAGAGGCACACAGCGAGTTTAAATTAAAGTAAACAATGCTAGAAAAGTAAGCACTTAATTTCATGTAAATAGTTAAGTGCTGTACAAAAAAATAAACGGTTTTAAAATATTAAATTTTTAATGTACATTTTTTAGTCTGCTTGTAAAAAAAAAGGACAAAAAATGTTTTCAAGCATCAAATGCAGACAGAAATGGAAGGATGTGCATAATACAAATAATGACAGTGAATTCTCTTTTTTTCCTGTTTTGTTTGTAAAACAAAAGCCAACAACAGTTGTAAATAAATGTATGTAGCTGTATCCTGAGTGGAAATTACCTTTTAAAAGTCTTTAAAATCTATTAGATCGTTCGTTATTTATTTGCACTAACTCTAACCAGCTATTATCCTTGACTTTTCTGTTAATAAAATCTAAACAGGTCACATATGGAGCCTTGGCTACTTTAACTTAATATTCTTTTAACAACAAATTTAACATTTAGGTTTCTTCTATGGTTTCTCTGTATTTTAATGATTTACTTTTATCAAAGCTTTCAAACAAGACTTCAACTTCTTTTTAAATTTTTCGAACCCCCGAACCGAACCTTTTCCCCAATTTCAGAGGTTTGCATCCTAGGTTACAAGCATATTAAGGCGAATTGAAGCTTTAGCTCTAAACTATAGTCAAAGTGAGAACGCCAAACTAACTTCGTCTGTGCCGATGTTTTTAACACCCTTGCAAATGGTTTGAAATATCAGAGTTTAAGAACCGTGGCATATAAACAAAAAAAAGTTTTTTAAATAAAACCCATTTTCCGACTTATGGTTTCTGTGGTAGCTATAAGATATAGTAATCCGATTTTGAACAAATTATGCAAATCGGTTTGAAAGTATGTAACATTAGTTTTGGCCGAGTTTGAAACCATTAACATTGAAAACGAAAAAGTTTTTCTCACTAAAACCCATTTTCCGAGTAAGATATAGTCATCCGATTTTGATCAAATAAGACACATCTATTAGTATTTGCCGAGTTTGAAGACGTTTTCCCATTAAGACCAATTTTTCGAACGATAGTTCCCATGGCATATGTCATCCGATCCGGTCGGTTCCAACATATAAGCAGCGTGCAGTAAAAAGGAGACTCTGTGCAAATTTTTAGCTCGATAGCTTTAAAACTGAGAGACTAGTACAGACGTACAAAGCTCAATCGACTCAGCTCGTCGCCCTGATCAGGAATATATATATTTTATAGGGTCGGAAATTAATATTGCTATGGGTTGTCGGAAATTATAATATTTTTTAGTACTAAAAAGATAGCGTTGCAAACTCCTGAGTCGAACAGACTTTGAACCGAACCTTTCAATAATGTAACCTCCCGAATCGGACACAATGTATACATAAAATATTTCGTTTTGAGTCAACTTCTTAAGAATTTCAAAATTTCTTAATTTTCTGATCTGATAACATAATTTTATAGTAATAAATCGGTTAATATGATAATTAAATATAGGTTAAAAAAATACTCTTAATTTTTCGATTTAAACAAAAAAAAACATAAGTAAAGTTGGAAAAAGCTCAAGCAAATATAGTAAATTAATGTAGAAGCAAAACTCCAAAATTTTAAGTTCAGGAATTTTTGAAATCTTTCCTAGTTGGCCTATGAATGATGTGCTCTATTCGACTTGACGATTTACATAGCTGAAAATAGAATCAAAAATCTGTCTGTTGTCTAACAATTAATGAATCCAGACTTGAACGTTTGTTTCGATTAAGTCCATAGGACCCAAGGAAATCCACTAAATGTCGAAGCCGGAACTAAGGTTCGGTATAAGACAGTGTAGTATTCCATTCAGTATCCCAAGGGATAGCTTTTCACCTCTCACAAGGCGTTTGTTTGTTTGCTTGTTGTTCATGTTTGACGTCATGACCTCTACCTCGTGATTTGCTGCTACGCACGCAAGTACAATTGATTAAGTAAGTTTGGGCACCACTTGTCTTAGGACTTTCCCAAGGTTTCCAACCCCAGACCGAACTTTTTCCAAAATTTCAGAGGTTTGCAGCCTTGCTTAGTTAAAGCTTACGTTTTAGATTTAATTCCAAAGCAAGTTTAGAATTCAGTGCAAAACTAATTTAAAACTTTAGGACAAACCCACGTTCAAAAAATAATGGACAAATGGTTTTCACATAGCAAACTTTTTCAACTCACATGAGCAGAAGCAGCAGCTTCCCCTTGTATTAGACTAAAAGTTGAGCTTATTTAATTGCCCAGGACTCGAGTTGGAGTGAAGTTTTTTGTTTAGCAACAAAGTGTGTGTGGGCTTATGAGGATGATGATGATAATGACAAAGCCAGCCGCAATTTAATTATGTTGAAAGGAAAATCCCCTCTACTCTCTCTCTCTCTCTCTCTCGTCAAATGCATATCCAAACAAATCAGAGCCATAAAAATGCATTTATTTGCTTTAACAATTACCATTTAATTAAATGACTCTTCAATTCATTATATTTATTTTGACATGTGAAAATTGTTTGCGTTAATTTATTTATTATATATTTATTTTAATTTTATAGGGGCGTGGCTCAGGGGCTGCAATTGAAATGTTAGATAAGAAAAGTCTTTCACATGAGCCGTAAAACAAAATCAATTGACACAATTTTGTGCTGCTGGCTGGGCAGACAGAGAGATAACCTCGTTTTCAGACTTTCGAAATTTTATCTATAAAGCGGCGGCTGCTGCCACTGCAGAATGAGACCAAAAATGAAAGAAACAATAAAAATCAATTCGAGCAATAAATTTTTAATTGTGCGCTCCCTGCTGACGCTTTCCAACGCACATAAAAACTCAAATTGTGGCGTTTTGTGAATGTCTCTGTTTGATTCAGATGTATTCAGTTTTATTGTTGGAATAATTATTAAAAATGCTAAACTCCTCAGAGCACCACCCCATGTTATGCAGCTGCCCTCTCGAGGCCGTGCAGATCGAATATGCGGGTGTGCCATAATTGAGCTGTTTGAAGGAGGAGAAGGAGAGACAACACATAAACACACACATAAAAATGCAGGTAGCAATTGAAATTGAAAACTGAAAAACTGGCTAAACTGTCAAAGACTGGCAAGATGGAAAGTGAAGTGGGAATCTTAAAATGAAAATGAAATTCAATAAGCAAGATCTCTTACCTAACCCATAAAAACAGAGCAAATGTCAATCAAATGGCAGCTGTCTTTAATCATGACAGTTAAGCGAAAAGGGGGGGCAACGGAGCATTAAAGGGGATCGAGATGAATGTGGGAGTCGGAGAACAATATAAACTTTTGTGCAACTTTTTTTTGCTTGTGAGTGTTTAGCCACGCGAGAGCGCTCGCATTCAACACTTGTTTGTTGTTGCAAAAGAGAGCAATGTAAGCTCGTATACTGTCGGTGTATCGACGTCGCTGCTCTTGTATACACAGAAAATAGAAACGTGCCGGTCTCTGTTCTAACTAAAACTCCATTTCATCGATTTATATTGTTTTGCAGTAGCCTAATCTAAGTCCAAATCATTTAAATATACCCAAATCCCAACCTCGGTTATTCCTTAAGCCTTCCAAAACTCTTTTCATTACTAAATATCTTCTCCCCTCGGATTGATTTGTCACCTTCATTTCTTTGATCAACACCTTATGTGACACTTTTTCTTCCTGCCTTTCGAAGCTCGCTAACGAAGCCGCAAAAATGGGCAGACCACAAAAAGAAAGAAGAGGAAAGAGACATTGCCGCGAGCATAAAAACCTCTTATTTAGAAGGAAAGCAAGGCGTGGCTATAAAGATTTAAATTCAAAAGCGACAGGATAAAGTAAAAGCCGCAGTAAGGTGGCGACTGGACTCTCCCCCACTTAAATGGAACTGTCTGAAATGCTGCACAAATATAATTATAAACGTCTGTGCCTGGTCCTGGACCAAAGCCATTAGGTGCGAGTTTGCATACGGCGCACGCCCACTTCTGTGTGTATCTGTATCCAGAAGGGGAAGCAGGCGACAGCTCCCTCTAGTCTGCATTGCTTTTTCTATGCCTGGCTGACCAGGCAAATTGTCGCATCAAGTGAAAACATCAATGGACAGAGGAAAGGGACAAGCAGCGAGCTTTGATTTTGTAGCCATTTAAATCGGTTTTTGTGTGTACCCTTTCGATGGCTTTAAGGGCAATTAAATTGATGTCCCCCATTCTCCTCTTCCTTCCAGCGAATACATTTCAATTATGCTAATTACAAGCAGCCATCAAACACCTAATGGCCATGGGGCAGGATTTATGTTATCCTCTCCCCTTTACTGGCTCTATTTTGTGTGTTTTTTTTTTTGGATTGTCATTGAGCCATTGCGGTTTGTTGTTAATTTATGAGCCTTCTGATTCCCCAAAGTACTCTGAAGTTGTAAAACTTGAACAAAAAGGAGCCAGCCAGTAAAATGATGCGCAAAAAACGGGAAAACTTCTTTTGTACTATTCCAAAAAAAGACTGGGACAATACAAAGTAAGCTCAAATTACAGCAGATAAAGCTGTCTACAGCAAGTACGATAATCATCTATGGGGGTTTGGCACTTCGTTTTGAGGAAACAGAACAACAAGAGCAACAAAATTTTAGTTTGCGTGAGAAACAGCCAACAAAAACAGCACAAAAGAAACCGCATAATGTCATAGACTGAAGAAGAAGCAAACACATACATACTCAGTATATTCAGATGTGAGAAATAAAGCATTCACTTGGTAGGTACATACATATGTATGTATATGGTCCATATATTGTTCCTGGAGCAGCATAAATAAAGGTGGCCCAGGCCAAGGATGAAGCTTATCATCAGGCGCAGGCAAGCCAAGACAAAGACAACGATGACAACAACTTGGCCTGCATACAAATTGAATGGAGGCGAAAACCATGTTGCAATTTCCAAGAAATGCGCAATGGCCTGACAAAAGAAGCCAAAGGGCAGTGGGGAGGGGAGAAGCAGGAGCCTGCAGCTGCTAATGTGGCGCATATGTAAGAGCTTAGCTCCCTCTTACACTTGAAAAAGTATAGGATCCTTTTTGGTTAAAACATATAACAAATTATGTAGTTTAACTAGTTTTTGGTATAATTTTGATTGAAGCAGAAAAGAGGGGCAGCATGCAAGGGCGCATTGGGCCACCGACTGCCTATTTCTAAACTAAAATGCTGTAATCTACTGCGGTAGAATTGGAACTTGAGATTAAAACAGAAACTAAAAACGGTTAGGGTTGCGGTTACTGTTTTGGCCCTTCGCTCTTTACGGTTATATAACGGTTGTGGGATTTCGGTTCCGGGTTACGGTTATTAATCTTTAAACGGAAAATAACTTTGACAAATCATGTAGACAAAAGCGGGCCAATTTTAAATCTCATTTATTCAGTTAATGTTTTAAATTTAAATTTCTTATACATAAATTTTAAGAGAAATCATATTCCGTTCGATCTCGTATTGAATGTTCTTTTGCAAGAAACCCTGATTGGCGATTGACATCATCTCTAACATTTAGATAAAATTTCCGCATTCCATGCCTTTGATAATTGGGCTTAAGATTTAACAACTTAACAACATCCCATCTAGTTTGCACATTCAAAACGCAGTCATCAGAAGGGTGTAAAAAACAATTATTCCCGGATAGTGCTTGTTTTTGATCACTTTAAAAATGTTAGGGTAACGGTAGTGTTTACAAGCAAAACGCGAATAAAAATTGTTCATACCTCACTTCCAACTTCTCAAGTTACCGGCACCAAGTTGACAAGCTTTCTAGATGATGGAGTGTCAGAAATATTATTCCACATAAATACATATACATATAAATAGCCATGTATGAGGCTTTCTTTTGTATTCACATTTGGGGAAAGAGATTATCTTGAGATAGGCAATCGCACAAACAACAAACATATGTGTGAATACTTACGATTTCATACAAACAAATTTGCCGGGTAAAGATTTAAGTTAGCTGCATTGTCTCTTTTTCGTTCTCTCTCTTTCTTTTGTGCCCAATACCATAAAAATAATTTATTATACAATTGTACAACAAATAAATTAACTTTTATCGAAATTTTTACTACAAGAGGAAAAACAAAATTAGCATATATATTTAGTTCTTCCTCAAAACTAATAACCGGTTATGTTAATGTTTTACGGTTACGGTTATAAAAAATATTTTTTCGGTTACAAACTTTAAAGTGTTTTTTCCCGGTTAAGGGTTACGGTTTTGGCTATGGTTTAAAACTCTGAATGGAATATAATATCTTAGCCCTAATAAAGTTGCCCTAGCATAAACGAGTTAGTTAGATATTTGGGTATTTAAAACCAGATTATAAACATTCCTGAATCGTTTACTTGTTTCTAGAATAAGATTCGGTAAAAATAGTTTTAAATAACTTTTTGAACGAACTTATATTATATAATTGTTTTTACGGTCAAAGAAAACTAAATTGAGAGCTTGGAAGTCGAGAATAAAGTCTAAATACACCATTGTAGATAATTTTACTAATATTTGTCATCTCAAAAAGTTATAACAAGTATGAGCAGGTAGTTAAATGGAGCGAATACAAAGTTGTGTGTATAACTTCGGTGTTCTTTGTCGGATCATATTTTGCTTTTCGGAAAGTATAGATGTTAGGCTTTAACTAATATCAGTAAATTAGAACCCACCAAAATCCTGGCTTATGTACAGGAAACAGGCTGTAGAGTTGTAAACTCAGTAGTGGGGCACAATAGACCGAAATTGGTCGCGGTGCACGTCACATCAAATCTAAATGTCTTTTTATCATATGAAGATATGGAATCTAAATCAGACAGTTTTCATTCTGAATGTTTAACCATTTAGTCGGCATGTCTCCAGTTTTAGTACTTATTAACGCCGTTTCAATGTTTCAGAATCGTTATTTTAAATTTGTAAGGTTTGTCGACAAATAAAACATTCAAGAGCCCGCATAGTACAAATGGAATGGTTTTCCTGAGTATTTTAAGTATTTTAAGCTCAAATAACACGCTTGCCTTATACATTTCAAGTTAACTATTTTCATTTCGAAATTTTCACAAAATTCTCTCACTGTCACCCAGTACTAGACCCAGTCTTCACTTAAATGGCTGCTGGCAATAATAATGCTTAAGCAAAGTAATAAGCGCTGATTTTTTGCCAAGGCCAAAACTCCTTCTTCTGCTTTGTGTTTGCTAGGACTTTTCATTTACTTTTGGGCCAGATTTTACAACTAATTTAAAACATCAACTTAACAGCAGTAGCAGTAGCAGCACATGGTTTCCATGATGCCTTTATTCTTCAACATGAATTAAAGTTTTATCACACAGCCCGCCCGGGCCTGGCTAAACAAAAGGAATCCTTTGCTTCCTTCCTTCATCTCTCCATGTTTTATTCATTCTCGTTGCCTGCGTAACTACGTAACTAACTGAAACTTAAGAATTTCTCTGAGCTTTGCGATCCACAAAAGTGGTTTGAAATGCGTTTACCTTAAATGTTGCTACAACGACGACGATGACAAGAGCAGCAGAAGTGGATTGCATAAGTTGGCAATTGTTGGGTTGCATCATTATTATCATCATCATCATCATCAACTCGTTCTTGTCCTTGTCTTTTCTCGTTACAGCTTCGATTTCAATCAATGTGCAGCAGCCAAGCCAACTTATTGAACCTTTTTGTTGTTGTTTAGAACAAAAAAATTATATTGAATGGCGTTAAGCCTCTAGCAGTTTATGACGCGTCTGCTTCAATGAGTTCGTGCCTCCTTCATCATGATGATGTTGCCGGTGAGTGCAGATTAAATGGAAAATCGCTTGGAAAATATACGTTTTTGCCATTATGAAAGAGCAGAGACAAAAGGCGGGCTTGCTCATCAGAACTCTTGCAATTGGAGTTTCAGCAGGCAAGCTTTGTCTAGAGTCTTTTTTGTACCCTTTAAAGGGAAATGAAGTATTCTAGTTAATGACTTAGTTGATACATTGAGTACAATTTAAACAAGAGAGGTAGAGATGGGTGCAGCGTTTTGCTTACGGTCAAGGTTTTGGCGATATTAAACCGAAACAAAGTTAATATAGACGAAGGCTAGATCTTCCAGAGGACAAAAAAATAATGCCGGAAAAACTTTCTGCCAGATGTGTGCCGCATTTACTCTCAGTTGAGAACAAAGTTGGTAAAATAAATTGCCAACAGAAAACAACACCGCAAGGTAGAATAATAGGAAGAATTTAAGTCCTCTTTCTTCTTGGTTAACCCTACTTTATTGCATGCTCCAATAGTTGTCTTTTTTCTGCATCTGCTGGATCCCGAGTGAGTGTTTTTCACCATTTAACTGGTACCCCAAAAAGAGGCAGCCTACTTAAATGACTTCACCTTGTATAATTCCACCATGACCTCGATTATCTAAACCAAGCTTTAATGTCTCGAAAAAACAAACTTTTATTCCTCGACTGCCTCTGGAACCAAAAAATCCAAAGCTAGAATAATTTTACTTAAATCTTTTAAGCCGAAGAAAATTTTAAGTAGTAATAAGAATTGAATTTTAAAGGGACGCCATATGACTCTAAAGTCGTTTCTTTCAATCCCATTTATAATTTAACTTATGCTTCAAAAGGAACGAATATAGCATCATGTAGTCCTATTTGACCTATGATCCGACCATTTATAAAGTATTCTACAAATATTCCTACTTTTTTCCAGCATACAACTTCATTTGGTATCTCACAGCTTTTATAAGGGTATTCCAGTGTCATCATAGAAGTTGCTTACCTGAAAATGAAAAAGAATAAAAATTGAAGTTAGTTTTATGACTATGTAAAAAATGTAGGTTGCCTCATCGCACAACATAACATCATGAAGGTATTTCCAATGAACATAAATCGATAAATAGCGTTTGATTACATGAACGATAAGAAATTACATGGAAGGAGGCCTGGGGCGGTGATAGCTTTATCAAAATGTGTCAATAAATCAATTTCCACGTTTTGTAATTGATAAGATTAGACCAAGAGAGTTGACCAGCCGGGCTAGACGATGCATAATTACGAAAGGAAAGCATAGCCATTAAAAAAAAATGAAGGAACTTAAGCGGCTTACCCTGAGTATGAGTGTAGTTTGCCGCTTCACGAGCTCTAGTCAGTTTGTATGCGTGATGTATTAATTAAAACGACGGCGAACCAAACAACGATGGGTAGCCACTGGTCAGAGCGTCGCCAGGCGCAACTATCGGTCAATAACATGGCCAAGGCACGCGTCTTTTGTCGGTATTTAGTTGGAGCTTAAAAGCAAACACTGTCAACGCTTTGGAGGTGGGGGAAAAAAGGGGCCAGGCCTAAGTGAAATTGAATGCTAGTTTTTATGCCTTCAGCATTCAATTATATTAGGATAAACGAGTATTTTGCATGACTACCGGGACCCTACATAGGTGTGGCCACCAATTAAATAGCAAACAGCACCTGGCTATGCTCATATATCATTTAATTTGCCTTTAATTTGACACATGGAAGCTTAACTCCCGCTGCAAAAATGGCGTCCGCTGTCTAACAAAATGGCTGCCCTTCCTTTGCCTACTCCCCCACCACCTTCAAGAGTTCATTGGTTTCTCAGCTGACACTTTTTCACTTGCTCTGCAAATGACTTTGGCCACATGCTGGGGCTCCTTCTGTCTGTATGTCTGTCTATCTGTCGGACTGGCCCCCCCGAAGCAAGTCACTAAGCTAAGCTAAGCTGAGCGCTTTTCCGCTGCTGGCGTTGCCATTGCTTTGTCCTTTGGCATCCTGCAACGTTGATGGTGCCGACGAAGTTGCTTGTTGCTCTGAGCAACTTTTGCATTATGAAATTGTAAATGTTACCCATGTCTAAATCAAGCAGAAGGGAGCAGAAAAAAGTTGTACACTAGACAGTAAAAGAGGGGAATCAAAATTGAAGAATAAAGAAATTAGTATAGAAGAGTTTCACGAGAGTCCATCTTTTATATTTCTAGCTTTTTTAAGAGTGACCAGTTTTGTGTACTTTAAACTGGTTATATTTTAGGAAAATAGTTCGAAAAACTACATCTTGGATAACAGCTTCTAAAACTTAGAAGAAATGATGAAGATTGATTAAACGATACTGAAGTTATGACCTAAAATCAGTTTAAAGCAGTGGTGCTTAAATGTCAATTGCCCTATCCCGTGTGATAGGAAGTCATAATTCTGCCAGCATCGCAGCCGAAACACGCAAAGAGCGAGAGAGAGAAAGAATACGTGTGCTCTATAAATAGCATGCACACACACTTGTGTGTTTCTTTGTATCCCATATTTGACATAATGACGTTTACTTCGTGTTTCGCTGCTACACACACAATCACAAAGCTTGATAGTGTGTGTTTGGGCACCACTGGTTTAAAGCAAAGATCAGTTTTGAAATGGTGTTGTGGTTCCAGTTCATACAGCTTCAATCACAGATCCAGTTCATCTATCTACTTCCGCCTTATTATTGTACATCTCTAACTCACATACACGCACACTTATCTCTCTACTATTGTGTGACAGTCATTCTTACCGGCAGCACGCCGCCCAAAAAAACGAACCTGTTATAAACAGATAACGTGGCTTAAATAGTAATTTAGAGTAGTTGCGCTAAATATATTTGTCTGTTGCAAAATGATCACAGTAGTGGGGCCTTCTATGTCAGTTTTGAAAACCTAGCAGTGGTGCCATCTATTAGTTACGTTATGACCAGAAGAAAGTTCGCTGCCGCAGCGTACAGAGTATATTACAGTCGGGCTTTGCCGAATTTCCTATTTGTTCCCTGATACAAATTAAAAATCAATCAAGAGTAAAATAAATACCAATAATCTTTACAGCTGACCAAATTATTTAAATACTTTTTAAACAAATCGCTCAAATTTCGCATTTATATTTCATTGAGTGAATTTCACCCTTACCAGTAACAACCATATCATGTGGCGAATTCTTTTCATAGTCTGCCTATTACCAAAATGTTTTGGCGACACGCGTTTGACGAACCTTAAATGTGAGAGCTTGGACAAATCTTTATCAGAATTCTCGATATGTCGCCTTAAAGTATTGGGGCGTGGTGTAATCGGAGCTAATATTCATCTGAAAGTCTTTAAGTTACCCGTTAAAAACATCATCATTAACTACAGCGTTTGGAAAAAGCTCAGTGGTTATCATCCATTTTTGTTTAATATTACGGTGGATTTTTGCCATCATATGAGACATCCAAATAAACGGACTGTTTTCTATTACTTTCACAAGGCAATGTTGCCATATATTAATGCAAATCATACCTGCCCCATTAACGTAAGTTAACATTTTATTTATTTTTAATAATCTCTTTGGTAAAGCTCTTAAACATTCAAAATTTAGCATGATTTGATATTGAAAGACTTTGTTTTGGATAACAAAATGTTTTCGAAACTCCCATTACCCTTTGGCAATTACATGTTTCTCATTAAAATTGCCACCGATGGAATTATGCGTGTTATAATTTCTGCCTATATGGATGTTAATATGGAAGATTCGACTAACACTTGAAGATAACTTTTCTCTTGTCTATGTTTACACAAATATTTCACAATAAAGTTTTTATTTTCTTGCAAAATGGAATTTTATTTCGTCTGCACAATTGGCAAAATATGAAGGTAAACTTGATCTGCCTGCAAGTATAAGAAGTATATGTTAAATACATGTTTAGCCTCTAAGTCTAACCATTTCTGAGACGTATTTTCGTACAGATGGACATGGCTATATTGACTCGGCTGTTGATGCTGATCAAGATTACATTTAATTTATAGGTTCGGAAATCATGGTACCCTCTGAGATTCTTTTATACGCTGAATTTAAGGATGACGTTTCTGACGGTTAACTTTAGGATCGGAACAGTGGCACCGATAACAACACGACCCAATTGCAATTGTCCACGTACTCTCAGGAGTTCACATGAGGGCTTGGAAATGCCAGCTCCAAGCATCTACACTCGCAGAACGCAGCCCAAACTATCAATGATACTCCTCCAAAATTTCTTCTAGAAAAGTACAGCGGTTCCTTTCTCAAATCCCTGCAATAGTGCGAAAACCCATCAGGAACGTGCAATTTCGCACAACTTTGTCGAAGCGACCAATTTTACAGACAATTTCACGAAATGAGCAATTCTTAATTGAGCGCCAGAATTTGGGCTTTCTTGACATCTGACAGCACTGGCTCACTTGGCATATTTACAAAATTATTACAAATAGTTACTAAACCCATTGAACGGAAATAAAATCGCCTCCAGCAAACACAGAATAAGAAATTTTATTGTGCGGCAATATTGATGCACCTCGCACAAATCGAAAATAATAATTACGGTTAGTTTTTGAACTGAGAGTGTTGATGTTTGTCAGGTGTTGCTCTAGAGTTTATGGTTGTTACTGAAAAAGTTAATCACTGAATAAAATAAAAAATGAGAAACTATTTTTAAGTCAATTATAGTTTATGTATATTGTTTTGATGTAATTAAATAAATTAGTCAGCTGTAAAGTTTTTTGTTTTTCATTTACCTCTTGATTGTTTTTTAATTTGCGAAAGACTGGAATAGTTTTATTTCTAAAGAAAGCCTTTTCTGACCTCCCTTAATCAAAATTGCACACCACCAACCTGAATTCTATAGATTTTATGGAGTTTTTCATGAATCTTAATGTGATCACCGAATCGGTTTTTCTTTGTAGTTCACCTGAACCTGTTATACTAAACAGTTAACGAGTCTAAAATAACTCACAATGGTAGAGTAGATGCGCCATCCATTTTGTCTGTTTCGAAATGATCACAGTAGTGGGGCCTTCTATGTCAGTTTTGGAAATCAAGCAGTGGCGCCATCTATTAGTTAAGTTATGACCAAAAGTTAACGCTGCTACTGCAGGTACAAAGTATATTACAGTGGGGCTTTACCGACTTTCCTATTTGTTCCCTGATACAAATTAAAAATCAATCAACAGTAAAATAAATACCCATTATTATCTTTACAGCTGACTAAATTATGTAAGTACTTTTTAAACAAATATCATAAATTTCGCATTTTTATTTCATTCAGTGAATTCCACCCTTACCAGTAACAACCATATTATGTGGCGAATTCTTTTCATAATCTGCCTATTTCCAAAATGTTTTGGCGACACGCGTTTGACGAACCTTAAATGTGAGAGCTTGGACAAATCTTTATCAGAATTCTCGATATGTCGCCTTAAAGTATTGGGGCGTGGTATAATCGGTGCCAATGTTCATCTAAAGCTCTTTAAGTTACCCGTTAAAAACATCATAGTTAACTACAGCCTTTGGAAGAAGCTCAGTGGTTATCATCCATTTTTGTTTAATATTACGGTGGACTTTTGCCACCATATGAGACATCCAAATAAACGGACTGTTTTCTTTTACTTTTACGAGGCACTGCTGCCATATATTAATGTAAATCATTCCTGCCCCATTAACGTAAGTTAACATTTTAGTTAATAATAATATTCTCTTTGTTAAAGCTCTTAAACATTCCAAATTTAGCATGATTTGATACTGAAAGACTTTGTTTTGGATAACAAAATGTTTTCGAAATTCCCATTTCCCTTTGGCAATTACAAAGTTCTCATTAAAATTGCCACCGATGGAATTACTCGTGTTATAATTTCTACCTATATGGATGTTAATTTGGAGGATTCGACTTGAACTTAAAAATATTTTTCTCATGTCTATGTTTGTACAAATGTTTCACAATAAAGTTTTTATTTTCTTGCAAAATTGAATTTTATTTCATCTAAAAAACTGTGGGAGATATGACGTTTTTGCCAAGTTGCACGGGCAGGAGGAACCTGATCTGCCAAGCAATTATAAGATATATATATTTAAAAAACTAGTTAAATCTTTATCTCTAAGCATTTGTGGGAAGTCTTTGTTTTTTAATTTGCGTAAGACTGGAATAGTTTAATTCCCAGAGAAAACCATTTCTGACCTTCTTTAAACATAATAGAACTCACCCTGAATTCTATTGATTTTATGGAGGTTTTTAACAAAAACTTTCTAAAAAGAGATCAAGAATGCAGACTTATAATAACCACTTTCTTTCTATCCACTCTTTACCCAACAATTGCTTTGTAGTTCAGTGTTATTACGCAGTTGATTTTCGTTGCGCTGACCGAGTGGGAACGAAATAAAATACACAGTTTGGCAAGGAAACAAAAACTTTTACACCACCCTCCCCCACAAAACGCAATCCACAACGCATTTTCCTCTTTCTTTGGTTTTTGTGGTATGAGAAATTAAATTGTTATCAGCTTGGCAGGCGGTTTGCTTCAAAGTTTTTGCCAAGCCAAAGAATATTTATTGTGAAATATTTGTATACACATAGATAAGGGAAAAGTATCTTCAAGTTCTAGTCAAAATCATTTAAATGAACATCCATGTAGGCAGAAATTATTGCACGCAGTGATCCATCGATGCCAATTTTAATGAGAAACATAATTGTTATAACTCTTGATTGATTTTTAATTTGCATCAGGAAAAAACACAAAGTATATCTATAGGCCTACCTGTTAAAGATGGCGGCAAAAAGACACTTCTAGCAAGACTCTATCACGCTTTTATGACAAAGGTTTGACAAGATCAGGAAGGCCGCATATAATTTATTATTCGAGACAAAATGTAAAATTGGTTTCAGTTTCGATTCAACTGTTCAAACCAGGGATGCAAACCGGTTCTGAACCAAACCGGTTTTGAACCGAACCGAACCGCTTTTTTCGCCCGGGAACCGAACCGGTGTGATTTCAAAAATGCTGAACCGAACCAAAAACCGAAAATTAAAATGGTTCGGTTCGGTTCACTTCAGCTAGGTATTGAGTTACTTGCGAATAGTAAGAAAAATCAGCAATTAGCTTTACAATATTGCGAAAATACTTGGAAAAGAAGAGTTGTAAAAAAACTAAAAACATCAACCTTATTAAATTTGGTAAGGACCCAAGATTGTAATAAGCCAAGTCTTGATTGTATTTTCAGTTGGGGGTTAACTTACTTTAAACTCAAAAGTAAATTTTTTATCTTTAATTGAGATTGGCTTGAAGCAGAAAATGAGTATGAGTATTTCTATGGCTGGCAGGCCTGCAAAATTCATGTTGAAGAAAAGGGAGGACGACATAGCTCAGTAATTGTCAACTCTTTGGAAAAAAGAGCTCCGCCTGTTTTTGAATTCGATTGCTTAGATTCCTGGTATTAAACTTGCTATCAGAAGAAGGAAAAAGGTAGTTAAATCTCCTTTAATGTTAATAATATTATTTGGATAATTCTTTGAGCTCGATAAGTAAATCGAGTTGGAAACACTTGCCAAACAACTCAGTAATAGGGATTCAATTCCATGAAAAAGTAAAATATCGATTGTTAGCGTTTACCTAAGAATATTAAATTTTGGAATATTTACAGCTCAAATAGTCTTAGCAGTTCCACCCACACAAGTGTCAGTAGAATGAACATTTTCCACATTGGCGATTGTTTTGTCAGACGCTCTTAAGTCTTTCAATATCGATGAAAATATACTAAGAGATATATTATTATTAAGTCTTATCTAATATTCCATCATATTGAAGTTAATTTAGGTTTTTAAAATCTATATTATTCCCTGTTGTTTTGAAAATCAAATATACAAGTATGATAAAACTATTGAAATGGAAATGTCTTCATGAAAAGAAAAAGTCTCATCTATCAAAGCAAATTTAGAATTTATTAAAAAATAATTGTTTATTGTTTAATAGGGTGTGTTCCCAGATCGAAGTCGGCTTCCGAATGAACTTATGGATTTCGAATTTAAATTGTTTAAGTTTATATGTGAAGTGCCTAATATGTCAGAGATTACTTGATGAGATCAAAAAAAATTTTAGTTATTTGACAGTTTTGATCCGCTTGGCTTTCAGTAGTCAATTTTAAACCGTCAAAGTTTCTAAACAATATCAAGTGACCAAATATGTTTTCGTCACTTGATATGTAAAGTTTTAGGATTTCAAATTCGTAATTTTGTACCTGTCTTTGTTAATGAATAATCCGAATACTTGTATCACAAATATGTTTCTTTAGTTAATTGAACCGAACCGAACCGAAACCGCGTTTCAGTAAGCCTCAAAAACCATGCAATGAACCGAACCGGCGGTTCGAAAACTGTGTGAACCACTGAACCGAACCACTCCTTATTTTCAAGTGGTTTGCATCCCTGGTTCAAACGTTACAATTGAAAACTAAAAAATTTTGTTAAGTTTTTGTTGTTTCTAAATAACTGACCTCCCTTAGACAAGTTTGCAGGTCTAACAAAAGGTGGATGGGCACGCACCCTTACCCTGAAATCTATTGATTTTATTGAGTTTGTTATGGATCTTAATGAGATTTTTCTTTCGCCTGTTTTTTTTTTTTCGGTGCTTTAACCCTGCTCAACCTCTGACTGCGAGACCAAACCACCCTCACCTGAACCCAGATTGCCCTTGGCCCTGCATAAATTTCTTTTAGAGGGGTGGTTTGTCTGTCTAAATATATATGTGTGTATACAAAATATAAAATTTCTTTCCCGGCGGGAAACGCTGCGCTTTGACAAACCATAATCTCCGGCAGTAAAAATATGGATTTAATTATTGCAGTTTCCATATTTTATGGGCTAATTCCTAAATGCAGTAGAAAATACACATAAAAACCGAAAGAAGCAGAAGTGGAATATTTCTTCCAGATCTAATGGGCAGTTGTTAAACTTTCAAATTGATCTATGTATTTCACAGTCGGATGCGGCTGCACAACTTCGATATGCGTTTGATGTTCGCTTTCCTTTTGCAAGTGGGGAGAACGGAGGGAGAGATGCCGCGCCCTGCCTCCCCTCTTTGCTTGGATAAATCGCAGTGTCAAAGAGCGCAGAAGAAAATAAATTTATGATTTATCGAAAGCATATGCCCGCCCAACCGTTTGCCATGGGTTGGAGTTATATGTGTACCTACAGGAAGTTCCCGCAAGCCCCACACTGTTGTTTCTGCTCTGTGAAGACTTTGTAGCCACATTTGAATACACATTTCCTCCAATTATTATTAGTTCTTTAAAGAAACATTACAATCGCATGAGTAAGCAGTGAGATTTTTAGAAAGGCGATGGTAAAATTTGTGAATGATGAAATTGATGGCACATATTTATGAAAATTAATGAAACTGTTGATAGTTTACAGTATGTAAACAACAAATTATTAATGTGATCCCTAGCTCTTCTTTCTTTTATTTTGTAAAACAGAAAAGCAATTTAAATCACATTGGAGCCAAATGCTTGCTGAAGTCATGCCTCACTGCGAGACAGTCTCTGACAGTGCTTCAAGACAAGCACTTTCAAGTCAGTTTATTCCTCATTGCTGACATTCAAGTTAATTTGATATATTATACGATAAATTCAAGGTAGCGCAACCCTAACTGGTTTTTATACTCTGTACCAAAGGTACATAGAGTATATTAAGTATGTGCAAAAGTATGTAACAGGGAGAAGGAATCATTTCCTACTATATAAAGTATATATATTCTTGATCAGCATCAACAGCCTAGTCGATATAGCCATGTCCGTCTGTCCGTCCGTCCGTCCGTATGAACAAACAGATCTCAGAGATGGTACGAGATAGAGGTTTGACATGTATAAGACAACCATACATCAATCCAGTCCGAAAAGCAAGCTAACTATTAGTGTTTTGGGATGTTCATGAGTGAGTGAACAAAATTAAGTTTCTCACTAAACAGAACAAGAGAACTCTCCTTCAATCGTTTATTTTTTTCTCAGTGAGTCTTTTGTTGAGTGAAAGCGGTTGAGTCTAGCTTAAAACAGAATTTCCAAGATTAATCCAGTGTTTCTTGTATGCTCGGACCGGGGTTATTTGTCAAAGTCGGCCTTAAGTCCTACCATCAGTTCATCTTTCAGCAGCATGTATGCGCGCACCCTTAGTGGGGACTATCACAAGACACCATTTGCTTTTCTGTCCATAATGTTTGCTTCTTCAATTCGATTATTATTTAATTGTTTTTACAACTCCCTAATCTAAATCTAAATTATTACAGGATTGCGACTGACTTTTCGGTTTTTGTCTTTGATATTGTAAACTAAATTTTGTGGGTGTGACCAACTACAAATTCCGTTTACAATCCCCTTTTCACTCACACATACATTCAAAGCAGATGTCCCTAGCGCAGCTGTTTGTAATTTTCCCTTATTTTGATCCTTGGGGAACCTTAAAATCTGGCCAAGTAAAATTTATGACCATAAGCCATCTTAACAGCCATTCTGACAACAAACCCGGATTCAATTTGGAACTTAAATAACAAAAAGACAAATGGCAAAGTGTTGATAAGTAGATTGACTAGACACAAAAGGAAAATTATAGTTTAACAGCATTAAGCAAATTAAGCGCTCAAGCGGAAGTTCTTCAGCTGCACAGGAAGACTAAAAATAGCAGAAAATTGAAAAATTGAACGAACATTTGTGACTTGTGTGTGTAGGTTAAGTGCTGCTGACAGATTTTGACATATTATGCGAGCAATAATTTTCAACTTTTGATTTTGAGTCTCTCTAATTAACATATGTTGTTGTTTCGTTTCTCTCTCTCTCTCTTGTCAAAAACAGCAGCAGCTGCTGCTAGGTCGTTTTTGTTTGGTGGTTAGCTAACAAATTAATTTCCCATTCCAACTCCAACTCCGGACATTTTACTTCATTTGGCTCCGGTTACAAGCGTTGAGGTTCTTTCTCTGTCTCTTGTGCAATTCCAATTGAAATTAATGTTTTATGGTTTCAGGGCGACCACACACACACGCACACATGAGAGACAACAGCTGGACACAACTGTGTGTATCCAACAGTAACTCCTCATTTCTAATGCCAATTTGCTTTTTGTTGCCACAGTGACAAAGAAAATGCTCAGGTTCCTTTTTCTTTTCAAATTTCCTGTTTATGCTCCATAAAATCCATTGAAGCATTTAATATTGGCAACTTGTCTGGCAGGCAGACCCCACACTATACGTGGTCTGAGAGTGAAATTGGTTGTGAGTCAGTGAAATAGCCTTAAATAATTGAGTAATTTCTTTAGAGAAAAGCAAAAGGGGGGAACAAAAGTTGAATAAACTTTGGACCGTCACTCCCTTCCTTTGAGTGTGTAATCAAATTTCATTCAATTTTGTGAATGCATTCATCAGGCCAAGTCAAGTGTTTGCTCTAAATCCGTTTCAGACTTTTTCCTTATGCATTTTTGTAGATAATTATGCAATTAATAAAAGTTTGCCGTTTGCCGTTTTCAGTTTACAGTTTGTTTCTCCATCATAATTTTATTTTTTACCATATCAGTTAGTTAAGTGGGCCTGGCCCCCATTACGCAACTCTGCCACTGGCTGCGGTGGCTGCACCTGGAGAGTTGCATTTCCATCCCACGCATGTCGCACCGAAACTGACGACTGGCGCCTGCCCACGTTGATTTTGTTAATTGAATTTTGTTAAAAATAATAAATAGATGACGAGATGTAACCAAACTGTTTGGCAAACAAGTTTTTTTTTTCGAATATTGCAGTCGCATTTTTGAAAAGTGTTGATTGCTCTTGATGTCGATTTATGTGTGTGTGTGTGTGCGTGTGCGTAGCATTATTTATCTGCGTATAATGAGGACAAACAACAACAACAGCAAGTGCATACTTTGCGGCGCATTAACATGAGGGTAAACACTCTAAAAAGCTTAGCTCGAAATGCACATTTCAATTTGCATAAATAGGTGCCAGCCCGATGGTAGGAGAGGGGTGAGGAGGAGGAGGAGAGGTGTGGGCGATAATATATGGGAAATATAGAAAATTAAAGTGGAAAATATATTATGGAATTTGTACATCTCAGTTTATGCGGGTTTATGGAGATTTATGCATTTTAGCTTTATTTATTTATTAATGCGGAATGAAAAATACTTAAAAAAGGTTCAACCGTATTAAAATAAATTATATTTGTATATTAGACCCAAAAGAAACCTGCCAATGAAATCCTTATAGCACTCACTTTACAGTCTTGTTTGTAATCCATATCAGCTAAAAGAGAGCTTGACTCCCGTTACGGGGTGAGAGTTTAATGAAAGTTGATCTACCCTTTTTCAACTGAAATCAGTGATGTATGATTTTTTTAAATCTTCCAATCTGTATTTTAGCCACAAAAGGCTAAAACTAGATCTTTTCTTATCTACCGCAAGAAACAAACTTGTATCTCCCAATAGTATTGAGAAACTAGCACAATTCTTCCTGAAAAGAGTTATGAATGTAACAAAAATGCTGTCTTTCAGGTATAACCTACCTATGGACATAAAACGATTCAAAGTACGATCAAAGTGGCCTATCCGAATAAAACCAACTCTGTAGTTTAGTTTACAAGTTGTGGTCCAGGATAAAGTGTGCGCCCACTGTTCGTGAGGTCTGGATTATACTTTGTTCAACATATGGGCTTTACTTATGCTTTCTCTTTGAAAGTTGTTGGTGTCTACAGTTCCTAGCAGTCATCATGTAACAACAAAGATTTCATTACATTTGTAACACCTTTAAGCGTGCTGCATAATTTTATCACAATAGTACGCAGTGGTTTCTTCAAGAATGAGCGTTCTTTGTGGCCTTTCTTGTAATCCTCAAATGCTTATTCTTGGGACAGTCGATATGAAAGTAACATGCAAAACTACTTGGAGTGTGAATGCAAAAAAAGACTTTTTTGAGAGACCGGGAGGGCCTTGAAACTGTACAGACAAAACATTGCTAAAAAGTATGTATTGTTCCAAATCTTAGTTAATGTGTGTTGATTCTAGAATTATTATTAAAAGTTGACCTTGAGCAATCTAAACAAACACGTACAAAAGTACCCATAAAACGTGATCCGAAGCTTCATTGGAAAAGCTGGTAATAGGATGATGCTTACGGAGGTCTTGTTGGATTTAGTCGAACTGAGTAACTAAACGTACAAGTATCTAGGGGTTATGAAATATTTCAAGAAGCATGTTACAGAAATAAACTGGAAAATCTATGATGCCGTGAGTAGGGCAATACAATCTTACGGAGCGCAAGTCTGGGGCTTTGGCCAACACAGTGAAGTGGATAAGCCGGAAGCCTTATTCATCAAGCGAATTTAAAATTTGCTCAGACAACGCCACACTATGCTCTTGCATTGGAAACGGATAGATACGGTAGTTGATTCTACGCGCTGAACCAGAACTTTCGTTAAAAAAACAAGACTCAATTAATATACGACATTTCTAAACTCCCACGAGTACTTTCTTAGCTGGTGCTGGAGAAAAATATTTTCTGGGCAAAAGAGCTCACTGCATAACATAGAGTGGGACTGGAACAAAGAGAACATATGGAATTCCAATCGTAATGCGCTCATAGTGGAGCGAAGAAAAGACAGGCATACGGAACCCGTGCAAGAAAAACTAAGAAGCAACGGGGGAATCGTTTATTAAGACCTTTTGGATGGTACCTCTAAAGTTCAGCAGAAGGTTCTATACGGAGGTTCCAAGGCTTCGTATCATATTAAGAAAGCTATATAAGAAACATGAATCAAGTGTTATAGGACCATTCTTCTATATATACATACATAAATCTTTTTTGCCCGACTGACTGACTGACTATCAGCCCACAGACAAGACGGCGCATCCCAGAGATATAAGATTTCCCTTAGACCTTTGTTAAGCTATGATAGTAAATTTGCTGAATTTGACCCCGAAGTGGGGCTACAAAAAGTTTGTATGGGGAAAACTTTTAAAGAGTTTGTTCAAAAAGTAACCAAATCGTTCCTTCTTGTTTCGTTGGTCAGAATTCGGTCGAAATTCGGAACAGGCTTGTTTGTTTTAAAAAGATGTGTTACGGATCGGGTTTAGATTCGAGGGATCATCAATTTTGTAGCTTTGATTCTTAGTCCGGTTTAAGGAATCCAAGGACCCGTTCGATTGGTAAATTAATCGTATGCCATATTTTCGTGTTCGGTTTGGCTAAGTGTAAACACCCTGTTCGCTTACGAAGTGTGCTCAAGAAATCCGGTATGCTCTTTTATCTTGACATTAGTACTTCCATCAGTTAGCGCTCGAAAATATGGGGTTATTATCATATTAAGATTAAAGATTTTCACTTTGTTGAAATTCGTAAGCCTTTAAACTTTATTAGCAACTGGAAAAGTTGTTCTGCTGAACAACCGTTTTATTATCACTCTCTTTTCTTCATCAATGAAGTTCTACTAGCATATGGTTATCATTGGCACTGTTGGCTGCTTTTAAATTTTAGTTCTTGATTGAATTCATCAGCATAAATATCAACTCACTTAATTTTCAAATTTAGCTTCTCCATTTGATGCCTGGTTTACTCACCTGTAAAGAGATTAGAAAACAAAAAAAAATCACATTAAAAAAACTTTTGTAAAAACTTCTTTTCCAGCATATCATAATTTACACTTAATGCCTTCACACCTCCCAGAAAAATGTGCACCTACAAAAACTTAATTTTATGGCCATAAAAGTTTTTACAAATAATTTTTCCCTCATTTTTTTTTTTTTTTCGGGAACACCCACACTTTTTGGTGGGGGAGGTGGGGACCAGAGCAGGAAAAGGGGCTAGGCTGGATGATAAGACAAACAGACAGCCACACACAAAATTTGTGCGCTCTACTTGGTAACAAATTATAAAAATGAAAAATGTCATCAAAGCAGCGTAAATCATCTGACTTTGACGTCGAGCCCCTTGTTATTTATGGGAAGGGCAATCGGTATAAAAAAAAATGGGAAAACATATTTTCAGTAAGTGCAAACTAAAATCAGGTGGCATATAAATAATGCAAAGATAAGAGGAGCCTACTCACAGGCTCCCCCCCTCTTCAGGAAAATGAAAAACAAGCACACTCATAGTTCTGTCATATGAATCATCATCATCATCGGCAACCCATTCCAGTGAGCTGAGAGGAATAGAAAAAGGCATTTGCCATTTGACTTCCTCTTTTTTTCTGAATTTTATGGTTCTTCCTCCCAGTTCAGTTCAGCATTTGCCCCGTCAAAACATCATTTTGTGTTGGGCAAACCGCAGAGTCAAACAAACGACAATGACTCTACACTTACATATATGTATGTACAATGTACATAAGTATATATAATAAAGTGATGCTGTTGAAAGCCAACGCGTTAGACGGAGGGAAACAATTTTCTGTATGGCGACCGTCTGTTGCGAAAATCGGAAAAATATTGTGCGTTAAGAGGGTGGACTAGTGGACTGGGCTAACAGCCAACAGCTGAGAAAAATCGATAAACGTTTCGAATGTATGAATTATGTGTCTGCTACGCCCTCAACATGGATGATGGCAGGCTCTCGATTCTGGATGTGCGATATGTGTAACTTTGAGATTGAGGCTCGTGTTGTTTGTCTACCCGCCCGGGTTAAGTTCAAGCGGCTGCTGCTGCTGCTGCTCACTGAGTGGAGAAAATATTTTACAACCCAGGCGGCAATTTTCGCATTTAATTTTTGTGCAGTTGTCGCTTGGGGTTTGGTTTTATTGGCGCCCACACGCTGTTGAGTCTGTGGATTCAGCCCACACATCGCTCACACACACACACACTGACCGCATTAGATAGAGCGGCGTTCCACACGCCACACACTGCTGGAATGTAATGTTTTGGCAACTCATATGCAAATATGTTGCAGGCTCAGGTTGGTTTTTTTTGGTAGACAGGTAAATCAATGCCTGGGCAAATGTCCAGTAACCATTAGGTTACCTCCATCATCAAAACGTAACAACATGTTAAGACCACAAAGAGTTTTTGGTACGTTAACCCTGGAATGGAAATTGGGGATTTTACTCATCTATTTTCTCTGAATGGATTTTAAAATCCGTCCAAATCTCAGGTATCTCTTTCACATGAAAAAATATTCTAGTTTAATGGCGTAAAAGCATACACCTAAAAAAAACATTTAAGAATTTTGGATGAGTATGAGAATGAGTTTTCACTTTTCAACGCATGATAGTCTAGTGGACCTGCATGTTCTCAGGTACCCAATGTAAATAGCTTGTCAATTGACATGGTCGAATACCTACACTCAGAAGAAAACGACCGGCAGAGTTCTAGATCAATCGGGATAGAATTTATACCGTTTTGTACTTAAAATTTGAAGTATGTTTTGTTCTTGGACTTACTTAAATTAAGAAAAGAAATACGACTGTTAATCTTACTCAAATGGGAACAAACCTTCTTGAATCAAAAACATTTCGTACTTACAGTTAGACCAAAAATGTAAGAAAAAATCGCACTTATTTCAAGTACAAAATTCACAGACTTACAATGCAAGCTCCAAATAGTGTGCTACGGAAAATCCAAGTAATTTTAATTTGAATCATATTTTTAAATTCCCCCCGGTTCTAACACTTTGGTTATAGAGCAGTGGTGCACAAACTCACATTATCATGATTTGCGCTGGTGTGCGTAGCAGAGCAACACGAATTAAACGTCGTTATGTCAAATATAGGCTACATACAAACACACATATGTGTGTGCGTGCTATTTATAGAGCACACGTATTCTCTCTTTCTAGGCGTGTGTCGGCTGCGACGCTGGCAGAATTATTACTTCTTATCCCAGGGGATAGGGCAATTTGACCTTGTGCACCACTCTTATAGAGTGAGCATAGATTTCTACCATTAAGGATAAACACCTTTGTCTTTGGTTAATTCATTTTCTCAAAATTTTGATATTATACAAAGACCTAGTTTCAAGTACAAATTGGAAAAACTAAGAATTTTATACGCTTAAACTAAAAACATTTTGTACTAGATTTTTTAAGTGCTATTTTGCTTCAAAAATGATTTGGGGTTGACTTTAGAATTTATAAGACTTTAATGAAAAATCATTTTGCACTTATTTTGAGGCTAAAGAATATAACAAATTGATTGTATGACCAAAGAGATATAATATAAAAATATATAAAGCATAATAGTTCGACATGTACTTATCCCGAAACAGTCATAAATTCAGTATTTCGGAATTGAAAAAATCGTACTTAAAATAAAGACTTTGTACCTAAATAGAGAATTTTTCGTACTTACTGTACTATTGACACAGTTCATACTTGATTCAAGTACAAAGTTCTTGGTTTTTTTCTTAGAGTATAAAGCATGATTTCAATAATCAGTGTGTTAATTTATCGATAAGAAGCAAACCAAAAACGCTCTAATTTAATACAATTTGTTAACATTTGTTTCGGATATCAAGATCGACTTTATGGTCTGTCATTTGATCCATGGGGAGTATGTAGAGCGTGTGCTATTTGATATTATTGGCTTAAAGCCAAGTTAAGCCAGATTTGTTAAAGTTAATGTCTGCAGCTGTCCTAAATATATATTTAACGTAACAAAAGTTTAAGTGTTTTCCATAAAATAAACACAAATTGCAAGTCAAAACGCAATCCTCTAACATCAAATGCTGCAATGATACTTGAAGTTGTTTGTCTTAAATCTTAAGGAAAAACAAATGAAAATCTTAATTAGAATGGCAAAGAGCAAACAAGAAAATCAAAATCTTAGAGTGATTGCAATAACATCATAAATAAAATAACCAGTCAAGCGGCAGGGGGCAGGGAGCATGGAGGGCGGGGGGCATTAATAGAGAACTGCTGAACTCTAACCCAAGCAATTTGACCAGGCCAAGGCAGCACAAGTAGAAACTTTCATAAATGGAAAGCGTAGCTCATTGGATAAGTGTTTGGATGTGGTTGGAATATCGATGTACATGTGTATGTATAAGCCAGCAGTCATAAATTTGTGTTGTTGTTCATTTATTTATTTATGACGGCACGCACAGCTCCACAGCTCCAACTCCGTCTTACAGAAATTGACCCCCAAAAATAAAAAAAAAAGTTATCTATAGATCGTCGAATGTCTGCGTCTCCGTCTCCCTATGCGGCGGCAATTTCAAGTTGTGCGTGTGTTTGCGAGCTGATAAATGAAAATTGAGCGCAACGCCAACCGCAGCCGTTCGGATCGAAGTTGAGTTGATAAGGCAATCAATAAAGCAAACACCACACAACTTTGTCTCGCGAGGTTTATTGAACCACACACACACACACATGCACATGGAGCCAGCAATTAAGTGAGCCAAATCATGCAATGGCCCTTTCACCAAAATAGCTGTCTAGTAAAAGGTATTAAATTATGATAAAACATACGCAAATATTTGTTTAAACTAAATCACCTGAGTCGGAGAATTCATTTATGAGTATTTTTTGGGTGTTAAGCAAAATATTTACACAAGACTCTAAAGCCAAACCAAACGACACTGAGACGACACAAAATATTTGTGCGTGTAAACAAATGAATTGGATTGGAATGGCATGGAATGGGTTATTCGTCTATGGCCCTGAACTTGTGTTTGTTGATTGGAATTCATTTAATGTCGTCGTCAGATTTGATCTTTATAAATGATTTTGATTGACAGTCGATGTATGTAGAGAAAATAAAGAAATAAAACATTTATAGATGTAATTGCACAGCGGGTGGGGATAGCTCCAAAAAGTATGCTACCGACAATTTGCATATGTTTCATTGACAGCACGACAAAGTTTGCATACCTGATTGATTGAGCGGGCCACCAACACACCCACACGCACACACACTCGTCAATTTATACCCTAGAAACTACAAAACATAGTAGTTTATTTATGATGGACCAGAAGGACTTTCTTGACCAAAAGGAATCGTGTTTTTTATCTATTCATCTAATTTGTTAAATATGTATGTGTGATTGTTATTCCGACCATTTTCATTGTTCAAAACTGTTTGGCCCCATGGGAATCTAGGATTTATGTTCTTTTCAGCAGGATGGCGCTGGAATCCTAACACAAAAGGTTCATGAACTGTCATGAATCCACACACTTGCTGTATACAAAGCTATAACAATGGATCCTAATGCTTTCACCTGCAGACTTTGGTATCTACTTCTTAATTTTGACCTATTAAAAGTTGCCAAAAACAATTTACTGTTTCTATTTTACCATTTTACGCAAAAATAAATATTTGTAAATTTGTAGTTCACTAACTTTAATAAGTAGAAACCATATTCCATCACTTCTTTCTTGACAACAGGTTCTGAATAGATCAGGAGGCGGCCATGCTATAATTGAATTAGTCGATCATTTGACCGACTTGTAAAACAAAAAACTTGGCGGGCAAAATGTTCACGGTTGGTAAAAAATCGTTAAAGCCGCTCATTTCAAAAAGATATGGATCGAAAAAAATTTCCTTTTTTTGTCCTCTTTTAAGTTTTTTTTGTATCTTTTTTCCTGCTTTTTGTTAGACCTTCTGGAAACCCTCGCAATCCAAGGAAATAAAGTATTCATTTTCTTAGATAGTCAACCTACATTAAAAGCCCTTCACGGTTGTATCAACAGTACCAAACCTCTTACGGATCGCCGGTAACGAGATGGCGGACCCCCTCGCTAGACTTGGCACCAACTCTCAGCTCCTACTGGATAAGAGATACATAGGGGAGCCTCTTGCTGGCTTTAAGCTCACAGGCGACCTACAGTTTTGGGTCGCCCTTTTCTAAACGTATTGCCAGACATCTCTGACATAGATCTTCTGCTATTTTTTAAATGCTTTAACGGAGTAGACTCTCACTCTACGATCACAGAGTAGAAAGTGGTAACACAACGGACCTTCAATGCCCTAAGTAAAGATATGGGATTCTCCCCAACTGTATCCTTTTTATGAAATGTAATTGGCATTACTGTGTTAGGTTCTAGTTTATTATGGTATTAGGTAATTTTGGGAACAACATTTTAGTTCAGACAAGTCAGAGAGTTTTCTTCAACTGAAGGTTCTTACTTTTGAATTGCGGTTCTCACATAGCTTTGATGTTTTTAGAGGAAGGTGAGAAGTATTCCAAATTCCGTGTGGTATACACTAGGGACATAACTTTTTAGAATAAAACAAAAAATGAAACGATCACTATGAAACAACTTTTGTGGGGAGACTAGGTTAGAAAACTTTCGTAAAGATTATTGACGTATGGACAAAAGTTTCTTGGGAACCATTGATCCACCTAGGATGAGTATATTGCAAGTTATTCGTCAAAACCCCCTTAAATCAAACATATCAAAGTTTGTGTAACGTTTTTTGGCATAATTGACCTGAGATGTATGCAAATGTTATTCTTTGGGTATCCCCTGTCGGGCAGTACCATGTAAATTGGGTTTTAAAATTTAGTCATATGTATGCCTAGTATACAGTTGCTTAAATTTTTGTTTATTATTGAATGGCTTTTGCATTACTGAGGTATTTCCATTCCGAATTTTCACTAAGGAAGGGCTCTAGAAGGCATACCGTAATAATGCTTCGGTTCTAGTTCTTTTTGGTTCCAAATATAAAGTGGTGAAAGATTTTTAGATATTTTTTTTTGTTTATTTCGGCATACCTACTAGGTTATACCTAGCATCCAAAAAAGTTGGAATTTCGAAAAAGCTTCAAAGGTTTATTAAAAATATGAGTGGAAGGTGAGTGGTAGTAGTAGGCGAGTAGAAGTACTATAGACTTGTTTTTGTTGTTTCTTTTGTAATTGAGGGGACAGAAAATCCTGCCTATGAATCAGTCTTAAATTAAGCCCGGGCCCTTTTAATTGATGATATTACCAGATGGTAAAGTTTACACCACCAAGCAACATCTTTCTAAAGGACACCCTTCTTAGTCCACTCAAACAAACTGTGCCCAGTTTGCAGTTCGTTTGTAGACGATAACAATGCGTCGTTTCCATTACTAATTTGGTTTTTTTTTCTGTGTCGGGTTCTCTGGCCATCAATCACGTTTTGGCAGCTGCACATGCTATCTTTCTTCTCTCCAGTGTTCCACTGTATTCTCCTCTTCTACGAGGCTACGTGACTTCCGTCCTTTGGCCGCTTGACTTAAACCTGCCATGGGGCTTCCCTCATATCAAGTGGGCAAAGTTTCAACTCTTTCTCCCCGTCGTCTTGCTCTGAGCTGTGTGCTGTTGTCATGTCAAACACTTTTGTGCAAAAGTTCAAGTGCGGGTGCGAGCAAATTCGTCTTAATGTTGTTGTTGTTGTTGTTCGTAGACGTCTTCCTCTTATAGCAATTTCACGCTTGTCAGGACCGAACAACACCAACAAAAGCAAGTACTTCTTCTACCACCTAACACGCTGCGTGAAGTCGTCCATGTTACCTTTACTTAACTTCTTCGTCCTGTTATCAGAGTCTGTTGTTTCCATGCACAGCGTGTGAAATTTATGAACATTTAGGTAAGGGCGAAAAAAATAAACTGTCGCCACGAAAAAGAACAAAAAAAACTAATTTGTTTCGAAAATAAAACCAAAGGAGGGGGCTATAAAGGAATTCATAAAATGGAACTAAATTAATGGTCAAAAAATCGAAGCGAAATGGAATGCAGAAGAAAGAAGTTCCTCCACAGTAGGTCACTGGACGAGCTTGTTGTATCCCGGAGGTTTCATATAAAATATTATTCCGTTAATGGAAACCTGCATATTGTCATAAATCTTTCAATTAGTCAAATGTAACCCCATTTATCTGCCACTAATAACACCCCAACTTAATTCCATTTTTACAAGTTTCCCTCCACTTGAAACTGATCCAAACGCCCACATAATTCAACTATTATCATCTAGATTCACTGTGCTGCTTGTCAACTGGCATAATTTGATGCTCGACATTCAATTAGCCAACTGGAGGTAGCATAACCATGGTCTTTCCTCTCGCTTGTCTGATTGTCTCATCTCTACAGCAAAATGTATATTCTGAGCAGACAATAGCAATTTGTGTCATTGCCAGCAGGCAAATATATACGTGAGTGAAGTGGGCGAAGGCGGAGGAAAGTGCAGCAAGCTCATTATGTACATTCATGCAAATGCCTGGAACAAAAACCCCAGAACTCAAGAATATTTTGGCCTAAATTTAGCACCCAGGCGTAAGTCAAACACATGAATTCCTGTGTCAGTTGAGCTGTCTTTCGAGTGGCTTAAAAGTGTCTTCTCTCCAATCTCTAATTGCTTGCATTTTAACTCACTTTATGAGCTTCCCCAGTTTGACAGCTCAATTTAAAGACGCCACCCAGCAGCAGAAGCAGCTTCAAGTGCCACAGAATATGTGGAAACAATTTTGGCAGATAATTGCCATTAATCAAAGAAAACTCCACTCTTGGACAGATGGAGCGACGCGTCATAAACTGCACATCTAATCGACTTTTGCCATTGCAATCATTTCGAATGCAAAGAACAAAAACAACAACAAATGGCAGACTGAGACTGGCTCGCTGTGGTCATGTCTATGAAATATGCAGCACTTAGTACCTACTTAAGTTGCGCGAACGCGAGACAACGTTGGACAAATGGACAGACGACAGACGGACAACATTTGAGATAAGATCATATACTTATATACTGTGCTGCGTTGTGGCTATGGCTGTGCCATGAAAGATCGTTCAGGCTTTAAGCTTGGGCTATATTCTTGTCGTGCTGCCACTGGTGCAGTGGTGGCACAGTGGGACAAAGGCCATGGAATCTATGCAAATTTTGACAAAAGAATAATAAAAAGTATTTTTTTTTGTTTATTTTGCGTTTTTTTTTACAGATCACTTAAGTGGGAAAACTATAATCTCATAGGGTGATTTACTTACATCAAATACATTGAGCAAAAATTATCTTTGTCGCTGAAGACAAATTTTCGATTAAACACGTTTCTAACAGAAAATTCAAGATTGGAACCCATGCAAATCGTGACATTCGTAAAGAAAATAGGGCTTCTAGCAGTTGTAGATCAAGATTGGTTGCGGTGCGCTATTTTCCCAACAAAAAATAATATAACATTTATGAGAAATCGACATTTGGTCCGGCAAAATTTGTCCATATTCTTCACACAGAGATAAAATTAAATTCTTGGATGAAATATGTCAGGTTTTACAGGTACTTAAAGAATGAAGATTATTCATCTAGAGCAGCGTTGGCTAAAGAAAGCGAGGTCAAAAAGTGAGAGTGGTTTGGTGTGCGAAAATAAAGCTCCGTGAAAGGCTGTCTTTTCCTCAGCTTCAGCATGCTTTCGGATCGTATACATGTAAATAGCGAAGCGTTTCGCCCCTGGGGCGACCATGTAACCATCGCTCTTTAAAAACTCTTTCAAATTGAAAAACAAACAAATACCTTTTTCAAGAGAGTATGTATTTAAATGATTCTTTCTGCTTTCTTTCTTAAGCCCTCTGCACAGTCGTGAATTAATGAAAAGTAATGTCATGTTTTCATAGAACAAATTTTTCGCCTGCCTACTCTTCCAAATGAGTTTGTATGAAATTTTAACTTTACTTCTTATTACTCCGTATGGGGCTTTAGTGTTCAGCTGTATTACGAAAATCCGAGTTTAAAGAGAAATGTGTTTAGTGCGATCAAATCAGTTTAAGGTACAGCCACAGTTTCTAGCTTAAAAACTGAGTTGAAAACAGCAATAAAACTTATCTTTGCCTAATTAGAACTATTTGGTATCTGAAATAAGAACCTGTGATCTTAACGCCATAAGCTCTACTTGGGACTAAGTTCGGACACAACTATTTGGACAATTTATTTCAATAATATAATACTTCTGGACATTTTTTAGTAAATTAAAGCCCAAAATTAATTGAATAAAAGTCAACGAAATCAAATGCAAGCACATTACCTTCACTCGAAATACTAAGGACTGCCTAGCATTGAAACTCAACAGAATTCAGCAGAATTAAGCATGACAAAAATGTTACTTAGCTTGGAATTACCTAGACAGAAGGCTGACTTGGAGAAGGCACAACGACTCCATGAACTACTACTGACTAATGAACTCCCGCTCTCAACTCAGCTTAGTCCCAAATGTATTGTTGTATAACATTATAAAAACAACGATCCCTGCTAGATGGCGTAGATCTAAAGAGAAACGCAAGATCATCCAGCATCGAAATCATCCGAAGAATGCAAATCAATATCTTAAGAACAATAACCGCCGAACCTAGATATATCCAGAACGAAAAGATCGAGAAGAACCTCCATTTACCATCCGTAAGGGACCATATTGCATGCCAACAAACTAAATACACAACAAAGTTATCATCTTATCCCAATCAATTAGCTAGAGCACAACCCGGCTAAAAAAGGAAAGACCAACCAGTACATCGACCATTGTGAGGGCCATCCAACCAACCGTCCCTTTTTAACCGAAGCAGAAGTTCACAATTTATATTTTAAGATTTGAAAACATTGTAAGTCTCTGTATGAAAAGATCAAATAAATAACAACAAACAAAAATACCAATCAAAAATTTAAATAATTCCGAAATTGGCAGATTAATCCTGTTTCGGTTTTTAATTTCTACAAAAATTGTCGAATTCGAATTTGTTGAATGTTGTATTTTATTGATTGGGTTAATCAGATTAAAACGATTTATTTTGAAACATCTGATACGGATTTCCTTGATTGTTTAATAGAAAAGAACAGAAAGAAACATTTAGGAAATTCGAATTAAGTAAGTATTTTTTGAGATCCCGCAGTTTTAAAACTTCAAAGAACGTATCAGAACAAAAACATTGAACCGTTTAAAACCGTTAATTTGCCTAAACTTGCTAAATAGGTCAAATCAACGAACTTATAGGTCTCAATCTGCAATCATCCAATTTTCATCAAAATTTGTGCAAGTTATATGACTGCATGACTGCTACCCACTGTGCATACTCCACCTCCTCCATCAGCTGAAACATTGTCGACTACCGTAGACTGGCGTGGACGACGACTCGTAAGTGGTATAAACTACGTGCAGTTTGGAGATAATAATAAAATAATAGGCAACGCGGGCTGCTCATTCACAGAGCTGCTTGGAGTCAAGACTCTTGGCGCTTGGGATCAGATCGAATCGAAACGGAACAAAACGAAACGGATCGTCGTTTTTTGTGTTTTTGGTCTTGTGGCTGGTTTTTTGTAACAAATTACTTTGGCTGGGTCTGGTACTCGTCGATAGTTTGTCGTCGCCGTAGTCGTTGCTCGTTTTTCATGTTCCCATTATTTTCGAAGGCAATTGCAGCCGCTTAGATTAGCTCCAATTGATATGGGGAGGGAGTTGGAGTTGGCTGTCGCCAATCAAACGATCGATCTACGTTAAGGCCACAGTTGACCGATAAGCCCCAAGGAGAACGAGAAGGGAGTGCAGCAAGCAAGACCAACTTAATTTGCCTTTTTCAATTAATGTGGCCCAGGGGCAACAGCAACAACAACAAAGAAACATAAAACGGGCAAAAACTTTGTTTACTTTTGAGGAGCCTCATCATCATCACCAGCAGCAGCAATGGCAGCTTATCGCTCCACTGGATTCAAAATAATTATGAAGCTGGAGTTTTGCTTTTCGGTAAATTGAGTTCTTGCCGACAAGGCGTGGTTGTGGTTCTACTGGACGACGATCTTGACAGCCTAGAGCTAAAACCTGGTTAAATTGACTGCAGCTAAAAACTGTTTGCCAACGACTTCCGTTTCATTCAGAGGTGATTAAGTGTCTTCTACAGAGGCATGGAGGCAGATAATTTCTGGCATTTTATAGACCCGGTGCCAAGTGTGAGGTTTACAAGAGGAGGACATGTTTTAAATGGCACTTCTGATCTAGTTCAACTAGTTTGTGGACTTGGGAAAGAAAGTTGTGTTAATGTTAATTTATAAATTTAAGCCAAATCTTGTCATGTTTTGTGAATTTTTATGGGGGAACAACAAAACTTCTTCTCTCTCTCTATCGCTCCTCTTCCATCAGCATCAGCTTCAACTGTGCCTCTGCGTGAGTGTACAGTCCAAATGCAATTCGGTCCGAGTGGCCACAACACAGTTCCTTCTGCCAATTCAACATGACAACATGAATAATTCACTTTAACCCACAACAAACCACAACAACAGCAACAACAGAGCACCCAAACACACCAAGTTCATTGTACCCAAAAAAAAAGTCCGACAAGATTCTGCTTCTCACTCCAGGGGCGATCCCAACAAGACTGGAAATTGACGGAAATTTATTTGATTTCTCCTTCGTTTTGCAATTACTTTTTGGGGGCGTGTATGTAAGGGATTACTGGTAATTTGCATTTAGTACACTCCAGTTTGGAGTCCCAAGCGTGGGTGATCTTTCGTTAAGAAGGACGGGTCACTGCTAGCCTGAGGACTACTTGAAAAAGCTTTCAGCGGAAGCATTGTTAATAGAGTGGCAAAACAAGTTACAGAACTTTTGGACAGTGAAACTAGTAATTCATTTAAATTTACGATCTTCTAGTTAAAAAACGTACATTTTTATAGGATCTTAAGTGCGTAATTGTTGAGTGGATTGATACAGATTTAAAGGCAAGGCTAGACCTTTGAATAATTGCTCAATAAATATGTTAATTTATTATATTACTTGCAGGTACACCAAGCGTGTCTTGATACGCCCCTTTAGAATTTTAAACACAAGACGAAGAAATGCAGTTGCATTTTTCAAATCTTCAACAAGCGCAATTTCGAGAATTTTTGACCTTTCGATCTTCACCATCAGGTTCCTCCCCGCGGGCGAAAACATTTCGCTATTCACACGTACATGACCCGAACGCTTGCCGAAGCTGAGACCAAACAAGCAGGAAGCCGTTATTCGCTCGACAGAGTTCTTAGAGCTTTATTTTCCCACACTAATACACTCTTACTTTTTGGCCTCGCTCTTGCTGGCCATCGCTGATCTTAAGTCATTATAAAAATTAGCTTACTCTTTAAATTTAGCCGTCTATTTTCCCATTTTCATTACTACCTAAAACTTTTTTTGATTAATTGACCGACACCTTGCTCATAATATTTTGAACTAATTATAAAATTTTGCAATTGCGATCTATCGAACTTGCATGATACGCAAAACTTAAAAATTTAAGAAAATTTCGCGGATTTTTGTGCCGTTCAGTTTACAATTAGTAAAGCCCGGATATATATGCTTAAGAGAATATAAATATATTCCCCAAAAATATTTCAAAAAGCATATGAGTATATTCTTGGTTCACAAATCACAAAATAACCTAATCAGGTTCAAAATAAATTTGGCAGGCATAGTAGCCCTTAAATAAAATAGTTTGAATGGTTACATTGCCTCCTGCGCCGAACATAAAACAGTCAAACTCAGAGGTGTTCTAGAAATCTCTAGAGATTTCGTATAAACGATTCGACTCGAACTAAACTGGGCTACAAAGTGCGAGAATCAGACCGCCTACTAGATTGTGTGGAAGGAAAACAGTACACACAAATCTACTGGCTTTGAGCAGGCGGTTTTAAATCGCTCAACTTTTGTCATCAATCTAGTAGCCGGGCTATTCGAGCATCTCAACTATAAGTTCAAAGAGCTTTAATATGAAATGCTAACGTTTATACGAAAACCTCTAGAGATTTCTGGAACACACCCGACTAAGTCAATTTGCTTGACTTCCATTTTTAACAAAAATGTCAATAACTTCTTTATTCTTGATCGGATTTTAATGAGTTATATGGCGTTGTATTTTTAATACATAAATCTTCAGTGACCAGCAATAAAATAAATTTTACACCATTTTTTTCGTGGTGAAAATCGCACTTAAAATCTAGCTATTTTAAAAAAATTGATAAATTTATTGCAAAGTTCCAGATAAAAGACTTTATAACGCCGAAGTCCACCACCGGATTAAGAAGTGGTGTATCAACGAATGATAGAGCGTTCAATTACCTTCCAAGTAAGCATTACCAGTTCATAATGAAAGAACCGGTACCAAAGATATACGCATTTTTCTAATTGTAATTTTTTTACAAATCAAAAAACTAGCTTTTTCGCGATTTCTCAAAAACGGCCCCATAAAAAATAATTTGGACTGCAGATTCGGACTCAGCAAATGGATTTATATACGAAATGACTGCCAGATGGTCGGGATCGGAAATGCTGTAAACTAGTGTTATAGACAAAACCTAGCAAAATGATAAAGGCACACATAAGAAAATGACAAAAAATCTCGGTTAAAAAAGGTTAGCTCACTTGAAACTGTTTTAAAAAAGTTGATTTTTTACATAAAAATCCGGAAATTTAAGTCAAACTTGGCAGAAACTTGGTTGGATCGACAAATAATAAAACAAAGTAGAGAAATTTTAAGTAAAATTATTTAATTATTTTTTTTTTTACAAAACTTCAAAGGGTTGCTATAAGGCTTTCTCTCCTGTCCGACAAAATATTTTTAAACCGAAAATGGTCTTTCAACTTCGAAAAATGTACTTAGGGCCGATTTCACACCTTCTACATAGAGCTATATGTCACATAAACTAACAAATAACAGTGTAAAATCGACGACTATCTGACACATAACAGCTTTCTGGGAGAACAATCGGCCCTTAATGGGCGGGAAAAAATAAGTTGAAAATGAACGTTCAACATTGCAATTAATTGTTGAAGCAAAAATGTAGTAGATACGCAATTCTTTGTGATGGTTTTTTGCAACTGAGTTTCCAATATTAAATAGCAATGTAATATCTGTTTTGTACCATTTTTTTTTAAATTCCATGTTAAGTTTTATTTAAAAGAAATTTGTGGTCAAAATCTCAAATCTACGCTACGATACTTAAAAAATTGCTACACGCTTCTGATACCTTTGCGGAACAGCTAACGGAGGCTAGTAATCATATGTTCAATAGCGGATGTGTTCTGAAAAGCTTAAGAAGGGAGACCCTAACGATGTAGAAAACTAAAGAGGAATCTATACTATTAACCCCAAATGTATCCTTTAAAAGGCATATCGAAAAGATCTTGGGTGAGCTCTAGTACAAAGTATGAAATGTTCCAAACAACTTCCAGATCTATTATGTGCTATGCAGCGGAAGTGTGGAGATGGGAGGCGTATAAAGATTTGGAAAAACTTCTAAGGTTTTTTTGTTTAAAAAAAAAATGTTCTTTCCCGCAAATTTTACGCCAACTTATGCCATTCACTTGGAGACAGGACTAGCGGAATTGTTTGAATACAAGATGCACACCCACTTTAATTATGTTAATAATGACAGTACCAAATGAGAGGTACCCAAAAATGGTATCAACTGCATTAAAAAAGTGGACTTCGCAATTTTTCAAAAAATGGGAGGAACTTGCTGTGGAACACAGAGTGGACCTGGCAGTTTCGAATCCCTCGAATAAAAGGACTGTACTCGAAACTGTTGGCGGCTATTTGCAACAAAAAAACGTGAGGCGTTCTGTCACGTACAAGATTCTCGACAATAAGTTGGAAGATGATTCGTATTTCAAGTAACCATATTTTATATTTTCTGAGCTAGGACTGAGATACTTTCTATTAATTATAATTATATTCCATTTGGTCCAGGTAGAGGATGTTGCCCACTTCATAGCAATCTGCCCAATCTTGAAGGAGCTTAGAGTCTGCCTGCTGGGAAAGGCAATGTTCACGATGGAAGAGTTGAAGGCTGTGCTGAATGTGCAATGCTGGAGGCGGTTGAAAAAACATTTGAAGTTTCCCAAAACGATGAATGTCCCAACTGTTGTTCAATTTTCATCCTTCCTTTGTGTATTTCATTTTCAATTTAAAGTTGAAAACTAACAAGTTCTTCGCTTTCATTTCTAGACTTGTTAACCTTACAAAAGTTGCCTTTGTATGCAGTTAAAGTGCAGCCTTGAACCAAGTCAAAGCCTTTTTGCCTAAGAGTACAGTCACTTCCTTCTCGCCACCTCATCACCCCAACCAAGCCCCACATCATCGATAAGTGACAGGCGAGTGAGAAATTTCATAATGGCCATTGTCAGTTTGCTTTGTTGCCTGGTTGCCAGGATGCATATTATGCAGTCTTCCTGCCCTGGTCACACAAACCATTTCCGTTGCGTTGTCAACACTTGAAGAAACAACTGACGCCTGCTGCCCTGCCCTGCGCTGCACTTTGAGAACATAATTGAAAGACTTTGCACAAGAAGGGCATGTAATTAGTTTGCATTCAAGCAAAGAAGTGACCTCATTCTGTGACAGTCTTCTCCTCTTCCCAGCCAAACACCACACATTCCGCCACAGGCGATGGCAAGCATATGGAAATGTTTATTATGACAAACGCGCACCCTCAAAAAGGGGTGCGAAATTAGAATAACATGTCACTCATATTGTGTAATGCGGCCAGGACTTGCCCAGGACATGAGACAATGTGTTTTATTCTTTTTACCTTTGGCTGTGCTTTTAATTATAGCCTGGACATTCACATAAGGTTTTTCTTTAATTAAAAACATTTTTTTTGGTCATGTCTAGAAATCTGGTAAAAGTGCTGACCCAATTTCCATATGAGTTTTTTTCGGGGTAGGTTTATAAGTTGTATTATTTTTTTTTTTGTGTTTGGCAGTGATAAATTCTTGAGCTGATAAGGCTTTTACCCCAAAAGTAAGAAATATTCAAATTTCGTTTTTTGGGGGTGACTTTTTGGCTCAGCAGCAGGGGGGATGGAAAGGACATTTAATTTGTTTGCATTATTTGCGCATTTTGTGGAGATTTTGTGCTTTTCTTTACATTTTAAAAAGGGAAATTGAAAATATGGCCAATCAATCAGTTAATGCCTTTGGCAGCTGTTCTCTTTTTCACTCTCTTTCTCTCTATTCTGTACCTAATTGATTTGCTTTACCTGCTGAAAAGGCTAATGACATTTTATGGCTCACCATTTTGTTTACTTGCAAATTGCATTTCTAGAATTTCTGTCTCAGGTTTTGTATACAAATTCTTGAACAAGTTTCATGTTTGATTTGTTCTTATCTTTCATTTTATTTTTGCAAGCGTCCTTGTCCCTTATCGAAAGCAATTAGTATGAATAACCCCCTCGAAATATGGGCCTGATTGGGAAAGCTGCTCCAAATGGGCCAAACAAATTTGCGTCAATTGTGCCTCGTGCAAAATATAGAGTAAACATGTGAAATATGAGCCCAGAAATCTTATCTTATATTTAGACAATTCCCATATTTGTTATGAGTAGTTCTCCCCCCCAATATATGGACATGAAATTTGGCACGTCGACCAGACAGATTGTCACCTTTTTGTATGGCACATGGACTGTACCTGGGTAAGCAGTGATAAATCGTGGCTAATATTAGTTAGTTGACATTGTGTTAAACTTGACTCATAAACTATTTATCAGGAACGGATGTTAGAAAGTCGGTTTACAGGGTGTTATGGGGTGATATCGATAGTGGGGAATTTTCGGGTGCAATGAACATCAAATAAGAGATTTCGGGGAGTTGATTGAGAAGGAGAACATCTCCTTTTTTAAGAATTTTGTAATTTTGGGTATCAAATCCAACAGGTTATTGTTTTTTTGTTGTTATCAACTTACCTTGACTTGCCCTTGTAAGTGCCGTTAGTTGCAGTAGCAACCAACAAGTCCCCAAAAAGATCCAAATTCCTGAGCTGTTGTTCATGTTTCTTGCTTTTTATAAATCAAATTCCAGTTTCCGAAAGGAGCAGGAGGTCAATATGAAACCGTTACGCGGTAAATTTGTATTGCACTTGAGAATTACGTTTAGATACCGTTATCTACAGTGCCTAGCCAGGCATTTTGTTGCCTGTTACGACCTTTCCACCCACAAGCTTCTAATTTCCTTTTAGCTTCTTTTGCTTTGGCATTTTTTCTGCACACAAACAACACATTTTGATTGCTTCTTCACCTCACTCCACTTTTTTACTGTGTATGCCGCGAGACGTGAATTTGGAGTGCAAGTTGTTTTTGTTGTGAATTTTGCTTTATCAATCAAATTTACGTTTGCACGTTTTGTTTTGCCGGCAACAACAAATGTATTTAGCTTTTGTTTTTTACAAGAACAACAACAGCAAGAAAAACTACATCAACAAATTGCACAAACACACACACACACACTTGTATAGCAAAGAGTAGCGTTGTCTCGCTCTCACACACTGCAGTTAACGAGCGACGCAAATTGTATATTTTTCAAATATGTTTAATTCATGTTTTCTGTATGAAATTTTATTAATTTCTTAAGTTAAATCTTTTCAAAAAGTTTAATTATATTTTTAAAACGATTTTGCTTAACTTTTAAAGCCATTTAAAAGGTTTTTTCAACAATATTTTGGAACACAATCAAGCGCGCAACGAACCAAACGCCAGGAAAAGAAAAATCAAACTGGCAGCAGCCGTGCAGTGGATAACAGAGTTGCCAACTTTTAGGTGGAAATACCAAAAACGCTTAGCTGTTAAGGTAGCCCTGAAGAGCGCAAAATTTGAATTCGACTTATCTAATGAAACTTTAAATAATTCATGCCAATAATTTGATGTTAGAGTTGGCATTATTCGAATAACGAATCATCTAAATAACTATTTAAAATAATTTTTTATTTTGTCAGGTTTTATTTGTAAATAATTATAATTTAATATAAATATCGATCGTTCGAATAAATATCTTGTTAACATAATTCGTTGTTTACATAAAATTATTCGACAAATAGATCGCCGAATAAACTATTTGTCTACAAAATTACAAATTTATTCGAATAAAAAATTGTTCAAAAGCTAGAGCATTCAATTAAAACGTTATAGCAGGGCTCAATACCGGAACCGTTAACCGAAATAAACCGTTTCAAGTCACGTACCGGAAACGAAACCGATATAAATTTTTTTTTGAGAACCGAATGCCGTACTAGAGAACTGCAAAAATCACCTTTTTCTTGATTGCGTAATGCACAAAAATTCTTACTCACATTTATTCGGTTGTTTTATTCACCGAACAAATATTTTTTTTAATCGAACAAACTCAACTTATACCGCAATCGCATCGAACGGTTGTACTAGAATTTTTTGACGCGACACTTGTGTGTTCGATCGAACAAAACTCAGCCAACTCAGGCCAACGCATTGCGAGAGACATAGGAGAGAGAGAGGAGAGACACATATGGGCATTTCCACCAAAGTAGGTCAACCTGGGCCAAAAAGTAAAAATTGGTTGAAAACACTATATCTTATCAAATTTTTATAGGGAAAACCAATTAAAAATGTATAGCTAATCTTACATTTACTAATAACCCAATTAGATTTATTCGGTTTCACGGCCGGGTTAGCGCAATTTTTCTCATTTTAACATAAAAATTGCTTAATTTTTTGGAAAAAAAGTGACTTTAGATTACATGTACTTTCGCTATCTAAAATCTTTCTGATGGTTCAAAGGGGTATACATGAATGCATAAGAAACCATGAGAAACTATGTCAATACAATTTACCGTAAGTTTTTGCATCGCATTGTAGCAGAAACCACATAAATATAATGATGGAAAAAACTGTCCCGTGCGACATGTCCCGTGCGAAAATGCTTAAGCTTACATTTTGAAAAAACTGTAAATTATTTTTGGGTGAAATAAAAACCATTTTAAAGAGACATCAATGCACTACATTCTACAATTTATCGCATTAATATATTGTCTCAGGATTCGCTGAATTCGGCATTTGAATGGTGTCCCGCGAAAACCACTTCTATTTTTGTCCCGAATGTCATGTTTTTTTTATGATTATCTTGAAACCAAAAATTTTTCCAAAATCGATCTTTGCATTAATTGTAGGGCTATTGCATAGCTATAAGATAAGCCTATTGTGAAAATAAAAATCCGTTTTAATTTGACTATTTTGAATGTTTAAATGCGTACGATTGTCCCGTTCGACATCATGGAAATGCCCATATGATGTTGTTGCAGATCAGATCGCGACAAGAACAAAACACAGCTGGCGCAATGGTCATGGGCGCCACTGTTTTAGCTTATGCGTCTTTGCATGAGTTTATTCATGCGAGATGAATGAAGCGAGCTTGATTATACTCAAAGTGCAAACAATTGAGTTGAAACTCAAGGGCGAGCATGTTGCGTATGCAGGTTCGATGCATTGATCGCAAAGCCAGTTTATTTGTGTATTGATTAATGTGTGAGCGATTTACAATCGAATGAAGCCGTTCTCTGGTACGTACCGGTATACCGAAATAAAAATCAGGGTACCGAATCGAAACCGAAAACAGAAACTAATTGAACACCGAAATGTAACCTTCACCGAAACATTAATTTAGGGACGTACCGGTGCCGGAACCGGAACTGAAAGTCGTTTCGTGTTTAAGCTCTACGTTATAGGCACGGTTGCCACTTGAGTATAAAATAATGCACCAAAAAAATTTAAAAAAAGAACCATTTTCATAAAAAAAGAGCCAAAAATTTTTTCATCCTTATTCATGTTATAATTTCAATATATCTCTTTGTCAATGACGTAAAATCGCACAAAATAAAAATTAAAAATTTTTTTTAAACTTTTAATTAACTTGTTAACATTTAAAATAACCAAGACAGTCAATATTGATTCTTATTTCCAAAACAAATTTCTTCACTTATTCGTGTTATTTATTCATTTCATTGAATATAAAATATCTCCTTTAATTCCATTTCTTGAAAATTCTTAAAAGTACAAGTGAAAACAATCAATTTTTTTATACCCTGAACTCATTAAAAATAAGTAAAAGAGGATCATAAAGTTGTACAAATGTACGTAACTGCCAGAAAGAAGCACCTCCGACCCCATTAAGTATATATATTCTTGATCAGCATCAACAGCCGAGACGATTTAGCCTGTCTGCATGGTAGCGTCGATCTCAGAGACTGTAATATATAGAGCCACAATTTTTGGCATGTAAGTAGGTGTCCGAGCAAATACACTGAAGATATGCAAGTGCGCCACCCCATTTTTATACTCTGTACCGAAGGTACATAGAGTATATTAAGTTTGTGCAAAAGTATGTAACAGGGAGAAGGAATCATTTCCGACTATATAAAGTATATATATTCTTGATCAGCATCAACAGCCGAGTCGATATAGCCATGTCCGTCTGTCCATCTGTCCGTCTGTCTGTCCGTCCGTCCGTATGAACAAACAGATCTCGGAGATGGTAAGAGATAGAGGTTTGACATGTATGGGACAAATGTTTCTTATAGCTGCAGGCAGATCAAGTTTATTTTCAATTTTTGCCACGCCCCCTCCCGCGCCCCCGCAATTCGGAAAAAACGTTATATCTCCTACAGTTTTGAAGATAGACGTTTCGTACCTTCTAGAGATAGTTAGTAATTAGCAAAATGTATCGATTTGCCGAAGAAATGATAAAGATCGGATCAGCGGTTCTCAAGTTATGAGCAAAAAAGTACTTCGCCCTTGCCCCCCCCCCTCCCACCCATTCTCAACTAACACCACACAATCTTAGAGAGAGAGAGCGAGAGAGAAAGGGTGAGAGAGAGAGAAAAAGAGAGAGAGACTTTGAGATGAGCGCAGCACCAGCATTGCATTCAGCTTCTACTCCAGGTACAGAGTATGTTATAGTCGGGCTTGACCGACTTTCTCACTTGTTTCAATTAAATTTTAAAATAAAAGAAATTAAAACATAAAGGAACCACAGTACTTGGTACAGGGTATTTTGCTGTCGGGGCACTCGACCGAAACACTCTTACTTGTTTGTATTTATCATGATTTTCTATATTTGAAAGTCATTTTTTTTAAGTTTTAAACCACACATAATCTGAATATGTATTCTTACAGAGCTTCATACTGAACAAAATTGAAGTCTGTTTCTCAATTTGGTTGTTATCAAACTTATGGTAAAAATATTACACTCCGCCGAATCGATGCTGTGTGGAATAGAAAATATATTTTTAATAAATCCAACTAATTCCTTAAAGATTTCAATATTAGTCCCATTTTTTACTTTTGCCACTTCTTCCCAAAATATAGAAATCTCCTTTTCTTTTTGTAACTTAGCTTCTGTCAACTTTAACACGTCCCATTGGAAATAATTTCAACAGGATCCGATTAAGACCAATTCTTCAAGTTTTCACTTAGTGGCATTATTTCAGTTTCTTTGCCCAAATTACGTTGGCTGGTGCAATCATAATGAGAGATTTAATACCGTCTCATCTTAAATCAAACCGCTGCATTTCTTTCACAAGCGAAACCTCCCACTGAACCAAAAGCTCGTAAATAATATCTCTAACGATACTTACGCGAAACATCAATGTGCAAAACTATCGAGAAAACACTCGCAAACGATCCGCAAAGTAATCACCCGTCGCTCAGTTTGTGGCAGAGAAAGTTTCGTTCTCGATAGCCCGCAAAAGATTCGTTTGCGAGCCTTTTTCGATAGTTTTTGTGAGCCTCCTACGATAACTTTTGCGACTTACTTCACCAATCGATTGCAAGCCTTTTTCGTTATTGATAACTAATAGTGCAAAGAACGCAAGACAGGCGAAGAAAACGTAAGAATAACGGAGCATACAAAATAGGAACGAATATTGTTAGTTTCTGTCAAAATCATTTTTCTCCCTGTTCACATATCATATTCAAGCTTGAATGCGATAATTTGACTAAACTTTCACCTCTCGTATCACCTTTAAGCTCGAGTGTGATAGTTTTACGATACTCTTGCTTGACGTTCGCTTCGTGGTGCAGTGGGCTAGTAAAACTCGCGTACCGTTTCTTTTACTTTTAAAGTTGTGCATTTCACTATACACTGGCTATCCATATATGTATTGTTGGGCATTAAGACCAACAAAAATTTTGTCATCACGCCAAAAATAAGAATTTAAGTCGCTAACATTAAATCTACTAAGTTTCATATTCCGTAAAAAATATGCATACATGTAATATGTGCTTTCATATTATAAAAATATATTTAAGATATTTAAAACTATCAATAAGTGTTGACAGCGAAAAATATCCAGGATCTAATTTAGGAATCGAATAATGTTTCACCTTTTTCGCTTATATAAGAAAAAAGAGCCAAAACGAGCCATTTCCAATAAAAAAGTGCCAGTGCACCAACAGGATAAAAAAACCATTTTTGGTTGAAAAAAAAAAAAGTGGGACCGCGGGTATTGGGCAATTGCCGATGTTGACGGCAAATAGTGTTTCTGCCAAAAATTCGCGTTTTCGCAAGACTTATTTGGTTTTTTATCACCGATATCAGTCACCAATATCGACAGGTCAGTAATTAAAATACGTGTCTTTTTTGGGCTTGGACATGCCGAATATTATAATAAATTGGTAAAGTTTTATGTAGGTTTGTAAAGCGAATATATTTTAATCCGTAATAAAATTACTTGTGAATAATTTATTCTGATACGACAAATAAATTTAATTTATCTTTATTTCCAGTTTATTTTTCGAATAAAACAATACCTTTATTATATTTGAATAAAAATAATTTTTTTGTACAAATTATTCGTTATCCCGATTCGAATAAAAAAATTCCAACTCTGCTTGATGTGCTTTTTCTCATTTCATTTTCTTACAACTCCTTATTTACGCAACCTGAGTTCTAGGACTAAAAAATTTCCATGGCAAAAGAATTTTTATGTTGATGATGGGAAGTCAATTTATCTTTCTGTTTAAAATGCATTTTAAATGAAATGATAAATTTCACATTAAAGAAGGCAATCAACAATACCACAAAAACTGGAATGGCTGTTAAATGGACTTCATTTGGACTCCCACAAAAAGTGGGTCAAGTTTTGTGGACTTGTCAAATTACCCAAGAGAGATTCCAAAAGATTGAAGAGCTGCTCTTTACACTAATTGCAGGTTTATTTTTGTTGAATTGGTGGGCCTGGAGTAGAACCTGCTGTCACTGTCAGCGTAATGCGAAACTACTAATTTTTATTTTAATTAATAGGAGTTGGCAATCTCTCTCTCTGCCTGCCTGCCTAACTGTCTGGTGTCTGTTTGCAAGTTTCGAAGTAACTTCCGTGCGCTTAAAAACGCCCACAAAATGTGCGCGCGGTAAGACTCTTGAGGATGCTTTCCTTTGATTTTGATGGAGCTCCTTGAGGGTGGGGACAGTAAGGGTAAGGGTCTTAGGTGCTGACATGAAAAGACGCTTAAGCGAATTAAGATTGTGTAATTTATGTGTGTGGGGCCACACACCAGAGCTTATATCAATTTAATCTAACAGTTTTGATGGTAAAGATACATTTTTAATTAAGAAAATTTCATTTTAAAAATTGGGAAAATTTTTCAAAACGATAAATTAAGTTGTAAGTAAAGTCAAAGGGAGTTAATGGGAGAAAAGCTGAGTATATAAATGAAAGAAATTCAAAAAAAGGAACAAAAGTGTAAGATAGAAACCTCCTAGTCAGAGAAGGTCTTGTAGTGGCCCAAAACCTATTTTTAGTGGCTGCTCTCCTTCTTCAGATACCTTTTAAATCAGAAATTTTTCCCCTTCAAATCCCTTCAGAAGAAATCACTACCCACTATCCGCTCTACCCGAAAAACATGTGGAAAATGTTGTCGCTTGTAAATTATATTTCAGTTTTTTTTCGCGTTGGCATGCGACAAAATATTTCGCCCAGACTCCGACTCCAACTCCGACGTCTCCCATAATTTATGGCTGGCATTGCACGCCTCGTCGCCAATTACGTGGAGATGCACCACGATGCAGCAGCCTGATGCAGTTTGATTGCGAATTTTGCCAACTGCGTTAATGAGTCTATTATGAGGCGACAGCTTGGTTTCCCAGGGAGATTTAGATGAAAGAGCTTCAATTTAGCTGAATGATGTTAATGCGCGGGCGTTTAATTGTCATAATTTGACTTACTAATTCCGTCACTTTATGGCCAGATTTGCGGTTTTCCCTTCTGCCCCCTCTTGGAATGTTGGCGCTGAGTCTTATGTTATGCGTCACATCGCTGTTGAGCGGGAGGGGAGGACTTAATGACCTCGCCTTACATAACCGTAACGAACTTTTTTTTGAGTTTTTGGCACCCCACACCCAGAAGTGAGTCAGTTTGGCCACTTTATGCTGATTTCAGATTACCACCAAACTCAAGTGTCAATGGCCCAAAACTTGAGAAAGGCCATAAATACGAGCCAATACATTTTATGCACAAAGTTTTTGGGAAATCCACTTTGCGAGAGTTTAAGTAACTTAAGTGAAATATTTATGTATATGCTAAATTCTGATTCCTTAACTAATCAGTGATCCCTTTTGAAAAAAACCAAAGTAGAAACCAACAGGGTAAGGAACCGAACCACAATCTTAATCTTTGGGGTTTGTTGCACGAACCATTAGCGTCATTAAGGGACCAATTTGGTGTATGTGTAATTATGTATAATTGTGATGATTATAATAGTATTATAATCGTAAACGTCAATTTGGTTATTTGTAGAATAATGAGTCAAAAGAAATAAGGACATTCTTTTCGTGATGACGAAGATGCAGAGCTTTGTAGTTATAATTGAAAGTGTGACTAGTGAGGACGAAATGCCTTTGGAAAATGCACTATTTAAAAGGAATGGGAGCAAGCTTTGTGGATGCATGTCACAACAATTATTACCATTTCATTGAATTATTAAATAGTCTATTGTATATTTCATTTGAGGGATCATATTGAGCGTTTTTGTGAGGCTGGCGTGCTCAAGGCAATTTATAGAATGTATAGCTCGTAATTTTACAAGGCTGCCACATTTTTGTGGTAAAAACGATCTGGCAACATAAATTACTTGTCTAAGCTTCCGAAGGTACGGTAGCTCATCAAATCTAATCTGGGTTGGAGAAAACGTAAAGTCCGGCACTTGACGACAACCCGTCAGATATACCCACCCCTTTGGAAGTCCCCTCGCAGAGTCACATTGGCGGTGCTCCTTATTGTCCTGAAGCAAGGGTCCGTTAACTCTACCGGCGAAATGTTGTTTTTAAAGGCGCTTGAAAAGGAAAAACCGCCAGAAGAACTGAGGAAACTGATAGCTAAAAGTAGACTGGAAGAAATAATGTTGGAAAAAAATGGTATTTTCCTTTCTTTCATCGTGTTATACTAAACTCTTCATCTCTAATACTGGACGATGTAGCTCTCATCTTATAATCTATGGTTCTAGTATTCCAGTTCTGAATTTTTAAGAACTTGTTTTTTGAAAATGAGCTACATTTTTTCTCATTCCGGTGAGATTAGTGAGGATAAGAAGTGAGGATAAAAAACTGAACGGTGGTAGCAAGCGAAGTGGAAGAGTCAAGAAATTCGAAATGATAATTTTTTATGCTTGGACCAAGACAATTTTCCAAACAGAGAAAGAGAAAAAATAGAGTTTCATATTTGGATTAAGAACGTTTGATGTTAGAAGTACGTTAAGAATGAAAATGCTAGATCAAAGACCGAATTTCTTGATTCAAGAATCCGAAGCTTCTGAACCTAGAGTTTTGAACGCTACATTGTTCAACTTTGCTTGCTCTCTCAGCGCAGTAGCTTATCCTTACTCCTCTGGCCTAAAAATACTTAATGTGAACGTATGCTGGCTGTACAAAGTTCTTGTTAGGTCTTTAGTTTGTGACATATGTCTCATACTCAGTGAGGCAAGACTTCAGCAAGCATTCGATGTCAATGGACTTGTGTGTTCGGCCCCCAGGAGCTAGGCCTGGGAAACTGCTTAAGGCCCTCCTCTAGTCTAGACAACGATTTTTTCCGCTATTTTTCAAATAATTTTAGAGAGAAAACGGTAATAGATTTTTCAATTCTGATTTTTGCCTTTATATTTATTAATGTTTGTAGGGAAATACAAAACTTTTTATTTTTCGATACGAGGGTCGTCCAAGAAGTTCGCTGCTTTCTAACTCCCAACTGTCACACTGATTCCGGGATACTGAGTTATTTTAAAAAATATTGGTAAATTTTCAGTATAAATGTCTCGACTGTCTCAACCAAAAAATATATTGAGAAAAATTTGACAAAATTCGTTTTTTTGGCCCGTTTATATAGTGAAAAAAAAAATATAAATAACAACATATCCAAAAATTGGAGGTTGAGACAGTAGACACAGTTTTGAGTGGTTTTGAATTTTACGCTTCTTAGAAAAAACTCATTTTGGGTCCACTACAACGCCTATATATTCTAAAGTACTTTGGAAAATCCTTTTAGGTGTGAATTCTCAAATGTCTTAGCTACAGGGAATTAATACCGAACCAGAACCGAAATCATATACCGAAAGAAACCGCTTAAGACTTAGAACCAGAACCGTATTCGATGTTTGAAATTTCTTGTATACTGGTATCTAAGAACCGATATTCTTGGAACCGAAAAAGCTGAAACGAACCTATGCTTTGTACAGGTTTAGTTTTGGTTCTAAGCAACAATCAGACAGCACAGCTAAAGCTAAGGTCCCACAGGCAAATAATTTACCCAAATTTTTATGAAAATTTGGCTAGATAGGTATGTTTGCAGATTTTGCAGGACTTAAAGCTAAAACTATGGCTTCATATGCAAATACTAAAATAAAACATGACCGAAAAGTTGCCTTATTTCGCCGATTTATCCAGATTTTCGAGAAAAGTTGGGCAAATTATTTGCCTGTGGGACCTTAGCTTAACACTTAGTTTTGGGGGAATTTTAAGTAATTTGATTAAATCGCGTGATTTCAAAAAAAAGAGTCTGTTTCAGCAAATCTTTTATAGTGTGATATAGAAAACGAGATCTTAGATCCTTATTATACTGTCATGATAACCTTAAAACAAAAAGAACTAACAGTAGAAAGCACACACTCCCAAAGCCTTTGTGTTTTTGGCTTTTGATGGTGATGTCGGATTTTGGTACAAGCCTGCCTTTGGGATTCCCAAGCGGTCATAGCAGTTCTGCCAACACACTTAGGACAGGCGAAGACAGCTGAAGATTGAATTGGTATTCATGAACTAGCTATACTGCCAACCAGCCTCCTTTGTGGTGTTGTGAGAGTCTTGTTTTAGACAAGTTATGGACATAATCATAACTTAATGACCTAGAGCCTGCTTAAAAAAGTTCTACGATTTTCAATCAAAAATGTCACTAAAACAATCACTTTGTATAAAGAACTTGTGTTATCCATTTCTCTTCAAGTAAAACTTAATGAGGGAAGCAGCTCTGACAAAGGCTGCAATCCTTTGGAATTCTAAAAAAAAGACCGAGGCCGACGGTTCAAACCCCTTAGAAAGTGTTAAGTTCGCATTGAAACTGAATTTTTGGTTCGACGCTTGGTATATAAATTCTGATATCGTTGGGATATTTAGATTTTACGTTTAAAGAAAACTAAAAAATTATTAAAAAATTTGTTGACCTGCTTAACAAATATTTAAATGACGTTAGCCATATTCTCTAAACAAAGCGTTTTTCTTGAGTTTAATTGCAAGCGACTTCAACATCAACATCAACCAGCGGCCGTATCCACTCAAGCAGCTCCACAACAACAACCACGACAGTTAAATTAAGTTAACGTCGCCAACGAACAACAAATATTCATAAGTAGATAGGTATGTGTGTATGTGTATGTGCGACGTGTATTTGTGTATGGGGCATAAATCAAAATCAACTTGTAAATTTAATATGTCGCCATGTAATTTTTTGTACTTTTTTTGTGGCGCCTTGGCAAGATCCGCCAATGATTTATGTTGATGTATTTTTTGAGCGCCAGCGAATTGCAGGCAAAATTAAATTGCAATTGAAAATGCAAGACGGTGATTGGTGGTTAGGGGACGGGGAGGGGAGGGGAGTTGGGGTGATAGTTAACTAATTGATAGTCCCAACCAGACCTTCTTCTTTCAGTTTTCCCCAAATTAATTTTCACACATTAAAATTAGTTGGAAAAGCAGGCACAAGACATTGAATAATGACAACTTCAGGCCCTGGTGACAGTTTGACAGCTGGACGGATCGGGAACTGGGTCTCGGTCTTGGTATTAGCAAAGAGATATTTGTGGTGGTGTTACAGTCTGATGGAATACAGACCTGCAGACGGCGATTGTTGCTTGCGGAATGAAAACAAAAATTAGAGGCCGCAGAAGATGATGGAGATGGAGCAGGAGCTGCTGGAGCTGGAGCAGCAGGCAAGCAAGTGGCTGCTGAGTGTGTGTGTGCATCGGGCAAAATAAATGGGTTTGTCAGCCAGCAGCGACATGATTTGATAATTGGTTTTAAATGAAATTTCGAAAGTGGCTAAAAAAGTGGACAACAGGAAATGGAAATGGATGTGTGGATGATGTTTATATTAAGCCAAGTCAAATTAGCGTTCAAGCGTTGTAAATTTATGGCTATGAAAATGAGAAGTGATTAGTTTTACTTGGGTTATGCGAGGGTATATGGAAATGCTAGTGACTTTTTGAATTTGCATACGAATTGACTGGTTTTTGGCTCCGAAGCGATTTGTGACACACAAGAGATAGTTTTCCTAGGGTCCTTAAAATAAGCTTTTGTTCTGTGAAGATCTTCTTAATGGACCCAAATCTCTTACCTCGTAGTCTGAAGAATGGCTTGGAGGATGTAGCAATTCTAAGCAAAATTTATGGATTTTTGCAGTAGTTCTCTCTTCAAATCAATGTAGAATTTGTTTGACATCTGTGATTAATTAATCTTTCTCCTTTCTTTCTTTCTTTCTTTTTTTGCTTCTCTGGTGTGTTTATGGTCGGAATTTAAAATTTAAACAAGTAACAATTACTTTATATAATAGTTACATAAGCGATATACCTTAATCCAAAAATCACCGCAACCGAATTATAGCTGAAATGTTTTTGGTACGGACAAGAGAAAAATTTAAAATTTTTTTTTTGGATATTGTAATTGCGGATATAGGATTTAATCCGGTTTAGAATCTGACTCTGCCGAACCGTTTTGGTTCGAAAACATTTTTGGGTTTATGAACTTCAGAACCTAAATTCATACACAAAACTACTTAAAATTCCTTTTTTTGAAAATCTTACATAATTTTGGTTCAAGTTTTGGAAGCCTTTGGGTCTTGATTATTTATCAAAATTGAACTCCCAGCTTAGGTTTCGACGCTTTTTATAATGTAAAATTCTTTTTTAAAAAGTCAAGGATCACCTTAGCACTGTCCAATATGAAAAGTTCATTGGACTCAATCTCAGTACAAAATATAAGTTCTATCACTCTAACGCACTTTTTCTCTAATATGTATTTGTTTCATCCAGCTATAGAGTCAGTAATAAGTTATTACTGATAACGAAAGATTGCTGGAAGACACACGAATGATTAATTTATACAGAGCGTTGACTGAGGGAAGAGACGTACACAAAGTCTTCTGTCCATTTAAAGTTGTCTGTTTTGCACGATTGCTGCCTTTGGAATTCAGCAATTCTAGCACGAGATGGCCTCTGACAACATGCAGAATATAGGCAAAGCCTGCTGATGATAACACCGAGAGGTTCTTGAAACAGCTGTTCAGTCAACCATGCTGCATTGTGGTGTGTGTGTGTGTCTAGTTTTAAAAGTTATGAACAAACATAAATTTAGAATATATACACTGAACAATTGCGCAGTAGACTCCGTTTCTGTCAGAAATTTTTGGGAATTGATAATATATTGGTCTCGCTCTAACCACTGTGATTTCCTATGCGAACAATCAGAATCTCAATAAGATCTTTCGCCTTTGTCTTTTTACTCTCAATAGAGCAATAGCATTGCTTATTGACCTTGAGCTTGCTAAAACGTACACTGATCCAAGCTCGAATTAAATTATCAAGCCTCCAAACTATTGTTTGTTTCATTTTACGTACATAAATGTTTTCTGCACCTACAAAGCCGATTTTCAGAACGCACAAAATTAAATTTTTATGTCGAAGTTCACATGAAGAGAAACTCTTTTAAACTATTGCAAAGCAGTCCCATTTTAACGAATTATTGTATCTTAATAAGTTTTTATATCATCTGGAATCAGGTATGAATCTGAAAATAAATACAAAATAAACCACTCTCAATTTTTAAGAGGTTTGCAACCCTGATATGTATCTTCTAATGCGATAAAAAAAGGGGGAAGGGGGGAGGAAATAAAAAGGAAAAAAAGGGGGAAAAAAAATTCTAAACAAATTTTTTATATCTGCGTGCAGCTTTAATTTATCACATCGGTTGACCGTTATTACCGAATGTTATAAACCTTAGGATCCGACAAGCTATAGCTTATTCCTTTCAAGGAACCGGTCTGCTTATAGAAAAGTCTTGCCGATCTCCTTGAATATTGCATGCCTTAAATGCGCCTGGAAAGTAGAGGATGAACAAATTTGCCTGACTCTGGGGCATGGTGTGGTGTTCACTTGGGTAAGAATTTTAATGCCACATATTTTTCGTATTGTGTGGCTGTCTGCATTGCCGCCTGCTGCCGCTGCCTACAGCTTCCTCTCCTGCCACATTCCCCACATTTCTTCACCCAATTCGGGTTATGTGCGTCTCTGGTGTTGCCTGGCAGCAGCATTTTGCCTTCGTGGGGCTGTTTCTTGGGGCGAAACAAAATTAATTAAGAGGATCCTTGCACTTGTTAGGCAATTTTGCGTGTGTGTATGTGTGTGGAACGTCGAGCCAATAAATCCTTGTTGGCTGTTACAGCCAACAAATTCCTGCGAGTCTTTCAGCTTTGACAATCTTCAGGAAGAGAGCGGCGGCTGCTGCTAGGAAAACGTCTGCTCTGACATAGACAAATTAGTTCAGCGATAATTAGCAGTCTGGCAGTTTGCTAATTGCATTATGGAAAATCCAAAAATTTAATGTTTACTTAAATTTTGGAATCATTTATTTCGAAATGATTGACATTTGATATCAAAAGTGGTCACAAATCCACAAAATGAAATTGCCAAATCCCATAAATCTTTGAGTAAATATTTTGACAAGACTGCAAACTGCAACACAAACAAAGTTTCCAGGCAAAGCCAAATGACTTGCTAGAAAATGTTTTACTTGTTATACCCTGAACGAAAAAGGTATGAAAGGGTATGATGAGTGGTTGGATATACTTGATTAGAATCAATAGATCTGGAAGACTTTTCATATCACTTTCAACTTATACATTAACCTGTACCAAAGTTATAAGCAAAACAAAATTTGAAGCCATAGCAAATCGAGAGACCTCACCTTTGTCCCTCAGTAGATTAGTTACAGGGTATATTACAGTCGTCCTTACTTTACTTACTTTTCGAGCAAATTGTGAAAGGACTTGGTCTTGGGGACTTTATTGATTTAGGTTTTCTCTTAATTAAGTGCCAGGGCAAACTGTAAATGTAACATTCAAGTAACTGAAAGATAAACACGAGGAAAGCTTAATGACCACCACATGTATCTGTGTGTGTCTCTGTGTGTGTGACTCATCAATCATCCGAGTGTGTGAAACTTTTAGCGAAAACGTTTAAACGTGACTTCCGACTTTGGGTAGCCGAAACCTAAAACCTGAAACGTGTTGCTTCCTCCACCCTCTCCGACAATTTTATTTATTACAAGAAATATGTTTCTATCTCTAAGCTGCGGCACAGCCAAGTGTGAACTTTGCTAGCATTTTCTGACTATTTTTGGTGCTACATAAATCAATTATGTTTTTGGTTGCGTTAGGCATTTAACGGCTCTTTGCCTCCCACTCCCCTCCCTATCTACACCGGCAATGGCAATGCATTCACTTGCTGCACTCATAAATTTTCCACAAACGAGAAACCGAAACCCTTTTTGCACAGCTTTGCAATTCGTTAGCCTGGCCTTTTGTTTGAACTTTTTACATGTTTATTATGGCGCGTGTGAAGTGAAACACGTTTTCGATCAGCCTTTAATGACCATAAGTGGCTGATTTAACAGTTGGGCGATGTAAAAGCATTTTGAAATTTTAAATTAAAGGCGCTTTATTGTCGATAAGAGTTATCGAACTTAATAGTGTTGAGCAGTGCACAGTGACTGTGACTAAAAGAAATATTAATCGATGCAAAAACAGAAAGAGTTAGAAACGCTGGCAAAATAATATATAGAAAATAATGTAAGGAATGTTCTAAAGTGAATAAGCGAAAAGAAATTATAAAAGTAATCTGGCTACGATTTTTGAAAGATTTGGATGGTACTTTAAAACATTTTCACTTTTATATGGGAAGAAATACAAGGTAACTTTGAAGAGGAGAGCTTGAAACTGCCCTTAAGAGCGTTGGACTTAATCCCCAAACTAACTAAGCATTGATTTATTTCATTTTTCCCGTAAAGAGCATTCCTACGGATCCCAGAGTCTCCAAGTCAGCTCTAGGCTTGTGAAAATGGACAATTTGTCGTGTTCGGTTCTATTCATTTCATCGTTCGTTAAGAAAATAAGCTCAGCAAAGTTGCTCGCACACAATGGTTGCTTCTTCCCTATGTTTGTGCTTACGTTATTTGACCCTTTATCAAAAAAACCACTCAGCACTAAACTAATGCAAGAGTTTACTTTTACCTTTAAGACTCGCACGCAGAACGACCGAAAATTCCTTTCGTCACAGTATTTCACATAAATAGAAACACTTTATGACAGCACGTGAGCGTCAAAGCAAAGCCAAGTTAATTCCAATATAAAATACTGTGACAAAAGGAACTTTCTGTCGTTCTGGGTACAAGTCAAATACCTTGTTTTAGGTTGCCTTCACTCTGACTTTATCATAATTCTAAAGGGTGATTTTTATGATATTTAGTTTACAGTGTACAGCGTCGAAGTTCATTTTTCTGTCTATTTCTTTGAATATCATCCAGAGGCAGTTAAAGAGCTTCCAATGCATCCTGAAAATGCACTCTTTGGTGCCTTAATTACCGATGATTACCGTCTTTTTTGGACTTGGCTGACATTTGTTTTCAACAAGACGGTGCCTTATGCCGGTACGCGAAACCATGAAACAATGGAAGTGCGTGTTTTTGGTAAGGAATTAATCCCACGTTTTGGACACCAAGATTGGGTGATTTGACAGCACTAAACTATTTATTATGGGGCTAAGGGAAGACTCTTATGTTCATTTACAATATAGCCGGAAATTGCAGCCCTGGAAGTCAACGTTTCCTTTACCATTGATGAGATATCGGCCGAAATTATGATAAATTTTGAGCTTACGGAAGGACCAGAGCTCAAATTATTTTAAAAAGTAAATAAATATCTTATTACCTATTGCAAATCTTTTGCTTTCAAAAAACAAAGGCTTTAGTATAAATTTTGCAAAATTAATTAAAATTATTTTAAAATAATCAGGACTATGATATAACAAATATTTATTCACCATATCGCTCACGGTATGTTCACCCGCAGTGACTTTGACATATTGCTCATCTCTTATGCAAGCGTTAACTAACACTTCCCTAGCCCAAATCATATTAGGCAACACTCAATCAATCAGCTGCTACCATGTAAAAACGAGACAAACACTCTGCCCTGGCTTAATGCCTGAGTGCAAGCGGGAAGATAATATTCTGCCGTTTTTACCCTACGCTAGCGTCGTCGTCGCTTCATTTTCTGCCTTGCCTTTATTTCGAAGTTGCTGTGCTGCTTGCTTCACACGGCTACGGCTGCTCTGCTACTGCAACATTCTTGGGAAAAAATTTTCACTGCTGTTGGTGGCATCAGCAGCGACTGAGAAATAAAATTGAAACGTCGACTTCCTCCAACTGAAAAGAAAACGCAAAATCAAAATAAAAACAAACACCGCGATTGCGTTCGCGCCAAATATTTAATAACAATTAGCAATAGCCCGAAGCAGAGTGAGTGTTGGTGTGCAGTGAGTGTGTGTGTGTGTGGCAAAAGCCAAAAAAATTGCAGTCAAATATCTCCCAATCCCCCCCATTTAGTGCATACCCTAACGGCGGCCATCGAGATGGACAAACTGGACTCAAACTTGGAACAGCAATTCGATCTCAATCTTATTGAGGCCGTGAAATTGAATCCCGTTATCTACGATAGGTCCCACTACAATTACAAGCACTTTGTGCGTAAGGCGCAGACATGGAAACAAATTGCCGAAACACTCGGTGTGCCTGGTAAGTGAAATTCGTTTTGGTTTTGGGGTCTGGGGCTCTGGTCTGGCCGTGTATATTAGTATCAGTGGACGTCGCGCCGAGGCCCCAACAAGCCAAATTGATTAATTCTGTACGTGGCTGAGGCGGAGGCGGCGGCAGAGGCGCACAAGCAAGCCAAAGCAAGTGTACAGAAACGACGCAAAAGTGAACGGCGACAGCGACGACGCAGTAGCAGACGGACGAATGGTTGTGAAATGCCAGGAGCGTAGTCAGGGTGAGCGGGTGGGCCGGGAGACAGTTTATAACGAAAAGTAGTATTTGGGTAAGGTGAACTGTTTTCTAATATTTTGTAGGACTGAAAGTGTAATTTTGGGGAAAAATAATGTGATATTTTCCATTTAATTCTCTTAAAAGACTAATTCAAGCGCCCCTATTTCGGGCCCCTAAGTCCGCTCCTGCTGAACCTGTGTGTGTGTGCAGTCAATATTTTTGACGTTGCTGTACTTTTGCGTCGACGTCGCTGTAGTTGTCTCTTTTGCACTCACCTGACTGCTGCCTGCGTTAGCGTTTATTTTTGTATGCCTCGGCAGCTGCTCCCACACCAAACACACATACACACAGTTGGTTGCCTAGATAGAGAGCAACCAGGCCGCTTTCGTTTCATTTTCCTAAGTATACCAACAAAATGTACCCGCTCACCACCCCTTCACCCATGAACCACCCCTTTAAAGTATGTTTTTTAACTGCCCGATAAGCTTTAATTTATAATTTGGCCAGATATTCATGCATAAAAGTCGGGTTAAGGTTTTGACCAGAAGCCACAGGTTTCTGGCTGAAGTCGACAGTAACGTCACCGCCAGCTGTCAACGCCTCTGCTGACGCAGGCAATGACGACGCTCACTCTGGGAAGCTGCAGCAGCCAACAGCTGGCTAACATAACACGTTTGTTTTGGTTTGATAAGTGGCGGGGTTGCCACCCCACAGGCAGATGTAATTACAAACTCCTTACATTTTCCTCCAACTTACTTTTAACTTTTTAGAACAAAAATGCACCAAACGCTGGAAGAGTTTGCGCGACAAATTCGCCAGGGAAATGAAACTTTGCCAGGAATCCCGTTGGCGTTACTTCAAACAAATGCAATTCCTGGTGGACTCCATAAGGCAATATCGTGAATCCCTGCTGGGAAAATGTGCCAATACCAGTCAAAATGCTCAGGTGGGCGATCCCTCACAGCAGCAGCAAGCCCAGCAGCAGACAGTGGTCGACATCTTTGCCCAGCCTTTCAATGGCAGTGCCACCACCTCGGCTCAGGCTCTGACTCATCCGCATGGTAAATATTTGGGGACTTCCCCCGTGCCGTCGCCTTCACTAATAATTTCCAATTTTATAGAAATCACCGTCACAAGCGATGCCCAGCAGCTGGCCACCGCCGTGGGCAAGGATCAGAAGCCCTACTTCTATGAGCCACCATTGAAACGTGAACGCGGCGAGGAGGAGCATAGCGACAACATGCTAAACACCATCAAAATTTTCCAAAACAATGTCTCGCAGGCGGTTAGCGCTGAGGATCAGTCGTTTGGCATGGTCGTCACCGATATGCTCAACACCCTGGGCGTGCGACAAAAGGCCGAGGCCAAAGTGCATATCATCAAATATCTGACCGACATGCAGCTGCTGGCCCAGCACAACAAATACTAACTCCAGCTGCTTCAGCTGCTGCAATTGGATAGTGTTTTGCCCTAGAAGATCAATAGCAGCCACACAGATGATGATAAGGATGATGATGATATGATGATGATTCATTTTCGCTAGCCCCTAAGTCTTAAAAGTCAAACTAAAGTTTAGAATTTAGACATAAACAAAACCATACACACACACATACATATATATATATTTATATGCTAAAAAAGAAAACAATTTCCATTTGAAATTATCGCCCAGTTTCTCTCAATTGTATAAAAAAAAAACGCAACTGGCCCTATTATTACGTAGAAGTTTGAGAAACAACATCTTTTTACAAAATATTGTACATTTTCAATGACCTAAATTAAGTGATCCAACAATTTTGCCATTTTTTGGTTTTGTAAAATTTATTTTTTAGTTCTCTAAGTTCAACCAACCCCCCAACTTATAATTGAAAAACAAAAACTAAACAAGAAATAGTTGCTTAAACATTACGCAATGATTAATTGTGCAATTATTTTGAATTAAAAACAAAACAAGAAAAACAAATATGAAATGTATTTCAACTGCTCCTGGTGTCTATTTAATTCAGGGAAATATTTTTACAGGTCAAAGAAAAAGAGAGAGTGCTTAAAAACGGTCTTCGTAGAATGTAGTATGATTTACAATAAAGGTGAGCTGGGGAAGAAAATTCGTTCCCGTCCAGATCCAGAAGCCAAGTTTTCATTTCGTTCCAAACCCGAGCTGCCCCGATTCAGATCTCAAACATTTTTTTAAAACCAACGTCTAAGAAGCGAACAATTTCATCAGCAGTCTTGGCCCCAGAATAATCAACATTGAAGTTTGATTTAGTGGATTTTTCAAAAAAATCATTCTCAACAAATTCTGCATGAAACGGTAACATAAAATAAAAGTTTGTTTAAGAAAAGTGCATCCAATAGCGAAATTTAACTGTAGTTTCACAGCGTTCCAAAGCCTCCAATTATTTTTTAACCCAATTCCTTTGTATTCAACTTTGAATGAATGAATAATTCCTTAATCTAAAGACTGTAGCTTGTCTTTGTAACAAGCAGCGTTATCAACGAACATTACAATATTTTGATTTTCATTAATCATTTCTTGATCCAGTTTTACAAGGATTTTTATCTTCTTTAGTTAGCATAATATGTGAATGGGAGGCTAACGTTTTTAAAACAACGAGGACCTTTGGCTTTACCTATAGCAACGACTTTTTTTATAGGAGCCAGATAAGTTGCAAATAAAGAGCAAAGTCAAACCTTTGTTTGACAAAATGTACCAATGCGTTAAATATATTTTCCCTATCGTAATCTTTGAGCAGTCCGGACAATATGTTAAGGACATACTCCTAGCATCGCTCTCAGCAGATTCTCCGTGCATTTTGCCATGTTTTATCTGCCATCTGGACTCGATTTTTAAATTCACAGTCAAAAGGCAAGATAAATTGGTGACACGTCCATAAAACACACAGTCATTTCACCCAACACAACAATTCAACAATCCGTCAATTCAACACAAAACAAGGTCTTCACAAAACAATTTCAACACACGTCAATACATCACTAAGTCATTTTACCCAACACAACAATTCAACATGCGTCAATTCAACTCACGTCAACTCAACACAAAACAAAATAATTAATTTATTGTTAAATTTTAATTTGGTTTAAATTGAATTGACGAAGTGTTAAATTGTTGTGTTGGGTGAAATAACTTACAGGCGTATGTTGACTTTTTTTGTGAAGACATTGTTTTGTGTTGAATTGACGTGTTGAAATTATTTTGTGTTGAATAGACGTGGACCCTAAAGTTGAGTAACGATGGCTTTTATTATTGATAGTAAATAAAGTGCAAGTGTGTAGTACCATCAGAGATAGAAGGGAGACTCTAGCTGCAGGTAAAAATTTTTCCACATTCGCAGCCTCCATCCCCCGCCGATTCAATAAACCAATTCCCGGTATAATCAACACATAAAGTTCAAAAAGTCAATAAAACATACGTCATTTCAACACATTACAAATTAAACACAGCAAATTCAACAAGGGAAAGAAGGGTGACACAAGCGGCAAGCAAAGATTTTACGATATTTACAACGTCAGCATTCGGATGAAAGTTATTCAAGTTGTAAACAATAGAATGTTATCTCTGGTGCTTTCAAATGTGCATACACTTTCGGAGTATATTCAAGTCAGGTTCGACTGACATTGCCACTTGTAGGATTGAAAATATATTTTTTTTTAAATTGTTGTGTTCTATTTTCAAGTGTTGAAATTGTACTGTGCTGAAATCGTACTATGTTGAAATTTGGCGATGTTCAATTGCTTTGTGATGAAATTGATTATGTTGAAATTGTATGTGTTGAAATATCTTGTGTTATAATTGTGCTGTGTTGAATTGACGTGTTGAAATTGTTTTGTGTTAAATAGACGTGGAACCGATAAATTCTTTATAAATGGTGTCTGAACTTCAGGGCCTTATGCTAGCGTCAATTGTCTGCGTCGGTATTGGTTTTTCCTTCCTAAGATGGTATGTTCGGCAAATTAAATTGTGAGCTCAGACGCCTCCCAAAAAAGTTTGAAAACTTTATAAGAATGAAGGCAAGCATTTGATATACTGGCGTCTCTGGTTGCATCCTTCAAATATCCAATCCACCCAATATCACTGGTTGAAAGATTTGCTGTAACACTAAGATACTTAGCTTCCGTGCCGGACCTGTCACTTGAGTTTTGGATGTCAACCGCAATCATATCCCGGATAGTACCTCAATCTGATGCAATTAACGGTAATTGTCTAGTATACCGGTTATTTAAACTCAATAGACCCCGAATCATGAGTTATTGAGCCACGTTAAGGTTTTTGTATCCCGAACTTCGTAGTCTGATCATTCCACAAGCATTCGTATATTTCCTTTTCCTAGATAAAATCCTTCGTTATAATTCCTGACCAATAAATACATTATCGGAGGTGCCACAAAAACCTCTTCCAACCTCTTTCAACCGAATTACCATTCTTAGGTGCCACAGAAATTTCATTTGGTTGGTTTCAAACCTCCCGTGTTTTGTTAGGAGATTTGTCAAATCGTTTTTTACAGTGGCTCCCCCTGGTCATCATCTACTTGACAGTCAGCGGATTAAGGGCTGCAATTTATACCTCATGGTTGGCCCCAATCAATTTTTAAATTTTGCATTATATTTATGGAGAATATGAATCAAATTTGAATTATAATTTAAAAATGCAACATAAATTAACAAATTACACAATCAAAAATTTTGGGTGAAACATAAAATTAACCCATAACTAAAAGAAGGGAAATTTGTTGGAAAGAAATTCAGCCCTATTTTCAGAGATGGAACTTCAATTGGAGCAACAGCTGTTCTAACTAGATATAGGAAAATGAAATCTCTCGAAATTCTGTGGCACCGACGAACTTATCGAGAGATTTACAAAAAAACCGTCGCCAAAATCTCTAGAGATTTCTGTGGCACCCCAGTATAACTCGATTTATGTTTTTGTTTTTCCCTTCCATTTAAGCAAATTCAAACGGCTTTGTTTCTAAAAAATAGGAACAGAATCTTTTGAAAGTTGTCGCCTAGTAGGCGAGTGCGTCATTTTTGCAGTACTCTGCTGGAAGTAGAGAACAATCCTCTCGCTGGTCCCGAAATACAGAAAAATAGATTTTAGACAAAGGTTGCTACATCGGGTTGTTAGGTCGGGGCCCGGAAAATTTTGGGATTTTGTCCTACTCCCGTCCCGGTTAAGACCATGTCTATCTCGTCCCTGCGGGTAACGCTCTTCTCTAATTTTTAATATTACATTTCTGAACACTTTTCATTACTTTATAAAAACTTTGGGGGTTGTTGGTTTCAAAAACATTGGATTTCAGAAATCAAATTTCACCTGTTTATTTTGACTCACATTTCTTCCTTTTCAGTTTCATTTAACAATTTGTCACAAGCCAAAGCGTGGTGGCAGAGTAGCTAAATTCCCGCAGAATGCTTTAGAGAGGCTGTATGAATGTCATATAATTAAGCTCCCTAAAGTTATTACTCAATTTCTAGTGGGCACCATTTTATTAATCTGGCAACACTCTTTATGCTGCTGCGATGGCAAGGCTGGCGCACAGTAAATAAACATCAGCTGGCGGCTTGCTTTCAATTTTTTTATATAATTTAAAAAATGGCCCCGCAAACTGCTGAAAACAAAACCACAGTAGAAGATGCCTGGGCCGTAAGTATACTCCTCTAGAGCATCATTTATCACTAAATTCTATATACATGTTTTAGATACGTCCCTGTCATTTATACAAAGATGAATACGACGATTGTACAAGCTTCAAGGCACGTTTCCATCAGTACTTTATTTTTGGCCAAGACACGGATTGTTCCCAATGGCTAACAGATTTTAAGAATTGTGAACGATATGAGCAATCAAATGGCAATGATGTGGAAGCAGGTGCTGCTGTGGTTAAAAGTGAGGAACAGCGTCGCCTCACACGACTGAAGGCTCACTATGACAATGACACCTGGCAGAAGAGAAAAGAGCCGCCAGCGGATTGGGCCAAGCCACTGCCGGAATGGCTAGAGAAACGCAATGAGAATACCTATTTAGAGTTGAAGCAGAAAGAGTTGACTGGGCAGTCCGTGCCGCAGGAGGAAGAGCGTTCCATGTGTTCAATAATGTGAAAATAAATTCTTCACAATATTTATTAGAAAAGTGAAACGTTTATTTATTGATCTGGCAGCCCGGCGAACAGCTGTTTTTGGCCCTAGAACGTGAGGTGTTGGTTGTTTTTTTTGTAGCTAGTCGGAAAATTTCATATTTTCCTTGTTGGATCCAGGTTGGCTTCGCTTAAAATGCTAAAGGGAGGCACTTTGAAGGCCTTGGATGTCAGAATTCTACGTCCCCTAATAGAAACAAGGTCAGCAGGTAAATGTTAATTATATAATCCAAATTGAAATCTGATGTAGTACATACAAAAATTGTGAAACGACTGTTAGCCTTAATCGGGGCGTGCTCCTGCCTCCGCTTGAATACTTGCAGACGCTCCTATGGCAATGGCATACAAAGATCCTACATAACGTTCAATGATTTGCGCAACAAAAATCGCTGGTACACCAAAAAGGAGCTGGTGGGGTAAGTCCTTCACACCCGCCAACCTACCAAAGCTGACAGTTCTTTTGTTGCAGCTACTCCATGCAGGACATGTTCCAGGTGGTCTCCGATGTTCCCAACTACTACAAATTTGTGCCCTACGTGAAGCGGTCTCATGTTCATGGCCGGTTTGATAAAGGATTCTTGGCCGACTTAATAGTGGGCTTTCCACCTTTGAATGAGGCTTATACGTCACAGGTTACACTGCAGTCACCCAGTCTGGTCAAATCCGAATGCCATGATGGACGACTATTTAGTTATTTACTCAACGAATGGCGTTTCAGTCCCGGCCTCAAGGATATACCCAATTCGTGTGTTCTGGACTTTAAGGTATCCTTTGAGTTTAAATCGTTGCTGCATAGCAATATAGCGAATATATTCTTTGATCTGATATGCGATCAAATGGAGAACGCCTTCATACAGGAAGTGAGACGACGCAGTGGCCCACCCTCCATACGCTCACATGTGCTGACCTCGCAAAGATCGTGACCGGGAATCGCAATGTAGGAATCTAATTTGTTTAGTTAAGTTGAATCATGTATTGTTGTTGTACATATAAAGTTCACACAGAGCCAAGTTTTATAATTATGTATATAATTTTCGATTAACAAACAAAATACAAATTGTGTAAATAAATTTGAATGTAAATGTGGTTGTAAGGGGTGTTCTTTTTGATTAGTTGATTACAGAGACTAAAACCAAAGACATTAGAATAATAAGATGAGTAACGCCATACGATTTTTTTGCACACGATTGGTTGGCGTGGCTTTTCAAGTGGCTCTTCGATCTTCAAAAGCCAAGAGAGAGAGAGAGCGCTCTAGAGCCAGCCGCTCTCATGTACGCATGCAGCGACAGCCGACGATTGTATATGTGCACCATTCTCAAGCATTGTTAATTTGTTTACTACAAGCATGTGCATTCTATTTTTAGATTTTTACGCTCTCAACTTTGTGTGAGCGGAGAAATTTTCGTCGCAACCAAAAAAAAAGCTGCATATTGCAAAACCAATATATGGGCGTTCGGCATCTTAGAGATTATATTGGTCTTTGCTAAAACCGAAACGAATAACGGTTTGAGTTACGGGTACTGTTTTGGCCGATCGATTTTTCCGGTTACGGTTTTTAAGACTATTCTGGTACGGATTTCGGCAACGGTAACCGGTTATTGGTTTAAATATCACTTTAACAGAATACAAAAACAACCACTTTGATAGATGATTAACATATAGATTCAGTCCCAAAAACACGAATAACAGATAGACAGTTTGTGTACAGAGAAGATTTAAATGTGCCGGACTCTGATTTAAAGCGAGCATTGATGCATTCAATAAACCAGGCACTCTTCCAGATCTCTGGTGCATACAATTAATCGAAATTTTTACTAGTAGAGAAAAAACCGAAACTAACTAACACATGTATTTGTTTCGGTTTTTGTTCTAATAACCGGTTACGTTAACAAAGGATTTCGGGTTACGGTTATAAGAAACGATTTCGATGTTTTTAACGGTTAAAGCTTTCGGTTTTTATCTCCGGTTGATATGTAATGTAAAAAGGTGGGTAAGTCATTTGGTATGTTAATCCCTTGGCTGAGTCCACAAAATTTTTAGCGTTACTCAATTTATTAGAATAATTTTGCATTCAATTTGTCGTTTTGCGTAATTTTTCAACCTTTAAAAACCTTTTCAATCAAAAACTATCTTAAACAGTAGCAGTAGCCCTTAAATAGCATCGTTTGAATGTTAAATATGCCTACTACTACGAACAATTAAACGATCAAACTAAGTCAATTTCCATTACCTTGTAACCTTAAATTTTTACATAAGTGCCAATAACTTCTATATTCTTGGATGGATTTTAATGAAATATGTGGCGTATTTTTAATAGAAGAGTCTTTGGTGACCAGAAAAAAAATAATTTTAATACAATTTTTTACGCACTTTTAAATCTATCTTTTTTAATGCAAAGTTGCCGATAAAAGCCTTTATAACGCCGAAGTCAAGCTTTAGACTGAAGAAGTTGGTGAGGATATTCAATTGCCTTCCAAGATACCGAATATATAATTTTCATCTTTTCCAAAGGCACTTTTTTGTCAAATAAAAAACTCCCTTTTCCGCGATTGCTCAAAAAACTGGACCACTAAAAAATTTGAACTGCATTTTTGAACTCAGCAAAGGTATTTACAAAGGTATTGTGGCCGTGTGTGGCCCAGCGGTTAGTGTGCTGGAGTGCTGGGCGGGAGGTCGAGGGTTTGATACCGCCTTTGAATATCTAATAATAAAAAGTTTTTTTCTTTCTTTAGAAAATAGCTTTTACACATACGGTCACCTTCACCAGCTATTGGCGCCAGCTGTAAAGTAATTAGCCATGAAAAAGCAAATTCTCAAACTTTGCCGTTCGGATTCGGCGTTAAACTGTAGGTCCCTTTCTCTTGCCACGCCAAGAGATTACATAAGATTACATAAGAAATTGTAATCTTATTATTATTGTTAACTAGTGTACTAAACCAAACCTAAACCTGAAAACGGAAACCTTTCAGCCTGCTCTTTATAGTCTTTTTCCCCCGAATAGTGTAAATATCAAAAGAACGGGCCCGACAAACTTTATCTAAAGCTCTCGTCTTTAGTTTTTTTTTTTCATAATTTGTACCATAAAAATTAACTGTCATATTTTTTAGGCGTTCCCACAATACAATAAACAAAATTTGTAATTTTTCTAATATAATATTCTAGGAACGATATCATTTATATCTCAGTAAGTATTTCGCTTATAACTTGACTGTATCCGATTTAACGGATCGATAAATAATGTTGCTTACGAAAAATTACTAAAAGAAAAAAAGATATAATGCTTACACCAAACTGCAGTGAAGTCGTGGGTTATGGCAAAAATTGAAAACGAACTTGATCTGCAAGCAAGTACAAAAAGTTTTTGTCCCATATTACAGTTGACCAGAAAACCAACAAAATTCGAGTTTTGCTTTATAATAAGACAAATTGAAAGGATTTACTGTCTTATAGCTTTAATATTTCAATAGGCTTCCATTGACATTCTTAATCTCTTTCGATATAGTTCAGCGTCTAAATTATTTTCGTCATCTGAGCTCGATAGGTAATCCCGACATCATCATCGTTACATAACCATATGAAATTTTCTGAATTTACCAAAATAAAAGAGAATCTACTCTTTTCCTTTGAACCTTTCTTCCATTGACATTTTATTGCCCCTCATCTGATTTGGTTTTAGCATGTTTTTTACTAACACCTAAATATTTTTGTTTTTTAGGCTAGATGCACGTTTGGGAACATAAAAGCCACAGGCATAACAAAATTAATCCAAAGATTGCAAAAGTGTCTACTGTCTATCCTTACATTCATTGCTTTAATCAAATGGGAACTGCAAAAAGCAATGAAAATAAAAATAGAGCAGCAATAAAGCTTTCATATAATTATAATGTAATAGCAATGTTCAGAAATATTGTCGCTTTTTCCTTATCTACATTTTGGGAATAAATATTATTAGGCCTGTCCCCGTTTTTGACAAAGTAGCAAATCCCCCATAATCACCCAAAGTCTTCATATTGGTAGCAAACCTTTTCTTTAAATCAATCAATATTAAAATCGCGAATTCTTCGGTACCATCGAAGGTCAATTTAAATCCTGAGATCAGCCTTGATGTACTAATACTACTTCAACTAGAATACTAACTAGAATAATCAACCCTGAGCTAATCTGTTAAAATCCTTATAGAATTCTTAGCAAAATATTTGGAGCTATACGAAGCACTATTAGAAGCAGATTGAGTACCTCTAAAAGCTCTGTGCCTGCCTTGCTCCTATTGCTTCGAGTATTTTGATAGAAGCTTTCTTGTGTGTGCTATTGACAAAGTTGACAGCACGGAGCAGAGCAATAGTGTTTTTTGATCTCTGCAAGGAGCAAGAGCGGAGCATATTTTAAGTTGCTATTGCTGCTGTATAGGAAGCAAATCAAATTTCAAGAGTACATTACAAGACCAAACCCTGCCAGGGTTTTATTTTTACCAGAAGTACCATAAGTAAGTAGTTTTGGAGGCACCCGATTGGAAGTTTCGCCTTACAACCAAATACAGACCACAATTAACACAAACCGATCATAGAAAGTAAGTACTTTAATTACATTTCACTTAACAAATCATACATATTTTGTGTGTTAACAGTCTCGTTGGATTTTTAAAAAATTTGTTTTCTTGTTGGGAGGGAGGGGGAGATTTGGGATTGTGGTGTGAATTATTACTATTATTATTATTATGAAGTGGTACTTAGCTTAATTGACAGTTGTTTTGAATGAAAACTATAAAAATTACATTTAAACTGTTTGGAATGGCATCGTTTAAGTCGAGTGAAATCAAAGAATACATTCAATTACACATTTACATAAATTCTCAAATGTTCTACTAAAGTTAGTTTAGAGTTATTTGATTATGAATCGTGCATAGTTTTTTAAACTTAGCTTAAGTATTTGAGTCGGAACGCTAAACTTTATATATAAACACTAGGGCTATAAAACTCTAAGCTCTCTACATGTTACTCTATACAGGGATTTTTTTGGGGGGGAGTTTTGACTACAACAATGAAATGTTAATGTTAAATATTTATATTGATATTGTCCAGTGTGTTTAAGTTTAAAGCGTGCTGCTACAATACATGAGGCTAGCATAAACAATAATTCTAAGCAATTCCCATACAGACAAAAGGTACACACGTACAACAATGGCCTTAAGACTAACATAAATTTACAGGCAAAGTTCCAAAATTAAGGAAAGGGGCGAAAAATAAAAAAACACAAAATTAATGTTAGGAATCAGGGGGTGGGCGGAGGGCAGGGCACCTGTGCAAACCATTTCAAATGGTTAAGCATTGATTCTGCCTTTAAGCCTTACAAAAGAAAATATCACTTTTTGTTGGGATGACGACGATAGTTGGCCGCCAGTTGCCTTAGTTCTCAGTTGTGTTTGGCCCGTTTGCCAAACATATAACCCTTCCAGCGTTCGGCAGTCTGTGCTATCAAGGGATCGCTGTCAATGGTGGCCAGTAGCAGCAGCTGGTTTACATGCGTGGCATGATAATCCCAGCGTGCCAGATTGGGAGCCACACCTAAGCTCAAATGACGCAGATCATAGCTAGTGCCCGAGCCGGTGTCATACAGCAATAACATCTTCTTCAGGGAATACATGCCCTGGGCAAATAATTTGCCAGCTTCGCGTGCTATGCGACTGGGTGCAGTGCTATTCAGATCATACAGGCCCAATAAAGAATAGATGAAACCATTCAAGACATACGAAGCCGGCGTGGTGGGATACTCCTCATACCAATAGTATTTGTCCATAAACTGAGCCAAGACGCCACCATCACGTGAATAGACTCGGTAGGGTTGTAATCCTGCTGCTGCTGCCTTGAGATAACGCTCATCTCCGCCCGAATGCCAATAGGCTCGAGCCAAAACCGAAATGGCATGTCCTTGTCCCATGGCTGACACCCAGCCTGGTCTTAATTCGGCAAAACCATTGAGACTACGTCTTACCGGGTTAGTCCAGCCGCCAGTTTTTAAGTCTTGATTATGCACAAACCATTCGGCTGCATCATAGAAGTGGGCCAAGTGTGCACTGGTGGACAAAGTGATGTTATCATAGAAACCAATGCCCAGAAAGGAAATGGACAACACTTCCAGGTCACTGCGTCGCATTTTCAAAGGCGATCTCTTGTCACCCAGTACTATGCCCTTTTGCACATCAATATGCAGATCACGGGTTATATGACGCCAACGATTTAAAGCCAATCCTCCCAGGCCATAATATATATTTGTCTCCTGCACACTTAGGAGAAGATCCGCCGGCAGATAGTGCAAATTGTAGCTATGCTTGGTATCCCGATTTTGAACAGTCACCATCAAACTGCTGCTGTTTGTGACCAACAGCAGATCCACACTTAATAGCAGATCCAAAGTCAGATTTAGGTTAATGGAAATGGCACTCTCATAGCCAATGGCTGTCTCAAATTGCACCACACTGGTATTAAACTTGGGATGCCAGATTCTGGACATATTGCTGGACTTTGGCACCAGCCAGTCCATTTGCTGGCCATCTGCATCCTCTATTATATGTACTCGGGGCTCCGGTTCAGTCAAATTCTTGCTATAATGCGACAGGGCAAACTGTGCTATCTGCGTGGGATAGAAATAGCCACGTTTCTCCCATTGAGTGCTCACGGGTACACCTTCGGACGCACTGATGCACTTCACTCGATCCCGTACCTCCACATTGTAGTTCTCAAAGTACATGAATACGCCACGCGGATCGTATTTGCCTTTGGGTAGATTTATCTTGGAATTGCTGTGCATCCAATTGAATTTGGCCACCTCCGTGCCACTTGTGGAGACGGCCCCACTTACATCGAAATACTGACGCAGAAAGGAAAAGGGCACATACACCTCATTCGCATTCTCATCCCTTTTGCAGTGTATGCTGTACTCTTGGTTAATGGAGCATTCGATATCCTGTAGAGCATTTGCTTCCTGGCCCAAATTTAAGGGTGTGCTCTCATGACGTCTCATCAAGTCGGGGGTAAAGCTAAAGGCGGCACAGCGCATATAAACACCCAAAGTGATGACCACCACAGCCAGGGTCAGGCACAGCAGCAAAGCTTTGAGATTAAGACGCATGATAAAGAACACCAGAGCTGGTTCACGTGGCTAAAATAGTGAAAGAGAGAATTAAGAGATAAAGCTTTGATTTGAATGAAAAACCTACCTTAATACAACTAAATGACTTCTCCCTGTCCCGGCTGAGGTTTATGGTGTGCGATTCCAGTCCGGACATTTGGTGGGGCGCACATACACACACAAATTGGGCAATCTCAATGGTTTAACGTCATAGTCTATATATACATCGACTCCTGAGTCAGAAGTGCAGCTGCCCACATCCGATCAGGTATGCCTTGCAGATTGACTGCACCAGCTCTCTTCTCTATCCCTCTCTCTCTTTCGCTCACTAAGGGAAAACAACACCTACATTTGTGTAGTTGCCAGTTCAATTGGCCTGCAATTTTGTGGCTCTGAACTTTTTAATTCAATGTTTATCTAACACATTACTTTAAATGTTAATTTTTTGCATTTATTTATGAATTTTTCATGGCACAATACACAAACAACAACAGCAGCAGCAGCAGCGAATTCTTATGCCAGATGAGCGAATGTTTTGACAGGTGAACAGGTGGCAACGCTGTGGCGATTTAGTTTAGAGTTGAGCAAATCTAATAGTTGAAAATCTCGTGTCACGGTGTTTGTGTTTGCACTCCTCCGAAACGACTCGACCTCGACCGATTTGTGTATATGTTGGAGAATTCAAAATATTCTGCTAGGTTATTGAAAAGTTCACAAAATTGCAAAAATTGCAGATATTTATAAAGAGATTAGATTAGAGATTTCGAAATATCGAAATCGAATTCTTGTTGAATATAATTTTGGTGGAGGTTTTCTGATATCAGGATATTAATAGTATTACTTATATTATTAAAATACGAGAAAGGGCAAAGCTTACTTCGTCTGTGCCGAAGCTTTGATACACTTGAAAAAGCTTGTCTCAACGGTTAGCGACTTCGACCTAACTTCGCAGATCAGCTTAAAATAATTTTTATTACCCATGACCGTGTTTTAAAGCGGTAAAATGGAGAACGAATCATTTTCCGACCGATCATTTGTATGCCAGCCATAAGAAGTTGTTATCCGATCCGGTAGTTTCCGACATATTAGCAGCGTGCAGACCAAAGAAGACTCTCTGCAAAGTTTCAGCTCGCTAGCTTTAAAAATGAGGGACTAGTTCGCGTAGAAACAGACAGACGGACGGACAAAGCTTAATCGACTCATCTCTTCATGCTGATTAAGAATATATATACTTTATGTGGTCGGAGATGATTCCTTCTATGCGTTGCAAACTTCTGGGCAAAATTACAATACACTTTTCAAGTGTATAATAAGAGAATGCCCTTAGGAAACAAAAAAGGAGTTCTCTAAACTATAGACTAACTAAGTTTAGATTGGGATAAACACGTCTAAATACTCGGTTGTTAAAATTTTTAATTAAGTTAAGACCAACATGAAGTTTTGATAGATGTCAATTGTAATGTAAGTTTCACTTCCTCGTGATGAGTTAAAAACACTAATAAAATACTAGAATATAAACATACCATCAACGTTTCAACTAATACAAAGCGCCAATGATAGTTCGTAAAGATCATCATATTCTGTATGTTATTTGCTGAGGCATGAGAACTTCTCAGTATTTTGATTGTTCGTTTAAAAACATTTAATGTGCTTTCTTTCTTAAATTCTCAAACATAAATTATATCAAAATATGCATGTCCAAGTTCCTTAATTAATTTTCTTTCGGTTCATCCCTAAGATAGCAGCGCTGCCACATCATTGAAGTCATTTGTTTACAAATAGACAGCTACTAAATTCAACTTGGCAACCCTAATCAGCGATAAATCAATATCAAAATTGTTTACAACAAAATTCAATGCAAGCTGCAGAGTTTAAAATGAAATAGAATAAAATAATGTTTAGCTTAAATTTAAGTGCAATATACCTGCTGTTTCTGCTGCTGATGTGTGGCCACAGTGAAAGTTCTCCAGGAGATCGTACACAGTTCTTCCACAATTGCAGGGAGAATTGTTTGCGTACCAACTGCTCCTCGGGTAAGCGTAATTAACCAAACTTAAGTCAAATACAAAAAGTAATACTCTGTTTTACAGATGGCCTGGAGATACAGGAGCAGGCAGTAAAATTCTACAAGCAGTCCATTTTTGATAAGATATTTCAATGGACTTGCGCGGATGAGTGCCAGTATGGCTGTATGTGGCGTACTGTTTTCGCATTCCTAGAAAGAGGCTGGCCCATACCCCAGTTTTATGGCAAATGGCCCTTCTTGAAGCTAATGGGTATGCAGGAGCCCGCCTCGGTTCTATTCTCAGCCTTAAATTTTATGATGCACTTGCGTATGCTAAGAAAGTTTCGACGGGAGGTGAGGAAAGATAGTCCCTGCTATATGTTGGCATATATCTTTGGAGTGGTAAGCTCTTGAGAAAGAAAGGACCACTTTTTATTTAACTGCTCTTCCTTTCAGACTTGCCTCAACGGCTGGGTGTGGTCGTCCATCTTTCACACTCGGGACTTTCCCCTGACGGAGCTTTTGGATTATGCCTTTGCCTATTCTATTGTATTGTGCTCCCTCTACTGCATGCTGATGCGTATGCTGCATCGTTACTCCCTTTTTCTGCGAGGAGTGATTACACTGGCCTTCCTCTCGTATTATATTAACTACTTTGCCTATCTCAGCGTGGGGAAATTTAATTACTCTTTCAATATGAAAGTGAACATCTTAACGGGCATTTTGTCCGCCGTGGGCTGGTTTATCTGGTGCCATCGTGTGCGAACTAGACGTCCCTATTTCCGTAGAATTTTACGGTTCTACGTTTTGTTTGCTCTGGCCATGAGTCTGGAACTGTTGGATTTTCCGCCCATACTTTGGATACTGGACGCACACGCCTTGTGGCACTTGGCCACAATTCCTTTGGTGTCGCAGTATTACGATTTCATGATCGAGGATTGCCGAACGCTGCGCAAGGAGAAGCTTTTGGCTGGTGGCTATGCCAACTATGCTTACAACAAGGATATTTAGAAAAATACTTTCTTTTATTAAAAAAAACAATACGCTTCAAATTCAACTACATTTGTCCACACTGCGAGATGGTCACCGGAAGTTTCGGTTTGTTATTGGGACCCGTGGGCACATTCTCGATTTTCCTCATAATCAACAAGCCATCCAAGACGCGACCAAAGACCACATGTTTACCATCCAGGAAATTACATTTGGCGCAGGTGATGAAGAACTGACAACCATTCGTGTCCTTGCCACTGTTGGCCATGGCGAGTAGTCCGGGCGAGTCGTGCTTCAGCGTAAAATTCTCATCAGAAAAGGTATTGCCATAGATGCTGGTGACTCCAGTGCCATCGCCTTTAAGTTAACCCAGGTTAGCATTTTATTAGATTGTTATTTTAATATTACCTTGCACAAAATCCCCGCCTTGGATCATAAAATCCTTGATGACACGATGGAAACTGGCTCCTTTGTAGCCAATGGGCACGCTATCTGGACGATATTCTCCCGTGCAGAACTGCCTGAAATTCTCCGCTGTTTTCGGCACAGTATCAGCAAACAGCTCAAAAATCATGCGGCCAATCTCCTATAAAAATGCTAATATTGTTTACATTTTGTTGAGGCCGGTTCTACTAACTTACCGTGGTGCCAACGGCTATGTCGAAAAACACCACCGGATTGTTGGAACTGCGCAGCTGTGACTGTATTTGATTCCAATTTGGCATGTTTGAGTGCAAATAAAGGAAGGGTTAATTAAAAATTAAATGCTAAACGTTTAAAACAAATATTAATATTGTTCTTGAGCAGTTGGTCACCCTAAATTTGACTATCGATTTTTAAAGAGTTATCGATAGTCGATAGTTTGCCGGTGTCTTATCGCTATCGCACGTGCGGCGTTTGTTTACAATTAGTAAATTGTATTTTGTGCGTTTTAGTTAGTTACAGTGTGTAAAAGGCAATCATAAACTGCCAGCTGCTGTGCCTGTGTATTTTAACATTGACTGGGTTAGATTAATTTATCGTTTGCTGGTATTTGTAGTACCCCGTTCGTATTTATTGGTAAGTGTTGCTAGCGTGAGAGTACTTAATACACAAAATTTTCAAAATAGCTGTGGATCATGATCACTTCGAAGTATCCGTTGACTGTCATAGTCTTCAAAGAATAGTATTGTCATATACCTATCTTGCGCGATGTCTACTTAACAATTTGTAGACCGAAGACCTAGATGGGACCCAAAAAAAAACATTGGAGCCGGGCGGGAAGGAATCGATTTTGAAATTTAAGGAGATAGAGATAAATTAGCGAATGTTGAATAAATGATCTATAAAGAATCCTTCATAGAAATTGCTACAATTTACGTACTGTTTCAGTACTAACCATCAAATTTAACCATGGCAGTGGAGTAAGTAGATTAAGGTGATCAATCCTCAAATGCAACCCATCTGCGACCAAATTTCGCAGATCAGTTTGAGAACATTAAGTATAAATAATAGATCTCTTAGAAAGGTAACATTGAAAACTTGCTCTCACCAGGGCTGCAAACCTATGGTTGGGATCCGCGAAACTTTATTATTACTCTATTAGTGTGTCTTCCAGAAAACTTGAATTACACAGTGCGAAATAGCACTTCCTCATAATTGGTTTTTATCGGGGACACCCAAAAACCGAAGATAGGGCACAAAAACTTCACTTTAAACAACTCGCGAATGGACCAACTGATTTTGTTTAGCTTTGCTAATTCTGATAGCGAAGAGAAGATTGTAATATGTTGTAATCCAGGGTTCCCCAAGCAGAGAGCGCGAAAACGTGACTGTGTCTCTCTCTAACACACAATGAAGGTTGACTTCGGCAAGCATTCGGTAAGAATTGGCAAGTAAGTTCGTGCCGCCGGGGCTATCGTTGGGGAACTCTGTTGTAACCAAAGGTTTTAGAGATTTCACGCGATGGCTGAAAAATGTGGATTACAGATCTGATAATTTTAATTTTTTTGGAAAACATAACTTTAAGCACTGCTGTTTTTTACAATGATAGTTTCTTAGAACTCAGAGTGAATTCTTTGAATTAAAGGTTTCTACCTTATTAGCTAAAGATTGCTTTTCATCTTCATCAGAAGATAAACATGGTAAAGCAGCATTATTACAGCATTTATTGGTTTCTTTGACAATTATATGTTTCTTTCCAAGCTCTTTTAATTCCAAGATTTAAAAATATTGGGATGATTTGTTGTATGTTTTGCAGACTTCTGGGCAACATTTTAATCCTTTTCTCAAGTGTATAATAATTGGAATTGGGAACTTATTCGTTGATAAACAGACTTGACTTCATTTTGTAAAAAAAATATCTAATAAAATTTATAGCAAGCTTACTTCATGACAGAAAATCATGTTAGGGTAGCCTTGAGTAATTACGAATCAGGACTGTTTCAGTATTGATTTAAAACGTTGCGGAACTAACGCGTATTGAAAGAAGAACTGTACGAACTATTTTGGTTTAGAGGCTCAGAGCTTAACTGGGCAACTCTACTTCTTTCTGCAATGAAATGTGCTCCACTACAATAGTTTTAACATTCATATCAGATTTTAAAAAGGGAAACTTTCTAAACGATTGTTTTTTTTCGGAGCGATATATCAATGCCTGCCATCTACTTTTTAAAAATTATATCGTAAAAATGTTGCCCGTGTCTACGTCTGAGGTGGTACATCCATAAGCTACAGTTTTGAAATACTTTTTCCAGCTTTTCGGCCAGTATTTGATCAATGGCAGATGTAATGTTGTCTTCCAGGGCTGCAATTGTGGCTGAATTGTCCCTGTACACGAAAGATCACAAAAATTAAACAAGTGGTGTCAAAACACATGATATTGCTCACCCAACTTGACCCTCAATTGGTCCATGGTCTTGCATGCCCTGGGTCATGTGGCACCGTCTTGTTGAAACCAAATGTCAACTAAGTCCAATTCTTAAATTTTTGAACAAAATAACGGGTATTCTTCACACGTTACTGGTGGTTTGCCCCATTGACTGTAACATTGCAATTTTCACAATTTTGGAAAAATGAAGGTCCAATGATGCCGCCGGCCCCAAATACCGCACCAAACAGTGCATTTATCAAGGTGTATTGGCAGCTCTTGAACTGTCTCTGACTGCTCTTCAGACCAAGTTCAGCTATTCTGTTTGTATATGTGCCAAAAATGAGTTCCGACGCTAAAGATAGTTTTTTCCAAAAAAGGAGGATCATCATTCAACTTTTCTAAGGCCCATTCAGCAAACAAACGACTTAGTGGAAGGACACCCAGCTTCAGTTCTTGCAACAACTGTATTTTGTATGGTTTCATAGCAAAGTCCTTACGTAAAATCTTCCAGATGGTCAAATAACACAAGACCAGTTCTTGAAACTGGCAATGAAATGACACATTGCGATCTTCATTGAAAATTTCCAATACAGCAGCAATATTCTTCTCGGAACGCACTCTAAGCACACAGGATGGTGGATTGTAAAATTGACTTTACAACCCCAAAGAGCCAAGCCGGAATATTCCGAATTCGCACAAGAATGGAATAATGTAGATTAATGTCCAATAAAGTGAAACTGGTGCAAAATTTAGTTAATTTAGTAGTATTTGGTGGGTTGATTATGACGACCATAAAATGGATGTAATTTTCAAAACACACTTCTCACAGAGGATGGATTTTGATAATGAAATTCAATGATTTGCAAGCGCTGTTCCTTTCTTAGTCTATTCATGGTTAAATGGCAAACCTTACTGAGCTTTGTTGGAGTTGCCACTTGTTACGAATCACGCGTGAGGAGTAAAAAATGAAACCCAAATGATAAGAAAACATTTAACTACTAAGGCATGGTTCAGTAGATCAAACTAAGACTTGATTCAAAAGATTTAGTTTAGAGCTTAACTAAACAATTCTATTTCCTGCTGCAAGGAAACAACCTTATCTATCATATCAGATTTGATATATTAGGTAGAGCCCCAATCCGCAACCAAACTAGGATTTCCAGAAATTAAAGCGTTTGTAACCCTTTCAACCCTTATTATTTAGTGTGCTTGTTGAACTCTCATCTCACTGGCTGAAGATTGATTGGTAATTGCATTCAATTGACTTTCACGCAATTTTCAAATAAAACATCAACAATGGATGCTGTCAGCTGCCGGATGCCTGCCAAACGTCATGTAAACAATACACGAGTGGATGGATATATATGGAAATAAGTTGGTTATATTTGATTGACTATTGAAGTGGACTTGAGTATTTCTCTTATTAATCAAGTGGCAGCGGCTAGTTTCGATAGGAATAACATTAACCCAGAGCTAAATGAATATGGAGATCCATAGAACGACAAAGTTTGCTAGTTTAAAATCCCTTGTTTTGTCCCGTTTCCATCTATTTGCCCATCCAAAAGTTAACTTCGCGTATCTGAAAATTTGCTTAACAAATGCCAAGTAAATGTTTATAAATAAGTAGTTTGTGTTTATAAGAGAGCTTTTAACTAAACATAGAGAAAAAAAACGAATCTTTCCAAAATACAAATAGGAATTCATAAATAAATTAATTGTGGAAATTCATCAGATCGTACAAAACTAATTTACTTAGTTAATATATAAATAAATGTACTTAAATTCCATAGATTGAGGCCTCAGTTCAGCTCAACAATTAATACTAGCAGGATAACAGTAGAAGGAGACGTTTGCCCCCCCTCAATTACTCGCTTCATCTGTGTCCACATCTGAAATGTCCTTCAGTTTTGTATTGTTTATATTGTTGTTATTCTTTTCATTATCCTCGGTGGCCTGTTGGAAACTGTGTTGTATATTTTTGGGATCCACCACCAGAATGGGTGTACAACCATCCATAAGATGTTCGCTCTGACTCTGGTACTGCTCTCGCGAAATGCTGCGTGTGAAGGAGAAGCGTAGGGATTTGGTACGTGTAAGCTTCTTCTTGATGGGAGGCTTGCCCGGTACCAGGGGCTCCGAGCTGGTACGCTCATTAATTTCCGGTGAGGTGGGAGCTGAACTGATTTCCAATTTGTTATCTCTTAGGATTTCTTCGGCAAAAGCCTTAATATCACTCCAGGCCTCGAGTATATCCTTCTCGGTGGCATGCTCGTAGGTGACACAGAATCGTATGACATAACGACCATTAAATTTGGCTGGAGTCATGTGCATTTTACCCGAATGATTGATTTGGGCCAGCAGCAAATGATTGGGCTCATCGCCAGTTCTGGAAATGAAAAGATTTCAAATAAAAATCGTGTTAAAATGTGGAAAAAAGAGAACTTACCGCATGCGAAAGCAGACCAGACCCAGATGCACATCATTGCGCACCTCAAAACGTTCATCCTTACGTACAAGCATTTCAAATTTCTTGGCCAGAGCCATGTGATTCCGTATGTACTCCTGCAGACCCTTCACTCCGTACGTGCGAAAGACGAACCACAGTTTCAGGGCTCTAAAGCGACGGCTCAAGGGTATGCCATAGTTTCGGTAGTCCACACCATTCATATGATCGTGGCGCAAATACAAAGGATTCACATTCAAAGCACTCTTCAGATTCATCACATCACGCACCCACAAGGCGGAGGCATCAAAATTGGTCAAGAGCAGTTTATTGGGATTTGTATTGAAGGAATCGGCATACTCCAAACCCGCCGAGAAGACACGCATTTCGGGTAGTATAAAGGAATTTCCCGCATAGGCACCATCCACATGTAACCATATACTAGACACATGTCGACACACCTTGCCAATCTCTGTGATGTCATCGAAAGCACAGCCACCCGTGGTACCCACCGTGGCCACCACAAAGAAGGGAGTTAACCCCGCATTCACATCATTCTGTATAGACTGTTGCAGCAAATCCACGCGCATGCGTCCATGCTCATCAGCATCAATAATCCTCAGCTTAACCAAAGCCATTTTAGTGGCCTTCTCCACACTGGAATGTGCCTCACGACTGGCATAGGCTATCAGATTGGGCAGGAAAACACTGTCATGCACCGTGGTCTGACCCTTGAGCTCACTTATGGCTCGCGCACGCGCCGTTATCAGGGAGACCAAAACACATTCCGAGGCCGATCCTTGCAAAGCACCTCCTCCCGTACTTCCCGGGGCATCTGAAATAAAGGCCTGGGGTAGACCCAATGCCTTGGCATACCAATTCATCACAATTGTCTCCAGTTCTGCGGCTGCCGGACAACTGGCCCAACTGAAACCAATTGAACCTATGGCACTGCTTATCAAATCACCCAAAACCGAGGGAAATGAATTGCCCGAGGGAAAATAGGCAAAAAATTTCGGATGATTCCAGTGGACAACGCCGGGCATAATTTTTTGTTCAAAATCCTCGAGCACATCTTTGAACGATTCGGGCGATTGTGGGGCATCCGCTGCAAAAGATAAACAAAAAGACGTGAAACATATTTCTTTTAGCACCTATAAAGTTCCCTCCCAGTTTCGGTTCGGTTCAATATTTATGGTGAATTTGTTATTTTTGGCAGTGAGTACGAAAGATCAACAAGTAAATTAAAATCAAAAAAGAGGAAACAAAAAGAAGGTGTATGTTTTGCGTCTGCAGATTTAATTGATTTGTTTAGTTCAAGTAGGTGGGATTAGCCTGTGCCACGCCAAACACCCACTACTTGACTTTGTCGAACGCAAGTGGCCAACAATTAGTCAACTTGGAATTTGGCGAACTGTATAATTACTCGCACTCTCTAAATAGTTTATCACTAAGCAGGCTATAATTAACTTGGCATTTTTTTGTTTTTATATTTTTTTGGTGTAAACAACAAAATAGTTCTCTGAGTTGTTTGAGTTTTGGAAAAAATTTAGAACACATTTTTGAATGAATTCAATTTATTGAGTTTTGTAAACTTAAATTGTTTACGTTTTGGTGTTTTAATTTAAATGTTTATAAAGTGTTTTCAAGTAGATGTCGATTTATGTGATATGTAAGATCAAAATCAAAAGTTTTGGAAAGAGTATTTCAATAAATTTGCGAGGTCGAACAAAGTACAAAATATTTGCCTCATTCTGTTTAAACCAGGAAATCAAACCAAAACGAATTTCGGTTTCGGTTCTAATACGTACCGAAAGGGAAGGTTCTGTTTTGGTTCTAGTATTGTTTCGGTATTTGGTTCCGTACTGGTACCTAGATTTTTAGTTCGGTGTACCGGTATGTACCGTTAAAATAAAAAGAAAAATCGGTCATTGGTTTTACGTTTATCCAATTCTTTAGCGATGACATAATTATAACACTCCAAAAAAAAGGAAAATGAGGAAACTTTGTTGAGTTGTTGTCTTCTTTATGTTGAGAGTGTTTTTTAGAAAATATTATGATTAAACTGTTTGGAGAAAATACTGATCTACTTGAATTGTCCTTTTCGTATACATGTATGATTCCACTTAGCCTCCACATTCAAACTGGTCTCGATCCGAAACCGCAGTACCAGTTCGGTTTGGATTTTTTGACCCAATCGAACCGGAATTTTAAAATTCTTTAATTCCCGAACCTGGACTCGCGCCGGAGCTCTTCTGCTTGAAAAGGCACTGTTCAAAGAATATCTTTCGACAGTTTTTCACAACTAAATGTATCACAACATATGGTCAATATGACCATGCAATATTATTTTTTAGTGTCGGAGCATTTTCATTTCAAAATTATATCCAAACTGCATATTAGGACTTTAGGAAGGAAATAAAGTCAAGTTGTTCAATAGCAAATCAATTTGCGGCCCTGTTAGAGAACTAATGAATGTTTACTATAAAAAAAAGATGCTTTATTTTTTATCAAAAACACTTTCAATGATTTTATAATTTATGAACCAAGCTTTAAACCACAACCTTGGGTTCGATAAGTAAAGGAATCGGTTTAAGAAGCGAAACTAACATTTTTCAAGTGTTTGAACCCCCGGACCAAACCTTATAAAAATTTAATGTCTCTTCTTGCGTTGTGGTAAAAACAAATTCGGTTACTATATTGTTTGGAAGCATTCAATTCGCTGAACTTTCGTAATCTGATATAGTAACCAAACACATTTTTATCACTACACATATAAAGGCAAGAATTCTAATACCGAAATCTAGAAAGCAATTTCCGGGACACCCTGGATTTTTTATTTTTTAAAAACTAGTTCTTTCCAACATCAAAGGGATTTATGGCTTGCAAAAAACTTTAACTTGGCATATGAACAAATGCCCAAGCAGTATTTTGAGATTTTAAAGAAAACATCCGTGGCCGTATGTGGCCCAGTGGTTAGTGTGCTGAACTGCTGGGCGGGAGGTTCGATCCCGCCTGGTTTTTTCTTTAGAAAATAGCTTTTACACATACGGTCACCTTCACCAGCTATTGGCGCCAGCTGTGAAGTAACTAGCCATGAAAAAGCAAATTCTCAAACTTTGCCGTTCGGATCCGACGTTAAACTGTGTAGGTCCCTTTCTCTTGTGCGAAAAATTTAAAGCACATACCCCAAGAGACCGTGAGAAGCTTGGCTTGGCCTCGTTGTAGGAGCTGTATAGCCAACATTTACAAAGAAAATATCACAGCATAAAAGTTATAACTCTTATGGTATTTTGACAGAATATGATTTATTGAACTAATTCTAGAAGTATTCAGACAGCCATCAATAACTTGACAAATACACGCAGCACTTTATTAAAAAAATTATTTAAATATTAATTAAGAAGTCGACAAAAAAGGCCTTTCAAAATTGTAATGAATGAAGGAAATCTTCACTCTTAAATTTCATGAAAGGCTCTTCAAATTTGTATCTTTTCAAACAGAAAAGTGTTTCAGTGTAGATGATTTTAGGCGTTCACGCTTAGGACAAGCCATTGAATAATGCTACAACAACAACTAAGTTTGTTTTCTCTTTCTCTCATGTGCGCCTCTTGCAATATCAACTGCAACAACAAATATGTTTGAGTCGTCTGCAGCGTGGATTTTAGTGTTCATCAGACACCCACGAGCACACGCACACAACAATCGCTTTTCTATTTTTATTATTTCTTGTGGTGTCAGAAATATTCTCCTCATTTGTCTACGCCGCCGTAAGCCGGCTGTGGCCGCCTCTTTGAGAGGAAAAGGAACTTTGTTAAATGACAAACAATCTAAAAGAGCATGATCTGGCCTGTTCCAGTAAAAAATTTCTAACAGATTGGGCAAACTCTCAGGTGAACCTTGTTGTTTTTGTGAAAAATTAGGTAAGGGCCGATTTAACATTTTCTACATAGCACTCTATTTGTCACGTAATCTATCATTTGCATAGCACAGTAAACTGTTAGTTTTTTTGTTTGGCTGTCAAAGCTATCTAGAAGAAATTCGCCCTAAGTCAACACTTGCTTAAAAAAATATAAAAATCGAGCATTGTTTTAAATGTCCAAGTTATTTTTAATATTATCAAAGCACAAATCACAAAAAATCTAATAGAATAAATTCTCCTTTATTTCGATGAGTTTTTATTTCTGGAATATTTCTTATCAAAAAAAAAACCCCCAGTTTTTTGTGGTGACAATTTATATGCATTGCAAATTTTAACATAACTTTTGACTGCGTTCTTAATTTTTTCATTTGTTAACACATTCACTTTTCCATTTCCTTACCTGGTAATAATTTTTTCAAATAACCCGGATCCAGTGTGGGCGCCACATCTCGCTGTTCAATATTGGTGCCATATTCGCATATATAATCGATCACCTCCTTGCCATATTTGCGAAACTCTTCCACATCCATTGTTTTGTTGTTTGTTAAATTTCTGTAGTTTTTTTCACGTTTTGTGCTTAAAATTATCACCTTTTTTTTTCTAAGCCTTTGCAATAGTATTTCTTGTTGTCACCAATTAGCACTCACTTATTTCTCTCACTGTATGATTATAGTCCCGTTAGCAACGTGCTTATAGTTTAGCTTCCTGTGCGCGAATGACTCGATCATTGAGGCTGCATTCGTTTATATATAGACCTTAGTGTTCGGACAGCTTCGTGTGCTCTCGGCCTGAGTTAGTGGGGGGCTGCTCTCTTTTTTTTTTTTTGCTGAAGTTAACACCTGTAGGGTACACCGCCTTCTTCTATTGACGTGTTGATTGTCTCGTGATCGTGAATTGTACTCAAATTACTTGTGTGTGTGTGTGTTTGAGAGTGTATGGACTTTGCTGTTGTCGTTGCTGGGAAACCCGCTTTGATCATTACGCCGACGCCTTCTTCGGTTGGTGGTCTCCTCCCTCTCTCTGTGAGTCCGCTTGAGGCTAAAAAAAATCCCTACCGGGAAACTGTGTTCGTTACTTGCTTATAATTACATGTGAGTGTAGATGATTCGCAACTGATTGAGTTATTAATGATACATTATAATGTGTAAAATTGAATTTTATTTGTGCAAATTATATTTTAATTGTAGTTTTTAGTGCTCGATGTTATGAAAAATGGGAAAAATTGAACAAAGCAAAATGTTGTGATAGGTCACTTAAAATAAGTTTCATTTGTTGTAGCTAGATTTTACTAGTTAAAAATTCGATTGTGGTAATTATACTTAGTTCCCAACCACAACTATAAACATGATGAAAGTTTAGAAAAAGTTTTGGACAATCCCCCAGGTGTGTCCCAGAAATTTCTAGAATTTACATTTCCAACTCAACTAGGAGGGCAAGAACAACTTCGACTACTAAGTTGTACGGTAGGAGAACCCTACAACTGAAATCTACTTGGTTTTAAACAATCGCTTTAAGGGGAATTAAATAAATAATTTTTTACATAGAAAAAAATGATTGAAAATAGGCAATTTTTTACCCGACGAAACCCATGTAACCCCTTAATTACGTCGTCTGATCTGGTAAACGATAATTTTAATTTTAAATTCATTTTACATATAAAGGCAAGAAGTTTAATCCAAAATACGAAAATATATAGAGGTTTCTGGGACACTCAGGTATATAGAGGTACATTTGTAGAACTTAAATGTAAACAAATAAGTACATTTTTGGCCATATTCCACGGACCCATGTTTATTGTCTAAAAAGATCAGAGAAAATCGCAATTTTTTTTTCCTCTTGAATCTCTTCAGGATTTTCAGCGGCATTAATACGGAAATTTTTTTTTTAAAATGCACACTTCTCACTTTTTTATTCTTTTAAATACCTCTTCAATACTTACAATTGATTTGTTGTAGACGTTGTTGTTGACGCTCTAAACGCGTCATGTGATATTCAATCTGGTATCGCTGTGAAAAGTAATAGTGTTGCCAGATGGGTCCGATTGAATATGGCCAACATTGTAGATCATCTGTCTAATAGTGCTTTAGCGGCTCCGGTTGTTCCACACCAGCTTGCTGTCTCGCTTCTGTCTTTCTACGTTTAAAGTCTTCGCCCTGTAACGACCCTACCTATTGCGAACAGTATCTCAACCCGTGCTTGGAAGTAATTTCACTTTAGTGCAGAGTTCCCTAGCCTTAGCACCAGGAGGACGAACATACTCACCTATTAACATTGAATGCCTACTTAAGGAATGCTTCACTGTGTGTTAGAAAGAGACACAGTCAGATTTTAGCGATCTCTTCTTGGGGAACCCTGATGCTGTATATCTAGCAAAGTCCATTGCTTATTGTTATTACCTTTTTTTATTTCTAAGCCTTTGCAATTGTATTTCTTAGCTGGGTCATTGTGCACCTTTGTTTTAAAAGGTGCTGGTATTCCAAATGCTTATTCTGAGATTAAGTCGTCATTGATGGACCTATTTGGCGGAGGTGGGTACCAAGTCCAAAAGGGACTTTGGAGGGTTAACTCTACACCTGACGAAATATTTTAGCGGTCCCTATCAAAGTTCCAGCAACTTGAAGTGGAAGAGCTGTTCAAATGTAGTACTGAAATGAAATATGGGCATTTCCACAGAAAAGTCCACAGAGACCAAAAAATTAAATGCACCGTTTTATCCTATTTTCACTGGAACACAATCAAATTGAACTAATGTAGGACAATCTTAAATATATTAAAAACCCATTTCGAGATTTTCGAATGCAAAGTTGGACAAGAGCCATTTTTCTCTTTTGGACTGTGCTGTTTCAAGAACCTCCCGGTCCTCTCATCAGCAGACTTTTTTGCTTTTTATCTATCTAGCATCTAAAGATGAGTCGTTTCGAAGCGACATTCAAATTCCAACAGAAATTTGGGAAAAGTAGTAGTTAATAAAGCACAATACTCTTTTACAGTCCATCTATAACAATCTATAAAAGCTTAGGTACTACTTAACACGCCCAAGAGAAGTCAAAACTCCCTCCCGGAAGTCTGCAATATTTGTTCCAGTGTCCAGTATCATCTCCACACAATCAAATTAATTCAATTTTAATGCCTTCTTAATTACCTCTAAGCGTATTTGATTTAGTTTGTTTTCTAGGGGGATCTTTTTTTCAACTGTCGAAAATTTCCAACGATTAGAAAATTGGCCACATGCTCAGAGCGTGCTTTTGTATATCCCGAATAAATCAAAGAAGACGCCAAACTTGTTTCTCTCTCTCTTTTAGCCAATTGTTGAAATTTCAAGGGGGAATCACTTTGTGGCAAATAACTGTCTAAATATTGAACCTATCCGCTAACAGAATGGATGAGTTCGACACACACATGACGAATACCTCCCTCCAACAACAGACATTTTGTGACGTAGCAGTTGTACATTGAATCGTCTTTTAGGCGGAAAATCTAAACAAAACATGGTTTTTGTGTGATTTACAAGGTGGCTGTGTGGGTGCGAAAATGTATGAATGATGAGGCTTGTTGCTAAATGGTCTAAAGGTTATATTGATCTAATGCTAAGTGAATATATATTAATTATGCACCGGCGGCAAAGTTTGCCCATTTATTTGCTGATTCATAAGCGTAGATCGCGCACCGCTCCGCACGCGCCGCCTTGAGGAGATTTTTTCGGGCAAAGTTCAGAGCGAGAGGGAAGATGTGCCTTTGCAGCATGACTAGACGACTTAAGTCAGACCCAAAGCTGTCAAAAAAATAAATACGTATTGCCTAAACTTTCATTCACACAGCCCCAGATGACGTCGTGTGTCTAAAAATAAACATTTTTATATTCAGTTTACGCGGTCACACTTCAAACTGCTTGAGGGCCATCCGCCTTCGTTCGTTGATTTTTGGGTTGTCTCTTCCACATTAATTAAATTTTGTTTTTATCGGTTGGCACCGCCAAACACCAAATCAGCAGAGAGTCGAAACAAGCAGCTCATCTGTTGAAATTGGCAGCAAAGGTACGCATGCGCTTGACAACAGCTGCCGCACAGATTCAAATTCTTGGGCATATTTCCAATTATTGATATTTTTTGGCAATTTCGTTGGTTTGCCAAATCACACCTTAGGCATTCCATTCATTTACTCATTCATGCTAATTCCGTTTCACTCAAAATGCAAAAGATGTTGCGGCATTTGATTGATGTATGTGTTCTGTCCAAGTTTATTATTATCATCTGATTTGTTTTGAATAAATTTCGAGTTTTTTTTGGGTAGCCGGTAGCTAATTGATTTGTTACTGTTTTTGGGTTAACTGGGGGAGTGAACTTTTATTTTGGAATTTTATGATTTTGTGTTACGATTTTTATGAAGTGATTTAATGGGATTTTAAGTGGAGCTTAAAAAGGGAAAGGGCGAACTTAACCGTTATACATACACTGAAATTTTGTGGACCCTTTTTACACGGTGTCACAAAGAACAGTTATACTCGGACGCAATGAAAATGGGAAACGAAAGGACATTTCCGCTCTGTCTTTTCTCAACATGCTTTTGATCACTCTGTGAGCATTTGCTTCCACGAGACACTTTGCTAGACAGAATTTATCAAAAGTTTCTTTTGGGAAAGTATGTTTGTTGCGTGGTGCCTCAGTAAACTGCAAATGTGTATGCGTATGAGATCTAAAGGAGTGCCTGTTTTTATGACTGCTTCAATACTCGCTAGCTCTCGTTGCAGCTCAGCAGTAAACACCGAAGTTATTAGTGTTGGCAAGTGGTGACGCGCAGAGCGGCACCGGATGTTGATTTTACAGCACACACAAGTAAAACATAGATTTGCATAGTTTCCCTTTTGTTTGAAAAATCAACTGTTAACACCGTTAAGTTGTTGTTGTTATCTCATGAGAGAGAGAGAGAAAGAGACAAATACAAAATGCGTTTTTGGGGTGATTCCATGATTCCATTAACACGCGCTCTCTGCTTGTACAGCAGAGCTCCCCAGTCATAGCCCCTGGGGCACGAACATACTCGACAATTCACACAAATGTGAATTCCAACCAAAATGCTGGGCGAAGTCACGCTTCACTGTGTGTTAGAGAGAGACACACTCACATTTTCGCGGTCTCTTCCTGGGTGAACCCTTTTTCATTGGCAATCATACTAGGGTTTCCAATAATTTATCGATATATCCATATATCGATATTTTGGTTGGACGATAAGGTTTATTTCGATATAACATTATTTGTGATATATCATATGATACGATATATCAGAAAAAAATGACTTTGGTCACATTAAAATAAAATTTTCCGTTCGGTTCATATGTTTAGTATTTCTCAATCATTTTCTTAATAATTTAAGTAGACGCAATACTTCACCTGAAAAGATAACCTTTTAACAGCTTTGAAATCAGAATGATTTTGTAAAGAAGTCTTGTATATATGCAGCATTGTCCCAATTAAAATATAATAGATATAAGAAAAAAATCAATCACAGATAAAATATGGTAATTATTGATGTTCCCTTGAAAAATTTCGGTATTCATTTATATTGGATGGTTAAAATATCGTAGTATTAATAATATCATTTTAATGTTAGACTGATCTTAGATTTTCATATATTAGTTCGAAAATCTGTATACCGTAGTCTAGTTTCAGATAATAAAATGATTTAAATTTAAAGCAATGGTCATTACCAGTTTAATGATCTTTCTTTACTAACTTCTGGGTTGTTTAAAGATTTAAAAAGTAACGGTTTCTCGATATAACGTTGATTTTCGGACTCGATATTCAAAATTTTGATTTTGATATTAACGATATTGATATTTTGAGAAATATCGACATACCCGAAGCACAAATGAGTGAGACATGAGTGTTGTAAACACTGCATACATTTTTGCAGTGGTGGCTGTTGACGTAAGACACACCTCTTGAGTTTCTCTCATCGAAAACTTTAAAACAGAAAACACGATAAAAACAAAATCAAGTGACCGAAACGAGATTTCTGCAGAAATTTATAGGTATGTAGCCTTATATACGACCCTTTTCTGATTCTATATATATTTATGTAAACTTCCTAGTAAAAATATATTTCAGGGATGCAAACCACTTGAAAATAAGGACTGGTTCGGTTCAGTGGTTCACATTTACCGCCGGTTCGGACATTATGGTTTTTGGGCTTACGAACCGCGGTTACGGTTCGGTTCGGTTCGCGTGTTTTTCATCCGATCAAGCTCAAAATCATTTTCACAGGATCTATATCGGAAAATTCACAACAATAACTTAGTTTTCAGTTAATCGGGTTAAGAACTTCGACGGCAAGTTCCCGTATGAACAAGTTCTCACGTTTTGAAACTCATACAACTAACATAATGACAAAACATCTATGGTCACTTAATTGTTTAGAAACTTTGACGGTTTGAAATCGACACTAAAGCCAAGCGACAAAATGTCAAAAATTACAATTACATAAAACTTCAAACAATTTTAACGAAACGATATGCAACGTCAAACACACCTTCACACAATAAAAGCATACAGAATAAGCATACAAAAACACTCCGATCAGCACCAAATTTAAATATGTTGTAACCATCAATGAGAAACTACTCTCCTAATGGTAGTCTTCTAATCGCGATTGAGTGGAGTTATGCTAATTATATATTTAGTGCTTAGATTTTTTTAATTTGTTTTTCTCATACAGTAATCATTTCATGGTTTCCTTCTTTGTCCACTTTTGTGAGGTAGTTCCCCTCTTTTTTTTCAGACTTTCTTATATTCTTCTACTGTAAGAGTTCAAAGAACTTTTTTTCTTCAACTCATCTAAGCTACTTACTTTTCTCTATCACTCAGTTAAATCAGAAATTGAAATATTTAATACAATCAAAGAAATTTATATTGCTATGCGTATACTCTTTTGGTAAGCTGTTTTATATCAAACACTCCTAAACTAACTACCCTTTCCAAGGTCTCTGTTGGCATGCACTTCATTGGAGGCAGCTCCAGAAACCAAATCCCATTTCAAGAAAAGTAATGAAAAGAATATGGAAAAGCTAGGTTTTCACAATTCATACAATGAAATTGTCAGAGATTTAATCAAGAACTGGGAATCGCCCATAGTTTATCTAAGAGATCGTGGCTATCTAACGGGAGACTTTGAGGATACCTCAAAAATTAAACCAAATCTGGATGCTTTAATGAATCGTATTGAACGAGATGAACAACAGCAAAAAAATGCCAAGTCAGATGGAAAATTCTTTAAGGCTCGAGAGGTCAATATAGATATACAACCCAGAGAAAAGCAAATGGAGCATATTAATAAAGCAGAGAGAAAGCAACGTAATCCCTCTGGCAAACAAGGAGTGGTTTATCCCAGTGTAGAGCAACTGCTGGCCATGCAGCAGAAATTAAGTCCCTCCAAGCTTAAAAAGAATACCGTGGAGCAGTTACCACAACCAGAAACTGGGGAACAGCAGTTGAATGATTCAGAATTGAATGAAAATTCGGATGATCTACTGCAACGTTTGTTGGTTAAGGCCCGCCCGGAGCTGCCTTTACAACAACCCGCCGCTGCTCCACAACTAACTAATTCTGGGCAAGTGGAACCATCTCCCTCCAGCGTGGGTACGTATAGAGAGCCTAACATTCCGCCTATTTAAATTGATATAGTTGCTAATCCTAGTCGCCCGACGATCGCTGGAATGGTTGAAACTTTATCGTCGTCTTCCGAATGGCCACACAGTCTCGCCGCGCCACATTACCTAAATTGGGATGTGAAAAACAAGCAGCTGAAATGGCGTTCGCCCATCGAAAAGGATGCGTATGTGAATAAGTTGATAAAAATGTTTGTCCAGAAGAATGAACAACAAGAGATGAAATGGAAATTTTCAAACCCATCTTCCTAGAATTCATTATTTGGTTTCTTTTGATTTTTGCAATAAATTTGCTTTTAAGGTGTTCAAAACTGAGTCATCATCCGCCACCACGTCATGGCTATGGCATCAGCAAGTATTGTTGGTTTCGCTCTCGTTTGTTTACAGGATTTTGTGTGTTTATGTATGCTCGAAAATAGCAAACGATTTATGTGAAAAAAATAGAAACTTCTTCGTGTATTTTTTGAGTACAGTTAATGACAATGTGTGAATTTTACAAGTTTCTATTAATATTTGTTATGTACCATGTTGTGGGCAGGGAGCTAATTTTAAAATTTGGACTAGAAACTTTTTACTTTTGTGTTGCATTCTTTTTTACCATTTTGATTTTCATTTCGGTTTATTTTGTGAAATCGATTGGTTTCCAGTTGTGTACCCCTTTGATAGTCTTTTTCGAAATGGATAGCTACTGAATAGTCTTTTAGAGGATGTTCATGCTTTCTCGAGAAACAGACCTGAATTCCGCTGCTGATCCATTGCTTTTGTGGCAATGCCTTCATTGTTTATGCATAATATATAAAATCACTAACTGGGGTGGTATACTAACATTGTAGGGTCTATAAACTGAAGCTCACATTATGCGAGCTCTAAATCGGCACTAAAGGAGTGTGATAAGAGATAATTCCTTTAGGAATACAGGTACACAGAGCTAGGAAAAAAAGGTAGAGTGTATTGGTGTGCGAAAATAAAGCGGTTCAAAGCAGCTCTCACCTACTTCATCGGCCGCTGTCCAACGGCTGAAAAGCTATTTGCTCTCAAATATGTTTGCTCGAACAATATGTAAAATTGGTGATAGAGAAGTCTGGAATCCAAAAAAGTAATCTCAAGTAAAGTAATTTGATGGCTTGCTATTGGTGTTTGGGGGTATATTTTCACCATTTATCGTTCTTTTCAAAGTTAGTTTGTAAGTTTTAAGAATTTTTATTCTACATATTTGGCTTTAACATTTGAAATTTTCGGGATTAATTTTTACGATTGTTTTTTATTTTATATTATTAAATAGAGATGTAAGCCACGCATTCGTTGTCATTTGACGCAAAGGAATATCTGGCGCGTATATGGCCGACATATGCGTGCTCCTCTCCCTTTCTTTCCTAGCTAAAGTTTTATTTTTAACGAGTGCAGACCTGTCTCTCTTCTCTCTCCCCTATATCTCTCGCAAACTCGAACGCAACAACAAAGTTGCTAAACGTAGTCAGCGCTCATTTCAACGCTTTTCGCTTTTCACAGTTTGGGTGGCTCACACAGTTGTAGTTGTTCTTGGTTAAAATATATTTTGTGCATTTGTATTTCATTCCACGCGGCCGTAAGCTCATTCTGGGCACCCCTGTTGTAGATTTTAATATACAAAATAAAAAGTTTGCTAAGATGTAATGAATTTGTGTAGTATCTGCAACTAAATTACATCTACGATCGGTTTACTATCTTTATCAACCCCTTTTATAAAGCTATGGATTTATAAAAAACATAAGTTCTTAGTTGAAGGGGAGTATTTTGATTAACTTATTGAGTCAAATTTTTGGCAGTATTTACTTTTTTACATATCTTTCCCAAAGAAAAATTCCAATTTTTAGCAATATTTATATTTATTTTTTCCTATATACTTTCCCAAAGAAAAATCCTAAATTTGAATATCTGAAAACACATTTATTACATTTAATGAACAAGAATGCTATTGCCACAAACTTATATGGATCTTTTGAGGGTCAAGGGAAGATCGAGAAATGAGTATCTTTTGGTATTTTCATAAATATTTGTCTAGAATTTAACTAGGCGTCTTGGTTAAGGGACGCTTATCATAAATAGGTACAATAGATTAGCTATGGTTATTTCGGTTTGCTTAATTTTGATTATCCCGTGACGAGGCTGAAACTTTACGCATAACCAGTGGGGATTTGCGAGGAGAACGTTGTTGTTCTTGCTGCTGAACCGGATTTAGAATGGCCAATTCGTTTTCGGGAGAGGGTGATGAACCGGCACCCGAATTTCGGCGGGATGATGAGGGCCTTACGTTCGTGTCCAAATGTCGGAAGCTAGAGAAGAAAGTTTTAGTAAACTAAAATACAATTTTAAACAATTACCACCCACCGCAGTGACACATTGTTACCCTTCTCCTCGTTGCTATTGAACAGAAATGCCAACGGCCATGAGATCCATGAATTATGATCCACTGAGCTTTGTGTACGTATTATTGGAGCACTGCCACGGCTCACCACCGGTGATGGTAATTCCATGGATAGTTTCGGTGTTCCCGCCTTATTGATGGCTGGATTGTAAATCTTCGGATCGCTAACCATACGTACAAAGAATGAACGTTTCTGGGCCAAAGTATCTTGTTTTTTGCGATTTATAATTTCAGTTATTTCATCATGCTGCTCCTTCTCTAGCAACTCGTTGGCAAAGTCCACAATTATGTCCCAAGCATAGTCAATATCCTCGGCGGTGGCATTCTGAGCCACAGCACAGAATCGTATGATATAACGATCATTTACACTGGCCGGTACCATGTGTAGTTTACCCGACTCGTTGATGATGCTCAAAAGTTTTTCATTCAATTTGTCGCTGCCCTTGAGCCGAAAGCAAACTAGGCCAAGCTGAAAAGGAGAACATTTAAAGGCTTAAAATATTTTAGAGTGAATATTAATCAGGAGATTGCGTGAAATAAGTCGAACTACACTTCATACTGCTTACTCTTGTGCAGAAAGCTCAAATAAGTTCCCTCCCAATTTCTTTAGTGGTTTTTTATGCACACTATTCCAAATATGAATTCCACAAGAAGGAGGGTACTGAAATGTTAACTTTCTCTTTCTGACACAAAGTGATGCATGACTTCAGCAAGCATTCGGTGTTAATTGCTGAGTGTTTTTGACTCACAGGGGCTATGGCTGGGGAACTCTACATAGACCATTTATGGTATTGAAAAATGTACTGCATTTGATTGGAATTACTAATTTTATATATCGATCGATTAACATTCCACAGTCTTAATTTCTATACGGCCGAACAGTGTTATCTTACTATTTATCCATTTTTTTAAATCTTACTGAATGACTGACATATTATCAACCCACAGCCAAAACTGCATGTCCTAGAGATCTAAGATTTGACATAGACTTTTTTTATGCAGGCGCGCTCTTAGAAAAACCATTTGGAAAAATTTGTCCGCGAAGTGGAAGAAGAGTTTGTATGGGACACATAATGGAGCTGTAGCGCTCATCCAATATTGTGCACTTAGCTGTTCTGCTAAGAGCGCGAAAAGGAGTGAACGACTCAAACTCATACAAATTTGGTATGTTTGTATCACAAATATGCCAGGCATCCTTTGGCTCTCTGAGAAAGATGGTAGTTGTATGAGAAAATTTGTTGGAATGAGGGGGGGGGGGGAGTGGGGGGGGGGAGGTTTTGGGGGGGAAAAGGAAAGAAATTAATTAATTAATTAATACTGGTAATGCTGTGAAATGCACAATCTTCATATACATTTCCATATTCAAACACCATCTGAAACCTAATTTTTTAAAAATTTAAATCTAAAACAAATAAACCTTTTGAAGTTTAACATAAAAAAAAAAAAAAAACCCCCCCTAAAAAAAAATTTTTTAATTTTTTTTTTTTTAAAAAAAACCAACGGGCGAAATCCCTCCCCCCCGCGCCCGTGTTGGGGGGGAGAAAAAAAAAACAAACATCCCATCCTGTGGTTTGGGGCGGGTTCCTTCCCCTACTTTTTTTTTGGTTTTTTTTTTTTTTTTTAAAATTTTTTTTTTGGTTTCCCCCCCAGGGTCGGGTGGAGTTAAATATTTTTTTATTTTTAAAAAAAAATTTAAAAAAATTAAATTTTTTTTTTTTGTGTTTTTTGGTGACCGTTTTTTTTTTTCTTTTTTATTATAGTTATTTTTTATTTTTTTTTATTTTTTTAAATTTTGGTGTTATGTGTGTAGCAGTACCGCACCAAAACCCACCAACCACCAATTTTTAAATTTTTTTTTTTATTTTTTTTTTGGGTTGTTTTGTGTTTTGACCGGGTTTTTTCGTTTCCCCCCCTTCCCCCCCCTTTTTTCTCTTTTTTTTTTTTTTTTTTTGTGTGTAGAGAATATAAAAATTTAAGAAAAAAAAAGAAGGAAAAAAAAAAAAATAATATCCAAAATATTTAATAAATTTTTCGGGAAAGGTTTGGGAAAAGAAAGGAAAAAAAAAAAAAAAAAAAAAAAAAAAAACAAAAAACAAAAAAAAAAAAAAATTTTTAAATAAATAAAAAATAAATAAAAATAATAAAAAATATATTTTTTAAAAAAAAAATATTTTTTTTTTTTAAAAAAAAAATTTATTTTTAATATTAAAAAAAAAAAAAATAATATTTACTACTGAGAAAAAAAGTGGACAGTTTTTGATGATCCTCAGGATATATTCGGTATCCATTTGAACTGGTTAGTTAACTATCATTTTTTGGGATCCATTGGATATTTTCAACGTCGATTTATTATCTCTAAAAAGGAAATATCAGAAAAAAATATTTCATTGATCTTTATGCTTCATCCAAATGAGCTGAAAATGTGAAAAGGATATTTAAAGTAATGGATCTTTAAGTGGATATTTGGAATTAGACATTCTACGGGGATCTTTTTTTTCCTGTGTGGAAATCTGTGCGGGACGGAAATATCGCTAGACTTGAAATTCACTATGTGTGTGTCGTCCCTGAGAGGTATGTTTTCAGCATCCACTTGACTGGAAGGGACTTATATATTTCCAGAATTTTCGAGCGCCTAGAATATTTGGTAGGGTCCTTAATGACGGGATGTGAAAATATGTAACATGCGCTCAGGCCAAAACATTTACCGCATAAAGTTTTGATATATAATATTTTTACCAGCTTTGAACTCCAAATTGAAAAAACACAATTTCTACAATTTCTTAAAATCTTGGACGCAGACGAAGTCGCGGTGGGTTTAACTAGTTTCCTATAAATCACAACTTAAACCGATTTCGATCCATGGAACAACATTTTTGACGTTTCCATTAAACATTGTATTGACATTCCCAATGACACGTTAACATAAACAGCTTTTGCTTTGTTTTGATTGAAAGGCGTCAAGAAAAGTCATGACCTTCAGAATAGTATTTAATGCACTCTGTTGCATCATCAACAGAGAGCTACAAATAGCGCCGTTCTTTTCAAATCAAAAATCAGCTGACTGCTGGTGATGACACTTCTGTTTATGGTGATGACACTTTTCCTTTCAGAAGGACAGGAAGGAAGGAAAAATAAATTTTGTCTAAAAATGTCAAAAGAAAACTATCATTATCGCAGTATATATTTATCAAACGTAAACCTTTTCCTACATTAAATCTGTTTTAATTTCATTCAAAATTTCTGATCCATTTCCTCAGATTTATTTTTAAACATTTGCCTTCTTCTCCTTCCCATTTCCCAATTAATTCACATTGTATGGTATACACCTTTAATTACGTTACCAATTCCCAAAAAATCATTTCAGTTTGGACACGCTTATTCAAGAAACAAACAATAACGAAGCAACTGTCTAATGATTGATTCAATGAATCACTTTGGCCTGTCTTTTTAACAATTTTCAATGGCAATTATGCCAAAACACTTCCAATCTTGCCAAACAAAATTTCGCGCTAGTTTTCGCTTGGAATTTGGCGTGCTCCGGCGCACGTTTGACTGTTTTGCAAATGCGTGAACAAGTTTACGGTCACTCCACAGACAATGTACATACAACATTATTTAGGCTATAGAGATTTGCGTCACTGGCAAATCAATTTCTAAATCAAATTGATAAATGCGCATTACATGATCAGAGACACCCACCATTTGGAGGGGGGAAACAAAAAAAAACCCAAATAACCCACATGGAAACCAAAACAAAAGTACTTTGAACTCTAAGCATGATTAATTGCTGTAAGAAATGAAAGCAAAACAAAATGTAACTCACCTTGACTTGATTACAGATCTCAAAGCGGTTATCTTTGAGCACCAGCTCCTCAAAGCGTTTGGCCAATTTGATATGATGTCGTATGTAATGCTGCAGTCCGGAAATGCCATAAGAACGGAGAACAAACCTAAAAGGAGAAGCTTTGTTGGTAGGAACTGTAGGAAGTCAAGGAAACTTTGGAGGCGCCTTTCAGGTGTACCTCAATTTGTTAATACCTTAGGACTCCGAACCAAAAAAAACTAAAACCTTAGAATTCGTAGAATATGCAAACAAAAAACATTTCATCTAACTGATTTGTTTTTACAACTAAATCGCATGCAAATAACAAATACTTCAGCTCAAGTGTGCCCGAAAAAAACAAAACACAAGACAACACACACCAGAGGCCAATTCAAGCGTGGCCAAGACACAAAACTCATTCACACTTGACTCTGTGGAGAGGTTTGGGACGCTACATACCAAAGTTTCAGCGAACGAAATCGTCGACTGAGTGGAACTCCCCAATGACGATAGTCAATGGCCGCATCCGAATAGCCATGCTTGAGATATAATGGATCCACGACCAATGCTGATGTCAGACGGATGCGATCGCGCACCCACAGCGTAGAGCAATCAAAGTTGGTCAGTAGCCATTTGTTGGGATTTGTATTGAATGAGTCAGCGTATTCGATGCCCTGGTTACGTAAGGGTTATACAAATAATGTAAGGATTCAATCGGTATACCTACCTTTAACAGTGGCTTCAATTCGGGACAAATAAAACTGTTGCCCGCATAGGCTGCATCCACATGCAACCACACGCAGGGAAATTTCTGCAACTGTTTGCCTATCTCGGGTAGATTATCAAAGGCACACGATCCCGTGGTGCCCAAAGTGGTGGACACAAAGAATGGCACCAGACCCTGCAGTTCATCCTCTTCCATGGCCTCACCTATGGTCTGACCACGCAAACTGGCATTCTCATCTGGTTCCAAAATGCGCAACTTGACAAAGCAAATCATGGCCGCCTTCTCGACACAACTGTGTGCCTCCTTGGAGCAATAGGCCATTAGTTTGGACAACAGATGTCCCTCCTCCACAAATGGGTGCTGGGCCTTGAGTCGTTTTAGAGCCTGGGCACGTGCCGCCAGCATGGTGACTAGTACACACTCCGAGGCGGATGTCTATACGTACAATGGATATATAAACAACTCAGAAATGAGGTTTATGTTTACCTGAATCACTCCACCGCCGGTGCTGCCCTCCTTGAGAGCCAGAAAATGATCGGGCAGACCAATGGCCTTACCCAACCAATCCAGGACAATGGTCTCCAGTTCAGTACAGGCCGGACTTGCTGCCCAGGAGAAACCAATGCAACCAATGCCATCGCCCAGCATATCACCCAGTATGGAGGGAAAGGAATTACCCGCTGGAAAGTAGGCATGAAATCTGGGATGTTGCCAGTGCGTAACGCCAGGCATGATTTTATCCTCCACATCGTTCATAATTTGATCCCAATCCTCTGGTTCGTGTGGGGCCTCCGCTTGAAAGTATGAAGATAAAAATACTTAATAGACTAGAAATCAATTTTCAATTAAAATAAATAAAGGATCTGGAAACCTAATCATGATAAAAATGGGATACAAATTTGAAAATATCGAAACAACAACTACAATATTCTTTTTCAAATCGAACAGTCTCAAAAGTCAACATTTTTTGTTTCAATAAACAAAAACACCGAAATTAGATCTCGACACTCCCACCGAAACGTGATTTGCTGTTTTGCAAAAAAAATGTTTGTTAAAGTTATAAACAATTTCAAAATTCGCCAAAAACGGAGATGGAGACTTTTATAGTTTAAAAGTTATGAGTTTTTGAAGTTATAAACAAATAAAAAGATGCCCTTAAATAAAAATTTCTCACGCAGTCAGTTTCAAAGCTTTTTCTTGCAAGACTTTACAACGGACTGTGGCAAAGCTCTCTTTTAAGGGTATCTTTTTATTTGTTTATAACTTTAAAAATTTATAACTTTTAACTAAAAGTTATTTTTTGAAACGCCAATTATATTTTGGGCAATAAATTGTTTATCCTTAGAAGCTTTATCATGGTGGTTGACACTTAGAACAAATTATAAACAATTTTTAGCAACAATTACTTAATATTATTAAATAATTTAAAAATCTATAAAATTATAATTTGAGTAGATACAGCAAAATTCTTTCCACCAATATCAACTTGAGACTTGTCCGACAAACCAAACCTGAGATATCCCGTTTTTAAAAAACCCTTTTTTCCATTATTACATTTTTGACGATTTTTGAAATTGTTTATAAATTAAACAAAATTTTTTTTTGCAAAACAGCAAATCACGTTTCGGTGGGAGTGTCGAGATCTAGTTTCGGTTTCTTTGTTTATTGAAACAAAAAATTTTGAATTTTGAAACAAAGTTACCCATATGAGCGAAAACGCGCTTAGTGGTATCGATACCAAATACCTGAGCTCATAAATATCCATCAACAAATATTTTCACTCAGCTGAGTGATCAGTTCGTGTAAATAGAGTTTTAGCAAACAGCCCTGATTGTTCTAAGTGTAGTCCGGAGGCGGTTGAATAAAGAGGGCAGAAAAATGTGCCTGTGTTGGCGAGTACAAAAGTTCTCAGAAGATTTACTTGCTTTCCGTACTCACCTATTTACAAAGTCACAAGTTCTGCTCGAGTCTGTGTGACACATGTGTCTTGGCCACCGGTTTCACCAGCCTTAGCTCCTGGGGGCCGAACGCATTCGGTAATTTACACGAATAAGCGCCGCTTGCTTGTCGAAGACATTTCTGACTTAATGTTCGAAAGTCAGTCGCAGTCTGAGCAACAAGGCAATCTCTTCCCCGTTAGAACACTGCCGAGCTACACTGCAAGAAAGCATTTACAATTTTCTGTCCACTCTTCTTGGGAAACCCCGCTCTGAGAAGACTATTCAGTACGAAGAGCCTTCAAATATGTACTTAAACGCATTCATAATAGGAAATTCAGAGTTCGTTTTTTGCACTCAAGACATAAATTAATCCCTACGGGATGAAATCAATCCCTAGCGGTAATAAAAACAAAATTAACCCGATTAGAAAAAGATTGAGCTGATTCGACTTTTTCAATCGTAGGAAAAATTACATTTATCTCGGGGAAAACTAATAAAAAAATTAAATTAAACAAGAAATTCGAGCACAATTTAATCCCAATGCTGGATATGCTAAAGGACATCGTTATACTCTTCAAACAGCACTCTACTGAACACTAATGCATTGTGTGATCTCAAAAGGGATTGAGCAAGCACATTTGGTATGATACAAGTTCGAAAGGCATGTGCCAGTCCTTTAAAGCTTAAGTTGTGTAGAATATCCTGGAAGTCCAAATTAATTTCAAGCTCATGCACTGGCGGCCACAGCTTCGAAAAATGTGTCAAAGCCGAAGCTGCGAGATTTTATTTTCATAGGAAACACGTAGGATGGTAACTCAAAATCACGCATTTGGCGATACTTTGCAAAATATTTCTCATAGACTAAAAAGATTGAAAATATCTTCACATTTTTTTCTGTGTGGGAATAAACAAATCAAAAAAGCTGATTCTCGTCGTCCAAAAAGAATCAGAGCCAGCACTTGAAGTGTGTTTGATTGTAGCTCAAAACTTGTTTTTTTTTTCGAAGACAACGCGAAACAGTTGAGCGAATGTTTTCTAACTATGTCAAACTCTATAAGACTCTGATACTTAATTTCAGCTAACTGATGGTATCTTTAGAAAGAAGCGTAATATTTCTTCCAGACACTGCTCAAGTAACACAAAAACACATTCTACAAGACAAAGAAATTAGATTGTAAATTTGTATTGTTAAGTTTTTTCGTATAAGTTCCTAAAAACTCCGAGAAATAGTTTCTCGGAAATTGTTTCCAGCTACAGAAATTATTTCCACTTCTAAAGTTTCATTAAATATGAAAAATGAAATGAAACCCCCAAATTCATGCTGGGATCGTCTAGCACCTGTATTTTGTGTATAAGGATCCACTGGACCATCATGTCTTAGAGCCGAACGGATAAGATTCGCGATAAAAGAAAGGTTTGATAAACTCCGTAAATGGTTACTGCAAATAAATATAATCCCCAAAAAAAGTTGGTAGTCCTAGGGATTAGTGTTCATTAGTCCGGATCTAACCTTGCAAATCGAACTAAACTAAACAACACATATAATATATGTAAAACCTTTTTTTAAGTGTAGGTTGGACTTATTCATAATGTCAAGCCGAGTTATGTAGGTCACGTTCTCATAATACGGTCAGTACGACTAGCCCAATACGAGAGCCCACGTGTATGGCAAGTATGTGACTAATAGGTTTTACACTAGATCTCCCAAGAATTTTTGTGTATAAAACAAACTAAAACTGCACTAAGTTTTGCGTTGTTTAGAGATTTTGCCATGACGAACCATAGAAGCATTCCCTTAGATAGAATTCTAATAGATAGACAAAAATTTTACTAATGTGGTGTAATATATTTCGAAAAGTGAGATTTTATCTAGCTAAAGACAGCTACTAGATTTTAGGTTGCCAAATCAATATCATAAAACTACTTTAATATTAATACAAACTTAGATTTATTTTTTATTTACACAACTTACATGGTAACAGATGCCTCAAATAGCCCGGCTCCACGCTGGGCGTAACCCGTCGATCGTTTAGGGTTTCCAGATAATTGCAAATGTATTCGACCATTTCCATGCCACGTTTTCGAAATTCAGTGCTATCCATCTTTTCTTGTTGTTGTATTTCTTACTTTGTTTGCTATTTACTTTTGTGCACAAATTGATTTGTATTTAGTTTTTCCACACGCTGAGCCCTGTTATTGAATTTATCAATGAATCAGCTTGGTTTTTGGTTGAGGGGCGTGTAAAACGAAATTATTGATAGAGAAATTAATTAAATTGAAATGAGATTTGGAATTTGCGTGTGAGTGAAAAAGTGCGATGGAAAAATTGGCATTAGTTGGCACTTTTTTTCATGTGTTTGTGTATTTCTTCATTAATGGGTTTGTACAATATTTATTTGTTCAACAATTAGGTGGTTAACACTTGATTAGTTTTGTTTTTTAGCAAGTTTTTGCTTTGGTAACAATTTGCCTCCTAAAAATCTGCCACACTTTTCTAATTTACTTTCGTTTAATGAACAGGTATGTACAATGTACATATAAATTTGTTAATGGTTCCTTGATTTATTTTTAGATTGTTTATATAAATCAGCATCAGTGTTTACCTGTTTGCAGATTTATAGAATTTGTTATAACTACGAGGGCGGCCTTAGAGTTATTCAGGTACGTTGAAAATTATGAAAACCAACAATTGGAAGAATTAACAAATAATAACAGAAACATTAGTTGATTATTTAAGGTTTAAGGTTTTAGGATCCTCAGATATCAAAGAACTTTTGACTCTAAAACGAAAAACGGTTAAGGTTACGGTTACTGTTTTGGCTTACGTTTTTTAAACTTATTCGGTTACGGTGTTGGTTCCGATTACGGTTAACGGTATAAAATATATTTTTGACAGTGCGAGGGAGTGTGTGTAATCTTTCTTGCAATATCTGCTCAACAACATACAAACGGAAAACATGATTAATTTTTTTTAGCTAAGTATGCCTACGACTTCTTGATACGGCAAAGACACTACAACTGGCACTAGCCAATGCATTGTCATATACACTTTATGTATGTATGTAGTGGCTGCACTTTAATATTTTTTTAGATTGCTCGTTATTTAGTTTGATCGAGGCATCGCGCCCTTAACAAATGTTAGTTTAACAGTGGAGTCCACACGAAAACTTGTCAAGAATCCATCCACTGTCAAGATCACAGCGCAAGTTGTAAAGTTACCGTCGCCAAGCTGTCAAGAGGACGGCGTATCAGAAATATCATTCTCTTACACATATTTACATACATATATATGCATGTTTAATGCTTTCTTTTTCGTTTACGTTCAGAAAAACAGAGGATCTTGGAAAACGTGATCGTGTAAACAACAACAACAACTATGTGTAAATTCTTATATTTTCGTACAAATAAATTGGCAGTGTAATAGCAAATATAAATATATATTGTGGCCGTATGTGGCCCAGTGGTTAGTGTGCTGGACTGCTGGGCGGGAGGTCGTGGGTTCGATCCCGCCTCTGAACATCTAATAATAAAAGTTTTTTTCTTCCTTAGAAAAAATTGCTTTTAGCTGTGAAGTAACTAGCCATGAAAAACCAAATTCCCAAACTTTGCCGTTCGAATCCGGCGTTAAGCTGTAGGTCCCTTTCTCTTGTGCGAAAAATTTAAAGCACACACGCCAAGAGATTGAGAGAAGCTTGACTGGCCCCGTTTGAGAGCGATAACTCTTTTTACAATAGAAAGAACAGAAGGTAAAGATTTTGGTTAGCTGCTTTGTCTCTTTTTCGTTCATTCCCACTACAATGCGGCAAATAACTAAATAAAGTAGCTGATTTTTGTGAAAAAATACATATCGAAATTTTAACTAGAAGATTAAAAACCGAAACTAACCCATATATTTGTTTCTGTTACGGTACTGGTAACGGTTTTGTTAATAAAGGTTATTGGGTTCCAGTTATAAGAAATTTTTTTTCGGTTAAAGGTTACGGTTTTGGTCACGGTTTTAATCTATGAATTAAATTGGAAAGTTGTTGTATTCGAACAACAATGGAAAGATTATATAGACACAAAAATTCTGATATTATGGTTGTCCCAGTACCTTTTTGGAGTTTCTCGTGTAAAAGACAAGTTAAGAAAATACCTGAGAAGAATTGCTGAGAAGAGTAGCCTTTTATTGCATTAAAACATGTTCTTAATATGCAGTTTTTCCTAGACAAAAAAGTACTGTGAAAAAATACACACAATTTTTGGTTTTCTTGTGTATTTTGGCATCTTTGAAAGTTCCGGAATCCGTAGAAATCATAGAAATTTCGGGACCTGTGTAAAACTTACACATTTTTAATGACTGGAACTTAAAAAATAATTATGAAAATATTTAAACTTTTACTTTTTCCTTCATAGAGCTTCTTCTACATAGTTCCACTTTGTCCAACACTCATTTTAAATACAATCCATTGTGATTGAGAGAGTCGCACTGCCTTTTTATGTTCAAAAGTTTAGTTGATATGCATTACCGACGGGATTTTCCTAGCCATTTCTGGTTTGTTCAGAAAATTATTTATGGTAAATGAAGAATTAAACTCCCAAAGAGTATATATTTTGTATCCAACTTTAGTTTTAAATATGAAAAAATTTCAACCGACAGATTAGGCACTTCTTTCACCACCCTCGTCTCGTAAATTTAAACTATTTTTATTTCATCATGTTCATGGTGTTTACTAGTTGGCATCTATCATAAAAATTGTGGCATAAACAATAGTTTGGGTTTATAATTTAAAATTCTTTTTATCACTTTATCACACAGACTCACTTTATTTCACTGATTTCTTTGAACCGCCTTTATGAACCGTTAGCCACGACTGGCAAAACTGAAATGATCCTGGTCCTGTGGTTTGGCCCAGAGCTAAGCTCGGTGTTGCTGCCTTGGCATGTCTAATGAATGCATACTTCAGCGGCAGAAGGATGCTTGGTTGCGTAGAAGGGGAGGAGGGAATGAGAAAGACGATTGAGTTGGCGAATAAATGAAATATTTGCCGCACTTGGGTGGCGAGGGTTGGTGGTGTCCTCTCTCTCTTTCTGAGCGTGAAAATATGCAGAAACACTTTGGAAACCCGGAACTTGCTGATGGTCATGGGGAAGTGGTTCCACTTATATGTACATGTATTTAAATTGAATTGCCAACTGTTGAATGCTTAATTTCACTTAAAAATAATTTGATAATTGCTTAAATTTGTGTACGTGTTGTCATAAACACTCAACAAGGACCTCGCACGCTTCCTCCAGTAGCAGAAAATTGAATTATGGTTCGATAACGCACTTGATAGGAATGACAAGGATGCCAAATGTTGATAATGACGATGATGATGTTAAGATGACGCTGTCAATGGGGCAAACCGTGCTGGAGCAGGAATTTCAAGGCATTCCTTCAAGCATTCCATTCCCGGTTTTTCTTTCCTACTTGCTGCTGCTGCTGCATTGTCTACGCTGCTGGGGCACTGTACAAGACACGTGGCCCTAACTAGAGCCATCCCACTCTCTGCCCACGCGCTCGCATTGTATGAAAAGTTCATTAATAAACTTTCATCGTTGCGCGCCTGTCGAACTCAGAACGAAAAATGTTGTTTGGCCTTAGAGCCTTCAACAAGTGGCCCTGTGGCCCTCCTTGCCTTCATGGTTAGATGGTGGTTGTCTAGTGTCCCAACACCAGCAGGATTTTTATTTAATGGGAAAATGGTGAGGCTGCAGCAGCCTGCGTGTACATTTAATTGCTCTAAAAATGCTTTTTTATTGACTTTTACTTGAATCTCCTCTACAAAGTGCAGTTTTTCTTAACGTTGTCAACGGGGTTGCTATGGTTGGGATAGAAGGTTTGTGTTCTTGATTTAACCAAATGAAAGTAAGAAATTGAAGAAATTTCAAACCCCAAAAAGTAGGCTATTAAATTGTGATTGTAATGGCATGCCCTATAAGAAATTTTACTATATACTTGGGAACAAACCATTTTTTCAAAAATGTTGAAAACTTAAAACAAATTTTGCCATTAGTTTAAAAATTCATGAATCTTTATTATTATTATACCAGTAAAGCTGAGTTAATAGAGCTTTGTTAGTACAGCAGCTGTTAAAGCCAGCTTATGCTTACGAATGATGGTTAAAACTTTGGAGCATACTTTTCTGCTGAGTTATACCTTTCCTTGCAAACATCTTCTCAGGTTTCTGATCTCTGCCTTCAAAAAGGGAGTTTGGCGATAGTTTGAGCCGGCTTACAACTATTTCCTTAACATTTTACTTAACTTCTAGCTCTAACTACCAAAAAACAAGACGTGAATCACCATTTCCGTAAACATCTAGAATCACCAGCCTAGTGTAGTTTATGGAAACGGGACACGAACCGAAAGTGAGAGTTTCCGATTTTTCCCAATTTCCGGATTTTGATTGGGATCTTGATGCTATAAGGAATAGTACAAAAACTGCCGACTTCTCCTAAAAGTAGGTTACATCTAAAGTCCTTACAGCTAACCCTAGTCACTTTTCTTAGTTTCTACTCTTTGCGCTCGCGGCCTCTCGGTTCATAAACCAAGCGGCAATTATTCAATTTACACAGACTGCTCGGGCAATATCTGCACAGGACAGTTTACGATGTGGTTGCGTGAATGGGAGAGGGGAGGGTAGGTGTTTGGAATGACACTTGAGTTGAAGTACGAACGAGAGAGATTTTTAACACCAGTAGTTCAAGGTGCATACCCCAGATTTTTGATGACATCATCTAATCATTTTAGAAACTGGCCAAGATGATGCACTATCGCAAAGCAGAGAATGTGGAACAGGAGCTAAACAAAAGTGATTTGCCATTTGAGGATTGCCTGACAACACCAGGCAAAGATTTCCTATGGATGCATGTAAGTATTTATATCTTCCAGTATTTTTGTAATTATTTATAATCATCTCACTGCCCCAGGTAAAAGGCGGCACTAAAGTGAGCAATGTGATTGAATTTGCCCAGAAGGCCTTAAATAAGGGCGAGTATCGTAGTCTGGTCTGGAGTGGATCTGGTGGTGGTGTGGTCAAGACCATTTCATGTGCCGAGGTACTCAAACGCAGTCACGCGCTCTATCAGGTGACCCGCATGGGTTACACCAGGTGAGTCAAAGAAAGGCTATTTTCCGCCAATCCACGGTTTAATTGTTTTATGCCACAGCGTTGAGGAGCATTGGAAGCCACAAATGGAGGGCCTTGAGGAAATCATTGTCAATCGCCAAATACCCACCTTGCATATACTTATGAGCCTGGACGAGCTGCCCGAGACCATAGAGGGGTGGGTAAAATGCTTTGTTTTTGTTTATACAATCATTTGTTTCTTTGGCTTTAGTTTGCAGAAACCCAATACAACTAGCACCTTCTGGCAGGATAATGAGGCGCCTGCAAGGGAACAGCAACCACAGCGGCATACACCAGCTGGACCTGGTCCATCAACTGGCAATCGTCAGAATAAACCACGACAACGTCAGAATCGTCATAAAAATACACAACAAAAACCACAACAACAACAGTCTCAGACCCTGGTCACTCAATCGGAACCTAGTTAAGGGCAGCTATTCACGTTCTAATTCATTCAACTTATTTATTAGATTAGCATGCTAATATTTAAAAATGTTTTAGTTGTTAAACTAAGGAGGCCATTAAGTTGACAATTAAAGATTGTACGGACAGAAAATGTATTATTTTGAATACTCTGAAAACGGTTTAAGCCCCGTAAGGAAAACGACAGAAAATTCCTTTCGTCTCAGTATTTAATGTAATTTGAAACACATTGGCTTTTCTTTGATGCTCATGTGCTGTTAAAATGTGAAATACTGTGACGAAAGGAATTTTCTATCGTTCCCCGTACGAGGCTTTAAATGTATTCCATGCTCCAGAAATTTTTCGAAACGCTTAATCGATTTATAAAATATGTTAAAATTTTTAAATACTCTTAAAACATTCGATTTTAGTGTTCTCAGAATGGCTGCAAACCAGGGAGAAGGTCCGATCCATAACACAGTGCACTAATAAAAACATGATAATGTCCAGGCCAAAAAATTTAGAGTGGGGATGATGTTATGGTAAAAACCTTAATTGAGTTTGGTCTAATTAGTTGCCCTTTTTATTTAATGACACTTTTAACACTTTTTGGCTTCTGATTGAATTAAAGAACATATTTTGTAAACTACAGTCGAACTTCCATACAGCGAATCTTTAAATGGCCAAAAATAACTTTTCTTTGATATATGATATATAGGACACTTTTTGGTACATAGAACTTAATCTATTTTCAAAAAGTTAACAAGAAAGAACCATCATAGTGCAAATATTTGTAGGGGTTAGTGCCAAGGGGACACTTGTGCCAAGTTGATAAGGCGGCCCAAGAGATGCCTTTTATGGACCCAGAGGGATGTTGTTGGTTAAGCCATCTTTTGAGCCTGTCTGTAGCCAATTCAGAGGTTATGATACCTGTTGGTATGAATATTGATTTGAGCGCATAATGGCAATCTGGCAAACATCCAGATTGCGATAGAAAGTTGTAGGTCTGACATACCATGGAGCATCCGCGATGCGCTGGAGTACCTTTGACTATAAAGCTGCGATGTGCTACTGGCTATGGCAGATCCGAGGTGAACAGAGAGTAAAGTACCGGTCCCAGAACATTTCCCTTGGAAAAACAAGCGAATCAGTAGTTATTGTTCTGGAGGGAGAAGGGACTTCGTTTTAAAGAAAATTTGTAAAATAGAAAGAGAAAACCAATTAAACCAAATTTTCAATGCTGAGGAAACGAACTCGTTATTTACAGAACTTCGTTGAACGGAAGTTCGTAAGAAAAAAGGTCAACTTCATTTCTAAGTTTGTTCTTTCGTCTAAGACGAAACTTTTTTTCCGTCCGTATAAAAAAACAACAGATCTCAGAGATGGTATGAGATACAGGTTCAACATATATGGGACAAATGCTACTTAAACTCACAGGAAGATCAAGTATACTTTCATTTTTTGCCACGCCCCCCACAATTTTGAAACAACATCATATCTCCCATAGTTTTGCAGATAGATGTTCCGTACCTTCAAGAGATATTTAGTAATTAAGTTTATTTATCGATTTGCCGAGAGAATGAAAAGGATCGGAAAAACGATACTCAAGTCTCCATGTCAAGGCTGTTTTTTGGACCTTTTTTAAAAAAAAATCTTATTTGAAAACGCAAAGAGTTTTTCCAATTCTGTTTTTTCTATAATGTTACAAACAGATTATAGTAAACAAAAAAATTTTACTGCTTCGATGCGAGGGCTGTTCCAAAAGTTATCGGCCGTCAAAAAGGGTGTTAAAAAAAAAGTTATAGTGCTGGTGGCCATGATTCAAGGTTTCCAGGATGTCTGAAATGAAAAATAAAAACGGGGTTATAATCAGTATAGATGTAATTCTGGTCTGAACCTCGAAAAAACTTTTCTGATTTTTTTGACAAAATGGCGGCCATTAAAAAATGAAAATTTGATTTTTGGCTCTTTTTTTTGTAGTTTAGTTAAAACCAAAAATTTTACAGATATTATATACTTACAGATATTAGTCGGCGATTCCAGCTGCATACAGCGGACCTTTCTCATCTTCAAAAAAACTGCTTTCAGCAGCAGCTGTCTGTGCTTCGGTAGTAGTCGGTAGTAGCATTGCGGTAGTAGCATTGCGTAGGATAGCCTTCGATAATAATCGATTAAGAGCCGATTTATATTCGATTACGATCTGGGAGACAGTATGTGTTACCATTCAAGTTTAAGAACGAGCCATTATACCACAGTTTTATTTACTGGAAATTTATTTACTTAGCGAGTTTGGCAGGCTCTAGGTCCGAAAAATTGTACACCAAAAATGAGCTGGTTGCCTATACGGTTTTTAGTTGTGAACAAACACAACTTTTTCGGACCTAGAGCCAGCTAAACTCGCTAATTAAACATTAGAAAGGTCGCCAGATAAATTACAAACTTTATATAAGAGACGGCACGCTCTCTTGACTTGTAAACGAAACTAACAAAAGTTTCAAGAAACAACGCAAACGCTTTTTTGAATGCTTGCATTCAAAATTTAACGGCCAGTTCTAAGCTTTCTCAAAAAGCTGCTTTAGCTTTTGGGTTTGGAACTTTGAGCCTAAGCTTAAGCTTATGTACACCAAAAGGTTGAAAGTTGTTAGCCTGACCTATTTTTACTCTTATTGTTTTTTGAGGTTCCCAACTGATTAAAACAATGACTGTATGGAAAGGCAGGTGAAGCGATGGTTTCGACAGCGATAAGCCTACTGAAGATTCATTCGGGAGAATGCTGAAACGGTACCGTATAGGCAACCAGTTCATTTTTGGTGTACAATAATGCATAAGTTGTTTTTAGTTGTGAACAAATACAACTTTTTCGGACCTAGAGCCTGCTAAACTCGCTAATTAAACATTAGAAAGGTCGCCAGATAAATTACGAAATTATTTACTCAAAAATTTCTCGTTTTAGCGAAGACATTGTTCGACCAAAAAGGCTATATCTTCTAAAGTATTTTGGAATTTCAAAAAAAACCTTTTGGGGCGATATCCAAGCTATAAAAAAAATGCACAAAAAAAATCAAAGAAAAAATTTTCCACATGGAGAATACCACCTCAATTAACCAGCAAATCATTACCAAAATCATAATTAAACCATTGTATTCTAAAGTCAAAATTACTTTAAAAAGGGAAAAACTAGATAAATTTTCCACATTTTACATACATCTTCGCACAATACCTTAAACTTTAATTCCAAATAGCTTATGAAATATAGAGTTGAAAAACCATTTAGTAAAAACTTCAAAGTGCTATAAAAAGAATAAGGCAGCTAACCAGACCAAACCCATCGAAGGATGTTCTACTACTATTATACCATTATAGATTCTTATGGTCTCGTCTCTAGGTTTATGGTTAAAAATGATCGCCATAGCCTTCAAAGGATTTATTGCCCTTTGATCCAAATGAGTCACTAATATGATATCCCTCTGGTTGAATGAACTTGTATTGTTTGTTAAAATTTCTAAAAAGTTTCTCAAATTGTACCACAAAATCATCAACCCAGGGCAATTACCCTTCTCACAGAATTCTGGGCACTTGACCGCGATATCTCCACTAGCTTTGATAAGCTGCACGTTCAGATAAGCAGATTGTTATAGTAGCTACAAGTGTGTTTACTTATACATTTGTGGATTCTCTACTATTTGCTCGCACTGCACAAATCTAATCTCAGTGACCGTGGTAGTCGTTCATTGTCAATTATCAGCGCTGGCTGAGACCCACGTTTAGTATGCAAAATGTTACGTTTCGGGCGAGTTCTACGTTCCGGTGTGCTGCAACAGTGGCGCAGTTTGAGCAGTCAAACAGCATCAGGAGATGCTTTGCCAGAGCACTGTGATGTCTTGATTATAGGCGGTGGTGGTATGGGTGCCTCGTCGGCCTATTGGCTGAAATGCAAGGCTCAGAAGCAGAACAAAAAGCTGAACGTTTTGGTGGTGGAACGAGATTCCTGTGTGAGTGTTGATATCTGAAAGTATACCTAAAATTAGGTCTCTTCCTGTTTAGTACACCAGTGCCTCTACTGTGCTCTCCGTGGGTGGCGTACGCCAACAGTTTTCCCTGGCCGAGAATATACAAATGTCCCTCTTTGGCTATGACTTTATAATGAACTGTCGGCAACATTTGGGCGATGTGGATTTGAGTTTTCAACCCCATGGTTATTTGATTATGGCCTCGTCCAAGGGCGCAGAGATTCTGACACAGAATTCCAAGCTGCAAAATGAGCTGGGTGCACGAAATGAATTGCTTAGCCCGGAAAAGCTAAGGCAGCGTTTTCCCTGGCTCTCTACACAGGATATAGCTCTGGGATGCTATGGGTTGGACAAAGAAGGTTGGTTCGATCCCTGGGCCTTGCTGATGGGTTTCAAAAAGCAGGCCTGTGCCTACGGAGCACAGTTTGCCAACGGCGAGGTGGTAGGATTTGAATGGAATTCGAGTGGAACTCTGACTGGAGCTGTGATAAACAATGGCGAAGGATCACAGCGTACGGTGAAATTTAATACCTGCGTATTGGCAGCGGGAGCACATTCGGGAAAAGTGGCCCGCCTGGCCAAAATTGGTGATAAGGAGCAAAAGGAACACTTGCTAAAAGTGGAGCTGCCCGTGGAACCACGCAAGCGTTATGTGTATGTGATTACCACACAGGGCAGCAATTGTCCTGGTGTGGCCACACCCTTAACTATTGATCCCAATGGCACCTACTTCCGTCGCGATGGACTGGGAGGTAATTTCCTTTGCGGCCGCAGTCCCGATGATGCTGAAGAACCTGACTGTGATACTTTAGATGTGGATCATGGTTATTTCGAGACAAATGTTTGGCCCACTTTGGCCACTCGGGTGCCCGCCTTTGAGTCTGTCAAGGTGCAAAGCAGCTGGGCTGGCTACTATGATCACAATAGCTTTGATGCAAACGGTGTGATTGGCCGACATCCGCACTATCAGAATTTGTTTATAGCAGCCGGATTCAGTGGACATGGCATACAACAGACACCTGCGGTGGGACGAGCCATTTCTGAATTAATATTTGAGGGTAGATATACCACATTGGATTTGAGTCGATTGGGATTTGAACGTTTGGTGGCCAAACAACCCATGCTGGAGGTTAATATTGTGTGAGCTTGGTCTTTCAAGTATGCACTTTGTTTTAAAGATATAAACAAAAACATTTTTTTTGACCCTTTTTTTTGAAAATTGTTTTTTTCGACCCTCGTATTTTTAGAAATTCGTATTTTTTTCCCTGTTTTGGTCAAAAGCTTTATAAATATTTAAAAAATGTTCGATATTATGGAAAAAAAAAATTTTGAAAAAAAAATTTTACTTGGAAATTTTTGGAGATTTTATTTTTACCATGTCTTGACGCACTTTGACTCAAATTTCTGGAGAACCGCTTAACCGATTTTGATAATCTTTTTTTTCGGTGAAAGTTAAAACTCAAATGCACCAAATCCGATTTATACATTTATTAAAAACAATTTTTATTTCATCGAAAACAGATGTCAAATCTTTAAATGCGATTATCTCGGAACCACTTGTTCCAAAATGGTTGCAAAGATTTAAAGAGTACCTGTTGACCGATTTTCAAATTCTTTCCCTTAAATTACTCCTAATACCCACCATTCTGGTGTGAACTAGATATTTTTGATCGGTCAACAAATAACGGAGCTAGGACCAATACAGTGGGAAAAAATAGTCGATTTTCGAAATTTTGACTTTGAAACCCCATAACTACGTCATTTATTGACCGATCCAAAATATCCTAGTTCACAACAGAATTACATCAATTCTTAACAAAACCCTGTCTTCAGTTTTCAATTCAGATCATCCGTTCTCAAAAATTTTTGCAACCATGGGCCTATGTTTAAAATTTTTGGTTAACTTTGAACAAAAATACAACTACAACCCTAGGTACAACAACAACAACAAAAATTACTAAATTTAGTTTAACCGATTACCTATCCAATGAAAAAATCCGCTTCTTAATACCACTTATAGTTTTTGAGTAATCTAATTTTTTGTAAACCTTTAAAAAATGACACCTGAAGGTATACAGTACCCTTAAATTTTGTACTATTTTATGGAACTCTTCAATATTTTAGCGCTAAATAAAATATTTTTATAATGAAAACCACAGAAAATTACTTGTTTATATGATAAGGCCCAGAGGAAACCCCTAAAATCCCTTTTATTTCATGTTTTTAGAGTACTACTATATACTACATACATATATGAATGAATGAACTAAAGCAGCGGTGGGCAGCAGAAATAACGGAAAGGGTACAACAACATTCTTATTTTTGTCATTTGCTTTTGATCAGCGCGATGCAGCGTGTGTTTGTTGTAATTTCTATTGCGTCGTAGAATTATAAAAATAACGGGCCGGGTTGCGCGGGTAAGAAGGGCTATGAGGCTGCCCACCGCTGAACTAAAGATTTTGGGCTGATTCTATATTTGGAAAAAATATTCTACCTTAAAAATTTTATTTTATTATACAATTTTTAGTTCCGAAAAGAACCGAATAAGAACACTATCCAAAACCAGCACCGATATGAATTTTATTAAGAACCAGAGATGCAAACCGGTTCAGATAAACCGAATTGGCGTCCTTGAAGAAAACACGGTTCGGTTCGGTTCCATTCAATAACTAGTTTTACCTCGTTGAGCGCTTACCTACGGACAATAATGCTTGTAAATTTGGGAGTTTTAATCTGTTTCCTAATATAAGTGTTTTCCAAATTTAGTGCACACATATATGTACATGCGGATGAAAGATAAACAGAGGGCTGACCATGATATTTTAGAACGTCATCAAGACGAACAAACATATTTGATTGATTCCGCAAAGCTGAACTTATAAATGAATATTAAAGATTAAACGAGTGTTTGTTGTGCGCACTAGCACGAACGGAGCGAGGTCGCGTTTGTAAGATTACTTACATAAGGACTTTAAAGATGATCAAATGTTTTCCAGAAATTCAATTTCCAAAGATTGCAAGGAGTCACGTATTTACTTTAGAAATGATGTATAATAAAATATATAATAAATTCAGGATGAACCGAACCGAAACTGCGGTTTGTTTAGCTACAAAAACTATTAAAAACGGTTTGAATCTCTGAACCGAACTAGTCCTTATTTTAAAAAGGTTTGCATTCCTGTTAAGAATCTATATTCTTGAATCGAAAACACAATATTTTCTCTCTTTAATTATACATATGTCTTCTGAAATCAGTGGCCGGTATAGCATATATGCCCATTTTGACCTTGCACGTGTGTATAGTTACTCTCATCTTCTAGTTCCAATACCGTGTGGGACATAGGGCATCAACCACTCCTCTCTTCCAACGAACTCTGTTGTGGGCCTTAGCTTTAGTTCTCTCCAGGTCTTCCCAATGCTTCCGCTTCTCTACCGACAGTCCTCCCCCAGGTTTCTTTGGGTAGTTACGCTCATATTGCACTATTTTGTTGTTGCACAGAGAGCAGAATAAGCTTGTACACTGTCTGTGTCTCAACGTCGCTGCCGCTGAGCATTATTGAAAACACAAAAGATACGGACGTGCCGGGCCCTCTCTTAAAGCCACGACAAGAAGGGAGTCCCAAGATAAAACTATGGCAAAGAATAACCTTTTGTTAGATTTTTTCAGGTAATTGTACAAGTTGATTTAACAATGGAAATACTTTCTGCGTTTTGCAATACAAATATTAATTTTCTTAAAACTTATCTTGTCTGTTTCTATTTTGCCCATTAAATTTAATTTCCAAAACCCTTTACCCAAACTCGTATCTACAATTAATTCATAAATTAGAATTTGGTTTATTAATATGTATGGAAATTGGTTTATTTTTTCTCAGTTTATCGAGACCACAAATTAAGCCGGTCATTGAGAAAATGGGTCTTACTTGAGGTAACCCCAAATTGGTTCAAAATTGTCTAAATTCTATTATTATTAGTATTATTGTGTTTATGTGTTGTTATGTACTTTTATTTTATTGCAATTCTCATGTTGTATGTAGGCAATTATATCAGCTTCATGGGAATACCAATTTCGTGTGTCTACAAATAATTTTTTTTTAAGATAAGAAATTAAACATAATCATAATATAACTTTACGGAATAATTGCTGACCTAAGCGGGGGGTGTGGGGCGAAGTTGGGATTCGGGGGCGTGTCATCTGATTATCGTTGGATAGTTGTTTATATATTTTTGTCGTTTAAACTACATACAAGATTTGCGTGACCCGAAAACAATTAAATTTCCAAGCTAATTAATAATTATATATATATAAATATATGCTGTGTGTGTGTGTGTTAAATGAGTTTTGTTGTTTTTGTTGTGGTTGTCGCAAAAATGAGACTGTTTGTTCTCGCTTAGGCTTCGCTCTCGCCGGGCGCTGCGTTCTCCGCCTCATTAATGGGCACAATCAGATTCTCCTTGGACATCAAATTGTATTTTGTGACAAAATGCGTAAATCGGTGGCATAGATACGTCTCAGCCTCAAATTCATCAAAGATGCGACGATGATGGAAATAGGCATGCGAGAAAATCCGATAGACGCGTCGACAAACTGAGCCCAGCTTCGTCACGGAGGACTCCTTGATGGACACTCTATGGTTTGGACCAAAACTTGTATGGATTATTTGGCTTGTTCTTCTTAAAGTTCAGCTAACCTACCTGCTTGGAAAGTATTTGTTACTATTGAGCAGACAAGCGGCTCCATCGAGAGTGTGTCGAGTATAATCAATGGCCGGACACTCTTTGGGGGTTTTGTGAGCGGCACACAAGAATATCCACTGATCGGTGGCCGTCATCTGTGTGCATGTGGAGGGGGAGCATTCCTTTTGCAAACGTACGGCCAGACCATTCAACTCCATGCAGAATTGACGCAGATGCTCGTATTTCCACACACCCTCGTCCTGGGCCTCGGGCATAGTGAGAATGAGCTCCACATTGCTGGGATCCCGCTTGATCATCTGCTGTATGAACTGCTGCACAGCCAGTGTGCTGTCCATTTCCTCCAGCGGCTCATCGGGCCAGCGACAAAAATCCTAGGCGAAAGTATGAAGAAGGCTAAAATTGGTATAAGGGGGAGAATGGGCATTTCACTCACCATGGATTTGGTGCCCGGTCGGTTCCTACGCAATATGGTCGATCCGTCAGCCATCTTCATGTTTCACCTAAACACCTTCTGTTTGCCTCTCTCCTCAGCCTACGCCTTGAGACGACGAAAATATGGCAGCCGTAACAAAGGCGTCTGTAGTTTACTCCCGGCGCGTCCAGCTGTTGATTTGCAGCTGTCTACGATCTCAAAACAATCCTATGTTAACTGATTTCTACTTTTGTTTACACATCGCTTCCTTGATTAAATAAAATTCATCTAAAACACTTCGCTTTTTGGTGCGAGAAAAATTTCTGACAAAAAAAATTGTACATATACCAGTGTGACCGTGGGCAGCAGAGAGGGAAAAAGCCAAGAGAGCACAGTGGCGCCGTGTCAAAAAGAGAGCAGCCCTGGTTTCGCAACAGCTGTTGCATTTTTATTAAAACTGAACACAATGGACATTGAAACAAAAATTGCACACGATTTTGTTTACATTTTAATAAAAATTTAGTCAAAAAATATAGCTTTGTTTTTTTTTTTGTGAATTTCTAAATTAATTTTAGTTTGGTATTTTCCTTACTACAAAATCTGGTCACACTTCGACCTCAGTCATCAGCAAATAAAGGAACAGATTGGAAAAACTTACACAAACTGCGTGTTAATTATTATATTACGAGATCTTTAACTGTGCAACAAAGAAAAGTTGTATTTCCCAAACCAATCTCTGCAAAATGTCCTACGCTTACTTGTTCAAATACATCATCATCGGCGATACAGGTATGTCGCCCTCCCCCCACACACTCACATATTTAGTGCACAATATTTTGGCAGCAAAATTGCTAGTTAGTAGAAATTAAGTCAAAACTTAACTGCGTAGCTCAAGTAAACGTCACCTTGGTGATTTGCAAGCGTTAGATGTTGCTATAAACTCAGATCAGGCGAAAGTTCAGACCAGCAGCCAAATAGGAAAAATCAATAACACCCATAACAACGCTTGCAGGCGGGCGTTTACTTCAGTCTGCTTCTTGCTCCTGCGCTGGTTGTTGTTGTTTGGAGTGATTAAAGTTGTGGGCGGGAGATGGGGGGACACATTAAAAAGAACCCAGCTCTGACCGCTGCTGACTCAACCAACCAACCCCTACAGATAACAGTCGGGGAGCATGAAAAAAGGTTCCCTGGGCTTCGCATACGTTTTTTTTTTTTTTTTTTTTGGCATACGCTTATCATTTCTGATACTTAACAGCTGTTGTCTTTTTTTCTTGTCTGCTGTTGAACACTACACTGCAACAATATTTTAATAAATTAATTAGAGATCGTAAACAGAACCTTGACTTGGCAACCGCAGATTTAAATTCTGTCAATATACATTTTTTATTAATAGTAGTGATTTATTGTAAAGTACAATGTATACCACAAAATTGGTCTTTGTCATGCGTTTTTGTTGAAGTGTTTTGAATAATTCAAGTAGGAAGCAAACTAAACAGAATTAAAAATTGCTTTGATTATTATACTCTGTACCGAAGGTACATAGAGTATATTAAGTTTGTGCAAAAGTATGTAACAGGGAGAATCAATCATTTCCGACGATCAGCATCAACAGCCGAGTCGATATAGCCATGCCCGTCGGATGAGCGGTTCTCAAGTTATGAGCAAAAAAAGTCCAAAACTCCCCCTCCCCAACAAACAAACACCGCATTACATTCAGCAAAGAGAGAGAGAGAGAGAAAGAGAAAAATTTAGAGCTGAGCGCAACAGCAGCGATGCATTCATCTTCTACTCCCGGTACAGAGTATGTTATAGTCGGGCTTGTCCGTCTTTTTCACTTGTTTTTATTGATATCTAAGACTGCCAGACTTGTCAGTTAACATAAATAGATTTTACACTGACAGGCCCATGGCAGTCAAGCGCTTATAAAATGTGTGCTTTCCGAAAACCAATATGTAAACGATTAGTTGAACAGGTTCGCCCGATATTTATATCACAAACTCTTAACTTCGGCCGCAGCTACTAATGCCCGCCAGTCGTTCTGCACCAGTTGTTCACACCAAGCTTGTCAATGTCTTTCCAGTCTGGTTGTCATCCCCTTGGGCCTCTTGCCTTATATTTTTTTGCCTTCTGTTTGTAGACCTCTTTTACTGGAGCTTGTTCATTCAAACGGGTTACATATGCTATCCAGCGCAACCGCACTAATGTCCACATAAGCTCACAGAGTTAATCATTCTGTCGGATGCGAAATTCCTCTCCAACTTTCAAAGGTCCATAAATCTTCCGAATAATCTTTCGCTCTAAAACGCCAATCCCCGCCTCATCCGCTGATGATATTGTCTATGCTTCTGCGCCGTATGGCAGGACTGCGATGATAAGCGACTGTTAAAGCGCTAAGTTCGTTTTTTCAGAAGGGGATCTGATCGTGAACTCCCTACTGAGCCCGTAGTATCATTGCTAGACTAATTTTTCTTACCTCCAGTCTGGTCTGGTTGTGGCTGGTTATCAAAGTTCCGAGGCGTACAAAATCCTCTACAACTATTTAGGTGTATTCTCCCAACAGATTGTCCAAGAAGCGTAGACTCCCTTCCACGGATACTAGATACTTCTTCTTGTACTCGCTTTCCGCTAAGCCCATCAGTCTAGACTGCCTCTCAATCTCTGTAAACGCCTTGCTTAACGTCCGTTCGTTTTGGCCGATATTGTCTGAAAATTGCCATAGGTATTTTTATTGGATTTAAAAATTTAACAATATTATGGACCACGACAGTAGACAGAACTTATCTAGCTGGTAAAAAAAAAACGAGATCGACAACTCCTTTCGTTTAACTCATTTATTCTACTGAGCAGTCAGTCTAGTCTTTGCCTATACACATATACAAATGTTGCTTAGTGACTCTGTTGCTGAGCGCATACTAATATAAGAGAGGATCTTCAAAGTTTGTTTCATTATAATGCTTTACATTTTACTCTGTAAATATAACTACTTTAATTCTGTTTATCACCTTGCCTAAAACTTCTATTGGTATCAAATGGATCGCAGAGATTTGTTCCTATTGTGGCGGAACCTCCCTGCTTATCAACGTCATCATGCAAAGTCTAACATAGTTTGCTGGTATACCAAAGGAAGACAGTGCTTCAAAGAACTTTTACTTTATCGGTGTGTCGAAGTCGGCTTATAATCGACAAAATAATGGTGGGTTGTGGTATCTCTCTCATAGATCATCTCTTGGATTTGTGGTAATGTAAATATCTGGTCTGTGGTGAATTTACTAGGTCTGAAGCCACACTGATAATGTCCAGTCAGTGTGCTTGTAAGCGTCTTTAGACCATCACAAATAATACGCAACAGAAGCTTATAAGCAATGGGAAGGAGATTGACATTGATGAGAAGATTGAACAAGATTGGTAGTTGGCGCAAACAGCAGGTTCTCCTTTTTTTAAATTCGTGCAAAGAACACTTAGATTCCAATTTTTGGGCATACTTTCATCGGGTTGCTCATCAGCACCAGCCGATATGTTCTTCTTTAGCCTTTTGATGGCTTACTTGTTGATGGTCCGGCAGGTCTACATCTATGCTGTCGATTGGTGTGAGCAGGTTGGAGAAGAAACTTCTCCATTTGACAAGCGTCACTTGCGGATCTGTGACCAGATTCTCGTGTTCGTCCTTGTCAAACAATTGACTTCGGGCTTAAAACGTTATGTTAATGGCTTAATCTTTTGATAAAATTTTCGAGTCTCACTCATGCGGAATAGCATCTCGACTTCTTCACGCAGGCACCTTTCCTGCTAACTCTATTTTTCTCTAAAAAGACGCTTCTCATTTCTTAACTTAAACTTAACTTAGCAGATTCAATTCAGGGCTCCGTTTCTCTCTCTAAAGAACTGTGTATATAAATATACACCTTTAAAGTGAGCACGGTTGTAAGTTTCGATTTGTACTGACTCACTCTGACGAGTGAGTCCTCTTTCATTTAGAATTATTTCTTATTTCTATTCTTATCTAACAATGTGCGTCATAAAGATTTGTATAAAGCTGATCCGCGTGGATCACAAGGGATGATTCCCACGCGATACGAGTCAAGTCGACCTTTTCAAGTGGTGTCTCGGCTGCGGCATGTATTTATGACCTCTGACACTGATTGTGATTTGAAGTCTCGCCTATCCTGTTGCGAGCGATCCTCGTCAGTGTAGCTATTAATATTAATGCCATTACAAAAAGTGACATATTTATGACATAGGCTGAGTTAACTAAATATTAGATTAAAACTACGTGTGGGCCGAGTTGAACATCATGTTAAAGTTTTAACATTTTCCGGGGGCCAAAAATGCGACAGCTACTCATCCAGTATATGTCTTCTAAGTCAACGTAACGATCGTGGTCGAGTCCTATGTTCAAGTTTTGAACATTCTCAGGGGGCCTAAAATGCGACAGCCACTCATCCAGATTATGCCTTACTCTTCCGTAAGAACCCAAGACTCCAATTAAACGTCTAAGCTGGCGCTTCAGTCCCTTGGTTTTGTTGAATGCGAACCCAATTAATCTTGGTCTAAACTCTCTGGCTTCGACTCCGTCTTTGCTCGTGCGATTAGTTTTCCTTGCCTGCAAAATAGGAAAGAAATTTCGAAAGTAAATGGCTCTAAGAGACCCAATGGTCTTTGCCCGCATTGTAGTCCTGCGGTGTCCGTCCGTTTTGACACTGTTCACTATCCAGAGCCACAGTTGGTTAAATTGTGGTTCATTCCTCTTCTCGGTGAGATGCTTGCTGCTTGAGCTCGTCGTCTTGGCGTTCTGTGTTCTACCCTCCTGCATGTTGGTAGCCAGTTCTATTTCGTCAACAGCCAGGATATCGTTGTCGATATCATCTTGCAGTTGGGAGTCTAATTGCGGATCTCCCTCCCTACCACACAACTCCATATGAGCCAGACACTCCAGATTAAATAGACTGCGTGCTGGCATAGCCCTTCCGTGTGAGGCATCTTCTATGATTGCCTCGTCCTTGTCGACGTGTTCCTGTTGGTCACAGTTGTCCGCCAGCTTTTCACGGGCCTGAAGGATATCCTTGTCCTTCTCCTCCATGGCGGACTCGCTCTCCTGCTGAATGCGATCCACGTTCATTGCTTGCCCTTTGAGCTGCTCGGCATTTTGACCCTGTTGGTTGCTGTCCTCTTCGTTGCCATGGAGGTGCTGATCCAGTTGTTGGACTTCGGTTGCTGGCCGCACGCAATTGTTAACCTCCGACTCAGGCAGAATTGTTGAAGGTACCTTCTGGGCAATATTAGCAGCATCTGCCGCTCGCTGATGGTCTTTACACACCCGCCTCGGGGTGACGTTGAACATTGAAAGTCGGTTCCTTGGGAGTTGTGGGTGTTTCTCTCAATGGCGTACCTGCTGTTTCCAGATGTGGTCTCCTGACATTCTGTTCTGGAAGTCCTTTCCAGTCTTCTTCTTTATTTATCTTACATATACGGTCCCAAGCCGTTGTATAGTAAGAAGGTTCATTCATCAGTGAGGAAGTAAGTGAACTTCTTGCTTCCCCTTTTAGACACTGGTTTAAGTAATGCATCTTGATGGCATCCCCGAAGTCGGCTCTCTCGTGGATTACCGGTTTAAACCATTCATAAAACGTAGGCCAATCTTTACGTTTTCCACTAAATGTCGGCATTTGCATATCTGGTGCAGCTGGTAGAGGTGGTAGTGCTGCTGAATTCGAAGCTGCCCTTACATCCTTTGATTTTTGAAGGCGCTGCTTTCTCAGATCCAACATTTCCATCATAGTCCTGGCCTCAATTCTCAGATTGAGAATCTTGTCATTAACGCCGTCAACATAACTTCAATTATGGATTTATGCTTAATTATTTCATCAGTGTAAAAATCCATGAAGCGTTTACTAGCTTCTTTAATAGCTTGAGTTAGTTTCCCTGCAAGTGAGTCCAATAGTTTCGTCAATTCATCTATTGGCCTTGCAGAGCCAAAGCTGTCCGATTCGGTAGCTTGTGTGGGCGTCGTGTACCGCTGCACATCATTTCCTTCTGATGGCCCGGCGTCCTGCATGGCGTGGTCACTCATATTGACCTTTAATATTGCCTCCTCATAAGGCTTGATTTGCGCCATGGTTATGTCGAATATTCCCATATTCGCACCACTTCACGGTTTCGATGAACCAAAAATGTGTAGCGCTTACAACAGTTTTCGCGAAGATCGAAAATCGGCTCGAACGACAAAAATGTCTTAAATATACACCTTTAAAGTGAGCACGAGTCCTCTTTAGAATTATTTCTTATTTCTATTCTTATCTAACAATGTGCGTGTAAAACATAAAGATTTGTATATAAGCTGATCCGCGTGGATCACAAGGGATGATTCCCACGCGATACGAGTCAAGTCGACCTTTTCAAGTGGTGTCTCGGCTGCGGCATGTATTTTGACCTCTGACACTGATTGTGATTTGAAGTCTCGCCTATCCTGTTGCGAGCGATCCTCATCAGTGTCGCTATTAATATTAATGCCATTACAAAAAGTGACATATTTATGACATAGGCTGAGTTAACTAAATATTAGATTAAAACTACGTGTGGGCCGAGTTGAACATCATGTTAAAGTTTTAACAACTGTGTTTAAAACTCAATAAATTAAGGCCGACTACTGTTCCACAGGCGAAACTCTTAGATCAGGTTCGGTGCTGGATTTTTGGTTGTCTTGAACCACAAAACTGACTACAAGTTAATGATACCACACAGCAAAACAGAACAATGCTCGGTTCTAGTAATGACCATTTACATACAATTCTTTTCCATATGTCAAGGAAATATTTTGCTTAGATTTGAATTTGCAGCCGTGTATTCTTTTCTTAGTTTTCTTTCTTTTTGCTTTGGCTCAAGTCCAAAACTTTCCCTTTCACTAATTACTTTTCTTTGTTTCTTCCATTTACTCATTTCTGTTTGCGCCGCCAGGTGTGGGTAAATCATGTCTGTTGCTGCAGTTCACGGACAAGCGCTTTCAGCCGGTGCACGATCTAACAATTGGCGTGGAGTTTGGAGCACGCATGATTACCATTGATGGCAAACAAATTAAATTGCAAATCTGGGATACCGCTGGCCAGGAGGCTTTCAGGTGAGTGGACTAATAATCTCCACATTTGTGGGTAATTTCTTTATGTTTGCTTTTCCTGGCTTTCTCCAGATCAATTACACGCTCTTATTATCGTGGAGCGGCTGGTGCTCTACTGGTCTATGACATCACAAGACGCGAGACTTTTAATCATCTAACCACTTGGCTAGAAGATGCACGGCAGCATTCAAACTCAAATATGGTGATCATGCTGATAGGCAACAAATCGGATTTGGATTCGAGGCGTGAGGTCAAAAAGGAGGAGGGCGATGCATTTGCCCGCGAGCATGGTTTGGTCTTTATGGAGACATCGGCGCGTACAGCGGCCAATGTGGAGGAGGCGTTTATAAATACAGCCAAAGAGATTTATGAGAAGATCCAGGAGGGAGTCTTTGACATAAATAATGAGGTAAGAATATAGAAATTTGTGTCAAAAGGAGTTTCCAAATAATTAAACCAAACTTTCTCGTCAGGCAAATGGCATCAAAATCGGGCAGCAGCATTCACCCACAAATCCGTCGTTGCCCGGTTCCGGAGGAGCTGCTGGGGCTGCAAATAGTGGCTGTTGCTAGGAATAGTTTGCCTGCGCTTTGGGATAGGAGTATATAACTATGATGTATATGTAGCCGCTCTACTGTAAAAGCTACTTTTTAGCGACTTTAGTGACAGAATTTCTCGTTTTCTATTTCCACAGTAAAAACTAACCATAAATAGCTGCAGCGACACTAAGCGTAATGTTTAAACCGATAAAAACCAAAACCACACTACAATTTGCAACTACAATTTAAACAACAATTAAACCAAAAAACCCAAATAAACAATTACATTTGTATATGTAAATTTGTTGTGCGTGATTTCTAAAATTTACAAAAAAATATATAAATATATTTGTTCTGAACATTGGGGATATTCCCATTTTAGTTAATGTGTGAACAAACTTCATGTGTAATATACTAACATATATGCAAAATGTGTGATTTGTTTATAGTTTTTGCTTAATCATTTATATGTTTAATTTTTTTCTCATTCCCTGTCTCAATGCATTTGCTGCTTACATAACTAAATAAATATATACATTCATAAACAATTGTGAGCTGACTAAAAAATGCATGCGCTTAAATGCTGCGACTAAAAATGATCAATTTAGTACTTTACAAAGTTTACATATAAATTTAATTAAAATGAAAACCAAGAAAATCAAATTGTTTATAATATTTGTATTTGCCCAAGACCCCCCAATGCAGAATTATAAAAATAATACATAATAAATATTAGATTACATTATAAAAAAGAACGGCTTCAAAAGATACTTTTAAACAGCGTTCCTTGAACATTCGCGGTTTTTTGTTTTTTTCGATCAGCTCAAACTCATTTTCAAAGATCTATATGAAAATTCAACACCTGCATACCAATCTTCTCGGAAAATTCACCCCCATTGGTGAAAGTTTCCGAAACTTAAGTTGCCAGCGACTAGCTCCAAACTCATTTTCAATTTACTATAACAAAACATAAAAAAGTGACTTTCAAATTTTGGAAAATTTATCCGCCAAAGTGGAAAAATTCGCGGAAAACTGTTGTATGAAACTTTTTTGTTTTTCATCCGATCAAGTTCAAACTCATTTTCAAAGATCTATATGAAAATTCGACCACAACTGCATACCAATCTTCCGGAAAATGAAGTGGGTGGGATGGAAATGGGAAGTGGGTGGAATGTGTCGGTAAGTGGAGGATGGTGGGATGTGGGAGGTAGCGAAGGATTGGGTGGAATGTAAATGGGATATGGGTGGTTTTGGGCGGGAAGTGGACGGGAAAGGGTGGGAAGTGTGTGGAATGTGGGTGGCATGTAGGTGCGAAGTGGGCGGAAAGTGGGAGGGATGTGGGTGGGATGTGGGCCTGAAGTGGGTGTGCGTTGGTTCTATACTGTTGAATGCGCGGCGAAGCGTGACGGGCTATTTACTAATGAAACAAAAGTATTCTTCCATGGTTGTCTATTAAAACTGACACGCGGACGAAGTCGCGGCGGGTTTTGCTAGTACATAATAAATATTGATAAATACCAAATTTTTTGGGGTTAAATACTATTTTTAATTATTTGCACTTCAACCAGCGACTCTCGCAAACACTTGGCTAAGATCTTTTATTTGAGGCCAGTCAGCTAATTCCAAAGAATACAGATAAAGTTATTACTTCTTGGATTCCTGGCTTGAGGTTATGAGATTTAAAAAAATCTAGTAGAAACAAATATTACTTACTTTATTTATACATTTTTGTTGCTAAAACTATTCATACCAGCTTTGCACTTTTATGCTTTAATCGCTTATCTGATGGTTTCTAGTGACCAAGTGACCGAATGCCCATTCAGAATATAGAATATTTTCCATTTTGCCTTTTAGAGCCCTACAAGTTTTAAAAGGGTTCGAAATTGTTTTGGCTCTAGTTAGTAAGCTCAAATTCCTCTTTGCATTTGCAGAGATAGAAAAAATCAGATCCCAATTTTTTGGCAAATAACATATGGGCATTTCCACAGAAAGGTCAACCAAAAACATAAAACATCTATTCATGCCATAAATCTAAATTATAAATGTATATCAACATAAGTTCCTGAATCAAATCTTTTATGTTTTTAAGGACTACGCAAAGTTCTACATACAAAGATTTATGAAAAGCATCTGGGGTTAAGTATGTCACGTCGCGTATTACAATGAGTCAAATACAAAAAACTAAATCAGCTATTAATATATAGTTACGTCATTGCGGATCATGTGAATATTAGTTACATTAAAAAACTCAAACACATTCCGCAAATATTTGCCTTGTTGTGATAGTAGACAAAACTCATCTCCATATTCTGTTACGTTGCGTATGTCTTTTTGTCTCCCTTTATCCTGGGACCTTAGTGTCTACAACTGCTAGCTTTTACACAAAATAAAGTGCTACTAAAGTGCTATCCAAAAACCAATATGCTTAAGGACAGGCCAAGACTGCTGAAGATTGAATTGGTTTTTATGAAATAGCGCTATACAGTCAACTAGCAACCTTTGTGGTGTTCTGCGTGTCTTGTTTTAGAAAAGTTGTGCACAAAATGCTAAAAAGTTCTACGATTGGAAATTTATTATAATATTTTTTTTTGTTTCTCTTCATAACAAAGGCTAAAAAGTATTTTGTCATGATCGTAGCTGTGAAAATGCCCATAATCAGATGTAGAAATTCTATATAACGCTTGTGAAATATATCTTATACCGATTGTGATGAATTCGGGAGAGAGTGAAGTTCATTTTGATATACAAGTTATACAATACAACGGATGAGGTGAGAAGTGGTATATAAAATTTATGTAAGCCAATCAACAGAGTATTAACAGTATGTTCAGATAACAGAGTCAGCGTAGTCAGAACAAAATATACAATTTTATGCAGGGCTGCGGCTCGGAGTTGATTTTTCGGAAGTCCGAACCGAACCCGAACCGGAGCAGGTTAATTTTTATCCGGCCGAACCTGTACCGGAGCAAAAAATAGTTAGTAGTGGGTTCAGTTCAAAAATTATAAAAACATTTTCTATGGCAAAGTTAGCACATTTGTCAATAGATGGAGCCCAAACACGCACAAGCTTGGCGATTGTGTGTAACATCAAAACACGAAGTAAACGTCATTTTGTCAAATACAGGGTACAATCAAACACATAACACACAAATGTGGGTGCGTGCTATTTATAGAGCACACGTATTCTCTCTCTCTCTATGCGTGTGTCGGTTGCGACGCTGGCAGAATTATGACTTCCTATCACACGGGATAGGGCAATTGACATTTGGACACCACTGATCTAAATGCACAATAAAGAATTGGCCTTTATTCAAATTTGCCCTGGTATTTAGAAAAACTTTTTTAAATAACACTAGTTTACAGCATTTCCGATCCCGACCATCTGGCAGTTATTTCGTATGTAAATCCATTTGCTGAGTCTAAAAATCCAATCCGCAAATTTTTTTATGGGGCCGTTTTCGAGAAATCGCGGAAAAGCTAGATTTTCGATTTGTAAAAAAAGTCCCTTTAGATAAATGCGTATATCTTTGGTACCGGTTCTTTCATTATGAACAGGTAATGCTTACTTGGAAGGTAATTGAACGCCCTATCATTCGTTGATACACCACTTCTTAATCCCGGTGCTGGACTTCAGCGTTATAAAGGCTTTTATCGGCAACTTTGCATTAAATTTATCACTTTTTTAAAAAAGCTAGATTTTAAGCGCGATTTTCATAACAAAAAAAATTGTGTAAAATTTATTTTACTGCTGGTCACTAAAGAATTATCTATTAAAAATACAACGCCACATAACTCATTAAAATCCGATCAAGAATAATGAAGTTATTGGCATTTTAGTAAAAAATGGAAGGTTTCAACTTCAACCAAATTGACTTAGTTTGACTGTTTTTGTTCGTCACAGGAGGCATAGTTAAAATTCAAAAATGATATTTAAAAGCTACTATGACCTAACAAATTTATTTTATACCTGGTTAAGTTTTTTTGTGATTGACTTAGGTTGAAAAATGAGTGCAAGACGTCAAATTGAATGCAAAATGATCTTGGTATGCTTGCGGGCATTACTTATTTTCAACTCCACTAACAATTTCAATGACATTGCATTCAATTTGACGTCTTGCACTCATTTTTCAACCTAAGTCAATCACAAAAAACTTAACCAGGTATAAAATAAATTTGTTAGGTCATAGTAGCTTTTAAATATCATTTTTTGAATTTTAACTATGCCTCCTGTGACGAACATAAAACAGTCAAACTAAGTCAATTTGGTTGAAGTTGAAACCTTCCATTTTTTACTAAAATGCCAATAACTTCATTATTCTTGATCGGATTTTAATGAGTTATGTGGCGTTGTATTTTTAATGGATAAATCTTTAGTGACCAGCAATAAAATAAATTTTACACAATTTTTTCGTGATGAAAATCGCGCTTAAAATCTAGCTTTTTTTAAAAAAGTGATAAATTTAATGCAAAGTTGCCGATAAAAGCCTTTATAACGCTGAAGTCCAGCACCGGAAGCATTATAGGTTCAATTACCTTCGCATTACCTGTTCATAATGAAAGAACCGGTACCAAAGATATACGCATTTTCTAAAGGGACTTTTTTACAAATCGAAAATCTAGCTTTCTCAAAAAACGGCCCCATAAAAATCGGTTATTTTGGACTCAGCGGAAGGACTTACACAAGGAATTGCTACCAAATGTTTGGGATCGCGAAATTTTTATTATTTTGTAAACTAGTGTAATCAGTAAAAGTTTTTTAGAACTTCGAAAAATATAAAATAAAAAAAATTAAGAAAAAACTTTTCTATAAATAAGAATATACGAGATTTGTCTAACACCGGAATACAAAAAAAAGACAAACTTTTTCAACAGGTCGCTGAATTAAAATTATATTTCTGTTTTCACCCAGCACGTCAGGGTTAGAAAATACGTCCTATTTGCATAAACGTGTGCAACGAGAGTTTCTTTACATTTGTGGCTCATGTGTCCACATTAAGTAACCTTTTGTAACGAAATTTGTTTTTATGTTAGCTGAATAGAATGACGTTACAGAAAACCCGAACATGAAGTTTTGATTTTGTTCATAAGATACAAAGATAATGGGATTTGAATATGGAATAGGGTTATTTATTTATAAAATCGACTATTTTCAAATTTTTCAATTGGAGTTTATCGACCAAATATACATATGGAAAGTTTGCTATTTTCTCTGTTACAAATGCTTGTAGACCTGTGTAATTAGGTCGAACTTTTCTAGTTACTTTCTTAAAATTAGTTCAAACTTACCTTTGATTTTAAACTAAAATATTCCTTAATCTATCTATTATTAAGTTAATATTATATCTTAAATATCAAGACTCCGAACTTCCAAATATGTATGAAATGTTTTAAGTTTTTCCAATAAACCCCCTTTTTTTGAGTCAGGGAAAACAATACTATTCCTGAACCCCGGTTCGAACCTGAACCTGGGTTCAGCGACACCTCTAAATCCGCTTCGAATGAAGCGATTTATGGTTTATTCTTGGAAGGATATTGGTGTGCCTAGCACTTCTTGTTGCAGAAAATATCATCTTGTCCGCATTGATACTGAAGTCCCACTCTTTCTGCACGCTCACGTATCCATCTGCGCATGTATTCCCTTAAAAAGCTGAGAGTAGATGAACTACTTCAGTAGATGGGCATTTTCTAGTTAATGGATACAGTAATGTGAGCCCCTGTGTATTCCATTTACTATGTCTGTAGTGCCCCACCTTAGATCTATAGCTCAAAAATTTTAAGCCCACAGAATTAGAAATGGGTTAGCTGCTCTTAGGCGCTCCATTATCGCCGCTGTGAGGTGTTCACAAAAGCTCCTATTTCATATTCGCTATGGTATAACGTTTTCCCTAAGAATGCTTCAGCATCTGAACGGTATCTCTTAACCATGATTTTTTCTGGACTCTATCCTTCATAAAGCTACCCTGCACTAGGTATTAATTGTGTCTCAGAAGATTTTTGTTAACCATATTACATTCGAATACTTTTACTTACCCGCATGCGCCATTTAGCTGAGCTCACCTGTATCACATTTTTGCGAAAGTCAAATTGAGAACAAGGCTTTGTTTTTGTGTCAAAAGGGTTTTATAGTTTTATTATATTTAATAGGTAAATGTTTGAATTAATTTTGTGTGTAAATATTTTTTCGAATTGCAATTGAATTGGTTTGTTGGTATGTATTTTTATACGTATATACATATTTACTAAAGTGTTGCGAATCAACAATAACTAGGCAATATTTGTATAGGCTATTCTTGTGGTGTGTGTTTATAGGCATAATGTTGTTATTCATATATGTATTTTAAAATGTGCTTAAGGTTTAACTAAGAAATAGGCTAAATTGATTTTCATGTGCTTGTTGGATGACTTTTACTTTAGGTTTATAATACTTGAACTTTTTGTGTATGTGGGTGTATTTTTTGTCAAATAATGGTTAGGCCAAACTGCACATGCCGGGTATATATTGCGAGTGCTATTCAAAATTCTCAATCTGTTCATCTCTGACATTTGACTTTGATTGGAAAATATTTCTTAGTTATTGTATACGTTACTTGGATTGGTTGAGACAATTTTCGACTATTACTAATTGTTAAATTTGTTTGGTTTTCGTTTATAAAGAAGACAATTAAGTGTACCCGTTTGCGCCTGGCAGTGATGCACTGCATTTTGATATTGAATTAAGATCTAAGAAAAATTGAAATTGATTACCGGCTTTGACTACATGGGTTGATTTGCTTGTATGTAGTAGTTGTTGTCCTAGTAACGTTTTAACTAGCGTAAGTAATTAGTGAACTATTTGTTTAGAATTAGGCTTAAAGGCTATGTGTTCAGTTTCAGTTTACCATTCTGCTCTGATTTTATGGCTGCAAGACCATTTGACATAAGAAACTTGATAACATTTAATGCTAATCCATTATTAGGCTACAAATTGTCAGTTTGTGTTTTGTTTGTTTAGAAAACTAGTGTAAAAGTTGAGCTTTTTTAGTCTCTGAGACATCACTTTCACTCCCCTTGACGGCTTTCTTCTCGCAGAACTCAAGCATATACGAAAAGACGCCGGAGAGTGCAATAAATATGCCCGCATAGTAGAAGGAGTCATCCCATCTGGAAAGAAGGCCAAAAGAAATGTCAATTAAATGATCAAAGAATTGATTAAGGAGGGAAAGACTCACCTTTCCGTGTACTCGTATATAGCACCGGCTATGGGTGGACCCGCTATCATGCCCACGCCCTGCACCAGCAACACCAGACCGTAGGCACAAGTGAAATCATCCAAGTCGACAATACTGACCAATATGCTGGGCGTGAATGAAAACGAGCTGGCAAATGTAAAGCCAAAAATCACACACATGGCCATCAGACCATGGTAGTTGGTCAACACCCACGGCATAAAGAACACGGAGGCACCACAGACTGAAAAAAACATTTGAAATAATAACTTACTTTTCTTCACTTTTGTTTGAAAAAATAATAAAACTCACCCAACATACACAACGAGTAGCATATATTGATGTTCATCCAGGGTAAATCACCCAAATAGCCCAGACCAATCATGCCCACCGTTTGGGCTATGCCTACGGCCGATATCATCACCGCACTTACATCCACTTTATAACCATATTGCTTCATGTAGTCGGGTAGATACAGATACGGAATAATGAACCTGGAAAACGTGCCAAAAGCGTAGAGATTAGAACTGTTTTGAACTGGTATGCCCTGCCTTTATCGTGGTGCATACGCTACGTAGTTGATCCTGAAAGCATTTGATTAGATAGCTGATGTGAACGTAATAAGCAGATTAATTTTTATGGAGCATTGTTGGTCGGAATCCCCTTTCGATGGAAAGTTTTGAGCATTTACACAAAAGAAACCCATTTTTGAATCTTGTTCAACTGTTCCTGCTATTGTGTTGCAGTTTGTCTACATATTTAGGCTCCCCAATGAAGGCGCAAAATGCAACCGAAACGCGTAGAAGAATAGTTGAAAATAAAAAAAAATTTTATGTGGATGAGAAATGACGGTCAACACAACCATCAAAATTTCAGTAAATTGGCCCAATGAAAAAAAAAAAAAAAAAAAAAATCATTCGAAGAGAACGGTGGACGAACAAGTCTGTGCTTAGATCTCTTCAATTTCGTTCTGAGGCATCTTTATAGCTGCCTGCACAGTAGGGTTGTCGATATTTCTCAAAATATCAATATCGATAAAATCAAAAAACCACATTTTCAATATCGATATTTGATATAGCGGGTCCAAAAAACATCGATATATCGATATATCGTTATTTTCTAAAGCTTAATAAAAGTAAAAAGTTTTTAAGGAACGTCCTTACCGCCAAATGAGCATTTCTAGTCGCCGTTTTACCTTATTTTTCTAATATGATAATTTTATGATTTAAGTGACTTAATTTTCTGAAACTAGATTATTAAAGCTAGAGATTATAGCGGATAGCAAACACGGAATCTACGGCAAATTCGACGAAAAATTCACCAAGATCCCATGGATCCAAAATGAATTCCTAATCGGTGCAAATTGATCTTAAATATTATAGATATTTAAGGATTTTGTCTTTTTGGACGGGAAAAAAGATTTTTATATATTTTACGTAGAAATCGAACTTCTACGAAGAAAAAAGGGTATAAGTGCAGAAAATCTCACCAAGAAACCATGGGTCTAAAATGATAAAAGATCAAATGGGTCCTTGCCAGCGCAAATGCACCTCAAATATTAAAGATAAAGATTTTGTCTTTTCCAACAGGACTGAAAACAACTATTTTTATTTATTCAACCTAGAAATCGCAATTCTTCGAAGAAATACCGTATAAGAGAACAAAATCTTTGCCGAAATACCGTACCTGGATCAAGTTGAATGAAAGAATTCATTTAAGACCCACGGTTTTTGGACGAAATTTTCCGAAGATTTCGTTTTTTCTATAAGCTTTGGGCAGAACAAAACCGACAGTCTTGTCTTTTCCGTCTTTTTCCGATATATCGTGTATAAAAATATCGATAATCGCCTATATCGGTAAAAAAAATATCATATCGGAATAACCCTTATCGTTCAACCAAAATATCGATATATCAATATATCGATAAACTATTGACAACCCTAGTGCAAAGTTAGATAATAAGGTTTAACTCGTGAAGTTTTAGTTTCAGCTATCGTAATCAAGCCAAGGGGAACTATCGAAAAACTTCATGGCCAGGTAGGAGCACACCAAAGGAATTATGATTGCATAGTTGGTAGAGCAACGATTCAGTGCTTATATTGAGGAGACAGTCTAAGTTTTGGCTAAACTAATCACCATTAATAAGATTACCCCAAGCATAACTGTACGGGTATTTAATGAGGGAAGGATTTAAAGAAGTCTACTAGAGTACCAGTTTCAGTTTAATGCAGCAAACAATCTATACTTTTAATATTCTTTTATAATCTGTAGGCCCGACTGACTGACACAGCCAAAACTGCTTATCCTAGAGATCTAAGATTTCGCCTGGACCTTTGTATAGTTAAGCAGCAGCGCACTAACAAAGAAAATTTGGAAAATTTGTCCGCGAAGTAGATGAAAGCACCAAAAAAAAAAGTTTTTATGGGGCAAATAAATGAGCTATTGCCTTCAGGCAACATTGAGCTAAGCTGTTTTGCTAAGAACACGAGGGGCAGTGAGAGAGGAAGTATATGTTGAACGCTTGATACAATAAGTATTGGCGGTCTAGTCTGCAAGAGCTGCGGGAGGGGGGACAGGAAAGAGTCGAGAGCTGTGGAGGAGGGGGAAAAGCCAATTTGAAATGAAGTTTAATTGAAGAGTGGCTCCCATGAGGTCTACTAAAACTAAATCTAAAAGAAATCTTCGCCATTATTGGTACACTTATGACAAAGTTTTATCCAAAAATATTGTCTTTTTAGTTTTTGGGAATGACTGAGGAATCTATACGTTCCCAATTATGGACAAGCAGTATTGATGCTGCTGTGAAATTCACAATTTGCCAGTACAAAAAATTAGAAAAGTACGATTAAGGTACCAAAGGAAAATAATTTGCCCAAATGTTGATGAAGATGTGGCAAAATAGAGGAAACTTTTTAATAATTGATATTTAGCAAATTTTTCTTCATTGGATTTTTAAAGAAATCCGCTTAAAAGCAGATACATTTACACGACCTGATCACTCAGATGAGTTTTCGTCAGACCTAAACTCATCTGATCAAATCAATGAAGAACCATAAAAAATTATATTGCCGTCCTGTTAAGTTAAATCTTAAAGGAAAAAAGTATGGAAGCAAAATTTTAATTTAAAATTCGATAACAATTGAATATCGTCGGCTAATAAATGGTAACGCCAGCGCACTGCAATTAGGTCACACTATAATTCGAGAAATGCCAGTTAGATGAGCGCTCAGGCCAAATAAAACCGGTTCTATTTCGTCTGATCGCTCATCTGAGTAGCTTTATGTCTACTCAGACGCCTTTTTACACGGTCTGACAACCAATCAGACGAGAACTCAGATGCGTGATCAGGTCGTGTAAATAAAGCTTTACAGAATAAAGTTTTTGGACATATTTTAAAAATAATCATAGGCTTCACTATGTCTAGGCCCGGCTCCAAAATGATTTAATTTTGTGGCAAGGCTAAATTGAACTCATTTTACAAAACAGATTTTCCACTGATTGATATTCATAGCTTAGCATTAGAAGCAGAATTCTCTTCTTCCAGATAGTTGTGTGTGTGTCACAATTTACACTGTTATTTGTAAGATTATGTGACACATAGGTTAAAATATTTCCTGGTTTCAATCGGCAGTCAGTTTGGCTTAAAAACTCTTAAAGATGGATTAACTGTTTGTCTTTAGGGACTACTACCAAAATTTATGCACAAACCGCTTCAAGATTAGCTATATATACTCAATAGTTTTGACAATTTGCCAACATGTTTGCGACATTTGCCAGCCAAAATGTGTACATTATGTAAATACTTTTGAATGTCCCGGATCTGTTTTGCGACTCATTTATGATTTATGTATTGGAAGATTTTCTATTTGTGCGCAGAATTGGGGCCTTCAATATTTTTATGTTACTCACCAAATAAACAAAAACAATGTGGACAAATTGAAGAGGGCGAATTTTATTTCCAAAAACATGGAGAAATCAAAGACGGTCATTATGGTGTCCACGAAGCTTTCGTACCAGGTCTGTAACAGAGAGGGAGAGATAAGAGATAAGGGTTAATCTGATAGAGTTTCCACTTACATCTTCTTCCTCTTTGGCTATGGTGGTCATCGAATTGCGATAGATATTGGGACAGGAGCTGGCACGCAAACGATAGCGATGCGTATTGAGCATTGCACCGCGATAGTGTATGGAATTGCGATGTATACGCATGTCCTTGAGGAAGTTGGAGTTCCGTATGGAAATGTTTCTACGCAAATTCGAGCGATTGTGATTATGACTGGGCTTCTTGGACTTAGACAGACGGCGTATGCCGGTGATGCTATCCAAACGAGCACGCCGCACGGCCTGTTCACTGCTCAGCTCCTGCTCGTGCTCGGGTATGGCTATGACCGTGGGACCCGGCCGCTTGGTATGCTCAATTAAAGCAAATGTCTCATCCTTGTAATAGCTGTGCATATCCTCGCTTAAAATATCCACCGAATTGTGTCTAAGGCCATTCACCTTGAGATTGGACAGCGATGGAGTGTGATGCTTGGCCGTGAAGAGATTTTCATTGAGCGAATAACGGGAACTGGCATGTTTCTGGGTCAGATAGCCCTCATCCGAGGAGCGTATTGAGCCAGCGGCAGTGGAACACTTTTCTGAGGGCGAAAGGGTTTCTATAGAGGCCAAATAAGTTTTCTTGGCCGTCTCCATGGCTTCTGGTGCTATGCCACCCATGGAGGTATCATCTGGGGATCCGATTAAAGCTGCCGAGGGTGGATAAGCTGGGGCTCCCGACGACATGGACAGCAAATTCTCACGAGAGGGAGCCTCGGCTCCTTCCTTATGTCTGAGGGAACGTCGGCTCAAGCTCTTCACCTCGTAAATGCTGTCCAGCTCGTGGGTACTCAAAAAAGTGGGCAGAAAGATTTCACTGCGATAGCGCTTGAGGGCCGAGTCCAATGGATCCTCTATTTGCTGATTGGCCTCTGTGTTATTCTTGGTCACCAGCGAATCAAGTACCGCCTCCTTGGTTATACCCGTATCCAAAAGCTTTTTAATCTCCTCCAGACACACACTGGAGTTGGAAAACGTGGTCACACTCTGTGATCGGCTCTCCAGACGATTCTCCTCTATCAACCAGTCCGGATCACGCATCAAGGCTCCACAAACACAAGCATTCAACATGGTTCCGCCCAAAATCAAAGTAGCTCCACGCCAGCCAAACGAATTGATGAGATACTGCGTCAAACGGGCATACAGAAAGGTGCCAATGCCCGTGCCCGAGGCCCCGATGCCTGTGGCAAAACTTCTTTTCTTGTCAAACCAAAAGGCTATGGACACCACCGCGGTGACATAGCCAATGCCCAATCCCAGTCCTGAAATAATGCCAAAAGTGACCATCAGCATCTCTATGGAGTTACAAAACGAAGACATGGCAAATCCTAGGGCAGACACCAATCCTCCAATTATTGTCATCTTGCGACAACCAAACTTATCCACCAGATTCGACCAGATGGGACCCATGAGCAGGGGCACCGAAAAGAACAGCGACGAAATCCAAGCTGTCTTTGTGGGTGACTCCTGGAAATACGCCAACAGTTCTGTATTGATCAGGCCAAAGGAGAATGACAGACCGTCGGCTATTAGTGAGACCACCAAGGAGGCAAATACCACCACCCAGCCATAGCCACCATCCGGCATCTTAGGCGTCTTCTTCTCCGTGGAACTGGAGTCAATGGAATCTCCCGATTCATTCGAAATCAAACGTTTACGTTTCTTCACCTGGTTACCATTCATGAGGCAGGTCAGAGTGCCATCTTCATCCATGGCTATGATGCTATTCCTAACCACACGACTGTGTCCGGCTCTGTCGCGCAGTTCCTCCACGGACAGATTACAAAATGTGACCTCCGGGAAGAGATCATGTTTGATGGCCTTGTTAAGCGGAGTGTTTGCCGGTGCGGGGGTGAGGAGCAGCGGCTGATAGGCACTGCCGTTCGGTTTGTTAGTGTTGTTGTTGGCTGCCTCGGCACTATTGTTGTTGGCCGAAGTTGGCTTGGCCATGATGACTATAAAAAATCAAGAACCGTGTACAAAATTCGTCGATGTGAGAGTTGAACACAGATTTCAGCATAAATTTGTCCTAAATAGACGGAGGGTTGAGGGGGGGGCGATTGGATTGGATTCAATCAACTGCAGTGCGCGTAGCTGTGGAAGAAAAGAAGATACTCTGAGTATTTGTTTGTCTAAATTACTCAACTGTGATCAGAATGCATACGTTATAAATTTTCTCTATTTTCCTAGTTTCTTTTTTACAACAACTACAAAACATTTCGGTGGGAAATTCGCGCAGAAACTGCTTGATTTTTGCATCGAATAATGCTTTGGCAAATCGCCTTCAACTTGACCTCATAAAAATAGAACCAAAATTGTTTTGATCTCGCAAAGAGCCAACACAACATTTCTTTTTTGTTTTTGCCGCGTCACAAGGCCCGACAGCTGATCAGCTAATAATAACGCTAAAAACAAAATAAATAAATAATAATAATAATGTTTATAATTGAATTTGGGTGACGCTTTTTGGGTGTGTTTGCTCTTAAAATGCCTGTCTGACTGCTGGCTAAATTTAGATCACATTTTGTTGGCAACTTTATTAAATGGGAAAATTTCCAAATTGTGAAATTATTTCAAAACAAATTTCAAGGGGTTTTAGGAAATGGCCTTTCAAGCAAAGAAGATAGATTCTTCAGTACCTTGAAACATTGGGCCCATTCAGCAGATGATTTCGATTTGTGAATGCAGTGATTGCCGATTGCGATTGGCAATTTTTACATTCATGATTTCTTCAGCAGAGCATCTTGGTCCCTGATCAAGTATAAATTTGCAATAATCTTTCAACTGAACGCGTCCATTAGTTACCGATTGCTGGACCACCCTGACTTTATGTAAGTTTTCGCCTAAAATTTTCTATTAGTCTACGTAAATAAAAGACCTGCTATCAATGCCATTAAGCAGAGACTCATCAGCAATTGCAAATCATAAATAGGTAATCAGATTTATCTGCTGAATGTGGCCATTGAAATAATTTTCTGCACAGATAAAAAGGTGAGCATAACTAAACTAAAGTAAGTAAAAAATTTCAATGAACTTATGGTGCCAGTCACAACGAATGAAATCTTGTGGATGAAATAACCTTCCGGCTTTCCGCTGTAGCTAGCAGTCTTCTGCGCCAAAGTAGAGAAAATATCTGTCTTTTGATTTGGGCCTAGTCGGTACGCCAGCAGCAGGCTTGGGCTTCACTTACAACGTAAAAGCTGCAAGTGTGAGAAAGAGGAGGATACATAACTACATCTTCAATGTTCAAGTAGAACAAGTAAGAATGTTGCGGTCGAGTGCCCCGACAGCAAAATACCCTGTCCCAAGTAATGTGGTTCCTATTAGCTTTGAATTCCATTTATTTTAATAAATTGTGGTACACAGAATAGATAGATGTTGGGCCTAACTGAATATGTATTAAGTCGTTCAAACTTAAAAAAATTGTATCTCTGATAGTTTTTCGCGGTTGGAAGAAGATGGAGGAGGAATTTGCCAAACCTGGAGCAAAGTTGATCTGGGTTCGGCATACACCTACATACATGCAAAAATTTGTGGCTCAGACTCTTATAGTCTGTGAGATCCACGCGTTTATACAGAGAAAACGACAGTTTTTCGCTGTTAAAAGATGGAGAGGAGGAATTTTCGAAATCTGAAACAAACTCGATGTGGGTACAGTATTCACCTACATATATGCCAAAACCTGTGGCTCCATCAATTACAGTCTCTGAGATCGACGCGTTCATACAGACAGACGGACATGACTAAATCGACTCGGCTGTTGATGCTGGTCAAGAATATATTTAGAAGGTTGCGGATAACGAACTGCCTTCCTATGGAGGTTAGTTGCGAATAAGTGGGTTTACTTCATAAATAAGTACTTCCACAAGTTTGAAGGGTGTCACGCTACAGTGCACCGACGAGGAGTTGTGTTGCCCCCTGTTATAGGTAGACTCACACACACCCCATCCCTACATCATACGGGTAACAAATAGTCCAGTCTAAAACGGTGGGCTCAGGCAAGTGGCGACCGCCTGTCATAAGAAACCTTGGTCGGTGGTCGATCATCTGGAAGCCCCAAGAAAAAGACCTTCATGCATGAAGAAAAGTGACGCATTTAAATATAAGCGGAACATCCTTGCATACGCAGTCGAGACAACTTGAGTAAAATCAGATGGACCGGGAGCGGCTAGGCCAAGCGAAACGCACAGCAGTGAGCAAAATCCTAACACGCGGTCTTTACCGAGCTCCTGCGGTAAGGAAGAATTTGGGAACGAAAAGCGGCCATCCCCTTCCAACAACGGGAATACGGTCAAACTCTTCTAGAGTACAAAGGCCCCCTCCCACCGCGGAAAATCGTTTTAAGGACGATAAATAATATCAGTAACCTAAAACTCATGAAAATCATGACCTTTGTACAGGAAAAAGGGTTGCTAGGAGAGTTGTAAGCTCAGTAGGGGGCACAATAGACCTGGATTGGTCGCGGTGCACTGATTCCCCCAACAACAAATAAGAGTAATAATAAGATAGAGATTCGTAAGCTCAACATCTAAAGTTCTTATTGTTCTCACAAAGGTATAGTCGGTAGAACCCTCCCGATTTATGAATAAGTTATTATATGGTATCGCTATTTTGGCCGGTGTATCAACAGTTTCTACTGTTCCTAGCTATCTCACCCTAACCTAACATATGCTGCCTTGGTACTCCCTACCATTTGTAGAGCTTCCGACTTGAGAAGACAGCTGCTGAACAGCAATCGATGAGTCAGGTTTATTGCATATAGAACCAAAAGGTTCTTTTAAAACAGCATCCAGGCTTCATTGTGGGGTTGTTTGGGTCCTTATATTTTATTTGTGTGTAGCATCTAATGACCTCGAGCCGGCTAGAACTTTCGAGTTGGAAAATAAAAAATGTCGTTAAAATATGTTCATGGTGTTCTTGTGTTTAAATATCAAGTTTGAGTAAATCTCCAAATTTTAGCTGACATCCTTTTTCGGATTGAATATAAATGAATATTGAGTTCAAAATAATATTAAGCCAAGTCGATTTCAAGATCAAATCAAGTACGAATTCGAGCTCGGTCTTATTTGATTGGATCAAGACGAGTTTGAATAACAAGATGAAACCCTTGGTTGGTTCAAGTAAGCCTAAACAAGAATTTTGTCAATTCGTCGGAATAAATCCGAAGTTCCAAAACTTCTAACATCGAGACATTGGGATTGATTTTAGTCTAGAGATCTAGAGATTGAACCCACTTATTTGCATTCCAATCAAACCATATTTCAACCTTATTCAAGTAGACTTTGCTTACCTCTTTTCTGTAGATTAGTGGTGCTCTTTTAAAATACAAGAAAAAAAAACAAAACTACCTCCAAATTGCACTTGAATCTTTTTCTTTGCACTTTAGATTCACACTGGCTTCACAATTTACACACTGCCGCCAATTACTTCACCATAATTGCTTAGATCTTCAGTTATATTTAATTCACTTAGCGTGGTGCTACGCTGTTCCAAGTGTTTATTCAGTGTGGCGGTTTTATTGAAAATTCTTAGACGCGGATCACGGGGTATATAGTGTAAGAAGACTTTGTTCGATTTGCTGCTGTTGTTGTAAGTACGCGGATTATTATTTTGGCTATTGTCGAATGGGGATTTTCTGGAGGATTTGCCGCTGCAAATTGTTGTTGTTGTTGATTTGGTTGAACGATTAAATGACTTGAACCGAATGTCATTCATTAAGAATGTTATGGAATTTATCACAGGCCAACGGAGAATAAATTGAGCGATAATTGGCTGCAACTTGGAATAGTTGCCGTAGTTGTTCTTCTTGTTGTGGTTGTAGAGGCAGTGATTGCTGCCCGTTAACGTCTTAAGCCTTGTTAGCCACATGCGGCACTTTCGAATCGAAAACAAAAACTAAATTAAATTGAAAGCAAAAGCTTTAGCTTGTTTGCAGCTAAAGTCTGACAATGTCTGTCTCTTCCCGGCACGTAGTTCAACGCGTGTCAAGTTTGCGCATTTTGAGGCAGCGACGGATGGGCAAACATATCGACGACAATGGCGCTTAACACGGCGTATGATTAATATGCGCGCTGATGGTGTTGTAACTCAATCGCTGCTGCGTGAGGACGATGATTTATGGTTCTTGTTGTCGATTAGCAGCTAATGGTGCTCCTGCTGCTGCTGCAAAAAGATAGAACAAAGAAGAGAAATGACAAAAGTTAGTTGAGGTTCAAGGATTCTGGCTTGATAAATGGCTTAAGGCGAAAAATAAACGTGCTGTGAATTTATGACGAAATTCGACTTAAATTAAAATGACAAAAGATTTGACCGCAATCGTGTGAATTGGCAAACAATGCAAAATATGTATTTCCATTAATTTGCACATACTTCTCACCGCCAACTTAATTTGAGAAGAGAGGTTTGGAAGGCGAACGAATGGTGACTTGGTGAAAATTATTCACAAACATTTAATTGCTTTTGAGGGTATAAATAAATGTTGTGTTCTAAGTTTAGGATTATTTTTCATTTCAATCGAACTAAAACAAATATTTCAGAATCAAGAGTATTTTAGAATGATCTAAAAATGTGGAAATTGATGGACCTTGTATAATAAACAGCCTCACTAAGGACCGTAAGGTCTATGTGTGGCCCCTCTACATGGGGCCAGCCGGAAATACCTAATATGTACCTAATAATAAACAAATATCTTAATACTTTTTAAATAGACAGGGTAAATCCTTGTCCAGACCAAATCCGAACCGCTAACTTGTGCTTGAAACCGAACTGCAAGACGAATTGCTAAAGCGATCTTCGTCGATTTCATCGAAGAGCTTTAAAAAAAGATGATTGGCTTATGCTAAACGCTTCAATGGAAATACAAGCAATCATGATTGCACACCTTATTCATTTACCACAATAATCGAACTAGATCTTTCGATTTTTTTCGTCATGGATTTGTCTTCCTTAAGCTGTGTATTGACTGGACCTTTATTATTTTCGTCGGTTATGCTTCAAGACGCAACTTAAGAACGAGTTTTCTTAATTTGTTCGTTGATCTAGTTTGTATGGTATAGTTTTGAGAAAATTGTCTTGTTTTCAGAACGGAAAAGTTGACAACGGAATGTGTATAAAAGTAAGAAATTTGTGTCACCTTTTAGAGCGTCATTTTTTTCCTGAGTGTATAAGTTAATGATAAATAATTCGCTATATCATGTTCTATATTGATATAAATACACGTTATATCATTTTGCAGATTTATTGCAGACGATATTGTTCAAAGAATCTTCGACTTTCTAATAAGATATCAATATTTTCGAATTATTTATTAAGCGTTTTAAATATATATTATACTAACTTTATATCCGGCGTTGCCTTCAGTGAATATGTTTCTTATGAGACTTTTTAATCTAGCTGATATAGTTGATATAGACATTTGCTTAAATATTTTCTAAAAAATTTTAAATGTCCAACACTTACAGTGTTAAAATCAGGACAGCAAACCGGTTTGGAGTCGAACCGCTGCGGAGTCGGAGACTCCGGGATTTTTGGAAAGTCCGAACCGAACCCGAATCGGAACAGAAAACTATTTTCTGCCCGAACCTGAACCTGATCCGGAGCAAAATAAAGTGACAAATGGGTTCGGTTAAAAATTTAAAAAAAAATGTTCTAGATGTAATAATTGTTAATTTGGCCATTTTCCAATTTTTATTGAAATGCACACTCAGAAAACCATGGCATTAATTTAAGGAAATCACTTTATTTGTTGGCCTGGCAATTAGAAACATTTTATAATATACAGAAAAAGCTTTCTGGAAATTCGAAAGCTAAGACATACAAAAATTTAAGAAATAACTTTTCTAAAAATAGGAATGTGAGAGATTTGTCACTGGAACTCAAAAAAGGCCAACTTTTGCAAACTTTTCAAAATTTTTTAGGTCGCTGAATTAAAAAGAATTGTCCGTTTTTAACACGCACGTAAGGGTTATAAGTATTTGCATAATTTCTGATTAATACAATTTTTTTCCAAGTATTTTTATTTGAATTGAGCGGCCAAAATTAGTTCAAAATGTACCTTGGATTTTAAAGTAAAATATCCCTTCAAATAAATATTATTTAGCTATTACAGACTCTGAACTTCCAAATATGTATGAAATGTTAACGGTTTTTCCAATTAACATAAATTTTTGTGAGTCCGCAAAGACGAAATGATTCCTGAACCCCGGTTCGAACCTGAACGGTTTTTAGGAGGTTTGCAGCTCTGTTTTAAATACAAAACAATCTTCCAGAACACAGCCTAAATAATTTCAAAGATGTGGCCTTGAACCACTCTTGAACTGGTTCAGCCGACTGTTTCTGCAAACTTCCTAGTAACAGCGTACACATAAAGTTAGAGCTCAAATAGTTTCTAAGAAAACCGCGAAGGTGAAAGCCGCAAGTGGATCGCGAGATTTTTGGTCACTCTCAACCAGAGCTCGAAAATAACTGCTGACCGTTTTTCGTTGTTCAAAAGTAACTGTTATATACGGACCCTTTGAGCAAAGAGTTAGAGATGAACCGTTCACGTCTGCCCTTGAATAAATCGGTCAGACCGTTTGAGCGCGAGCGAAGAAAATAAAAGTCTTTTGCATTTGTATGCGTGTGCGTTCGAATGCGGCGTACGTTTTGGGCTTCTGAACCAAGCCAAAAACCAAAAAAAACGAGAGCGCAAGATAAAGTCGGCTCTAACCGACTTCAATATACCCGTTACTTATGAAAAAACATGTTTAACAGTGTTCCTGCGTTCCTTGGGGTGAACATCTAAAAAGTATGCAACACTTTTTTAACTCGGCTATTTTTCACATTTTGCTTATAACTTGAGAATCGGTCATCTGATCTTTATCATTTCTTCGGCGAATCGATTCATTTTGCTAATTATCTGTCCGTCCGTATAAACAAACAGATCTCAGAGATGGTAAGAGATAGAGGTTTGACATGTATGGGACAATAGCTTCTTATAGTTGCAGGCAGATCAAGTTCATTTTAAATTTTTGCGACGCCCCCTCCCGCCCCCGTAATTTGGAAAATACGTTATATCTCCTACAGTTTTGAAGATAGACGATTCGTACCTTTTAGAGATAGTTAGCAATTATCAAAATGTATCGATTTGCCAAAGAAATGATAAAGATCGGATCAGCAGTTCTCAAGTTACGAGCAAATAAGAAAACCACCCCCTCCCTACTCTCTCCCACCCTTTCACAACCAACACCGCGCAATCTTAGAGAGAGAAAGAGAGAGAGAGACTTAGAGATGAGCGCAGCACTAGTACTGCATTCAGCTTTTACTCCAGGTACAGAGTATGTTATAGTTGGGCTTGACCGACTTTCTCACTTGTTTTTGCTTCAAAAGAATATAAGTCCGTTTGTTTGACCGACTGATTTATAAACGCTCAGGTCAAAAGGCAAAATTGAGAATGTGGCTTAAAAGCTAACAGAGGAATCATTTTATAATGTTCAGCGACAGTCACGGGCACTTTAAATATAAAATTTCGAATTTGGTGGCATTAGAGAAATTGCGGAAGTGGAAATTAAAACAGACTCAAATAGAGCTGGAAAAAGTTAAATGAAATCTTTGATATTTCTCACTCCCCACAATTGTCTAAAGTTCAGTTTTAAATTATAAAAAAAAAATTTGCTGCAGGTCAAGTCCCGCCCGCACACAAACATGGTTTAGTTCCCACTCAACAGAAAAGTGGCCATAAAATTTTCTTTAAGTGCCCAACATAAGAGCTGATTTCTAAACTTCCTTGATTTTGATTTGTCTAATAAATTTAGTAGACAATTTCCGGTTTTATTTGTCTATTTTTCACTCTGTACATTGAGCAATTAAATGAGTCGAAACACTTTGCCAAGTTCAACGTTCGATAGGCAACACATGGTGATTAAATCATTTTCAAAACACAGTTTATATATTTGTAGCATTAAATGTATTGCATTCTATAAAGTAAAGCAAACAAGAAAAGTGACAGTTTTATTTACTTAGAACTGAGAGATGTCCCATCAGACCAGAACACGAGAGTGGTCTTTATCAATAAGCAAATTTGTACGGATTATGGAGGCGAATGAGTGAAAATAGCAGCAGTTGGTTGAGAAGTAAGTGGCTCGACCGCTTGCTTATCTTTACAATATAATTGTCCAAATTGGTGATAAGATGTGTGAGGACAATGTAACTTTCCAAGCGTGTGGAGCACGTGATAACCCCATACACTCACTTTAGAACTTTTGATGGCGCCTGTTTGTATGCAACACTTTACACTTATTAACTTGCATTTCAGTTAACACTTTCAGTTTATATAGTAAATCAGGCTTCAAGTTGAAGACCCCCATCTTGTTTTCACTTGTGTATTTACTTAACAATTGGCCTCAAGTCTAGATGCTGCAGACATTTCGCGCCGCGTGGTCACTACAAACTACAAGCTAAGTTCTGTAAATGTAAAATTTTGGACAGAACCGCAATGAACAGGCCACTGGCCCATTGCCTGACCGACTAAACCAAAAAAACACGAGAGAAACATTCAAAACAGGCCGCGGCGAGACTACAACACAAAGGCGAAACAAAACGAAATGAAACAACCATCAAGGCTGCCTCTGGCTATGGGTCTGGGTCTGTCGCTTGTCGCCTGTAATCGCGGCAATCGTTTGCCTTAATCTAATAAATTTCTTATCAAAGCGCGTCGTTGCTTATAGTACGTATTTAGAATGTCTGTACATATGGTTGTCTCTACTTATGTGTGTAAGCCTGTACTTAATACCCCCAGCTCGACTGCCTCCCGCACACACGCGTTAGTCGTTAGTATGTAGTGGCAGCCAATTGTCAAGTATCCCCAGCATTTGCTGAAGATTTCTTTGTGTTTTTTTTTGTTTGGCTCATTTGTCAGTCATTTTGGTGCGTTGAATATAAATATATAGCGAAACACTTAAAATAGATATGCAATTGGCCTAATAGTTGAAGAAATAAACGATTCAACGACTTTTCGGAGGTGAAAAAAGATTCTGTTTTGAAGACCAATCTACAAGATATTAAGATTGTTCTGATTTTGTGTTTGGTAGTCCAAATGGAACTAGATCTGAAGCCACACGAATTGTGTGTAGTAAAAAATTGATACTTTTTAAAATTAACTTTTTCTAAACTTTAAAGAGTTTCCAATATCCAAAATATAAAACAACCGTTTTTTCTAACCGGTAAAAGCGATATCTAACCGAATACGTAACCAAAATGAATTTTATTTTGGTTAAGATTTTCACTTTCGCAAAACTTTTGCGATTTCAAACCGGGTCTTGGATCGAATTTGGACCGTAATCGAAACCGATATTTCTTTCGGTGATCCGCCGAACGATTCTTTCATGTTAAATATGCCAAAGACCGAGGTACAGAAATGTATCTGAGAGCTCTTTCATAGGCAGCTCGCGAGGTCAGTTTACTATAGTGCTGAGGGGTCCCCATATTTTTCAACTCGCTCTTTTGGCTCTCTGAAACATACAGTGGTGCCAACTTTTCATTCAAAAATAAAGCTGGATTTGACTGGATGGATGGTGAAAAAAGCTTTAATTGCTCATAACTTGAGAACAGCTCATCCGATCTTTAACATTTCTTTCGCAAATCAATTCATTTTGCTAATTGCTAACTATTTCTAGAAAGAACGAATTGTCTATCTTCAAAACTGTAGGAGATATAACATTTTTTCCAAATTGCGGGGGCGGGAGGGGGCGTGGCAAAAATTAAAAATAAACTTGATCTGCCAGCAAGTATAAGAAGCATTTGTTCCATACATGTCAAACCTCTATCTCTTACCATCTCTGAGATCTGTTTGTTCATACGGACGGACAGACGGACATGGCTATATCGACTCGGCTGTTGATGCTGATCAAGAATATATATACTTAATATACTCTATGTACCTTTGGTACAGAGTATAAAAATAAAAAAGCTAGAATTTTTGCTGTTTTCGAATTTTTCTAGCAATTGGTCGTAAAAAAAAGCCAGATTTGACGGGAAAAAAACGAAACTGGCAACACTAAAACAAATGACAGCTGTTTTGATAGACATATGTTAGAAAGAGATAGCAAACAAATAAGGCCTCTCGAAGGGGAGCAGCTGTGGTGAATACGCCACCTTATAGCAGAGTTCCCTCTGCCTTATAGCAGGGTTCCCCAGCATTCGGTTTAAAATGGCGATTATTGTTGTCCCCCAGGGACTATGGTTGGAGAACTCTGTCATATACATAGGTTGCGTTGACTTAAAGGATTGTGGACAACTTAATAAATTCTTTTCAAGTTCTTTCACATTATTTTTTAAACAAGTTTGACTTTTTTAGAATGCACCGATCTCTATCTTTATATATAGTCCAAGTTTGTAGTTTATTGATTCAAAAGTAATAGTCATCAATCGCATTTATCTTCTTAATTGGTGCCCATTGATTTCAACAAAACTATAAGCTTATTTTCTTTAGAAATAGCTTTTAAAGTAATCATTTTGATTATTATTAATTCAAGTGTTTTATTTATACGCTTTAACTTTGTTGCTGTTGTCAAGTGGCTTAGGCGCGTGTCTCTGTATGTGTGTGAGTGTCTCTTTACTCTATCTAAATCATTGCCAAAGCAGACACTTAACTATAATTTTGCCTTTATTTTCTTTTAATCATTTAACGATAAGCTCAAAAAAAATTAGGAGTTGATGTCATAAATTCCCTAGGCCTTAATTGTCAAATAATTCTAAAAGCTAATCGAATTTTATGATATTTGTGGTGCATATTGGTTGTTGGTTGATACCAACTAAAAGTGGTTAGACGCTGACCTAGGCCAGTTAATTTTGGATCACTTTATGAGAGGAATGTGAAATGGTTATCTTGAAAATCAATTCCAAGCCAGGTTCACAATTGATATGCATTGACTCACTTAATTGAAACAATTGTTCTAGATTAATTTAATTTAGCTATTGATTGACTCAGATCAATTTAGCATTGTTGTCCATTAAGGCATTTAAATTTAGCCTTATCCTGTCATCGCCGTAAAACAATTTTCTTCTAGTCTTACTTGAATAGTCAGAACTGGCAACTTAAGCTGTCTCTCCGCCTTCTCTATCAACACGTTTAGCTTTTTGCTTAATTGCTCTTTGGTAATTGATAGGTGCTGTTGTTGGTGATGGAGGAGAAAAGCCGAGCAATTGTTGTTGCAAGTTGTTAATTGATTTGCGGTTTGTGTGTGTGTGTGTGGGCGAGCGTTCAAGGACAATGCAGTTTGCTGATGCATGTAAATCCAACTTAATTTGATTCAATTTTGGACAGACAGCCATTAAATTGAATAAAAGATGAATATTTCACTTTGAATTAAAGTCAAAATGTAAATAAATGGTGATTGCTTTCACGGGAAAGATTATTAAAGGAGAAAATCCAGCCTAATGGGCCGAACCTGAAATATAAAACTAATACAAAATATTTAGAGAAAGAATTCTCAAAGTCGTCAGCTTCTCGTTGTTATTTGAGAAAATATGATTTTGAACAGCAGCAAATAATTTCAGTGAAATTCTGTTCTTCCTTCTTGGAAATATTCCTGCTTTAAAACCTTACTTGCTGATTGTTTTGAAATAGTTTTGAGCTGCAAAATTGTTTGCAGTCCCCCATTGAGACTTGGCTGAACTACCCAAGTGGGCGCCAACTACAAAAAAACAAATGCAAGAAAAATAAGGTGTCGTAGTGCCCAGTCACTGTCGGCATCCTTTCATGTTTTATTTATGAGTATGTGTATAGTACATGGCCATAAAAAAACTGCAAGCTACACACACACAAACACACCAAGGAAGTACTCTAGGGGATTATTTATGCTTTTTGCCTTAAACTTGACTAACTTTTTGTGGTCACACAGCAACAAAAGCCAACAAAAAATTGTGTTTTATTTTTTATTGATTATTTTCTCTTTTTCTTTGCCAAGCGTGTTCATTCATGTGTGTGTGTGTTTTGTGGTGGAAAAGGTAAAGGATATGCATATTAAATAAGATTTAGCAGAGAAGATTTTTCTTGGGTTAAATTGAACATTGGAAATCCCTTTAGCTTATAAGGGTTTTCTAACCGATCCCAAATGTATGGAATAAACAATACAGTTAATTAACCAAACTTATACAAGGGTGACTTCTTGTGCTTATCTTCTTGCCAGCCTCAAAAAAATGGCTATGATAAAAAAATTGTGCTTAAAGGCCTCTGCGGACATGCGAAGTATTGAGAAGTTTCATGCTAAATTCAAGGAAGAAGAAGCAGAAGTTAAGATTTGCATGTTTTCAGAAAACAATAAATGGCCCTGTTCAACTTGCTCCCTGATCAAGTATAATCCTACTGAACTCGAGCGATGCGGCAATATGATAGCCAATTTGTGGTATCTTGATACAGGAGCTTGTATCAAAAAAATAGTACGCTGCTTTAAAGTGATACTGCATTATTTTTTCTGATACTGCTCAAGGATCTATAATTCTGCTTCTAATGTTACGTTCACCAGCAAATTTGTGGAGTCTATGTAAATAGGCTGTGGTTCTAATTTTACTTTGATCAAATAAACAAACATTGAAGCCACTCACTGTTAAGTCGTCTTTCTTGATAAGTGTTTCTCCTTAGGGAAGTTTGACAACAGACTATTCTGAGATACATGATAAGTGTAAAGGCAGCTTTAATGAAAATAGCAAATACACAAGAAATCAATGTTATTTGCTACAGTGCGTAGTCAAAGTCAATAGTCAACTAACTTTTGAATATCTATCAAACTTTTCATATCTGTTGAAAGAATAGGGGAAGTTGTCAATTTTCAATTCAAAACAAAAATTTAAAAATTAAATTCAAAATACGGAGAACTTAAACACAGAAAAATAAAATTATTTGATCTGAGTCTCAATATTATATTTTTTTCATTTCAATAAAAAGCCGCTATGATAAACTTAAAATTTTCCTGTTATTTTCATCAAAGTGAACTTTTCGACCATATAAAAATGATATTTTTAAGATCAAATGGATATTTATTGTTTCATTATTAATCTATCTATCTATCTCTTTCCTTTTCGCATTTTCTATACCTATTGTGAGAGTTTCGAAAATTAAAAGTATACTTCTAATCTTTTCTAATATCATTTGACAAATTGATATTATTTATGGTTATTTTTTTTTTCTGTGAAATTTCGGCGTTATTTGATGTTAAGTCTGGTCACACTAGATTTATGTTGCACGTTGACGAAAAATTCGACGAAGTAAGCTAAATTACCTTCTTCACAAATCTGTAGAGGCCTTAAACTGGGGACTGGGGAAAGTAAAATTTTATTGCAAGGGTTCAAACGGGTTTAAAAGTGTAAAAATCTCAAATGACTGTTAATTTCCACTGTCTGGAGGTCATATAAATTATTTTTGCTTGTAGCTATATAACATTAAAACACTTATAAAAAAATGATAGTATTCATATCAATTTTATTCCTATATGAAAATATGTATATCAAATTGATATGTTTAAAATTTCATAACGATATTTTTACCATATCATTATTCCATTTTTAGTATCATTCTGAAACTATTTATTATCAATTTTATTTTGGATCAGAAAGATATTTTTTTGGTATTTTCTTGCCAAATGAAATGACAATTAAAAATACTGATATTTTTAAAAAGTTAATAAACCTTTTTCACAATATTCTTTATCCCAAAAGCCGCATCTCTTCGAAAGCGGTTAATTTAGAAATTAAAATGAAATAAGCAAAAGAGCGCATAAAACCGGATCTAGCCAAGCGACTGCAGCGGCTTTTGTTTGTTTGTTTTGTTGTGTTTTTGAAAAGGGCACTCTTGGACATTTGGGATGTGCGTGTGTGTGTGTGTTGGTAAACAACTTCAAGGTTGTTTAGGATTGCTTTGATTTTTTCCTCACGAAAGGTTAAAATATGAAATGCATTCGCCACAAAATGCAAATGAACAAAGATTCTAATCAGCAATTAGGAAAGTTGTGGCTTCAAATTGGAATTATTCAAACTGAAAATGAATAATTCATTGAAACTTTCAACAAATTTAAAATCAAAAATGATTGATTCACTTTTATTGTTTGTTAATTAATTTGTGATAACCGGATTTGGTTTGATTGAGATTTATTATATAATTAAGTTATGATTATACGTTTAATGTCAAGCATCACCCGCATCACAAAATTCAGCCGCTCAACAAGGACTTTGTGGCAAGGTCGTTGTAGCGCTTAAGCAGCGTGTGATGTAATTAGAACGAATACACTGCGCGTGTCCTGTCGTCAAAAATCAAGTTTTTTTTTGCTTCTAATTGATAAATTTGTTTGTCTTAAACTCACTTGAAAGTGTGAACTTCCTGTGTTATTTTGCTGTTGTTGTTTAGTTGGATATCGAAATGCGACTGAAGGGGCAATTGAAGTCATCAGCTTCATCATCGTCTTCAGTTATGCTCCCTTCTTTCTTGCTGACGAGTTGCATTCTTTCCCTCTCCCTCTCTCTCTCTCTCTCACGTTTTTCATTCTTTTGTTTATTTATCTTAAATTTTCCACTCATTTTCAACCACTCTAGCACTTTGTTCACTTTGTTTTGTGTTTGTCGTTTGTGTCGCAATGGAATTTTACCAGTTGACATCATAAACTACCATGACATGGCTCAAGTTCTTCTCTACACTAAAAGAAATCAAAACATTTGGTTTGCCCTAATTGCGCAGCATGAGAGAAAAAAGAAAACCAATTTTTATGACTATTCGCAGTCGTTTTCCTTACTCCAATCTTTGACCTTCTTTGTAAGCTGTGTGCACTTTGTTCGAGCTGTGATAAGAAAATTATATTGTTGCTAGTTTAAATATCTGCATATACAATGTAGATTTTTGCTACACTTTGAACGTCACGACATAAACCTCGTGCCTTTTGTTAGTTTATCCCAGTTTGTGACATGAAAAAATTAATGTGCGTTCAAAAGTTTGTAGCCAAGTTGAAGGTCTCTACTTAGCACAGAAGATGAATGCACAAATTGCATGTACAGCAAATAGAATTTAATTTCAAGGTTATTAAAATTGTATTTTTACTGTCACGCAATGGCTTAAAGTTCAACAGAATCCATTGCAAAAATTAACATAATATTATACTGAAATGGGAGGAGAGCTTCAATATATCGCATTCAAGCGAAATATAAAACTGATTTGGCAAACAGATGGATGTTAATCTGATAAAGGACATATGTAAGTTATATTTATTACTTTAATTCAAGGGGGTAAACTCCATGTGCAAATTTTTTTTTAAAATTCGTAATACTTTAGAAGTTATATTCTTTTTTGTCGACTAATATCTTCGGTGAAACGAGTCCTTTTCAAATTACTTCAACCTCGAAACTGGCGGCCCTGGTATCTCCAGTTACTCTGAACCGATTTCTATGATTCAAAGTGAAATCCACGCAGAATTGTCACCATTCTGATCTGACCCTCAATCATAATTTAAAAAAAAAATTTTTTATATTTTTTTACACTAAGGTAAAAAAATGGGCCCAAAATAAAATTTTAATTTTTGAATGGCCGCCATTTTGTCGAAAAAAATCAAAAAAGTTAGACCAGAATGACATTTAGGGCCGATTTCTGTTCTCCCAGATAGCTGCTATGTGTCAGATAGTCATCGATTTTACACTGTTATTTGTTAGTTTATGTGACAAATAGCTCTATGTAGAAGATGTGAAATCGGGCCTTATTTTGATTATAACTCCGTTTTTAGTTTTCATTTCACACAACCTGGAGACGTGGAATCGTGTCCGTCAGCACTATACCTTTTTTTTTGACCCCCAATTTGACGGCCGAGAATTTTTTGAACAGCCCGTGTATCGGGACCCAAGGAAGAGTAATTGAACTAGTACTGTGAACCAGTATCTGCCTCTGTCGCACTGCCTGTCACATCCATTCAAACGGTTGAGACGGTGCAGAGCAACATATTCGCATAATGCTCGCTGCCCCTGGTATATACGTAACTCCACCCTTTAGAGAGACTTTGGCACTCCCCCAGTTTGCTCTCATCTCAATCGTCAAACCAGCAGATGTAGAGAACGGCCCACACAAATCCTATGTTATAATAAAAACGCACACAAGTATAATTAAAGATGCGTTGTTATTTTTTTAAATTATCACACTCTGCTTCTTCCACGCTTCATGCTAAAGCTCTATTTACACGACCTGATCACTCATCTGAGTTTTCGTCTGATTTGCTGTCTGACCGTGTAAAAAGGCGTCTGAGTAGACATGAAGCTACTCAGATGAGCGATCAGACGAAATAGAACCGGTTCTATTTGGCCTGAGCACTCAACTGAGTGGCATTTATCGAGTTACAGTGTTTGTCTGACGAAAACTCATCTGAGCGATCGGGTCGTGTAAATGGAGCTTTATGCTGAACTCTTCAGAAATAAGCTTCTTTTTAATATCTTCTTGGGTTGATATTAAAGCCTCCGTGGACCATGATGAAGACTATTTATGAATTAAGATACAACTTTAACTTTAGTCTCTACTTATTTGAAAAACCTTTTACCTAATCTTAAACGTTTGAAATATTAAACATATACTTACTGGTTGGTCCAGTGCAACTTCCTAATTTTGCTCCATTTCTTTTCAATAAATTTTGAATTAACAATGAATTTGAAGAAAATTAATTTTGTTTATATTTGCTCAGAAATGAATGAAAATTAGGCTCTGAGCTATTTGATCTAATCATTGAACCCTTTGAGCTATTTGAGTTGAGCATGATAGTTGCTTTGTTGAGCTGATCTGAGCTGAATCATTTCAAACAGATCAAACAGCTCATGGCTCATGTCAGGAGCTATAATTTAATGAATCAATTATATTGTGAGTAGAAGTTCATAGATAATTCAAATCAGAAACAAAGTCAAGGGGAACTTTGATTCGATTCATGCAGGGCTCTAGTAAATACGTTTTAGCTAAATTTACTGAAACACCTTTTTCTAGCACGGTTGACACGATAGCTTAACTTCTAATGGACCATTGAGGTTTGTCCTGGTAATCTCTAGAGATTTTGGACTCGGATGATTTGAAAAAGGCTTGAAAAATCTGTCGGTGTAACAGAATTTTAGGAGATTTTATTTTCTTATTTAAAAATTTAGTTACAAGGTTTGTGTTCAATATAATGCAGGATTGCATCTCTCGCCAAAAATCGTATTTTATAGTTATGAGTTAATTGGAAGTTAAAACCTTAAATGAAATTCTTTGATTTTAAATTATTATTAGAATTGGAAAACATTCTTTAATAATAAAAGGCAAAATTTAAAAATATATTTAAACATATAACTTGTTAACCCTGAGCCCTTTTCGGTACTACTGTTGCACACAGATGGTGACACCATAGAATGAAGGTGCTTAGGTTGGTTGGTTTAAACTAATACAGCAGCATTAGGTAGGTTTTCGCAAACAATTATTGAATTTTGCTAAATTTTTGAACAAAACACGAGAGATTTGAATCTAACCGAAACATTAATTTGGGACACTCAAATTTGCTTATGGGGGGAGTTAAGTTGAAAGAGATTTTCTTGACACCTTCGGTTCACTAGAAATTTAGCGTGGGCCTCTTTTCGGGGGTGTCACAGAAATCTCTAGAGATTTTGGCCTCGGTTGGTTTGCAAATCGCACGAAAAATCCGTCGGTGTCCCAGAACTTCAAAAGATTTCATTTTTTTATTTGAAAATCGAGTTGGAAGGTTTGTGTCCATGCTTATGGTATTTTTCTCTCAAATCTATAAACAGGGTGGTTTTTTCTTGCAAAACAAAATTTCCCATCTTCTAGTTTTGAGTTAATTTGATGTTTAAATGGAATTTTTTTCTTCAAAAATAAAATGAAAAATTTAAAAATATTTTTGCGCCAATCATTAAATGTAACTTGGGCACCCTTAGCACATGTTGGTACTCAGAGAGCGTCACCATGTGTAGAGGGCCGCCAACTGACGTTGAGTAGCGAGTGGATTTGTCAACATTCGTCTGGTTTTACAAGCAATTATTGAAACGCAAATTTTAATATTAAAACAATTAAGGGTACTGTATACCTTCAGGTGTCATTTTTTAAAGGTTTACCAAAAATTAGATTACTCAAAAACTATAAGTGGTATTAAGAAGCGGTTTTTTTCATTTGATAGGTAATCGGTTAAACTAAATTTAGTAATTTTTGTTGTTGTTGTTGTAACTCCGGTTGTTGTTGTATTTCTGTTCAAAGTTAACCAAAAATTTAAAACATAGGCCCATGGTTGCAAAAATTTTTTGAGAACGGATGATCTGAATTTAAAACTGAAGACAGGGTTTTGTTAAGAAATAATGTAATTCTGGTGTGAACTAGGATATTTTGGATCGGTCTATAAATGACGTAGTTATGGGGTTTCAAAGTCAAAATTTCGAAAATCGACTATTTTTTCCCACTGCACTGTGGGCCAGAAATCTCATTTTTTGGCCAAAACTCTGGCATTTCTACACCAGGCTAGCTAGAAAGCTGCGATTTTCGGCAAAATGATCTTAAAAGATTGAACTTAAGTCACATAATTTAAAAAGTAACAAAAAAAATTTTATATGATATTCATAATCCTAACCAAAGTCTGAAAATATTTCAACTTTTTCGTTAAATAATTATAGAAAAAAAAATTGTAATTGGATTTGACCCAATTCTTGCATAGAAGTATATATAGTACCACATAACTAAAAAAAATTAATGTGTCTTAATATCTTTAATGATTTGTGAGATATTGACCCAGGAAGTTTTTGACTTTGACTGCCCACCCTGTCGAGGATTTTCAGTCAATATGACTACTGTAACCGTTTTTTCTATCTATTTTACCTCCTCTTTTAAATTCAATACTTAAAAACAACTAAATTAAAATAAAAATTTAATTAATTAAAAATCGAATTTATTTAATATATTACACTTTACCTTGAGTACGTCAAAGAGTATGCTACACATTTTGACACATTCAAATTGGCTCCGTTTATGAGTGTTTTATTACAGAATTCATCTGTTATACTCGAAGTTGAAAAAAAAAGCATACATCTAGGGTGGCTGTATAACAGAACAAGATTGATTTCAAATAGAAATATAATTTTAAATGCAATTTTATAATAATTCAAAGCAAAACCGCGCAAAAGCGCATACCTACAGCTATAGTGCAATAATCAAAGAAAATATTTTGCCATGTTGCAAGGGAATCGCGAAGGGTACTAAGGAGTACTCTCAACTGAAAGTAGCCAAAAGTAAAAAACCGCAATATATTTAGAATTTTTTCCAGTTATTATGTAAACGCTTACGAATGAAAGCTTCTGTATATTTTTTAATTGATATCTGGTCCGTAGTCGAAAATAAAAATCAAACTGCTTCAGCTGTTGTATTCCATTTTTCCAATAATAATTAATTATTTTTTGCATCGATTTTGAGAAAAATTAACTTTGAACGGCTGCCTCGCAAAAACCATTTCGAGAAAAGGTTCCAAATTTTGCCATAAAATAGCTATATCTATTTAAAATTATTGCCGATCTTCGTTTTGTCCAATTTCCAAAAAAAAAAATTGGGACTTTTGGCCAAAATCTCGGGCTGCTGGCCAAGTGTGCACTGTATTGGTCCTAGCTCCGTTATTTGATGACCGATCAAAAATATCCTAGTTCACACCAGAATGGTGGGTATTAGGAGCAATTTAAGGGAAAGAGTTTGAAAATCGGTCAACAGGTACTCTTTAAATCTTTGCAACCATTTTAGAAAAAGTGGTTCCGAGATAATCGCATTTAAAGATTCGACAATTGCTTTCGATAAAATAAAAATTATATTTAATAAATGTATAAATCGGATTTGGTGCATTTGGGTGTTAACTTTCACCGAAAGAAAAGATTATGAAAATCGGTTAAACGGTTCTCCAGAAATTTGAGTCAAAGTGCGTCAAGACATGGTAAAAAATAAAATCTGCAAAAATTTCCAAGTAAAATTGTTTTTTTTTTAATTTTTTTTTTCACAATATTGAACATTTTATAAATATTTATAAAGTTTTTGATAAAAAAATGGAAAAAAAATACGAATTTCTAAAAATACGAGGGTCGATAAAAACAATTTTCATATAAAAGGGTCGGAAAAAATAATTGTTTTTGTTTATATCTTCAAAACTGAGTTTCGGATCAGCTTGAAAGTTTTGCAGGATTTTTATAAGATCCTAATAGAACGTTTAAGCAAATAAAAAAAATCGAAAAGAAATTTTTCTGAAGGTATACAGTACCCTTAAAAAATTTAATTAATTGGATGCAATTTATGCAGAAAAATAATATTGATTACATTTCCAATACCAATTTTACTTATCAAAATTGTTTTAGTGGTGAATTTGCAACAAAACACCAATCGAAAGAGATTTCTGTGACACCGAGAATTGGTTTTGGGTTGGAATTTGGTTGGAAGAGATTTCTGTGACACCGCTGATTATAACTTATTTTATGGTCCGAACTAGGATTATGTTAAGAATCTAAATTTTTTTAATTTTAGTAAATTCAAAACTTTAAAAAATAATGCAAAAAGCAATGGCATATCTCTATATTTAACGTATATTTTATTGAAGATGTAATAAATGTTGATTTATGTTTATTATATACACGTTACAGTAAAGTGGAAAAAATATTAGTAATTTAAAAATTTTAAATCTTTTCTCAGATGCGTAAGTCTTACACAACACATCTTCACTTTTTTACACACTAATAGTAAAGTATTTTTTTTTATTTTATGGCACATTTTAATTATATAATTTTTGGATAAAACTTGCACGTTCATATAAATTTACGACGCTTCTAAAATCTAAATGACAGCCCTTGCTTAAAACGGTAAACATTTACAGTTTCGGTTACGCGTTGCCTGTCTGTGATAAACGTAAAACATATTCATGTTATGTGAATTTTGTAGACGCGTTTCCGAATGACGCATTTGATAAGATAAAACAAATGAGTATACAATTGGAAACTTTTCACATAACTGCAGTAAAATATTTATTTATAACAGATTTGAAACATCAATTCCCTATCAGGGGGAACTATAATTAAATTAGCATTGTTCTGTGTTTGTTGTTAATTACCAACTGCTGGTGCTGGGGAGTGTCAACTCTAGTTTTAGTTGTCAATTTGTGTTTTTCTCACTCATTTGCATAATTATCGTCATATTCACCATCATTAGCACACTTTCAGTTGGGTAGGCCCAAACCGGTTATTTTTTTATTTCTTTATCGATTTCGCTTTATGGCAATCAGCTGTTTGCCTTTTGTGCGTTCATTATTTGCCTGACACAGATTGTTCGGAAATGATTACCGGTTTCATCAGCTGCTGTTGCTGTTTTTTTTTTTTTTGTTTTTATTTTTGCTTAGAACCTGCACTCTGTCAATGTCTTCGTATTCGTTGTGTAGGACTGGTTTCCGTTCAATGACTTTTTTGGATATCTCAAACACTTTTCGCATCATTTGCATTACAAGCATCCAAATGCCAAAGAGCCCAAGGACGACGGCAGACAAAGTGAATGGTTTTCGATTACAGTAAATCAAATCGAATTCGCCTTTTTGCAGTTTTGACAAAAGCCGAAAACCGAAACCCTAAAAGTGTCTGTAAGCTGCCAAATATACATACTACATATCGTATGAATTGGGGTCAGGAGGAGTGGAAGACAAAAAAGCAATAAAACTAAGTAAAATGGCAGCGCGTGTGCTCACTGTGTAGCAGGGGCCAAAGCTCCCGAAACTGTGCTATAACAAATGTGGTGAGGTTTTTTGCTCCTGCTCCCAAGGCTTATCTAAATAACTTGGCCGAAGGAGACATACAGACGCGGAGTTTGTTATTCAATTAAAGTGGTTTAGCCTTAAAACTTATGAAATATTTGGTTTTGCAAAAAGATATTTCTTGATGACAAATTCTTACCAAGTGCAAAACTGAAAAAATGTTTTTTTTTTCTTTTGCGTCGTACAAAGACAGAAATATACATTAATAATTTATATATATTATACACGTGCCCAAATTGACGCAAAATGCGTGAAAATTTACACTTCTGTTCATTGGGTTAGGGATGATGACAATGTGAAATACTTGTCTAATAATATTCGCTATTTATTAAACAGTTTTCAACTGCAGTACAAATTGTACAATTCAGTTATCCATAAACTCAATATGCTCATTAGTAATAAATTCCAAAAATTTATGACAACAACCAGGCATAAAAATGTTTTATTTTTGTGATGGAATTTTTGCAATAAACTAATAAATGTCTAATCTCTGTTTATATAGTTTAATGTTTTTGAGTTTTATTGTTTTAGAATTTGAATTTTGGTCAAATTTGTTTTGGATGATGTTTTGCTGAGGGAAAAAATTTGAAAAGATCGTTTGTGTTGTTTTTAGCTATAGCTAGAGGAGGATATTTTTGGAAAGGTGTTCATTTATTACTGTTTGAATTGTTAACTCCAACTTTTATACCACAAAATCTACAAATGTATCGAGAAGTATTTTAGTGAATTTTAAGACAAAGTTGATGGTCATACTGTAAATATAGAATGAACGCATGAAAAAGTAGACGGAAGAGGAAACTGAATATAAAATGGACAGAAGAAACCCATATTGACACAAAACATCTAGGTTCCCCAAGAAGAGATAATGTTTCTGAGTCTCTCTCCAACGAACTGTGGAGCATGACTTCGGCATTACGTAAATAGTAAACCATGTGTATAAAGAAACCCGTGTAAATTTTGTATAACTAATAGCCGAAACTCGAGAAAAAAATCCATTTACAATTATTAACTTTAGAAAGACGTTGAGAATTACATAAAAATTGTTACCAACACTCATATTTCGACATAGTCAATTCCATGGTATTTTTTGTATATTTTAAAAATATAATCTTAATCATGTTGAAAGTTATCTTCGTGTTTCTGGCCAAGTACAAAGGTTCGAACTGCAAACTTTCGTCCTAAAACTAAACGTGGAATACTCTTTGAATAATTTTAGTTTGAAAGTACAATTCGGAGATCTGAAAAACATTTTTTGGGCTTGCTCAGAACAAAAAAATACGAAATAACTCTTATTTTTCCCACACACTAAAGACCAACTTTGGGGACTACGGCTTGTGTCGGTAGAAATGATGGAAATTATTAAAAATCCCATAAAAGTTATTGAGTAGATCATAAATAACAATGATTTGAAAAACCATAAAGTCATTTCCTATTTTTATGCTACCTCATATAAACCAACGATGCCCTTTTATTTCTATGATTACAAATTAGCTGAGAGTGTTCAATATTAAATTCTCAACAAATGCTGAAGAACGTATTATAATCAGTCTTTTATCTAAAACAGGGTTGAATAACCAGAGCGAAAAAAGTAAAGCGCTAGGGCTGTCTAAATATCGATATCGTATAACTTTTGACGATATTTTTGTGAATACTTTTTTTTTTGTTTTTGAAAAAAAAATTGCAATGTTTCCTAAGAGCATTCTCTTAGATATTAGTAATATCAGTAATACTAGTTATATCCAAGAGAATGCCTTCAGAAAATCTCAACATCCCTATTATCATCAAACGCTATCCAGCGTCTGAAAATCTGTTTACTCTCTTGATCTTAGCTTCGGCTCGTGTATGTGTAAATTGCGAAATGTCTTCGAGTGACCAACGCTCTTCAAAAAACCACTATAAAATATCAAATAATATAAAATTTTAATTCCAATTTTTTCGTTTCTCTATTCAAGTGAACAGATGTGTATATTTTTAGGACAGCTAAAAATAGTCTTCGTTCGATCACACGCATTTGTACATATATTTTAAAATTGAAAATAAGCCATAACCACGACATTTATCACTTGGCTCTTTTCTAGAAGTAAAGAACGACAATTCTATTTGCTTTATTTATAAATGAAGACAAGCTGAGTTAAATATTACCAAGGTCAATAAAACTGTGCTTATACATACGTAATATTTACATTACACATTTTACTCACCTAAATAATTTAGTCTGGCGAATTTGTTGTCCGAATTTTGTTGATAGTCGAATGTATAGCTAAATTTGAACCATTTCATTTGAGCTGTGACCCGGCTTACATCGTAACTTGGATATGACAAGTACCAAAATGTTCGTTTTGCTGCCTTTCTTTTAATTTTTAATTCTTTTAGTGAATTTTTATTGCTTCTGCTTTGGTACAGTGGATGTATGTTTAATGTGTTCGAGTCAGTTACAACAAATTGTTGTATGTTGAGGCTAAGTCGGTTATATTTACTGATTGTAGCTGGTGTATATAGAATTTCACTACACCTTCGGCTTGTGTAAACAGTTATTGTCATCAATTAGTTTTAAGAATTAAAAATAGATTTGCTCATTTCATTCACCACCCACTGTGCGGGAGTTTCGATTTTTCTGCACACCGAACGTAAATGTTGGTTATGGGACGAGGGAGGGAAGGGCAATGACAACACCACCCGACAAAGGCAAGTTCACCAGCAAATAAATGGGGGCGGTCGTAGTCAGAGTGGAGTAAACAATTGCCACACAAACACACGTACACACGCACAGACAAAACGCCGTACAAATGTTTTAATAATGCTAAAGGCGATGACAAACAAAAACAGCTGATTTGTATTTAATTTAACACGTTTGGACAAAAAACGAATGATAAACGCGACCAAAGCAAAAGTCAAAGTCGTTTTAAATATTCAGATTATCGAATTTCCGTAGCGTGACCGTCCTGGCTCCAATAGAAAAGACAACTGTTTCAATACAAACTCGTCTTTACTCACTTTATCCAACACAGTATCCAACACTAAACGCAACAGCTGTGAGTTATCGATAGGTAATTTGTCGGAATTTTGAAATAACGGAATTTTAAAAACGTTTAGGACAAGTTTGGTGAAAAGTAATGAGTAAACGATAAAGAATTTAAATATATTTTATGGAATTACAATGAGTTTGGGATTTGAGTTGATTCAAAATATATCTTTAACGATATTCCTAGTCAATATCTCTTGGGTCTCTTAAGGGCACAGTTTTAATTAATGGCTGGGACATGACTCTTAAGAACAGACTTAAAGGTCCCTTCAAAACTTCAAGCAAGTACTATTTGGGACCTTGTTGTTGACAATGCTTTTAAAATTTAAATGCTTGGGATTCGGTGTACTTACGGACGGGTTCCATAACAGAAATAAATTTTTTAGCATTTTTCGGACTTCTGTAGCTTTGAAAGTTTGAAAAAAGGTTAATTGTACAGATTTAAGTAAAAGTCGGTACGCCATTTCTCATGAAAGGCTTCAAGCGTTGAGATTCAAGCACGGAAATAAATTTTTGCCCTTTTTCAGACTGCCATTTCCTGCACAAAAACAATGGTTGCCTTCAGAACGGTCTCAAAAATTTTCAGTCAGGCTTCTTTTATTATGGAGTTAAAAAAATCACAAAGCTTCATGATCTACAAATCCAGAAAGTGTTAGACACTAGTCTTGCTTCTTATTCTCGCTGTCTAAAATCTTAGAAATTTAAATAGGGTCATTCAACCCTTGCATTGCTCCGGACTAGCGCTGCTGTACTTCTTGTAACCATACAATTTTATGTCCTGCTGATCAAAAAACATTTAAACATAACATTAACATTAAACATAAGCAGTCTCAGTTCGACCCAGACGAATGTATAGAGAATAGTAAGAGAAACAGCATAATGGCCATGATCGCAAAGCGCCGGAATACCGAGTGATCCACAAAGTAACGAACGACGCTTGCTTGCGGCGCTTCGCGCAGCAACTCCGGTGCCAACGGTTGAAGGCGTGGAAACGGCTCTGGGATTATCCGGACGAAACCTCTGTTAAATATGCTGGCCAAGGGCACGGAGATTTTTTTCATGCAAAACTTCCTGCGTTGTTCGGCCAGGGACATGCAGGTGGGATACATTGGGCCCCCATCGTAACTGATAGGGATCAATGTATTCTGTCCAACACAAGCCTGGCAAATGGGACATTTGGCGTTTACTCCCCGCCGGTACATCCATTCGTATATACACGGTCTGCAAAAAAGATGACCGCAAAAGTTCACACAAGGCTCACGGGCCGTGCTCCTGCATATGATACATATATATGGTGGAATAGCCACCCCATCAGTATCATTCCCCTCATCGTCGCGCCCCTCATCGCCGCCTCTTCCCTCTTCTACGGGCAAATCAACCAAGTTCTGCATTTTGGTGGTTTCTGCTTAATTTAAATTGGGTCTGTCGAACAATACTATTTGGTGGAGTTATGGAATGAGTTTAGTTTTGGCAATTCGAAAAATAAACTTTCCACACAAATTTAAGGCAGTCGAAACGTTATTCGTTTTTAGTTTAAAATAATACTGTTCGTTATGGGATTGAAGTGAGTGTGTCTTTAATTTGACAGCCTGCTTGAGTTTGAATTTAAATTCCGGACTGTTGTACCTTTGAAAATCTGAAAAAGTTACCTTCATTCTTAAGAATTGGCGTTAAGGATGGCGTTTGGTATTTTTTCGGACTGTCTTATTCTAACGGAACATAGTTCTTCAAGCTTAGTACTCAGACAAACTAAGCCGTAAAAGCCTGTTTAACGTCAAAATACCACCAAATGTCACACGGTCACACTCCACTGTCCCCTATTATAACGTTTATGCGTGGACATGATTGCAGATCATGATTTTTCAAGAAAATGTTATGTTGCAAAACTATCTCGTCCTGTGCCTTTGCTCGTACTCTGTACCTTTTGCTTGTTTTTTTCAACCTATTCTATTCAAATGCTACAAACTATCAAGATGATGTATTACGACAAGAAATACTAGAGAGAGCCAGTTACGGTACTGGACGAATTGACATCGCCTGTCATCGTTGATCAACTATTCCGAAATCAGATCCTAGGTTCTCTACAACAGATATTGGTGGATGCTGCAAATTGCTTAGTTGATCTAATAGAGCAACAGAAGCTGGACAAATTTACATATTTTCAGTTCACTAAATTTTAATACCAAAAAAACAAAGCTTATTCCCATTTTGGAAGAATTTTCCGTAGAAGATATTGGGAAAATGGATATTATATATATTTAGCAGGGATGCAAACCGCGAACCGCTTTTTCGCTCGTGAACCGAACCGTAAGCCGAACCGATGTGTTTTCAAAAATGCTGAACCGAACCAAAAAACGAAAAATAAAATGGTTCGCTTCGGTTCACTTTACTAGCTTTAAAATATTGCGAATATGTTTGGAAAAGCAGAGTTGTTGTAAAAAATCTAAGAACATAAACCTAATTAAATTTGCTAAAGACACCAAATTGTAATAAGCCAACTCTTGATTGTATTATCCGTTGGGGGTCAACTTACTTAAAACTCAAACGTTAACTTTGATGTTGAAAAAAGGGTTTAAAAAAGGGAAGACGAAATAGCTCAGTTATTGTCAACTCTTTGGAAAAAAGAGCTCCGCCTGTTTTTGAACTCGATTTCTTAGATTCCATTGCATCTAATTTAATGTTAATATACAACAAAATTCAAAATGTTAATGAAAACATAACGGATAATTCTTTGAACTCGATAAGTAAAGACGAGTTGAAAATGCTTGCCAAAGAACTCAATAACAGGGATTCAATTCCATGAAAAAGTAGTAAATCAATTGTTAGTGTATAGTTTTAGCAGTTCCACCCACACAAGTGTCAGTAGAATGAACATTTTTATACTCTGTACCAAAGGTACATAGAGTATATTAAGTTTGGGCAAAAGTATGTAACAGGGAGAAAGAATCATTTCCGACGATATAAAGTATATATATTCTTGATCAGCATCAACAGCCGAGTCGATATAGACATGTCCGTAGTCCGTCCGTCCGTCCGTATGAACAAACAGATCTCAGAGATGGTAAGAGATAGAGGTTTGACATGTATAGGACAAATGCAGATCAAGTTTATTTTCAATTTTTGCCATGCCCCCTCCCGCCCCCGCAATTTGGAAAAAACGTTATATTTCCTACAGTTTTGAAGATAGACATTTCGTACCTTGTACAGATAGTTAGTAATTGCCGAAGAAATGATAAAGATCTGATCAGCGGTTCTCAAGTTATGAGCAAAAAAGTACATGGCACTCGCCCCACCCCCTCCCACCCTTTCATAACTAACACCACACAATCTTAAAGAGAGAGAGAGAGTGAGAGAGAGACTTTGAGATGAGCGCATCACCAGCATTGCATTCAGCTTCTACACCAGGTACAGAGTATGTTATACACCCCGTTTATATGTAGAGAAATTACCGCGTATTTGTGTATTTAAACACTTTTGCGGGGGGTATAAAGCGTTCCAGAGTGTCACATTCAGTGCCATATCACAGTGAGACCGTCTCTAAAGCAGAGTTCTCCCAGCATAAGAGACTAAATGCACGAATACGCGGTAAGTTACCGCGTATTTCCCCACATATAAACGGGGTAATAGTCGGGCTTGACTGACTTTCTTACTTGTTCACGTTGGAGTTTGTTATATACTAGGAGATATATAATAATTAAGTCTTAATTAAAGTTCCATCATATTGAAGTTAATTTAAGTTTTTTAAAATCTATATTATTCCCTGTTGTTTTAAAAATCTCATATACAAGTATAATAAAACTATTCAAATGCCTTCATGAAATGAACCAGTCTTAAAGATCCACATATCGACGTTGATTTCCAAATGAACTTATGGAGTTCGAATTAAAATTGCTTAAGATTATATGTAAAGTGCCAAATATGTCAGAGATTACTTGATCAGGTCAAAAGAAAACTGTAATTATTTGACGATTTTGATCCGCCTGGTTTATAGCAGTCGATTCCGAACCGTCGAAGTTTCTAAGCAATTTCATGTTTATACGGAAATTGCCGTCGAAATTTTGTACAAACCCGATTAACTGAAAACCTAAGTCTTAGTTAATGAATAATCCGAATACTTGTATCATAAATATGTTTCTTGATTTAATTAAATGAATAAAGAGCAAACCGAACCGAACCGAACCGTTACCGCGGTTCAGTAAGCCCCCACAACCATGCAACGAACCGAACCGGCGGTTCAAAAGCTGCGTGCACCACTGAAAGTCAAGAAAATCCATTTCCAAACCATTACAATGTCGGTCTGGCGGCAACCATTGAATGGTATAAAATTATATTAAAAAATATTTAAAATATTTTATTAGCAAACCACCTGCCGAGGTTGATTTAAAATCTAAGTATCGATAGCTTAAAAATACCAAGATAAAGCTAAGTTGATTTATACTGATGACTCCGTCGACAGCTTGTCTTCGCTAGACACAAGTCAGACTATCATCACCCTCTGCTTCGTCCGCTGAAACAGAGATAAGGTAGTGGAAGTTAGTAAGCCCCCATAAGACCTAGATATCCAAACAACTTACACAGTATTTGCAGTCCCAACATCAGAGCAAAGCCAGCTATGGCCGCTATATACGCTCGCCAACCGGCATGATTTTGCGTCAAAATCTCAAAAAACACCACGTAGAGTAGTGTTCCAGAGGCGATGCCTTGCAGTATACCAGAGGGTACGCTCGGCTGATTTGTCTGCGCCTGCTGACTAATACCAATCCCCACTCCGATGCCAATAGGCGTGACTATCGAGAATGTTATGAGATAGATAATGGCCAGAGTGGAGCGTGTACGGGCCACCAGCAGTTCCATTCCCACACAGAAGGCTAGCACTAGCTTGTGAGCTGCCACAGCAGCGAACATGAACCATACCGTGTTCACAGTGCCCTCCAGTCCTATGGCCATGCCCTCGAACAATTCATGCAAAGACAGAGCCAACACAATACCCAAACCGCGCATAGAGGAGCCCGCGCTTTCTCCGGGGCTCACCGCAGGCATGTGGGAGTGGGAGTGTGCCAACTGATGATCGTTGTGCTGATGCTCTGGTAGCTGTATCTTCTTCTCCTCCTCAGCTGGTCTATTCCTTATGCTATGTCCTCGCTGGAAGGCTAAACTAGCCAACGACTCCTTGCGACTGAGTTTCTTTTGATGACGATGCACAAATGTGTTCATCACCTCGTCCAGGGCGTACATCAAAAAGAAACCCGTACAGAGCAGCATCTCGGGCAAGGCAAAGGGTGTTGCCACCAAAATTCCACAATTTTGCAATTTCTCCACCACTTCAATCACTTCGGGTAGCATATGAAGGAATGTGGTGCAAATGAGTACACCGCCACCAAAGAAAATCAGGCAACGCACGACCGTGGAATTGCGTGTCTCCTCCGGATTCTTTTGTGTCCACTTCAGGCAACGATTCAGCATGTAGGGTAGACTACCGCTTATGACGGTGATTACAATTAACACCACCATGGACACCACTTTAGCCACCAGCAGGGCTTGACGATCCATTGTATTGGTGGACGACATGTTTCCGTCTCGACGAGTGGGCAGTGACTGAGGCTACTGCCATATAAACGGCTCCTATCGTTGCGTTTGGGTTGTATATCATGTTGACAATAGTTAAAATCTGATCGCTGATTGATATGCGGAATTACGCCTAGAAGCCATGGAGTAGGCGAACCACAAACAGATAGAGTATTATTTATACACAGTTGGTCTTTCTGTTCTACAATAAGGGCATGTCTGTTCTGTGATTCGGTTAGATGTAAGCTCTATCTATGATCTAACACCAGCGAAGGAAACTTTAACTTACGACGAATAGTCGCGGTGCTTGTAATATGTCTTGCTTATATTTAATCTTTACCATCGAATCTGCCAAATTTCACATGAAAAATTCAAAAACTGATGTAGACTTTTAGAACTATTTAAAAATTGCCGGTGATCTGTACAAATATAGAGTGATTCATGAAGATGTTTTTTTTCAATATTCTTTTCTTGGATATCACTAGTGACTGGTGTCATTCTGTCACCTTGTTTTTGTTAAGGATTGCTTGACAAATCATCATGGAAAGACTTACACCACAACATCCTCCTCTTATGAGCTTTGCAACAGCTGAATGAAGATCCGCTGTATTCGCGCAAAATTTTTTTCAGTGATGAAGCACTTTTTAGGCTAAAATTGACCAAAGGGCCAATCCGTGTAAATAGTGTATCTATAAAAAACTTAAAACCCGAGAAAAACAGTCTATTACACTGAGGAAATTTATTCCGAATAACAAATTTTCCAGTTAGGGTAAATAATTTTCGTTATGAGCCCTGATTTTTGATTTTAACAAACTGGAAGTAAGCGATTTCTTATCTAAGTTGAGTAGACAACTGTCTAGGGTAATTAAGAGATTTGCATTTCCGACGCGGGGCATTCAGAATGATTCTTGCTCTGAGCCTCGCCAAAGAAAGTTAAGACTGCAACTGTAATACCCTATGCAAATTACAGTCCAAACATCAATACGAAACCCACTAGCCAGAACCGAAAGACACCTCAGCCAGCATGATTTTTGGCCACAATTTCGATATAGACCACATTTTCCATCTTTCACAAGAAATTCAAAACAAACAATTTCGGTTTTGCATGTACTTATATGAACCAACCGAACCGCTTCGCTCGAAACCGACCGTAAACCGAACCGGGTGTTCAAAGCGAACCGAACCAAAAACCGAAAAATAATATAGAGTTGTTGAAAAAAGCAGAACATTACTTATTAAAGCTAAGGACCCATTGTAATAAGCCAGTCTTGTTGTAATTCGTGGGGTCAAACCACTAACGTTAACTTTATCTTCATTGGATTGGCTGAAAAGGAAGGTATTTCTATGCTGCAGGCCTGCAAGTTCATGTTGAACAAGGGAGGACGACAAGCCGTAATTGCGACTCTTTGCAAAAGGCTCCCCTTTTTGATTCGTTTCTAGTACCAGACAGAAGAAGAAACAGGCAACTAAATCCCATTTAATGTTCATATAAAATTCAAAATAGCCAAGAGTTAATAAAAACATAACCTAAAACCTAATAAAACTGGGGTTCCATGAAAAAGTAAAATATCGTTTGTTTACCTAATTTAAATGTAATCAGAAAAATCAACAAGCTATCTTGAATAGTGTTACAGTTTCACCCCTAGAATGAACATTTTCCACATTGGAGTTTTGGCCAAATTGTTGTCGTCACTTGTATGTAAAGTTTTAGGTTTCAAGCGAAAGAACGTGTAAAATGCCGTTGAAATTTTGCACAAATCCGATTAACTGAAACCCTAAGTCTTTGTTAAGTAACCGACGTCTTTAGTTATTGAAGAAAAAAACAAACCGACCGACCGCCGCACCGCGGTCCAGTAAGCCCAAACCAGCAACGCCGCCGGCGGTTCTACTGGTGAACGACTGACCACTAAACAAATCTATCTATCATCTGGACATTTGTATAGCCATCTTGGTATCAAGCGGAAGTCTGTTTGTTTTAAGTGTTTCTTGAAAATGAATAATTCGAAATTAAAGTGACCGGAAATCCTCAAATTCCGAAAAGTGTACAGATGCAAATTACCTATCTATATTAGCGCCCTTCTGGCTAGTTGATTTGTATGGGCGGAAAAAAAACGTACAAAGCGTATAGCAAAAACGAAATCTACGCTCAATTCTAAGAAAATTTCACCAAGAAACCATGGGTCTACAATGAATGAATTATGTTACATTTTCCCAAAAAACAAGTTAGAAAGTCGGTGAAGCCACAAATTTTATTGTTATTCACTATGAAGATGATTTCCGATGTCACTGCAAAAATTTTACATTGTTAAGGACTTCTTATTGAAAAAACCAGCAAAAAACTATAAGAGTTGAAGTCGATTTACACCTCGAAAAAATTAGTTGAAAATTTTAATAATATTTTTTGTGCCTAAGAATTGGTAATAAAAATGTGCAAAAATAATTTTCTGAATTCTACGGTGGACACTTATAACATATTTTTAACCGATTCGAATAGGTTAAGCGGTTCTTAAGATAAACGAGTTTTTTGTTTTACCTTTCCGATTAGAAGACTAAAAATTAAGGAGAGTGAGTTTCTCATTGAGGGTAACAACATATTTAATTTTGGTGCTGATCGGAGTGGGGGCAGTTTTTGTATGCGTATTCTGCTATGCCCTTTTAGATAGAAGCCACATAAAGTGAAAAAGAACCCATAAAGAGAGTCAAGTGCTGCCCATCGACGTTAAACCGGTGCTACCAAGCAAAAATGTTTGTTTTCTTCATAACTCGACTATCGTTCATCTGATCTTCATTATTTGAATTGGCGAATCGATAAATAAAATATCTTTAGAAGGTACAAACCATCTATCTGCAAAACTGTGGGAGATTTGAGGATTTTTTTCTAAATTGCGGGGGCGGGAGAGGGCGTGGCAACCTGCGACATAAAAATTAATCTGCCTAACCTCTATCTCTTACCATATCGAAGATCTAACTTTTATAAGAACTTACATGGCTATCTCTGGTATTACATTTTTTTAGCCTATGACTTTTCGACAAAAAGATAAAAGTTTTATTCGAAATTTTGTTTGCTGAATATTTGCCCGACAATATCGGCCGAGATAGCATTTCATCGATGAGTTTTGAAAGGCTTGTAAAATTGAACAATTTTAATAGGCAAATATAAGCATAGTTTTTTTTCCAGACTAAGGTCGCATGGCCTGGTTTAGAAATAGGTCAAATTCATCTGCACAAATGAGGAATTTAAGTAATTAGGCCTTTTCCCGTTTCCGAACTCGATTAATCGGAATTGATAAGAGCTGTGATTTCTAAGAGACAATTATAGAAAGCGGGCGAATCTTTTGTCATCAAAAGGAAACGAGTACATTTAACAATTCCGATTCCGCGTGATTTTGAAGGCTTTTCGATAATTTAGAGTGACCGTTACTGTGTCTAATTCTATATACTTTGTGAATAGCAACAACGAAATATAATATTTTCTTATATTTCCCTCCACAACTAAAGCGTAGTTTACACTTCCACCAAAGACGTGCCAAATCCAAAATAGCAAAAGAGACAATTATTTTGTTTTGGGACAGTGTGACCAGATAGTAAGATGTATGTATGTAAAATGGTCACATTGCCAAGAGCGTAGGTTTTGGTTTAATTTTAAATTATAAGTTTCACAATCCATAAATACAAATTATTAATATGCGTTCTTCACGGCCCACCACTGGCTACTGGGCCTGAGACGCAGATATGGGTCTTTAGCAATGATTAAATTCATAATTAGAACCCAGTTTAAGTTTGATTGAAGTCTCACGGTGTTTTGTACCTTGCTTTGAAAACTGCGCTGAATCATTGATGGGAAAATTATTCAAATTTCACCCGATTACGCATATATGTGTAAAATTAATTATTCTAGTATTTTATCGGTAGTATTTTATCGGTATTTAATCGAGGCCTTTTTGTTGGAAGTGTGGACTGCCACCAAAGAGACTGTCACAGGGCTTTGGCACAAAAATTATTGTAAGTTTTTTTATATGGAGTTTTTTGTTTTGGCAAGTCTTTGGTGGAAGTGTATACTACGCTTAAATGCTGACTTTCCTCACTAGTGCGAAATCGCTTCGAAGTTATTGGCATGGTTACTGCACTGAAATTTCAGTTTGCCAAAGGTGAACTTTTTTAGACCTTGTGACCAGACATGACTTGCTTTTGTGATTCTGAACGATATCTCCCTGAAGGTTTTGTCATGTGTTTCGCCTGATAACTTCAAATTGGGCTTTTAGCTTTCGGTGCAAAAGGCCTAAACACTCTCACTTTCTCTGATTGATCTGATATGTGTCGCGCCGTCTATTATCTACCAACAACACAAAAAAACAGAGTGAAAATAAATAAAAATCATATCATCCAATAATTTATTATTTAGATTACTGTAAAAATTATTATTGGCATTTATTACATTATTATTATGGCATTTAGATTTAAATTTAAAAGTAATTACTATGACTTGAGTGTGTATTTGTGTGTGTTTTCATTATTTAATTAAGTACACGTACATGATAACTGATTTTCGCAACTGTCTCGGATTTATGTCATTAGGGGACCTTGGCCCTTAGTCGCTGGGCACAGTCGTTGTCGTCTAATTTAGACGATTGGATGATAAGTTCGATGATAATGTATGTAAATATGATTCATTTGCAGTTATGGGTCATTTGGTTTGCTCTCTACACGCGCAGACTCTTCTTCTGGTAGTTGATGTTCTTCAACAATTTAGTCAGTCGAAAAATTATCCATTTTTCTCCCCTACTGACGCCTCATCACGACTGCTTGGGATGCTGGACGGGCGGTGGGGGAGCGGGCTTAAAGCATTGCAGTAAAAAGGCAGTATAGATGACAAAGGCCACCGCTAGGGCAATCAACGCATACATAAAGATGTTCAATTCGGGCTGACGGAAGCGATTCTTGCGCAACCATTCGAGCACCTCGTCCTCGGACAGAAGATCACCTGAAGGAAAGTGAGTAAAATTTCAGAAATCAGAAATTAATTTAAATCGTGCCAAGACTTACCTCTGTAGATGCTGGGAAAGCGACGACGGAAATAGACCATGGCTGGCAGCTTGGTTACACCCCATTTTTTGGCATAACGAGAATCGGCCATTTTGACAAATGTTATATCCAGATTATCTGTCTCACTATCAATATTTTCCAGCTTCTCCAGGGAGGCCACACTGTCGGGCTGATTGTGTTCATCTGAATTGAATGTAAGGGGGAGAAATTTTAAAAAGTAACCAAGGACGAAATGCTTCTTTATTTCTGGGGGAAATGATTCTATAAGATATAGAGTTGTTTGAAATAAACTACCATTTTCCGCTAGCTTCAGATCCCAACTCTTCGCTGTACTTACAAAAGAACACCGATAAAAATTCGTTCTCTTCGAGTAATTTGTCAAGCATTTTACGATTGACTTCTTCAATTTCGTTTTTAATTTCAAATACATCCTGTGAGGTCAGCCAGGTAATGACCTTGTCATGTTGATGCATATCACCGTCATACAAAACAGGAACTTGTTTTCTGCAAATTCAAATAAATTAATTTAGCTTAAAAAAATAATATACAAAAATTACCTGAAATATACCAGCGAAGGTATATTTACAATTTCGTATTTCTTGGCCGCCTCAATGCTGGCAATTTTAACAAAATCAATGCCAAACATATCAGCCTCGCCATCAATCTCTTCCAGATCCTCCAAAATTTCCTCACATTCAGCGCAATCATCGTCATCTGTTAGACAAGGGGGGAAAGTGAAATATGGCAACATTTCCTTTTTATATTTAATAGACTTACAAAAGAACACCACCAGCAGCGTTGATTCAGCCATCAGGCGATCTAACATGCGTTCATTAACCTCCTCAATTTCATCAGCCAACTCACGATTATCATCATCAATCAGCCATTCCAGTACAGATTGTTCATTTTGTAAATCACCCTCGAACAGCAACGGATTGCCATTGCTTAAAGTCAATTTCGAATAAATATCTTTTACAGTACAAAAGTAATTTCGGCCTACCGGAAGTACACCAAAGCCGGGAATGTCTTGATTGAATAACGTTTGGCCAATTGTGGATCTTGTATCTTGACCATATGTATGCCAAAAACATCGCACTCATCATCAATCAGTTCCAGGCCTTCCAATATCTGATCACAGATATTACAGTTGATTTTGTCTGGTTAACAAAAAGATGGAAAAATGTACACTTAGAAGTGAGAGAAAGCACTTTCAGTGATAAGCCAGAGTTTTAGATATTAGTTGTGTCAGAGGCCAAAAAAGAAAACGCCGAAACGCAAGGTATTCGCGCCCAAACTAAATTCGACAACCAAAAAACGCAACATTTTGGAAAACAGACCAAAAATAACAATATTTTCACGTTTGGATAAAATGAAAAAAATTTAGTTTGGTCGTAATACATTTAAAGCCTGGTTTTAGTAAGGAAATGTTTCGTTTAAAAATAATGACTAATAAATAAGAAGATAGTTACCGGCAGGGCAGCCAGGAGTACGAACAAATAAATAGGAATAGAGTATATTTATGATTTATTGAAATGACTAAGAGACTTCATTCCTCACTAGAGCGAATTCAATTGTGGCTATCAGTTACCAGCGTGGTTATCGCACTGAAATTTCAGTTAAATGAGCTTAGGTCTTGTGACCAAACGTGTCTGCCTTTTGTTGTTTTCAACGATATCTCCCTAAACAAAGAGAGCTAGGTGAGGCTTTAATTTATTTTCAGCAAAAGTGACATGTATTTTACCTGATAACTTTATATTTGTTTTTGGTTTTTGGTGCAAATGGTCTATAGGCTTCCACTTGCTTTGACATGATACGAAACAGTTACTTATTAATTTCACAATTTTATAAAAATCACAAAAATTCTTCAGAGTTCCAGAAATGTAGGAAACTGTTTCGGTTCAATTTTCAATGCGAATAATCATCTTAATTTTGCGATTTAGTTACTGGAACACTAGGTTGGACCCTCTAAGTATTAAATCTTTAAGGCCATGGTCTCAACATCCTATGTGATACTTTCTGAGATATAATAGTTAGAAAGTTTTAACGGACGCGAATAGTCTTTAAAGCTTTTACCAAATAATAGCTTTGGGAATGCTGAGACCTGTTTTTTCCACTTTTACCTTTTTGGGGTCCGACCTATTGTACACATAACACAGGAACATAAAATTCTTAATAATGTCTTAAAAAAAGCTAGCCATTAAAATTAAGAACAATTTTTGTATGTTTGAACCTTTTAAAAGCAAAGATTACTGGATTTTGGAGATTCCTGTGTTTCCCTTATTACCTTTTTGGGGTCCGACTATATGAAAATATAACGAGTAGGATCATGAAACTAAGAATATATATGGCCTAGTTCCCATGATAAAATAGAATAATGTGTTAAAATTGGGTCTTTAGAGAATTTTATTCTATTTTGAATTTTCTTTTCTTTAGAATTTTATTTATTTTTTCCCTGAGAGTATTCGGTATGTTATATAGAATACTCGATACTCTCAGACAGTGCTCGATACTTTCAGGCAATTAAAGTGTAATTATGAAAAGTCTGTTGATTTATATTTAAAAACTAGTCAAAACAAGTCAGAAAGTTGGTCTGTAATATACACAGTAGGTACAGTGGCAGCGCTGATTTTGGTTTTCTTGATATTTATAACTGACCAATAGATGGAGCCACTACTGTAACCATTTAAAAACAGTCCTCTGACTTTTGGTCATAACTTGAGTATAGTTCATCGATATTTATCAATTTTTTGAGCAAATCGACAAATATTGCTTATTACTAACTATCTCCAAAAAGGTACGAACTATCTATCTTCAAAATTGTGGAAGTCATGACTTTTTTTCAAATAGCTGAAAATTGAAAATAAACTTGATTTGCCTGCAAATATGAGAAGTACATGTCCAATAAATGTTTGTTCTTCTAGGGATATTAAGTAATCAATGTTACTTATCGATTCGCCAAAGGAATGGCGAAGATTCGATGATCGATAGTCCAGTTACAGGATTTGTTCTTCCCCGTTTTAAAACTTGCATTATAAGTTTAAACTAGACTTTAATACACTGGACTTTGACTCTTATCAGTTTTTTGACAATATCCATAGCTAATAAAGTAATAAATAAGATTTCCGTTATCAAATAGTAGATTATCTTAATAAGGATATTGATTTCCAAGCCAATTAATCAACCTAGAATCGATAACAAAATCTTCTGGTGATACCTATACAGACAAGCTGCTATAATTTCCTTGCCACTTCCTGGCCCATCTTCTTATTTATTAGTCATTGATGTAAAACAGACTTGTTTTATGGGTTAGAGCTCAAAAGCATGCGCATTTTGCTTTTTTTTTTGGGAGTTGCGGGAATACCTTGTTTTTGGATACGTTTTCTTTTACGTGAAATGTAGTTTTGTACAAATTGACTGGATGAATGTTTGGTTGTGGTGTTGTTGTTCAGGTTGCTTTCACTTAAACTAGAGGGTGAACAGAAACTTCGACAGAAAGCGGGTTGCTTGTTGCCCTTACGCTCTGGGGGCACTGAGGGCGCGTGTGTAGGAGAAGGATTGTGTGGTGGCGGGGTGGAATTCAACATTCAAATGAAACAGTGTCTTGTCAATCAAGGGATAAACGCTACTTACAGAAATAGACGGCCAGATATTGAGTTTCCTCGACCATGGTCTCCAACATTTGTCGTGTGATCAACTCAATGCGATCTTCAGTTTTTTGGGTGATGAGCCACTGCAAAACCTCCTCCTCTTCGCTGAGTTCGCCTTTATAATTTAGATATAACTTTTGAGTGATTTTCAATTGAGAGAGTCGAGTGATTCTACCTTCAAACACATTGGGTATGCCTCCTTCAAAGTACACCAGGGCCGGATACTCATGTACACCATAACCATCCGCCACTGAGAAGTCACGCGTCTTCACAAAGGTTATGCCATGCTTATCGCAGTCGTCATCTATGTTCTCCAGTTCCTCCAACACCTTGGTGCATTGTTCACAGCCATCGGCATCTAGCAGATGTTTTCGATTAGTTAACAAAACATTGAACAGGGACAGTGGGTAGGCAACAGGCTACGAGCAAGCACTACATATTTAACTTAAGCACAAGGAAACAGTTGAAATAAGTGGGGAAAGGACCAAAGTACAGAAACTTCATTTACAAATAGACAATGAAAAAGGAAATTTGAATTTGTATTTTTTTTTTGGGTGGACAGAGAGAAGAGCGGAGTTGGTGCGCTACAGCAAAGTATACGGGTAAGACATTCCTCAATACAAAGTGGAGTGTGTTCTAGTGTTTGATGGAAGGTTAAACATTTTGGGACTTTGGACTCATTCCATTTGCTCATAAAATGCGCTCTACCATCTTCCTGCTTGCTGGTCGTCCCTGAGGCATCCGTTGCGGCTGCTCCTGCGCCACCAGCCCCCTCGCCCGGTTCGGCCTCACCGCCAAAGGCGGCAGCAGCACTGGCGGCTCCTCCGTCCTGCTGATGCTGCTCACGTTCCTTTTTCAGGCGTGCCTTGCGGGCGGCCTTTGAATTGCATAAATCGCACTTGGTTTTGTTCCCTATTTGTGTGTGTTTTTGTTTGTTTCCACAATTTTAAAGGTGTAAATTGGTAAGAAAAAGTCTTGTTCTGGTTAGATACATAGTAGAGAGCTCTAAAGAAAAGTAGCTTAAATTTAAGAAATTAAACTAGAATGTTAACTACAGGACTCACACACGCACAGAAATTGGCTGCAAACTTTTTGCGCAAAAGTGTGAAGATCAACTCAATAAAATACCATAAATGAAACAGTAATTTAAAACAAATAGAAACGAGTTTGATTTTGATGATCTGGACAATGTTCTGTTGGTATTTTATTTAGAATTGATTCAACACCAAACCGTTTGCAGCCTGACTTTAGCTTACTCTCGTTGGCTTCGGATTCAAACAATCGAATTCTGTTTCGAGTTGAAAAGCTGGAAACTTACAAAAGTAGACGGCAATCGAGCCAGACTCTTCAATCAATTGAACAAGTCTATCGCCTTCGAGATCTTCAATAACATCTCCACTTGGATCCTTTTGCGTGATTAACCAAGTGAGGATTTGTTCTTCTTCATAAAGATCACCTGGAAGATAGAAAAAACAGTATGAACAAATTGTGGACTTATTTAAATGGCTTTTTGTCGGTTTGAATTTCCTTTCTTTCTTTCTCTTAGTTGGCGAAAAGTATTCCATTCCATTGCCTTTAGCATTATTCTTTCATTTATTTGTTTAAGAAATTTCGTCTTTTAGACACAGTTAAAGTAATATCCAAAAAGTATTGGAATTCACCCATTTTTAATTGCGAGTCTAGGATAAAATAAAAGTCGGTTATTGATTTATAAAATAATTTTGAAACTGCCATTTTTGCCAAAAATTTGATTGTACCTTATTTATCGAATTGTCAAAGGAATGATAACGATCCAATGAAAAATAACCAATTTTGCAAATGTTTAAGTTTTTTTAAGCCCCCTATTTAGCAGTCTTTGATTGTCAACTATTAAATCTTCATGATAGTCTAAACTAATTTTAATATTTTGTATATATTCGGATTTTTATACTCTGTACCAAAGGTACATAGAGTATATTAAGTTTGTGCAAAAGTATGTAACAGGGAGAAGGAATCATTTCCGACTATTGAAAGTATATATATTCTTGATCAGCATCAACAGCCGAGTCAATATAGCCATGTCCGTCTGTCCGTCCGTCCGTCTGTCCGTCTGTCCATCCGTCTGTCCGTCCGTCCGTCCGTATGAACAAATCGATCTCAGAGATGGTAAGAGATAGAGTTTTGACATGTATGGGATAAATGCTTCTTTTACTTGCAGGCAGACCAAGTTTATTTTCAATATTTGCCACGCCCGCTCCCGCCCCCGCAATTTGGAAAAAACGTTATATCTCCTACAGTTTTGTACCTTCTAGAGATAGTTAGTGATTAGCACAATGTATCGATTTGCCGAAGAAATGAAGATCGGATCAGCGTTTCTCAAGTTATGAGCAAAAAAGTACATCGCCCTTGCCCCACCCCCTCCCACAACAAACACCACACAATCCTAGAGAGGAGAGAGAGAGAGAAAAAGAGAGAGAGTCTTTGAGATGAGCGCAGCACCACATTGCATTCAGTTTACACTCCTTCACGGCTTGACCGATTTCCTTTGCTGATCTTGATATTGACCCGTCAACTTACCCGTCATTTTACAAAAATTATAAAAATTTCGCGACTTTTTCGACCGTTGGATCTAACCATTTACGCGTCTACAAAAACCAAAATTGTAAGTTTCGAAAAAAACCGGAGCTTAAATAATAATTTTGAAAACTTCGAGATTTTTATGACAGCACGGACGACACTCCTATATGTACACGCCTACCGCCGTCTATTAAGTCTTCAAAAAAATCTATGGATATATGACAAATTTGAAAATTTCGCGACTCTGTTAACCATCCCATATACACCTCCTACATACCCGTCCACAATGGCATCCATCAAATCTTCATAGTAATCTTAGGTCAAACGAAAAATTTGAAAACTTTGGACTATTTAATCGACGTCTCCTATTTATTAAAAGATTTCACGGGGAAAAGAATCAATTATAAGGCGTCTTAGCGCGAAATTTTGTTTGTTACATGTGTAGGGTGCCATTTTGAAAATATTTGTAATGCCATGTTGCAGATTTTCTGGCAGACTAGCCACTAAATTGACTAAGTAAAATACTTGTAAAATATTGACAGCAGCATCTGTCACCTAAAGAACTGGCTACCTGCCACGCACCATTACACTCATAATGACACTAGGCAACAAGATCCTCTATATTAAGGGATTGAAGATGATCGTAGATTAATTTCATGTGCCGAACGCGAATCTGAGTTCGGAAAAGGTCCATCACCATTTGGAACCTTTTTAATGCCCCTACATTTTGTGCAGGACCTATAGTTTGGTTTTGGCTATTATATTCGCAAAGTAATATTTCTTATCTTTAAAATAAGCTATTCGAAACATTTCTACGAATTTCTTAAGCGAAGATACACCATTTTAAATACGTGTGCAAGATGTGACATTGTAAGTAATCTAGATTTCTTTTGTGTTTTTGCATAGCATACTTTTTGGAAATAGACAATTTTATAACATTGAACACATTGATTCAAAATGTTTAAGCTTTGCTTCAAAAAATCGTATAATTGTTTGGGATAGCATTTTTCAAAGTTAACAAAGAAACAAAAGAATAGACTCCAAACGAAACGTACGGAAAAAGGATCAAAATAGGCAATAAAATAAAATTTATTTATAGGTTCGTGTTCAGCACATGAAAATGATTTAAAATCACCACCAAAAATCAAATTCTGTTGCCTTAGGTAATTTTGATTTTATTTGGGTACAAGAAAAATCGATAAAATTGTGCGAATTGACTGAAAATTTGGGACGTATTATAAAGTCAAACTCAGTCATAAGCGACCTATCTGGTTTCCTAAAATTGTATGTATGTACTTTACTCAAAAATTTGGTTAAAATTCAGTTAGAGATTTTTTCTAATTAAAAAATAAAAATGCTGAAAAATTTAGCGACTTTGATTTAGATTAAATATTTCAAATATAATAGTATCTTGTATTCTCGTACTTAAATTTAAACTGGTGAAGTGGGGTAAAAAAGCCCGGCTAGTAGATCAGATGGCGAAAGTAAAGCGAATTGAAACCGACTCACTATGGGGAATTTTGCCAAATATTAGGCATAAACCCCTTTTCCAAAAGTGCTCAAAACTTAAATTTTTTTGTCTCATTAGACCACAAATACATCAGTCTTGAATGTTACATACCACGAATTTTGATTTAACAGAGCTCTGTTAAGTGAGCAGCTGGTAAAGTCTGGTTATGCTAACGAATGACAGTTCAATGTTAAGTGTGTGTTTTCTGCTGCAATTTGTAATTGCCAAATATTAATGAAAACAGAAAGTTTTGTCGAATATTTTTGAATGAATCTAATCGTTGTGGTATGTGCTATGTTTTAGTGCCTTTGATCTGTAGAAATTAATCGTTGCGTCCCTGTATTTGACGGTATTCGTGATTCATCTCACAAAAAAAAAATTGGAAAGAAAATTCAACTTTGCAAAGCCCTACCAAATTTTGTTTAGATTTGTTAGAGCTGGGACTTTTACCACCTTTTAGAGCTATCAATTCTGCTTCTGATTCACTTTTGCTCAACCGCATTTATGCGCATTTCTTTGAAAAATTTTAACTTTTAGGACACAACCTCAATTTTTCCAATGCCTACTTGCATGCCAAATGAAAAGATGTGACGAGTCGGGAAGATGTTATTTTTGATTACTTAAGAGAAGGATTAGGCCAAAGTCTTTCAGTCGCATATGAAAGATATTTAAATGAAAAAAGGAAGGATATTTTGTGCAATTCTGGAGATGAATCGCGAAAATTTAACCGAATAATCCAACAAATTGAACGCAGAAGTTCAATTCTAAGCCATTGAGCAGCACATGAACACAGAGAGTCGTTCCCCATGGTCATTAACGCTAAAGCGTATTAGAAATCGTAGAAATCAAGCTGCTGGAGATAAATTGGTTGAAGAAGCAAGCACAGCTGCTCGTAATAAGTAAAAAACGACTAACTGACCATGCAGCAGTTCTTAAGATAGTTTCTATAAGGCAAAAATGATCCGAAATTTTATGTGCTAGTATTGTGCAGTTTGAAATGACAGTAAGAACAGAACGGAAATCGACAAAAGTAAATGAGCCGCATTTTTTTTCAGGAGTCCCGATATTCCATAAAGTTTGCGGCCGAAAAATATGTTTCTTATTACGCGTCAATAATTGAACATTCATTCTTATGTAAAATAGCAAGAAAAACTAATTTTTTCTTGTAAAAAAAACAAATATTTTTTTATTTATTTTTTTTTAAGGCGGGTTGAAGTGCTACCACGCCCACTTTTTACACGTATAGAGCAACGGTGTACCTAACATAAGGCAAAAAACTAGACCGCAATATCTTGCTTGGTTTTTAAGTTATTAATTAATGCCTGATTTTTAGAAAAATTCCCCATAGTGCGACTGTACAAAGCCAAGTAAATTTGAGCAGTTGATTCCAAATCGCTCAATTTTATCATCTGATCTAGCAACCTAAGATATATTTTCCACTTTACATACATATATAGTAATAAAATTTTAAATGGAAATTCAAATGTTTATACCAAAATCGCCAGTGATTTTTATGATAACCCCCATTATTATTTTAGGAGTTATATCTATCCATTTCAGGCAACTAGAGCGTAAAGCGTGCGTGCGCGTGTGTGTGTGTTTGTATGCGTAGTCGCTCCACTCGATTGCAACGCTCTTACTTTACAAATTATGTACATTAAATTAAATCTTGTATAAATATTTTTGGAAAATTGCATCTTCCTGTTCTACGTTTATACACTCAAAATTCATTGTACTAAATGCCCTTAAAAGTATGCTAAGCTTCTTAAAAGAAATGATTGTAATATAATATTTATTAAATATTTAGCTTAACACAAAATTATGATAAATTCATATACCAGGATCGACAATCTTGGTAAATGTACAGTGTGAATTATGTAAGTTTGACGCTGCCATTTCACAATAAATTTGCTTCGCATAAGCGTAGTAATAGAATAAAAATATAAAAATGTGTCAGGCCTAACCACAAGAGAAAGAAAGTTAAGAAACGGTTATGAACAAAATCAACTTATTTTAGATACCTACCGGCGTATATCACTGGCTCTTTCGAGGTGGGCTTAAAGAAAACAATGGCTGGTAACGCAAATACTCCAAATTCCTTGGCCATTTGTTTGTCATCGATTTTAACAAAGTCAATTCCCGCCTTATCCGCATCATCGTCTATATGTTCCACTTCGGCCAAGACGCGTGGACATTGCTTACACTCATCGCTATCTAAAAAAGGGGAAAATATTTCGTCAACACCAAATCGAGACCGTCTCTCTGTTATAACTCACAGAATATTACAGCCACATAATCAGAATTTTTGCGTATTTTTTCAAACATTTTACGATTCACTTGCTCAATATGATCCGTCATTTCCATATTGGCTGGACTGGTCAACCAGTCCAAAATTTCCTCTTCATCATCGATATCACCGTCATAGTTGATATATTTGCCCTTGCGGAAATAGGTAAGTCCTGGTGGATTTCTATAGCCATATTTCTTGGCCATAAGTTTGTCGTGCATTTTGACAATATAAATGCCATATTCGGCAGCCTCGTCATCGATTAGTTCGATATGTCGCAAAACTCGTGGCGAGTCGGGATCGTCTTCTTTGTCTGCAATAGGGGAATTGTATTGAAAAGCATACATATATATACTTTAGATATGTGTGCAAAGTGAGACTATTTTTTTGGCTCAATTTTGGGCAGTTACAGTTTTTAGTAGGCGCGACTTATGGATACATAAATACTTAGACTTAGGAGCTACCTTATATGGGGTATACTTACAAAATACAACCGCTAAAAAGTCTTTGGTGCTGATATATTCAACCAATTGATCGCGATTGATAAGCTCTATGCTCTGATCGGCCTTCTGTTCCAGGATCCAGTTGAAGACCTCATCATTGCGGCCAATGTTACCTGTGATCAGAAATACGCAGGAATTAGGTTTATGGAACTTTGCATTGAGTTTGGTTCCAAAATTGAGGTCACACATACCTGTGGTCTGCAGTGTATCAATCAATCATGAGTTCTAAATACAAAATAATAAAAGTGTGCGTTTCCTCTAGTATACACAATGCTTGAAAATAACCAAAGTATTTGGATAATTTATTTCTCAAATTTTCCTAATTTTTATAAAATTGTATTTTAAATTACTTTGAATTGTTTACAATTTGCAATTGTTTCTTCTTTGTTTCTTTTTATTTATTAACAAAATACATAGCTGCTGTTCAACAAAATGTGACAAAGACTTTGCTTAAGAGAAGTAAAACATAATAAAAGATATCAGTCGATATTTTACAAATATCGATAACAAAACAACAGTTGAGCCATGGATAACAATATATGTGTGTGTACGTAGTTTGTATGTATAATCATGCGCTCTCAGAAGAAAACATTTGTATGAAAAGTTTAGGCTTAGGCGAGGCCATTGTTTCCAAAATTAAAAGTAAACTAGAAAATACAAAACACAAGAAAACTGTGGCGAGTTTATGATTATGCTCTCTCCGTTTTTCCATATTTTGCGGCTATGTTAAATGTAAAATTGTTTCAAAAAATAGTTTTCCATTTTAAATTAGACTAACTACATAAATGTAAATTGTTTTGTATATTGTTGTAACAAAAAGTAGTAGTATCAAAAAGTTTAGGCTTTTGTTATTGACATTTGATGTTGTTGCAGTAATTGCGTTTAGTTTGAACCAAGTTTTTGAGTTTTCCCTGACAAAATGCAACAAAATTTAGTTTTGAAAATAGTTAGTTAAAGTTTAGAGTTTCTTTTTTTTGGTTTGTTTTTTGAGTTGCGTGGATCTTCTGCAGCTTCTTCGTCGTGGAACAATGAGAGTAACGAAGTAATATTTAATATTAAAGTCACGCGGCAGTACAAAAGTAGGAACCTGTCATTGAAGGCTCTTTACAGGTCTTGTGGACAACATGGCGTATACGTGCGCTACTTTAAGTATTGCATATCATTCAATCATCAATTATACAATCTTATCAGTTCTAAAATTGTTGCCTTACTCCCACAGAGAGATATCCTGAAAAATGAGGTCATATATATTTTTTAGTCGATTTTGGAAAAAATTAACGCCTGCAAGACACAAAAGAGAAAAAGAATAATTACAAAACAAATTTGTGTCTATCTGGGGGGCAGTAATTGGATTACCCCGGAGTAGGTGTGGGTGTTTTTTTTTGTTTTAATGGACAATTACAAATGGGAAGTGGAATACATTCATTATATGTGACTACATTTTTAAATGATTTGTGTCTTGGCATGCTTGAAATTAGGCTAAACAGAATCAGTGTTTCAGTTTTCCATTACTTTAAAGAATCTTCTAAAAATGCTTAAACTAAGTTGCGATTTCTCATCTTCCAGATAAACTAATAGCTTACTTTGGTGTTTGTGAGTTTATGTGGAAGAGGGAGGCCAAAATGGGAAAGTGTATTGGTAAATGCTCTTGGTCAGGGTTTCCCAAAGAAGAGAGCGTGTCTCTCTGAAACGCACAATGAAGTATGATTTCGGCAAGCATTCGGCAAGTAAGTTCGTGCCGCCAGGGCTATCGCTGGGGAAATCTGCTCTTGGGGCACGAACATACTCGTCAATTCACAACGAATGCAAAAGCCTCGGCCTGCGTTCGGTCAAAATCTCAGTATCGATAATTATCGATTATAATCGAAATGTTCAATTTCAACAATTTAAATATCGATATTTCGATATATCGGGTCTAAAAATATCGATATATCGTTATTTTCTAAGGATTCTAAAGCTTAAGAAAACATAACTTTAAGATTTAAATAATTTAATTTTCTGCAACTAGATTATAGCTAGGGATTCGGGAAAAAATCCACAGTAAAAACGAAATCTACGGAAAACTAATGAAAATGTCATGAAAAAACCATGGGTCTAAAATGAACTCCAATTCCTTCCAAATATTAAACATATATAAAGATTTTTCTTTTCAAACAGGAATGAAAAAAAATCAATTTTTACTTATTCTACTTAGAAATCGCACTTCTTCGACGAAAATTTTGCCCAGAAAGCATATGTCTAATATGAGTTCCATGCCAATAAATAGGCTTTGTCTTTTTAAACAGGACTGAAAAAGCCCTTTTTATTTATTTATCTTCGAAATCGCACTTCTACGAAGATATAATGTATAAGAGAACGTTGATTAAGTTGAACAAAGGAATACATTTTAGACTCATGGTTTCTGGGCGAAATTTTCCGAAGATTTCGTTTTTTCTATACGTTCTGTGCAGAACATAGTCGACAGTCTTGTAATGACAATTTGCTCCTGTAATTACAATAGCAATTTTTTCTGATAAAAATATCAATAGTTGCCTATAACGGCACATAAAAGATCCAACAAAAATATCGATATATCGATAAAACATTAACAACCCCAGCGTTCGGCTCATTTCTCGTAGAAGATGTGAAATGGGCCCTTACAACTTTAGGAAAACTGAAACACTTTATAGAGTATTTGTTTCGATATGACTTAACACCTACCGGTTTTAACATTCAGCTTATTGCCCGATTTCTTAGCCGACTTCTTTGATGACTTTTCCAGTGATTCATCATCATCCTCATCCTGCTTGGCAATTGGTTTCTTGGCCGCTTGTGGTTTATTGCTGCCTGAATTGGAGCGTTTATTGGCATAAGACACCTTCACCAAGGGTTTGTCATCATCATCATCATCATCATCATCGTCGTCATCCTTATTCTGGCTGCGTTTGGCCTGCTTCTTGCCCACCACTGGCTTGGTAGCTTCTTTACCTCCTGCTGATGAAGCAAACTGGAAGTTGCCGCCACCCACGCCGCCGCCGCCACCGGAACGCTTGCCCTGATCGCTCTCGCTGTGTCCAATGCGCTGCGCCGTCATTTTAGGAACTTTCGTTGACTTCTCCAATTTGGTTGGACAGCATTGGAATGGTTTGTAATCGTTGGGCACAAAATTGTTGCCGCGCTTAGCTGAATGGCCGTCATGACCCAATCCAACATAGAAACATTCGTCATCTGTGTGAGCAAACAAACAAAAACATTTTGTCAGATTGTTTTAGTTCTTTAGATTTGGTTTTAATTTTTATATTTTTTTGTTTCACTAACAAGAAGGTTGAAAATTTCAAAAAATTGTAAACAAAAGTGCGAACAGAGTAGGCGAGAAATTAGAATAAAAGTTTGCAAACTTTGCTTTGATTTTGTTGTTGTTTTTTTTCGATTTTGTTTACCACAGAGAGCAGTTAGTACGATTTTCATTTTGATTTTTGACTTCAAAAACTTTGAAAGTTCTAAGAGTAGATAAAAAAGCGTGCTTTATGAATGAACAAAATTGGAATTGTTTAAAATTAATTAAATTAATTATAAATATTTAGAGAGTACTTTTCGATTGTTCAAAAAAACTAATAACTGACAAAATGCTTTTGATGCTGACTGTACAGGTCTCAGATTTGCGACTCTACAATTTTCCGTTGGATAATCACTTCTTGATTTTTGTTTGGTTTATCAGGTACGAGATTAATCATATATAAATTAACAAACAAAACGATTACTTAATATATTATAGGAGAGTATAATTAAAATAATAAATTCAAACAATATATAGTTATTAACAAGTATCAATTTAACTTTTTTTCCATGACTTGAGAAAAAAATTCAAATCCTTTGTTTAAGTATTTTCAAACATTGTGTCAGCTATGATTTTTTTCGATAAATTCGTTTTTTTTAACCAAAAGACGTTTTTTATAGAGAATGAAGTTAATAATGTGACAAAAAGCATGGGATGAGGGGCTTGGCTAGTGCATTCAGTGGCGTAGGGATGGAACGGGGCAGACATTGTTTCGACGAGTGTATCTCCAATTTTTTGGTGATCGAGTGAAGCATTTAGACATTGAGAAACACTTAGGTGTGGCTGTGGGAGGTTACCTTTGTGAAATGTATTAGAATTCCTTTTACCCAAGTCTGTAGATAGACAATGAAATTAACTGAATTTATTACGAAATCTTCGAGTTGCATTTGTGTGTGTGTGTTTTCATGAGAGAGAGAAAGAGAGGGGAAGTGAGGAGGGTCAAGGTCAAGGTCAGGGTCACAACATCAATACAAAATAGTAACTTCAGTTAGTGCAGCAATGGCAACTCACATTCAGGAATTACCTATTTCATCTATAAGGCCGAGGCGATCCGAGCAAAGATCAGAAAGCCGATGTATCGTTCTGCCTTTGGCTGTGTGCTTATACTTTGGCTTGCTTTTTATGTCTTCTTCTTCGTCGTCCTCGTCATCGTCGTTGTCATCGTCGTTGTCATTGTCGTTGTCATTTTCATCGTCTTCGTCATTGTCATTTCCATTTTCGTCGTCTTCGTCATCTTCATCATTATCTTCGTCGTTGTCGTCCCCATTTTCTTCGTCTTCTTCATCTTCGTCTTCGTCATCGTTATTGTCGTCATCCTCTCGTGTCATTCGTTTTCTTTGCAAACGCTTTAATTTGCTTCTCCTATTTAATTTTTGGCTGACTTCCCCATCTTCTTCGTCTTCATCGTCCCCGTTATCTTCATCTTCGTCTTCGTCATCTTCGTCCTCGTCTTCGTCGTCCTTTTTCTTAGCTCTTCGTTGCAGACGTTTCAAAGTTGTTTCATCATCGTCGTCCTCATTTTCCTCGTCTTCGTCATCGTTTTCGTCATTGTCGTCCTCGTCATCTCCATTATCTTCGTCTTCTTCGTCCTCGTCTTCGTCGTCCTTTTTCTTAGCTCTTCGTTGCAGACGTTTTAAAGATGTTTCATCATCGTCGTCCTCATTTTCCTCGTCTTCGTCATCGTTTTCGTCATTGTCGTCCTCGTCATCTCCATTATCTTCGTCTTCTTCGTCCTCGTCTTCGTCGTCCTTTTTCCTAGCTCTTCGTTGCAGACGTTTTAAAGATGTTTCATCATCGTCGTCCTCATTTTCCTCGTCTTCGTCCTCGTCATCTCCATTTTCTTCGTCTTCTTCGTCCTCGTCCTCGTCATCGTCTTCGTCCTCGTCATTTCCATTTTCTTCGTCTTCTTCGTCCTCGTCCTCGTCATCTCCATTTTCTTCGTCGTCTTCGTCCTTGTCTTCGTCATTCTTATTTCTAGCTCTTCGTTGCGGACGTTTAAAAGATGTTTTTTTCTCATCCTTGTCGTCCTCATCATCTCCATTTTCTTCGTCCTCGTCTTCGTCCTCGTTTTCGTCCTCGTCGTCTCCGTTTTCTTCATCCTCATCTTCGTCCTCGTCATTTCCATTTTCTTCGTCTTCGTCTTCGTCCTCGTCTTCTTCGTCCTCGTCTTCGTCGTTCTTTTTTCTAGCTCTTCGTTGTAGACGTTTCAAAGATGTTTTTTTATCATGCTTGTCGTCTCCGTCTTTACCATTTTCTTCGTCTTCGTCTTCGTCCTCGTCCTCGTCTTCGTCATCGTTTTCGTCATCGTTTTCGTCCTTATCGTCTCCGTTTTCATCGTCCTCGTCTCCATTGTCATCGTCTTCGTCATCGTTTCCGTCCTCGTCGTCTCCGTTTTCATCGTCCTCGTCGTCTTCGTCATCATCTTTGTCTTTCCCTTGCCTATTTTGTCTTGCCCTTCGTGTACGTATTGATTGCTGCAGACGCTTGATTCTTTCTCTCTTATCCTCATCGCTTTCTTTGGGATAGCTCAACTTAACAATTCTTTCGTCGCTTCCATCGTCATCGTTGCCTATATTGAAAATTTGCATTACGTTTTTTTGAACTTCAGAGTGTGTGATCAATCAAACGATTAGATGATGATTTCTGAATATATATCCGAGTTTTTTCTGTTCTTGGTATGCAAGCTCTGGCTTCAACTGATTTTGTTTGGTATGTCTTTTCTTGGCTGATGAGCGTGAGTGGTTAGAAAGCAGAGAACAGTTTGGTAACAAGAACGCTTACTCTTTTGATTGATTAACCACTGCAGCACACGATTTTCATTTTTGAGATTACCTGAAATGGAACATGTGATTGAAACGGTATTTTCTAGGGAAGGGACCAACTCACCATCATACATGATCGGAACACCCGTCTCGTAATAGACCAATGCGGGGAATGCGAAAATGCCGATTTCATGGGCCAGCTTGACATCGTTGGACTTGACAAACTGTATGCCATGCTTATCGGTATCATCATCTATGTTCTCCAGTTCTTCCAAAATGCCCGCACAGGTTTCGCAATCGTCATCGTCTAGGGCAAAAATGGATTAGCTTAATCTTCTGCCTTCGAACACTTCCTGCTACTTACAAAAGTAGACAGCCAGATGTTCCACATCATTGATCAGAACTTGTAGGGTTTTACGATCGACCGATTCAATGACATCCGCAGTAGACTCATGCAAATCAATAACCCATTCCAGAATTTCTTCTTCCTTCATCAGGTCACCTGCGGGGTGAAAGTGTCTATAAGTAAGCTAGACCTTAACATGCTTCACAAGCTAAACCCACCGGTATAAATTGTTCTAAACTTATGTCTATAAAATGCAAGTGCCGGCAAACCGGGCAAATCGTATTCCTTATCGATATCATCATCGGATGTCTTTACAAAGTCGATGTCTTTTTCCTCGCACTCGTCATCAATGTTCTCCAGTTCGTTTAGAATCTTCTGGGCCTTCTTATCACCCTCGGCATCTGCGGGACAAATTGTGTAAGTGTGACGGAAACAGATCTTTGTTAATTTTCTCACAGAAGAACACGACCACATGATCGTTTTCGGACAAAATCTTGTCCAACATTTTCACATTGACCTCCTCAATTTTGCCGGGAATCTCGAGTGTCTCATCATCGGTAATCCAGGCCAACACTTCATCCTCATCATCCAAATCACCGGTGAAGTGCAAAGGATCGCGATTACGGAAGAAGACCAAACGGGGATAGGACTTGACATTGTATTTCTTAGCGACTCCCGTATCCTCGGTGGTCACAAAAATGATGCCAGCCTCGTCCAGTTCATCGTCAATGCTTTCCAAAGCGTTCAATGTGTGCTCACAGGTCTCGCCCGGTTCACAGGGACCGGTAAAGAAGACCACCACATACTCATGCTCATTAATCAGGTTGACCAGAATCTCATCGGTAACCTCTTCAATGGTGGCCGTCTTCTTTTGCACCAGCAGCCATTCCAAGACCTCATCCTCGTTCATCAGATCACCCTCATACAAGGCAGGGATCTTATTCTCGAAGTAAATGAGTGCAGGCAAATGATCGAGACCGTATTCTTTGGCTTCAGCGGCATTATCGATGCGAACAATGACAATACCCTCCTTTTCCAGTTCATCGTCAATGTTCTCCAGTTCGTTCAGAATGCGCATGTCCTGTTTGTCATCCTTGTCGTCTAAAAGAGATGATGATTGGCAATATAAGTAACATTTTTTAATTAGGAACAATGCTTTGAAGTTCGTAACTTTTACTGTATAGCTATTTCATGAATCTCCCGATTCAATCATCAGCAGTCGTTGCCTGTCTTCCAAATCCATTCGGGCTTCACAAATTAGTAAATTTTACAAACTTCAAAGTTCTTTTCGGTAATTTAAATTCTACTTACAGAAAATCACCGCCAAATGTTCGGTGTTCTCGACCAATTTGTCCTTCATCTCATCCGTCACTTCGGGTATCTCGGAATAGCGTTTCTGGTGCACCAGCCAACCGAGCAATTCATCTTCTTTCATCAGATCACCCTCGTAGATGTGTGGAATGCCACGTTCAAAGAGTACAATCGATGGTATCTCATCAATACCCCATTCTTTGGCCTCCTTGTCATCATCGATCTTGACAAAGGCAATATCATTCTGATCGCACTCATCGTCTATGTTTTCCAATTCTGCGAGGATTTTCTGTGATTTCTTTTGATCTTTGTCGTCTGTGGGAAGGTTGAAAGGAAACGTGTTAAAGGGAAGGACAGTACATTCTGCTCCTACTACTAAAATGGTTGGAACTTTGAAATCGCGAAACTACTACTACAACCTATGTATAATCCTGGGTTAAGCTGTTGCTGTTGTGGTTGATTAGTTTTAAAGCAAGTTTGAAAATTATTTTCTTATAAAGCACATCGAGCACCACCCAGTTTTACAACATTCAACTCTCATATCTACATTTATCTACAGAGTTAGCTTGCGTCCGCCTCCCTTACTCAGCTAACCGATCACTTACAGAACAGCACGGCCACATGGGGCATTTTCTCTATGATCAAATCCAACATTTCATCGGTTATGTCCTCAATTTGATCGGAACTGGTCTGATCCGTCAGCCATTTCAACAGCTTCTCCTCATCCTCCAGGTTGCCCTCGTATATAGTTGGAATGCCTTTTTCAAAGTATATCAGCTTAGGAACTTTATTGATGCCATATTCAACGGCCTCCTCGGGATTGTCGATCTTAACAAAGGTAATGCCCAGGGCATCGCATTCATCGTCGATGTTCTCCAGTTCTTCGAGAACCTTTTGGGATTTCTTGTCGTTGTTGTCGTCTAGGAGAAGGGGTAATTAGCTTAAAGTGCTGGCCACTCTCTACTCGATATAGTTACAGAACAGCACGGCAATGACGCGGCCCTCCTTGATCATGGTGTCGAGCATTTCGTCCGTGACATCCTCGATCTCATCGCGTTCCAATTGTCCCAACAGCCATTTCAGTATTTGTTCCTCATCCATGAGATCGCCATCGTAAACGTTAGGAATTTCTTTTTCGAAGTAAACAATTGCCGGAATCTGCAGAGATTGAGATGGAGCTTGGTGTTTGTGGTTGGACTGGGGTGAATGTGGTGGTGGGTTTACCGAGTTAATTCCGTAATCGCCGGCTGCCTTGGCATCGTCAATCTTCACAAACTGTATGCCATGCTTATCGCAGTCGTCGTCGATTTGCTCTAGCTCTTCCAACACGGTCATCGAATCATCATTGCCATGATCATCTGCAGATTCAGAATGGAGAGCTCAATTATCAGCGATCTCAGCGACCCGATACAAGTACGTACAGAATAGCACCACCAGATTATCAATATTGCTGATGAGCGTCGAGAGCGTCTTGGAGGTGACATCCTCGATGACGTCGTCCTCATCGCCCGTGGATTTATTCTGCACCAACCACTCCAAGACATCCTCCTCGCGTTGAAGTTCACCTGCGGCACACAGACACATTGATCGATATTAACAAGGAGGCGTGCGTGTGTGTGTATGTGTGTGGGTAGGTGGGTGGATATGGTTTATACCTTCGTATATGATGGGCGTCTGATGGCGATAGTAGACCAATGCCGGCAGATTGCCCAAATTGTATTCATCGGCCAAGGCCTCGTCGTGTATTTTCACAAAGCCAATGCCCAGCTGATCGGCCTCATCGTCGATATTCTCCAGTTCTTGCAAGGCTTTGGCACATTTGCGGCATTGCTGCTTATCTGACGATCGATTGGGAGTTGGGTAAAATAGTATTTCAGATTAGATCAACAATTGTCTTTGTGTCCCTTGAGGAAGGATGAAGGCTCACATTAGGCTTGGTTGGACAGAGCTGTAAGGTGGGTGGAGCGGGGGCTGTGTTAAGGTTATGTACGAGTCAATCACATGCAAGAGCAATCGGAAAACCATTTCGAAACCATTTCTATTACCCAATCAAAAACATTAGTTTATTTATACATTTCGTTTTGTGTTTTGTTTACAACCTGTTGCAACGGAAGTGGCATAGAGGAAAAACAGAAAAGAAAGCTCTCTCTTTCGCTCTCTCAGTCTGTTTTGCTCTATATATAAATGTTTCTATTTACACAACACACCAAGCTTTCTTGACGTATACGTAATATTTTTTGCATCCTCTTTTACTTTCGAACATGTAAATGTCGTTTTAATAGCTGGGCCACATGTTTTGCGGTGGGGAAATCAATTAAACAATAAATACTTTGATTCATTACTCAAAATATTGTTTTTTTGCAAGGTTAAGTATTATTAAAATTCACGGAAGAATTTTATTTTTAAATTAACTCATTATTTTATTATTATTAATAAAATTAAAGGTTGAGAATAACTGCTCACCAGATCTTTAATAGATTGATCTAACTATTAAGTAGGCCCTTTTAATACAATCCAAAACCAGGATCAGGCATTAACGAAATGGATCTTATATCATTTTTAAGAGAGATAGTTCAACCATGTATAGGCTTTAATTTAATCGAAAATTTAACACTAATTTAAAAAAAAACCTTCTTTGAAGTGCCCAAGAATTAAAAAAAAAAAAAAAACAAATTGAACTGTGATTTGTACACTGAGAAAAAAATTCAATCTAAAATCTAGATTGAAAATCTCTTTTTGAGAAGCACACATGTATCTTTCAATTTTGTAATAACAAGATTGAAAAACCTTGAAATGAGATTAAAAATCTCAAAAACAAGATTTAACATCTCGCAATTTAAGACCGTCCTACAGTTTTCTGTAAAGCTTTAGTTAAAAAACTTTGTGATACATATAAATAGATTTATTTTGTTAAAAAATAATAGAATAGAATAATAGGACTCGAACCACAACCTTCTCGTTCCAATAAAGCTTTTGGCAGCCTCTTTACCGACTCGGCTATTGAAGGAAATTTTTTTGCGCAACTAGTTGCGACTTGAACCGAGTACCTCGGGGTGATTGACCACACTGCATCGCCGCTCAGCCCTCTCGGCTGTTGAGCTTCATTTTTAGCGCTTCACTAGTTGTAGTATAAGAACTCAGCTGGCATTGTCGTGCCTAAAACTGCAAATTTCAAAAATATATTAAAAAGCCATCTTTAACGGAATAATGCGTGTGAAAATTTAGATAAATAGGTTGATCTTTCCTCTATCGAGGGCCATAAACCAAATTTTTGATTGATGGGCAAAAATCCGTAAATAAATTAAAAAGAAAGATGTACATTTTACATGTTTCCAGCAAACAAAACAACATAATTTTGTGTCAGTAGGCTCTTTTGAAAATCAGTTTTTAATTATTTTAAAATTTTTTAAATGCCGCGAGAGTGCTTAAAATCACCGGACTCTTTCTGCTATTTTTGCGCAAGGTACACTCCAAAGCAGGGTTCCCCAAGCAGAGAGCGATCAAACGTGGGTGTGTCTCTCTCTAACACACAATGAACTATGACTTCGGCAAACATTCGGCAAGTAAGTTCGTGCTCCCGGGGCTATCGCTGGGGAACTCTGCTCCAAAGTGTCAAAGAGAGTCCATCAACCAATCGGTCCAAACGACTTGCGAAAGGGTCTTTGGCAGTCGAATGGGCAACTTGGACCTTATTCCCCGGCCCGCGATGACCCCTATTTTTGTTGAACTGTGTAATAAACATTTATATAACTTTTTCAGAAAGAAAAAATTGTTAATAACTAAATCCAACACAAAAAACAAATTAAAAAAAATAATAACAGCTTAATATAATTGTTTTTTCTTTTCATATTTAAAAATCAGATTGTTTCATCCTAAAGTCGAGTATAAACGATGTTTATCCAACATTGATGGATTAAGATTAAAATTGAGAAAATTAAGAATATAATCTTGGGTTAAGATTATCTGGTCTTCGTCGAATTCTGACACCGTTTCTCTTTGATTCAAGATTATAATCTTGATTTTAGATTGATTTTTTTCTCAGTGTATGCAAAATGATAGACGATAACAATACTCGAAATTGTTCGAGAAAAGTGAATTCAATTCGAGAGAAAAGGACGACAGAATCTTATACATGGTAGCGTGGTAGCACCACCGGCTAAAACGGATCAATTTATTCTTGCGCTTACGAAAAGGCACTTACTCATGTCATGGCTCTACTTCGAACTGAGAGTTCATTTTCGTGTAAACGTTTGTAGTTCGAACTCAATTTGTATAAATTTAGATAAAGGTAACAAACAAATTTATGGTTAGTAGATTCTGTCGTTTTTTCACTCGATTTGAATTCACTGAATTGAATTTGCTGAAACAATTTCCGAACAGACACAAAAATTAAGGTCAGTCGCTACTTATATTTTTTGATACCTTTCAGTATAAAATACACGCAACACCAGGTAATCAAAAACCAATATTTCAGTTCGATTCAACATATTATCGAGGATACCACAGAAATCTCTAGAGAATCTAGTTGGAAGGTTTGTGTCCATGCTAATGATCCATCACTATCAAATTTGGAAGCAGGGTTGCCCTTTTTCACAAAACAAATTTCGCATTTTCTAGTTATGAGTTAATTTGATATTTATATTACATTATTTTTTAAATTTCTTTGAATAATCGAATCCAAGCTGACTGAGAATATCTACCTTGTAGAAGTGTGAAAAAGTAAACTTTTTGGCAACGTTTGATAAAAAATAAGTTGGACTGCGGATCAAATTTTTCTACAAGAAAATGCAGCCATAATAGTTTCAAAGCAAGCAAGCTTATTCATCAAATACGATATGATTTTTGCTGTGAAGACGACAAATATTAGTTCCAGAAAACTTGCAAAATACTTGCTTTAAACTTTAAAGACTTTAATTTCGACACTACAACTGTTCTCAAAAGTTTCAGGAAGGAATAATTCAAGCAGTTCACAACAGGGTCAGACACAGGTTCCCAGTCCTGGGAACCATTTGGAAAGGTCATCCGGTGGGTGCCACTTAATATGCATCGTGTAAGGAAATAAGTATACCTTCAAACGAACGCGTTCTTATATTTAGTTAGTTAGGGATAGAAATCAAGGGATAAACCTAAATAACAGCAAGATCACTCTCAAAATTCAGAACACATATAAATTTACAACCGTGCTCATTAAAGGTATGTAAAATACACTAGATCTAAATAGAAATAGAAATTATGTGCAAGCATAACGTGACCTCGAGCCGGCTAAAACTTGAAGGTTTGATTTATGACAAGTGTAGAGGCAGAGGATAAGTCTGTTTACATCTTTAGCACAAAGCCTACTAGAGATTCATTACAAAATTACAAATATACTCTTCTAAGTTTAAGTAGGTAAAGGGTTGCATCTCCCATTTTCTAACTATGCGTTAATTTAATGTTTAATTAAAATTTTCTGATTGCGGTATATGTTTTATGATGCAATTTCAAATTATTATTGAAAATTAAGTAAAAATCAGAAAATAATATGCAAAATTTCAAAACATTTCCGCGTCAGTCATGAAATAAAACTTGGCAACCCTAAGCCATATTGTTGTTGTCAATTTGCGAAAATGGCACCTGTCATACCAGTTGAGGATTGAGTGACAAATTGATTTTGTTGATATGGCAGCCTTCGTTTGGTTTTGCGAACAATTGCGTAAATTTCAATATTACAACATTAACATTTTATTCCTTTATTCAAATATTAATGTTTACATTTCCAAAATGAATTTTGTTTGTCATAATTATTTGGATGGTGAATTTTGCTAAATCTTTTTCCCAAATAAAGATTTCTGTGGCATCTAAGAATTGGAACTCGGTTTCAAGAGTTTCTGTGACACACCTGATAACAAGCACCTGAATATAAATATAGCTGAAACCCCTTGAATGTTTGAAGAACGCTAAGTCCCGAGTTTCGAACAAAATCGGTTCTCGGTTCATTATTTATTGGATTGTTGAAACAGTGAAATTGTTCAGAAAATATTTATATTCCCAGAGGTACAGTTCCATTTGTGGCCGTATGTGGCTCAGTGGTTAGTGTGCTGGACTGCTGGGCGGGAGGTCGTGGGTTCGATCCCGCCTCGGAACATCTAATAATAAAAGTTTCTTTCTTTCTTCAGAAAATAGCTTTTACACATACGGTCACCTTTACCAGCTATTGGCGCCAGCTGTGAAGTAACTAGCCATGAAAAAGCAAATTCTCAAACTTTGCCGTTCGGATCCGGCGTTAAACTGTAGGTCCCTTTCTCTTGTGCGAAAAATTTAAAGCACATACGCCAAGAGACCGTGAGAAGCTTGGCTTGGCTTCGTTGTAGGAGCTGTATAGCCAACATTTACACTTTGCAGTTCCATTTCAGGCTGACAGGGTCATTAAAAAAATTAAACCTTATCAGTTATGAGGGAATCTGTTATGGACCTGAATGATATAGTTTCTTTCTACCCATAAGGTAAACAAAAGTGCATTACACTTCTTTTTTAAGCTTAAGCTAAGGTCCCACTTTCAAAAAATTTGCCCAAATTGTGATTAAAAATTGGCTAAATTGGCCAAATAAGGAAACTTTTGGGCCATATCTGATCAAATTATATATATGCTTAGAGAATTATAGATTTTGTGTTAAGTTCTGAAAAATCCGGAATTATGGCTGTTTATCCTATTTTTAGTTAAAATTTGGGCAAATAATTTCCCTGTGGGACCTTTGCCATAAATCTAAATATTAAATTCTACAAGTGTCAGACTTTTGCAGACACTTTAAACATTTTTATGACTATAAATTTATCATTAAAATCCTATGCAAAATACATATATTTGTACAAGTCTCAACACAATTCGATAAGCAAAGTAATTTTAACTAGCAAAACAAATTGGTACAAGTCCCATGCTCTCTATCGTCGCAGACGACCACAAATATTACGTATACGTATAATAATAAACATTACAACGAAACATTTGCAAATGAATGTCTGGGCTCAGAGCCAGATTATGTTGGTCTACCCATAGCACAGAGTAAAATAAACACAATCAAAAATTCAGAAATTTTACAGAAAATGATTGAAAATAAATAATCGACACATCTTCTTTCATTCTTTCTTCTTTTTAGTTTTTGCTGGCCTTGCAGAATTATGGAACAAAGGAAATGTATATGGGGGGGCCATAGAAAACATAAATTTATAGCCGTATTTGTGGGTGTGCTTGCGTGTGTGTCTGTATCTACATATACAACAAAGTGTAGAATTTTTTTTATTTATTTTTTCAACACAAGCCACCTACAATTTTGGCGTTAAAAATAGACAAGAAAAAAACTCAAATGATTTTTGCTCAATTTTCAAACAACTAACTATAGAGCAGGGCACATATAAATACGTATATAAACACATATATATATTTAGATATATACAGTTGTATCTGTAGGATCTTTATACGCTAAACCTATATGTATTTTTATCAAACGCAGACAGCCGAGGAGCATAGATGAGATGAGTAGAACACGTAGGTGAGACAAGAACAAGAAATTGTGGCCCATTGTTTCTGCACTTGTCGAACCCAAACCCAGCGAGGGCGGGGCGGGGGCGGGTGGGGCTGCAGACAGACAGCAGTTTTAATTGCTTTTGCATACAGCAATACATCAACATGGCATACAACGAGCACGAGCCGGCACAGGATTGGGGCATTATTAGATGGCATGGGCAAGCCAAATGTAATTTTTACATAATATATGTCCGTCGCCAGCCTTACCCCCGCCGACTGACTTGCACTATTTTTAGTTGAATGCAAAAGTTGTGCTGTGTTTTTTTTCCGCTTGCTAAGGTCTGCAGCAAAAAGTTTTCATTAATGCATTGCCATAAACAAATTTGTATATATTTGCAGTAAATTATGAACAGAAATTGTTGTGTGTAAAAGTGTGCGTGGCCTTGCCACCTTGGCGACACCCACTCAACCAGAGAGAAAATAGATTCTCAACAATAAAAAAAAAAATTAAGAAAATTATTTGCTTTTTATACATAGTATAGCCACATTTTCATTGTTCTTTGCATTAAATAATTTGTAAGATTTTTTGTACAAAAAAGAACTTTTAGAACCATAAAACGAAACTTATTTATTCCAGGAGGAGAATAAGTTTATTTAACTAAACATAACGAATGAAAGAGGGTTAATACGGGTTACAATGAAAAAAATTACCAAGTATGGTGTGAACAACTGGTGCCACACAATACCACATTACTTTCACCCAGGTATTTTCTGACACTTAACAATGAATTGCTATCAAGAAATTCTTGTATTTGAGCAGCCATCATGCGCTCAAATGCTATTGCCAAAAATGGGAGAATGAAAATTGGTCTGAACTCATCATAAGCTTAAGGAGTTTGCAATATTTTAGCTCTTTTCCATATTTCGGGAGAAGATGAAGTGGCGAGGACTTATTAATACTGGTTGTTTAGATACTAGACATTAATTTGAAGGGGTGAAATGTGGGTAAAGTCACTTAATATTTATATATATCATCTATTTTAACTTCTTTTTTGCATGCAACAAAAAAGTTTTTCTCACTAAGACTTTTTTTCAGACCTATCTTTTGTATGGCAGCTCTATGCTATAGTCATCCGATCCGGCCGGTTCCGACAAATGCGCAGCGTATTTGTACCAAATGACTTCGGGCAAAGTTTGGTTAAGATAGCTTTTAAACTGACGGACATGGCTATATCAACTCAGCTCGTCATGCTGATCAAGAATATATAGGTATACTTTATGTGGTCGGAGATGCTTTCTTCTGTGCGTTACAAACATCCGAACAATTTCAATATACCCTTTCCAAGGGTATAAAGACCGAAGTTAGATCTCGACTAGGGTTGTCCAAAATATTATCGATATATCGATATTTTTGCCCAAAATGGCGAATATCACTATCACATATTTTTAGAGGCGATATATCGGAAATCGAATATTTTTTGGTGATATTTTTGTTTTCGCGTTTGGTCGCACTGTTGCGAATGACTGTTTCTTGTGCTCTGGACATTTAAGACAAAATGTATAAAAGGTTTTAAATTAAATTTGATGCACACACATCGCAGTGCAAACAATGCAATAAAGTCTTAGGAACCAGTCGACAACAAATATAAGCGCACTTTAAAGCAAAGCATGGAGATGCTTGGCTGAAATGCAGCTCAGCAACGGTAAATATTATTTTTAGACATCGGATTTTAGGTTAAAACATATTTTTAATGGTTGGTCCAAAAAAAATTCTGGTTGCATACAAATTCGTTTCATGAAAAGTTGATTATTTTAAATCCTTATTCGTTTTGCATATTTGACATATTTGCATATCTTCGACCTAAAAGCATATTTGAGAATATGCTTAACCTATTTCGACCTATTTTGGAATATGTCATATGCTTTTACATATTTAGAGAGTAAATATATGCTCCCAAGTAGGCATCTGCACATCTAAATATGCATTTTATTCAGGGTTCAAAACGTAACTTACTGGGGCAGCAAATACCGTATAGAGGCCAATACTAAAAGAAGTTCCCAATTTCTTGTGTTCACAATGCGAGCGAGCAATATCCGTTTTTCATTCGGGACAGTAAAATAAGTTTAGGTGCGGACCTTGAGTAGATTTGTTACACTCTCAAAGGCACGATAGAGTTTACAGAATGGAAAAAACGGTGGAAAAATCAGAATCTTATTTCAAAACATCTTACCGTGATTTGCGAATCGTTAAATTACATTCAATGAGAATTATTGGCAGTATTGCACCAACTTAAATGACAATTATGATGAAAATTATTTCTGATCTATTGCATAAGCGCGCTTTTTAGCTAAGAGTCCTCCATGGTGGTCAACTCAATATTAACTTAAGAAGTTACTTCTGAATACCATAAATAACTGCATAACTATGATTGTGATCTCACCGAACCGCGATAAAATACAATGGATGACCATTGGTGAAGAGAATATAGTACAGCATACAGAATGTTTTGTACAATTTTACTATGACTGAAATACAACTAATTTGCGAATTTGCGAAAAAAATACCAAAAAGGAATTAAATGAGTTAAGATGCAATGATGTCACCTGGTCCACTTTTTTCTCTTTCAACTAAGTACAGAAGCCAGGCAAATGCAATGCAAAATGTATTTTATGATAAGGCTCGCGTCCCTGGCTCAAAACTCGTACGTCAACTGAACACATTTACAAAACTGAATTTTGGAGGTTTGTACGTCATAAGTCGCATAATGTAGGAGAAAACGAAATTACAGTACAAATTACAGGTATTTACTGTAATGGTGCTTTGATTAGTACGCTACGAACCATCCACAGGGCTTGCCTTTACATGGTACATTCTTGTCTTCGGTATTTTTCATCATTTCAATCATAAATACGGAATTTAGAGTGGTATTTGAGTAGAGCATATTTTGACCTGTTTTGACCTGTTTTTACCTATTTTGACATATTTTGACCTATTTTAACCTATTTTTGACCTATTTTAGCATATGCTTTTTACCTAAAAAAAACATATTTTGGATATGATCATCTTGAAAAATTACAAATATTTTTATTAGTCCAATGCCAAAATTTCGAATTTTTTAGACCAACAACAAAAAAAAACCTAAAATCCGATGTCTAATTATTATAAATGATTTTGAATTCTGGGAATTTGGGTCCTTTGTGTGTCAAATTGGCTGCTATTTATGCGTTTTTTTCAAATTGTGGATATTTATATCGTGATGCTTAGGCTCTTTAAGGGCCTATTTTCATTTGTTTATAACTTCATAATTAGACTAATATCAGGTATTTATTTCATTTATAAATAGTCGGCATTGATTTTATTTCAAAACTTTTATAATTTGAAAAATAACAAAACACTACTACTATGTGTTATTTTAAAATTTGGAAAATGTATTTAATGAGTGAGTCGTATAGCAAATTTTTTCAAGACTTTCAGGCTTTGCCTTGCCCATTTTAAATTAAAATAAAATTGGTGTATTTTCACAATTATTAATTACACAACAAATATAAGCTTTGGGAATGCTGAGACTTACTTTTTTAATTTGCCGTTTTAAGGTCCAAAATAAGGTACACAGAAAAAAAACGGCGGTATAGATGTATTCTTATTTTAAGCCTGGCCAAAGCTTAAAATATAGTTCCATTCTTCTTAGTTTGAACTTTTAGGGCTTGGACCAAGTTTTTTGAACTTGTATCATTTCAAAGCGCGATGAGATACCTTTCCATTCGTGTATAGTGCAAGGTCGTGGGTTCGATTACCAGGTCGGACAAAAAAAAATTGTATATATCTTTGTGTTTCAGAAGTTCTAAATACCCTTTTATTGTGATGCTTCGTCAAGTGTTTAAGTCCTACAATATATGGAGCAATGATGGAACGTAAGGAATCTTTTTGGCATCAAATCAATATAACATAACCAATATTCAACAGCAAAATACCACATTCTCTTGCACAAATTAATATACTCTGTATAACCTTAGAACAGAGTACAAATAAGTCAATAAAATCCGCTTAAGAAAATATTAATAATATTTTTGGTTCAGGTTCAGATAGTTAACAAAATTTTTCTCTTTTTTTCCTATATAATAAAAATTTTGTGGTTAACCTTGAAAACTTTGGTCAAATCAAAATGGGTCATTTATGTATATTGGATGATTCACTTAACTTGTTATCGATAGACCAATCTTGTCCTTTCATTTCACTAAAACATTCCAATTTTTAAGTGTTTCCCAAAATAGATCTTGAATGAAATGAGTTTTCCTTGCTCTTTCAATTGTTTCATATTAATAAGTAAGATATTTAGATATTTAGTAATCTAGTAGTTCCAAGCTAGACAAACATTTAGGGTAGCTCACGCACACTCACACATTGAGGTTATGTTATTGTATGGTACATATTTACACATAGGACTCGAATCGGCATAGGGAAGTGAGGCTTTTGTGCTTGATTGTAGTGGACTATTTAGAAGAAAATTATGTGGGGGTGGGGGGGGAGGAAGAAAGGATGTGTGGTGGTAGGCAAGGGAAGATCGAACCCCACAAAAACTTACCCATTACCCTAGGCGGGCATGTCTCATGATCTGGACCTGCAGTCATTTGAATATAAATTTGATTTTAAAACAATTTGCACAGAAATCTCCTTCTCTCGAGAAGAAGCAGCGCCGTTACAAAATACATAGTTAAAAGTGGCCGCTATAGTATATATGTAGCTTAGGTTAGTCACAAGAGAGAGAGAAAGACATACATAGATATAGAATATGCATAAAGAACTACAGATTATACAGTATAGGTAAATATGTAGTCTAATACCTAAGTCGTATGATTTTTAGTCACAAGAGACAGACAGAGCTAGAACTCTAAAAACTGCAACTGCTTTGAAATAAATTCAGAATTCCACCAATAATTATATGGCACTAGATATGATAGATTCGGGATGATAATAGAGCATGGGCAACTTACAGAACAGCACGGCCACGAAGTCCGTGTCCTCGATGATCTTCTGCAATATCTTGGCATTGACCTCCTCGATGCGGTCGGGCAGGTCCATGGCCTCGAGTGAGGTGAGAAAATCGAGTACGCCCTCCTCATCCATAAGATCGCCATCATAGATGATGGGCTCCTTTTCCCTGTGTGGTTACAGAGTTGGGTTGAGCAGAGCGTGGGGATATTCTTGATGTGGGCTACGTTACCTAAAGTACGTGAGGGCGGGGAAGTTCTTGATGCCATATTGTTTTGCTAGTCGTTTGTCGTTGATTTTCACAAAGTCCACACCAAACGAGTCGGTGTCATCGTCGATTTTTTCGAGTTCCGCCAAAACCTTATCACAGGTCACACAGCTGCGCGCATCTGCAACAGAAATCGGGGGGGACAAAGGCGAGGACACATTAATAGAGACAACAACATCAATTGACAAGCAGCAACTGCTGTCGTGGATGACGCCAGGCAAATCTGCTGGCGATTATTCATAGGTCTATACTATATGGCGGCCAAATGCAGGATGCATCATCGCCCCGAGAATCAGAATGAAATGAAATCAGAATGTGCCAACAAAATTTGGGTAAATTAATTCATAAAAATTTGTAGCAGCCACTATTAAGGGAAATGTGAATTGCAAAATGGTTTTGGGTGGTTGAACGCCAAAACAAAAGCCAAATTAAACAGTTGGCCCATATATATGCGAGCAGACGAGTACAAGGAAATGGCAAATTGAAACACATAGAAAGTAAATATATATCTACTCCCACCCACCTTCTACTCAAGAGCAGCAGCTGCTCTAGAGTCTTTTAATTACGGCCTTAAATCTCTCTACGAATCACAGGATGCTCAATCTGCTCGCAATGCTTTGCCATATCTCTAATCGCAATAATAAACGCTAAAAACCATTTCATTTGCATTTATTTGAATTTATTTACACAAATTCTCTTTGCCTATTCGGGATTTTATTGCCAAGAAAATTCGATTTCAATGAGCTGCCATTTGCGTAGATATATCCAAGATCTTTTGTTTGTTTGTCCAAGTCATTGAGTTGGAATCATTTCTATATTTTCTTTTTGGTTATTCATTGTCAACAATTATTTTTGGATTTACCGCTCAATGTTATATGAAATATATATATAAATTATTTATGCTTTCGAGGTGGCCATTTAATGAAATTTAAAAAGAAGTTAATCAATTGTGTAAGAGGCAGAATTTGCTTTCAATTTTATCAGAAATATTTGCCTTTGGTGTTAAAAGAAATCTTGTTCAAATATCTTTTGTTTTTACTTTGAGAGTTAAGAGGTACACAAAGTTTCAAACCTTTTTAATTGATGGCTTTTAAAAACTCTAAATCGTATTTAAAATAATTTGTGCGGAGAGTTCATTCCATAGATATTGAAAGAGGAAGCAACTTCAAATTTGGTGCCCTTCATCCTAGAACAAAATGTAATCTTGATCATCAATCATCTAGATGTGTTGTGTACTTTTAGTAATACGGAAAACTAAACACAAACTGTTTAAAAAAAAGGATTTTTTTTGCTTTTATAAAAAAGAAGAAAGTCGGCCAAGACTGACTATAATATACTATGCACACCACGAAGATTTTATATATCTGATCATTTTTAGTAACAAGCCACAAAAACTGGCAAGGAAGCGATATGTGTGAAGTGCTGTCCATGTTTGTTTTTCTTATTACGCGTTCATCCGATCTAAACCATTTCTTTGGCGGATCGATGAATAAGACTGATTACTCCATATGCGTACACTCAAAAAAGAAAACCAAGAGCTTTGTACTTGAATCAGTTAAAGTTTCAGTGAAGTTTAAAAAGACTTGATTTCATACATACAAAATTCTTATTTCAAGTACGACTTTTATACCCTTGTAACGCATAGAAGGAAGCATCTCCGACCACATAAAGTATATATATTCTTGATCAGCATGACGAGCTGAGTTGATATAGCCATGTCCGTCTGTCCGTCTGTTTCTATGTTATCTCCTCCGTCAGTTTAAAAGCTATCTTAAGCAAAATTTGCACGAAGTCTTTTGGTACAAATGCACAGTACATTTGTCGGAATCGGCCGGTTCGGATGACTATATCGTATAGCTGCCATAGAAACGATCGGTCGAAAAAGTAGTTCTAGTGAGAAAAACTTTTTTGTCTTCAACGCAATCGTCCCCAAACCTCGTATTTATAAGTTTTCTATGCCTTCACATAATTTCACCAAGTTTTATGAAAATCGGACATCTATAACGTATAGCTGCCATACAAAAGATAGTTTTGAAAAAACGTTTTAGTAGGAAAAACTTTTTTGTTTTCAATGCTATCACTTCCAAACTTGTTACTGGTCAATATTATATGCTAACACATAATTCTGCCAAGTTTGATTCAAATCGGATGACTATAGCATATAGCTGCCATAGAAACGATCGGTCGAAAAACTTTTTTATTTTCAAAATTTTGTCAAAATTGTGGTGCCATATAACAAACTGGCGGGCAGATATCATGCTCCAAGGGTATATAAACTTCGGTCGAGCCGAAGTTAGCTTCCCTCTATTTTTTCTTTACCGCAATACTTGATTTAAGACTGTCTTAAGACTGGCCTTAATAGACTTCAAACTATTTTTAAATCTTTTTTGATCACACTTTTACAACTTGATTTACTCTTAAAATATGTGCAAAATAATTTTGATTGAAATCTAATAAATTCCGAATTCAACCCCAATACATTCTTGAAGCAAAACAGGAGTTCACAAAATTGGTAAAAAGTGTTTTTCTAAAGCTATGCCTAAAAAACTCCAAAGCACATTAATTAACCGAAGACAAAGCGATAGAACCAGGAGGGAATATTCGATTTAAAATAAGTCGCATTTTCCGTTGCACTGTTTTTGGAGCAAGCATCCTCAATAAAAGAAATTTGTACTTGAACTAAAAACGAGCTGCTCTTATATTTTTCACCTTACTGTAAGTACGAAAAGTTCATGATTCCTTTAGAATGTTTCGTACTTAATTTAAGTACATTCAAGAACTCAACATACTTAAAGTTTTATATACAAAGCAGTATAAATTCTATCCCGATCGACATAGAACTCTGCCAATCGTTTTTTTTTTCTGTGTGTAGAAGGTACGAACCACGTATCTGCAAAACTGTTGGAGATATGACGTTTTTTACAAACTGTGGGGGAAGTTGGGGCATGGCAAAAATTAAAAATAAACTTTATCTGTCTGCAAGTATAGGAAGTGGGACATGTATATATGTCAAACCTCTATCTCTTACCATCTCTGAGAACCCTTCGCTCATACGGGGACAGACTACAAGTCTGTCTTTTGTTTCTTCTTATATTACATATTTTCAGTTTAGTCTTTTGACTACCAACTATTTTTTTCTAAGATTTTTAATATTAGCGGAAAAATTTACAGAATTTTTTAAAATTGCAAGAAAGGCGATTTTTTCAAAAAATAACCACATTTTTAATGTTCAAATCCAAAAATTTGTACCCTATCAGTAAAATCAAAACTTCGTGTTTGGTTTTTCTGTAACGTCAGTCAATGCAGCTTACATTAAAACAAAGTTGGTTCGAATAGGACACTTAATGTGGCCACACGACCAACAAATGTAATGAAACCTCGCTAAACACACGTTTATGCAAATATCTCGTAAGCCTGACGTGCTAGGAGAAACTAAGTTCAGCAGCCAAAAATACATAAGGAACGGTTGCGAAGTTCTCTGTTGCAAAAGTTTGCCTTTTTTTGTAAACTTGTGCTATTAATGCTGATCAAACATATATATACTTTACTGCTTTTAAACAAGCTAAATATACTTTATGTACCTTTAATACAGAGTATAAAAATATTCTAAAATAAAACTCAATTCTTTGTCCAGTTATCAATATGTTAAGGAAGAGAAAGGGTTACATCCCTGACATTTTAATATCCAAAAACCCTATACAATTAGTTTGATCAGAGAAAATCGGTGTGGAAAAATAGCGCAATTTTTCAAATTCACTTGTCTTACATTAACGATCGCAGAAAATCAATATATTAAGAAAAAATGCATAAAAGATCTATACAAATAAAATTATACGATCAGCTTGGGTAAACAACTTAGTTTTTTCACTTTTCCTTCATTAGCAAAGCGATTAATATATAATATGATCTGATGCTTGTGACGTATAGAAGGAAGCATCTTTGACCCAAAAAAGTATACATATTTTGAGTTAATATAGCCATGTCCAACCTTGGCACATGGCGTCTTATACATAAAAATTTAAATAGTTCTAGCGAAATGCCTTTTTAATTTCAATGGCAGCGCCTTGATTTGCCATCTATTCAGTCAGTAAACTTTGTTACAAGCGGAATGAAAATTATTCTAAAATATTCATAAATGTCTAAAAATAAAAATTATAGGAGCTAAGCGCCTTGCAGGTACTGATAGTCGAAAACCAATAATAAAAACATTTTATGCCGTTCCTTAGCCTTTGACTAAACTAGGAAGCAATGGGGACCTAAAAAATGTTGAGTTAATTGACTTTAACCACATCTACTCCACTTTAAAAAGTATTTTATATAATTCAGCTTTCACTGGGAAAACTGTTTCCTTTAGCCATATTTGCACGATCTGGCCTCTCAACTGTGAAAAGGCGTCTGAGTAGACATCAAGCTACTCACATAAGCGACCAGGTGAAATATAATTGGTTGTATTTGGCCCGATTACTTAGCTCAGAAGCATATATCGAACTACAGTTTGACCTAATTGTAGTGTGCTGGCGTAGCCATTTTCTGGCTAACGATATACATTTCTTATCGAATTTTTTGATGATCTTCATTTCAGCTTCTCAGCCATGCGTAAAAGCGAAACTGGCTTACTCAGAAGAGTTTAGGTCAGACGAAAACTCATCTGAGTGATCAGGTCGTTTAAATAGAGCTTAAAGATTCATTATCATATATATCCTTTTTTCATATCCTTTGACGACTTTCAGCTCTATTATTTGACAATCTAAGATCAAATTTTATATCCAAAAACGGATAACAATCGGATACCCAAATTATACAAAGGATCATTAAAAAAACCCTTTTTTTTAGTGCTGTAAAACAATCTATCGATTTCCAATTTCTTAAAAACTTGTTGAACTCAAATGAGATTCGCTAAAATTAAATTAATCCTTTTACTATTACTTTAATCCTTTATTAAATAAAAAATATATAGGAACTGGAATGTTGTTGTAGAATTGATTGATATCCGCACCACAAGCCTAAGCTTTCTTTTCAATCGCCTACTCACAGATAGATCAGAGTATCACTAAAACACTATGAGTGATTTCATTCGACTATTTGTTTTATTGATTGGATATTTTCTTAGACAAGCTGCTGAATTACCTGTCCAATTTCAATAAACCCAATCAATCGGGGGTGACACAGAAATCACTAGCGATTTTTTAATAAACGCTTATATTTTAAATTAAAACCGCTTGAATTTATATGTGAACTGGCACCAAATAGCACGGCTACTAGATTAGATGGGGAAAACAAAACGCGAATTGAAACCGACTATACAAAGCCAAGTAGATTTTAGTAGTTGATTTCAAATCGATCAAATTCACCATCAGATCTAGCAACCTTTGATATATTCTTCACTTTACATATAAAGTAAAACAATATAAATTGGAAATTCAAACGTTTATACCATAATCTCTAGTGATTTCTGTGTCACCCCCGTATTAGACAAAATTCTGTAAACCTAAACTGACTTCACAAATGATTTTGTGAATTTTGTCGTCCGATCTGTGTTTAAGCACAAACACAAGAAATTATAACAAACCAAAATAAATATACACAAAACACTTTAACCACTTGTTAGCCTACACATATTTAACGAGAGCGTAAGTTAAAGTCGGCTCTAACCGACTTCGATATACCCGTTACTCATGAGAAAACATGTTTAACAGTGTTCCTGCGTTCCCTATGGTGACCATCCAAAAAGTATGCAACATTTTTTAGAGTGGGAGGGGGTTGGGTGCTTGGTTCACTTTTTTGCTCATAACTTGAGAACCGTTTATCCGATCTTTGTCATTTCTTCGGCAAATTGATTCATTTTGCTCATTACTAATTATCTGTAGAAGGTACGAAACCTTCAAATCTGTAGAAGATATAACGTTTTTTCCAAATTGCGGGGGCTGGAGAGGGCGTGGCCAAAATTTGAAACAAACTTGATCTGCGTGCAGATAAAAGAAGCATTTGTCCCATACATGTCAAACCTCGGCTGTTGATGCTGATCAAGAATATATATACTTTATATGGTCGGAAATGATTCCTTCTGCCTGTTACATACATTTGCACGACTTTAGTATACCCTTTTTACTCTACGAGTAACGGGTATAAAAATAAACTCTTAAAAACTTACGCCTACACAGTTTAACAGCAGTGACTGAGCGCAGTAGGAGATACGAACAAATGTAAAGCATGTTTATTACAAAACTATGCCTTCTAATAAAACAAACTCTTAAAATCCCAAAAAGGCAGTCATGGCGAACTCATAAGGAGATAAAAACTCTTGTTCGTACTTAAGCAATTGGATTTGTAAGAATATAACTAGTGCATATTGAGCTCCGTATCAAGGATTCGTGGGGTCGTAACAAACAGTTTTATCATTTTCGGCTTGAAGTAAAATCTACACAGAGGGAAAAAACGTGTTCAGAAAATAAGTTGCCTTCAACTTAAAATGAGAATAGAACGTTCTCAAAATTTTTGAGAACAAATGTTCTAAATGTTCGAGGAATGAGTAAATTTGTTCTCAAACGAATAATAATTACTTTAAACAACAACAACACCGGTTTTCAACAGAGAGATGTACAAGAGAGAGGCCGAGTTGGTTCTGTTTTTGCTCTCCCCCTTGACGTGCATCTGCAAAACTGTTCAATGTCAGCCGTCATTCCATACGTTGAGTGCATAAGGTACCGGGCTCAAATCCCAGTCAAGCCCGAACCAATTTTTCTGTGTTTTTCTGGAAACTTAAATGAAACGAGTCAGGTGAAGTGGGTCGTTGAAGCGAGGTTTCTGATTCCCATGGCACATATGGGTGGAGGGAGAAGCAGCAGCGCGCATATCCAGAGTATCCTTGCCTCTCCTCACTTCCAATTAAAAGTGGTATGTCCCCGTTCCCTATTCCACCCAAATGTGAGTAATCCGCCCACACCTGGTCCCAAGTGCATTCTAATTTTTTTCCAGGTGAGTTTAAAATGTTCTTGAAAACGAAACAATATAAACTCAAAATATGTTCTTAAAAATGGAACAATGTCAACTCAATTTGAGTTTTTGCGTTCTTAATAAATTGTTCTTGAAGTGAGAACATTGTACTACAAATGAGAAAACCCGTTCATGCATACTTTCTGATAACGTTTATGCTCATTTTGAGTCCAATGTTCTCGGTTTTTTCCCTCTGTGTAGAAACCTCGAAGAGGTAGAATAACTTCTGCAGCAGTTCTCGAAGAACGAACTATCATAGAAGCGTGGACAACAACGGCAGTAAAAGAGGCACCAATAAGGCGAATACAAGCCACTTGCTCTCTACGCTGCGCTGGAAAAATCCTGCCACTTGTGAAGAAGCTCTATTATACCAGGAATATCAGGAAATTTAAAATTCAGACATTACAAACATGGCAGCGCAGTGAACGAGTTTTTTATTACAATAGATTGCGAATAACATTTACTGGATTTTGCATGAATTCTAGTTATACCCGTTACTCGTAGAGTAAAAAGGGTATACTAAAGTCATGCAAATGTATGTAACAGGCAGAAGGAATCATTTCCGACCATATCGCTCACTTACTTCAATACTGGCATAACTCAAAAAATACGATTATTGACTTAATGATGCAGAAATGTGCGCGATCTTCTGTACTATTTTATGCAAAAATTTTCGTATTGCTATCTCTTCTACTTTCCATGTGAGATGAGAATATGTCGCAATATCATTTTCCAGGTTCATTTTTATGCTGACGCAAGAACCGCCATATCTCAGTTGCCCTGCTGTCGATATTGACCAAACATACTTCGTCATTCAGTTAAAACATCATATTTTCAATGTTTATTAATAAGCATTCTAAATTTGTAATATTTTACTTAATTAAGTTGAAACTAAAAGAACCATTTTTTTTAGGTTAAATCCATTGAGAACTTCAAACGTGTTTTTCTCAAAATGGATTATTTTGAGTTATGCCAGTATTGAAGTAAGTGAGCGATAAAACGTATATATATTTGATCAACATCAACAGCCGAGTCGATATAGACATGTCCTTCTGTCTGTCCGTCCGTCCGTCTGTATGAACACCTAGATCTCAAAGATGGTAAGAGATAGAGGTTTGACATGTATGGGACAAATGCTTCTTATACTTGCAGGCAGATCAAGTTTATTTCAAATTTTGGCCAAGCCCGCTCCCGCCCCCGCAATTCGGAAAAAACGTTATATCTCCCACAGTTTTAAAGACAGACGATACGTTTCTTATAGAGATAGTTAGTAATTAGCAAAACGAATAAATTATATAAGGATAAGGATCGGATGAGCGGTTCTCAAGTTATGAGCAAAAATGTGAAAAATAGCCGAGTTAAAAAAGTGTTGCATACTTTTCAGAAAACAATCCATAAAGTTTAGCAAACGGAAACGGGGTCGATATAAAAAATTCACCACACTTAGTTGAGGTACCAAAAGAATTAGATAACCCTTTCTTCTTGAATATTTTTAAATATCCACGGTTGATTATATCCCTAACAGTACTCGGCAGCCAAATAACTGATATATGTAATACAGATTCGTCTACAAAGAAACTCATAAATGTCACAAAGCAGACCTAAAAATAAACCAAACTTTGTATTCAGTATTACCAACGAAGCCTTGGTTCGCGGCTTGTAGGCCTTTTTGTACTAGCAGTTGTCTTAGAGCCACGTTGACTTTTAAGGGTAAAACAAGCTTCAGCAAAATTATCTATTCAATTTTTGGATCTAGTTAATGGTCTATATGAATTGCTTCGTGGGTGAATATAAATTTGGTACTCCAATTCGCTGTTTTTGACTTTTAAGTACCATCTCTTAGGTACATTCAATAAATAGCCCATAATTTTTATAAAAATCTGCATTGGGCTTTTCAAAATATTAAACAATTTATGTTTTATCTTTTCTGAAGGTACCTTAACCAAGGGGCTCCGGGTTCTGTCCGAATTTGCAGAATTTTGTGGATTTTTATCTTAGTCCATTAAATATTAGGTTAAAAATGTTTGTCGCTCTGTGTTCCGGGTAGAAAAGTACCCATAAAACGCGAACCGAAGCTTCATTTGCAAAACTAGGTATGGGGTGATGCTTTCAGAAGTTCCTTATATCCGAATTTAAGGATGTAGTAGCGTGTTTTTTGAAAAAGTGGAATTTTATCGACCTGTGTAACACGACAATGCCAGCTTTATGCTCTGAGCACGTAGAACTGATGAGTCATTGTCCTCACAGTCCTCACATGCCACCACATGACTTTATAAAGCATTTTACCCACTTAATAAGGGCTTCGAAGATAACTTTACTTTGGCTTATCTACCTCTTACATGGATCTAATACTAGATATTTTATACGAATTTCTAGTATCTTGTAGTCCAGTTTTCATTCAATTGCACCTTAATTTCGGTAAATTAATGAGACAATTTCAATTCAAGACCCAAGAAAGGAGACATTAAGAGCTTTTCTGTGTCTCAACTCTAATTTAAAAACGTTTGCACATGTAAAAGCATTTACTAATACTTTGATTGTATATAAAAGTTAACTAAAAATCTCTAAAGTTCCTTAATACATATTTTGCCTTCTAGAATGAAAAAAAAGCTTCACAATTTAAAAGAAATTCTCAGACAACGAAAAAAAACTGTCTACCAAAAATACCCGCAAATTAATGAAAAAGGTCATTCGAAAACAACTAAAAAATCTCTTGCCAGCTGGAAGAAAGTTCTTACTAGACTCCTCTCTTTCGCCCGCCCTTTCCCCCCATCGGTTTATAGTTCGTCATTTAATTTTCGTGCCAAGAGATATCGCGCACAGAGATTGCGCCAATTTAGAGACCAAGACAACGGCAATTTCTCACCGAGCGTTTTCCTTCTACTCATAAACAGCACAGAAAATAGCCGCAAAAAGAAAACCCAATGAAAATCTCAGACATTTGGTACAACGAATTTTTCACATATTTTCACTTGTATGTGAATTTTTAGAATTTTCACTAGCGAAAATTTATATAATATGTTGCTTTTCGGTTTGCGGCGACGGCTGCGCCGTTATTACTATTTCGATGCTTTGCCCGGACCCGAGCGACAGCATTACTTACACCAGAAGACGGCAACGTAATCCTTGTCGGCCAGCAGCTTCTCCAACTGCTTGGCATTGACCTCCTCGATGACGGCCTCCGGCTCGAGCGGGGCGGCCGCTGGCTGGGATCCCTTCTTGTTGTTGCCAGCGCTGTTCACATATCCGGGAAAACTGAGTGCCAGCAGCGTACACACGAGCAGTGTCAGTGTTTTTAATCGAGTGAAAGTCATCTTTCACACCAAGAGCGTGGTCTACGTGGGGGAGGAGGTGGTGGTGGTGGGGCAAGTGGCTAAGCGAATCGACTCGTTACTCTTTGGGCTCAAACATGCGTGTGGCTGTATCTTGCTGCCCGTGTCGTTTAATCGTCGGTTATGGTCTAATTTCGTTATTAAGAATACAAATTTTTTGTTGCACTATTTTTAGTTATTTGCTTTTCTTTCGCTATTTTATTTTTATGTATAACAAATTTTTGGTACACTGATACATATAAATGGATATGTATATACAGGCAGCAATATATAAATATATGTATGCGAGAGCAACTAGATTATATATGCAAATATATATGCGTGTGTGAGTGCATATATATGTTGCTTTTAATTGAACGTTTTCCGCGGACTGTACTCTATTTTTTTTTAGATTTTCAGATTTTTGTTCCACTCCGTGCAGAGGTCCGCTCGCAACTGACTGAAAGTTTTTTTGTCTGGTGAAAATTCGTGGCCACTCGAAGCTTTAGGGATCTTTTCGGCGAAGGCTTTCGGTGGGAGGAAGCTTTTGTGGTGAAAAAAAATCAGTGAGCCGAGCGGAGAGAAAACTCGAGCGAATTCTTCTTGTCATTTCCACTTTGTGGGGCCAATTCTTTGTTTATGCATTTCTCAGAATGATGAGACACAAAAGTGGTCTTACGAAAGGGGCCATAAAAACAAAAAACGCAAAGTTGTTTAGCGTGTGGAAGATGCAACTGAGACAAAAGAATACGCAAATTGGCCTAAAGGCACAATATAATGTTCTACGATGATGAATTGATCTGAATTTGTCTGAGTATATGCCTATTTTCAGTCAAGATCTTATACAAAAGAAATAACTACTTTCGCAGAGTCGTTTCCGTTTCCGTTTTAGCTAACCGTTAAGTCTAGCCGATTACATTTATCGATGGTACAAAAACCTATCGAGTACCGCGTAGATATCAAGTAACTAACATGTAGAATTAAAATTGCAATGGTATTTTAGTCTTAGATATATCCGGTCACACTGTCGCCCCCTTTATATCAGTTTAATAAATTTTATTCGTAGGGGTAAACAGACATACATTTTGGCTTAAATGCAAATACAATTCGCTCTTTTAGCAGCGTTGTAGTGCATTCAAAATTCACAGTAAACAACGCTTCCTTTTGCGGGCCCACAAATTCCAGAGCAGAGCAAGTGTTTTGTGTACAAAAAAAAAAACACTAAAATCGATTTATTTGTCAGGTAATAAAACAAACTACGCCAATTCATGAATTAAAGACACTTGACCATGGATTTTACTTCCTCGTAATGATAGATGTATAAAGATATTGATTCACCTTGAACCTCTGCCATGGCACAGAAAATCCCGACAATTTGACGCCCCCACACTGGCACATACATCAGCATAAGTAGTGTTTGTTGTGTGTGTGTGTATGTGCTTGTAAACATTCCCACCCACCAACAGCTGATTTTGTGGTTTTCTACATTATGCTTCAAGGCAAGACAAATTCCGAATTCCATTGCGCAGTTTTGATGGGCTGTTTTAGCTCTTCTTGAGCTCTTTATCGCCTGTGTTGTTTCAATGCGAAGGTGAAAGTCATCAGCTGATATCGCTTAACGGTACTCCCCGAGGCAGCTGCCTTTGGTTTTCTAGCTAAACCAGTTTGCCTGCCACAGCTGTTGCTTGGAATATGATCGTGCCAATTAATCGGAAAAACCCCAAATGCAAACAACTGGAACTTAAGTAACTGAGGCAAGTGCAGCTCCACCCCAGTTATATCCGGACTGTGGTGCTTGTAGAGTGTCAAGACTCGTGTGATATTTATTTATTCTGCCCTTGCAAAAGGTGTCATATAAAATAGATCAATTATTTGTAACGCACCCCTTATTAGTTTTCGACTATTTTTATCAATTCTTCGTCGTTATCTGTACAGCCCTCATAACAAGGAAACACAATCCGATAAATACGACTCTATAAATTTGTTTTTGTATAAAACAATTTATTTTATCTTCACTATTAATTAAAGCCTTTTGATAAATTGGAATTATTAATGTCTTTAGAACAAGTTTGCAAACCGGCGCAAAAGCGAACTCACGTTTTTCTGTACCCCGATCAGTGTATTATACATACTGAAGAAAATTAAGTAACTTTTTAAAGGCGTGTCAAAAACATAACAATAATGAAAGTGAACCATTGCACTATTGATCAACGTATTATAAATTTTTGAATAATGAAAGCGTCTTTCTCAAGCAAAACCAAATTTTGGACAATTTTTTTTTGCAATTTAACCAAATAATCGCAGCTTTCAAGAAGCTATGAAGCAAGGTTTTAACCAAAACCTTCGGTCAAATCATTTTTAAATCCCAAGCTGAGACTTTCGAATCTACAAACCGAATTTTCCTTCTTCTTCTAGAAAAACACGATTGTATTCAGTCTATGGTGATCCTTTTCCCTTTATAAAAATGTGGTCTTACAGCTGTTCCGAATAAAGACCTTTTATACTTTTTTGTGAGAAGTTACTTAGGCCTGTTCCCGTTCCCGAATTCAATTGATCGGAATTGATAAGAGCTGTGATTTATAGGGGTGATTTCGAATTCAGGCGACTCTTTTTGTCTTCAAGATTGTCAAATGAGAGGTTAAAGGGGTTTTGGAGTTAAATTTCGAAGAAAGTAGTCGGTTTTTGGAAGCGAATAGGTACATTAAACAAGTCCGATTCCGATTTAGATCAGAATCGCAACTAGAAACAGTTCTCCCTTAAAATTAACTTGAAATTAAAAACCCTAAAAGATTCTTTCAGTTGATAAATATAACTAGGTATTGATCGAAATAACAACTTTTGACTTAATGACCGATTAGCAAAAAATAAAATTGAATTTTAGACCAAAATTGACAACTAGAATTTAAAATTATCCGAAATCTCATTCCTTCTATTAATACCTGAGTATTAACCACGCACTTGAATAGTTACAAGCATTTTAAAAAGAATTTACAACTATTTGTTTAACAGTGTTCCTGGGTTCCTTAGGGTGAAAAGTATGCAACATTTTTTTCGTGTGGAAGGAAGGGTATCGGGGGGATGGGACTTGGTTCACTTTTTTGCTCATAACTTGAGAACCGTTCATCCGATCTTTATTATAAATCGATTCATTTTGCTAATTACTAACTATCTCTAGAAGGTACGAATTGTCTATCTTCAAAACTGTAGGAGATATAACTTTTTTCCAAATTACGGAAGCGGGATAGTACAAAATCCTAACCTACACTAATTGATATCGCGTTATCTCAAAACCCGTTCTACTTTTGCCTTATCTGAGAGCAGATTTGAATTCAGCGTGAAATTTTACATTAGAATCAATTGCTAAAAAAGCCGGATACAAAAACTTTTCAAATTTTGTGACATAGCGTCAAGATACTTGTCAAGTTTTTGCTCGAAATCATTTGACTTGGCATTCCCCATAATCTCAGATGTTACGCCATGCCTTAACACCGGTTGGTTTTGATTATAAGTGGTTGTGTACCACTTAGAATTGACCGTCTTACATAGCTTAAGCGAAACAGTGGCCATATGACCCATTCGGCTGAAGAAACGTTTGATTCGCTATTGCTGTTTTGATGTTGTGACGATCTTAAAAGCGACTTTTGAAGCATCGCGATCTCACTTTTGTTTTGCATCCATCCATAGGACCCTTTTTTGAGCGATTGTAAGAGATTTTTAAAAAATTTCAAAGGGACGATTATAAAGAATTTCTGAAACTTTAATATGAGCGTAAGGATTTCATTGTATGTAGGTCTACCAAGGGACTCAGAATCGACTGTCAAAGTGAAAAGTTTAAAATGTTGCAAATATCGCATGCAATAAAAAACCTTTTTCCTTTTTTTTAACGATTTATTAAAAATAATGTTGTTAAACTAATTACAATTAACAAAATTTATTAAGAAACTAATTTTTAATTATTTAAAATATTTATTTTGTATGAAAAAAATTTTTAATTTTAAAAAATTTATTAATTAATTTTTTTTTTTAAATAAATATTTTTACTAATTGAAAGTTAGCTATTTATTAAATTTGGTTAATTTTAAGTAGTTTAACAGTTAAAATTTTTATAAATCGCTTTAAAAAAGAAGTTAAAATGATTTTCTTATTTCTTGCAACCTTTTCAGTTTATCCAATTTGCAGTTTGGCGACCAATCCTGAACTTAAGCTTAATTGAAAGCTACTAAAATTCTCTACCACATTTCCTTTGGAATATTTCAAATATCTCTTTCCATTCAAAAGTTACGATTTTTGCTACGCAAAACCGGCACTCCGCTTGATTTCACCTAAATACGTAGATTATTCATGCATTTTAATATGTTCAAGTCGCTCATGCTCGCAAGGCGCAGCTATGCGCAAGACCAAATAAATATATTTTTATTTAGAAATATGTATTTTAAAAAAAAATTTACTCTAGAAGCGTGAATGAGCGTGAATGTACTTTTCGCAGTCCACCAAAGTGGGAAAATGAGGTACAAAAGTAGTACTTCAGTAAAACGACAATAACCCAAAAACTAAAAAAAAAAAATTTAATTGTCTTATTCATTTTTCTACAAAATTGATGCATCTTTAATAAGCAAAAAACGTTTTTGCAATCGGAACTTCCGTTTGGTTTTAATACGTTCCGAAACGTAACATTTGAAACCATAAAAATACAAAAATTTATCAGTTTGAAAAATTGTTCAACTTTGAACCCCTGTAAAATCCAAAATAATTGACCAAATTAAAAAAACTAAACATTTTCGGGCTATCTGGGGTTCCCTTTATTAAATTATATTAAAGCGGTCAAAAAAATCGACCATAAATTTTTGATTTTTGCAACGCTAAATTCGCCAAACCGGCCACTGTGCGTTGGTGGAACTAATGTTTAGTTTTGCTGCGATCTCGCGGTATGTCATATGACGATTTTACATTGTCGATGACTTATTGATTTTGGGCGACTTTCACTGAATTCGTCACTTAGCGAAGTACGACCTTGATTGAATTCACTATTCCAGCGATATGCAATGTTCTTTGATGGTAGTTTTTCGCCATACAAGAGCTGAGCTCATAGATACACTCTTGAGAAAATCCAAGTCGAAATTATGAAAAATAGTCCAACAAGCCCCATTCCGAGAAATTTCCACTTTAAAGCCAAATTGAATTTTTCAACTCACTTTAAAAAAATGTCTACGAATAGCGCTGGTGCATCTAAACGTGGTCAGACCGTTTATGATAAAAAAATTCCAGGCTTTATTTTAGTATAACCAGATTATAACTACCCAGCCAGCATTTTATGAAATTTCTGATCAAGTTCGAGTCCTCAGAGTCACCTACAATACACCTGATAAAGGCCTGAGTTTTCAGTATCAACAACGAAATCTTTATTCGCGTTTCTGAAAAAATTGGATTTTGTCAAACAGTGTTCCTGGAGATTTCCCTGAACAATGAGTGCCTCAGTTGCTTACGCTAGAAAAGAAGGGAATACGATTAATCCCCTAAAAGCGGTCTTTGAATCTTTTGAAGTGAGTCCCCACAATTTGAAGGAATCTGTATTCAGTATTACGCGCCAGAGACAAAGATACAGTCACTATCACTAAAGAGTGTAACATTCCGGGGTTTGTAAGTTATATTTGACCACGATTACAGATAAAGAGGGTACGCTGGATTCAGATAAAGAGGGTACCAAATAGTCATAGTTAACGTGTACTAACCTCATACTGACTGATTTTTCTCTGTCTTCTTAGAGTGCGTGACAATTGGTTCGCTTTTATGTGATTATTACTATGAAATTGGATGAAATTGTTGCATGGTAAGCACTTGGGGCATCCCCCTGCCTGCACACAAAACACTGCTCATCATTTCCTCTTCTCTTTTGTTCCAGGTACCAGAAAAGAATCGGCACCTATGATAAGCAAGAATGGGAGAAAACTGTGGAGCAGCGTATTTTGGATGGCTTTAATAGCGTCAATTTAAAGAACACCAAGTTGAAAACGGAGCTAATTGATGTGGATCTAGTAAGAGGTGAGTTGGGTTTGTCCACTGACCACTTGACCAAATACTTATCATGTGTCTTTTAGGTTCCACCTTTCCCAAGGCCAAGCCCAAGCAATCGTTGCTCACGGTTATCCGTTTGGCCATTTTACGTTATTTGCTGTTGCCACTCTATGCACAATGGTGGGTCAAGCAGACAACTCCCAATGCCTTTGGCTTCATTTTGATTTTGTACATGACCCAATTGATCAACTGGGCCATCTACATACTAAACAGCAATCGCATTGTTCCCTTGGCTGTCTATGAGCAGCCAATTTCAAATGCGTCGTCAATTTATGCCGATAAAGCGGAAGAGGCAGCAGCTGATGGGGCGGCAGCGGAAGAGCATGCTGATTTGCTGAGTGCACTGCTGATTCCTAGCGCTCTTAGTCTGCTGATTAGTTTAATACACTCACAGATTGTGGCCACGAATACGGCCGGGAGTGGTGGATCAGGCGGCGGGAGCAGTAATAAGAGCAAACTGCGTCGTTTCTCCATATCGAGTTTAAGTGATAAATCGACGGGAACCACACGACTGAGACGACGCAAGAAGTTTGTAAGGTAAGGGGAAGGTCTGAGAGTTTTCCCAAAGATTTCTTAAATTCTTTCTTTAGAATACGCCAGCCGGAAACGGATGTGTCACAGCCCAGCATAAACAGACGCAGTGCAGCAGCCAAAGTTATACCCATTGAAGTGCTTCCCAAAACCTCTACACCCACAGTTGTTGCTGAACCATTGATTCATCTACCCGCTACACCATCCCCGGTGACCCTTAAGCGTAGCCTGAATGAGGAAACCTATCTCACCACCACTGCCATACGTCCTCATCGTTCCCTTCAATCCCAGGAGTTGGCTCAAGAGGAGCCATCCACATTTGATCTCAGCCGACAGACAGGCGGAACAGCGTCTGAAAGTCCCAAGAAACGTAATGTCAATTGGCATACACCCATACAGATCTATGCCACCTATGAGCAGGCACCCGTAGAGCAGCCTACCTGCAGTTCGCTGGTCACACGTCGCCATTTGGGCGAAGACGACGGCTTTGAGAGCCTGAACGGAAAGAGTTCCAGTGGCGAGGATAACAATCATTCACCTTTGCCCAATGCAGCAGCAGGCGTAGCCCCGCCCAGTCCGCCCAGTCAGTTGCGCCTGCGTCTGAATGTGGCCAATCCCTTATGCTCATCTCCTCCACCCGAAAAGAAATCTCAAGCACATGATGACTCCACCACCAGTTGTGCCGAGTCCGATGAATGCGATGATGCTGACCTCATCTCCAGTCCTGCCTCGGCCTGTAATCAGGAATGCACCACTTCAGCCACCGATTGGCTGGGCGTCACCACCAACAGTGACGATTGTAGTTACACCTCGGAGTTGGATCAATCGGATAATGGCTACAAGCAACAAAATGGCACTGATGAGGACCATGCCGATATGGACATTACACCCACAACCATTCTAAATCCGCACAGCAGCCTGGATCGCAGTGAGTTCGTCTTGAAGTGGGAGTAAGCCAAGTGATTCTCTGATTCAACTAATTTGGGTAAATGCTTTTCAGTTAGCTGCACCATTTGGGATCAAAGAGATGCCAAGAAGGCTCAGCTTTCTGTGCTGGAGATAGCCTCGTGTATCATTGAGCGTGTGGATAATATGGCCGAGACGAATGATTATATTTATATAGGCGTGGTATTCTCATTTCTGCTGACACTGATACCCATTTTTTGTAGGCTCTGCGAGGTGAGTTGAAATCTATGATCCTTCTCTTTAGTTTGTTTGTTTATTAATTTCCCAATGCAACAAGAACTTGTCACAATATGTAATTCGAAGAGGTTGATAAAATATATAATGTGTCCTAGCTTAATCACTAATAGGGTTGAGATCAATTAAAATTGAGTAAGAATTTAATACTTGATAATTTAAACGTCAAGACGTTTAAAATAGGGGGTAAGGTTAGTTTTGAAAAGTGTTGCAGCACACTGCTGTTTATTAATTGCATTCATGAAAGCGACTAAGATTTGATTTAGATTTTAAGAAAATCTAAACATTGATTTGAGCGAGACTCGTGAACAGCTGAAAGGCTGCCTTCACAATGTTTGACACATGACCCATGATATCTAGTAGACCGGCATTGCCTCATTAAATTCTATGAATTTGACAAGCTGTTCAAACTGTTAAAACAGAACAAAAAGCAGAACTACTAGACTATCATGTGTCATGTGTCAAACAGTGTGAAGGCAGCCTTAGTGTGAAAGAAAATCTGACTGACAAGGAAACAAAGCAAAGTATCTGGCTATGACCAAAACTGCAATCAATGGATACAAAATAAAATTCGAAATGGTGTCTTTTGGAAATGAATGAAAAGTGAAACTTTATTTGAATTTTAATTGACTACAATCGCCTCCACATATCCCACAGAAGTGTCAGGGTCGAAAGTGATCAGATAAGGTTGCGATGAGGTGCCTCCATTTTGATCTCTAGTTTGATTACCTCCTCGGCCTCAACGCCTCCGTTCACAGCAACGCCTTTCGATTTCTGAGCAAAGAGTACAACCTCGTTACGAAGAGCCGATGTGAACAGTAGATCATCACGGATGTTATGTACCAGTTAAAGGTCCGAATCCCTAATTGTGTAACTGGGATCGCGTTGATGGGAAGATCGGAATTGCTGAACAATCCCAAGCACAGTGCCTGGACCATTGCGTTTTAATTTGCGCTGGTCGCCGGGGCAGTCACATCTAAGTCCAGACATGCCGAATAGGCTGGATACTGCACTTCACGTTAACCTTCTCCTTGGGTTTTGAGATTATCTGTACTTAAGGGTCTCGCACGCAGCCAGGAGAAAGACTTCCTATGTGACCAGCTTGTTGCTGCTTTTGCTATTCCAAGCATTTCTGACTCTGTCCACTTTAGGCCGCTGATAAGCAAGAGCCAGCTAATTCGTTTTCCAATTAAAGCAAAATATTTTTGGTTATAATTTCAGTGTTTTTATTAAACTGGGCGAAAAGTCCGACGAGATATGGGCAATATGTCCGAAATTTATGTGGACATTAGGCCCAAGGTATACAAGTATACCTTGATTAGGCTGGAATGACACTTTCAATTTTTAGGGATAATTTTAGGCACAATTTTTCATTTACAGGCAAAAGTCGTTGGTGTAAGTGAGTCAGAGTATACTTGAATTCTCCGCAGAATGCTTCAGAATAGGCTGCAATGATACACAGCAGCAAATTCGACCTATTAACAGAAAATTGTGACAATAATTGCCTCTAAAAATTGAAAGTGTCATTCCACCCTTAGGCCCATAACATTTTCTAGTTTAATTTCGATGCTCACTACGATTAATTTAAATATGGGACTTTTGTCCGTGGGCGTTTTGTCATGTCACCCAAAAAATTTTGCACATGGAGAAAACCCCTTAAGCCAAGATTCAAGAGTCAGGTCAAATATGTGGTTGGCAAATGTTGTAAAATGCTCAGATGGCTTGCGGTCAAAGACATATCACGCAATAGAGTTGAAGGTTACACGGAGAACAAAAATTTCAATACCATAGAATAACATCGGGACTAAGCAGGATCTTACTATGAGCATTTTAATGTTCTGCGGTATGACGGGGTTTTTACCCAGATAACTGCCTGAGAGACCCATAAGGTTTCCCAGAGGCTTTAGCTGTGTGGTTGCTCCAGGAGAGAGTTGCATTCCTAAGTTGCTGATTTGATTTATATATTCTAGGCAGCTGAGTTATAACTAGAGTCTTTTTGTTCACGATCAAACACTTGGATTTTGATGGGTTTAATTCCAAACCGTTCTTCTTTGCAAACACTGACTCAATCAACGATTTCACGAAACGGACGACTAACATACAACTGGACATCGTCCGCATACATATGGACGTCACAGTTACTTATGATATCAGGTAGGTCATTTTTATATTTGGAAAACAAAAGTGGACCAAGAAGAGACCCTTGGGGGACTCCCCGAGTAATTGGAAGCAATTGTGACATCTTAAAGAAATGTATAACTTAATCATTATTAAAGCGGAGGAGGAAAAGTGGAATAGAGAGGCCTTGCTTAGTAACTTACTAAGACGGGATTTACACGATGAAGCAAACTTCATGAAGTTATCTTAGTAGGCGAGACATACAAATGTGTTTCCATACATTTTTGTTAACAAATCTAGTAAAATCCCTTTGATTTCCAAGCCTACTAAGAAAACTTCATGAAGTTTGCTTCATCGTGTAAATCCCGACTAATAAGTACATAGTATGTCGTGGTCCATGTTGTCAAATGCTTGACTAAAATCTAATAAGGTCAGGAATGTTACAAAGATTGCGTAAGTTTGCTTACGGATATCTTCGACTATATTTACAATGGCAGTTGTACAACTACGTTTCTTTTTCAAAACGCCATCGTTTCTGAATCATAAGAGAGTTAGACTCAAAAAATGATTGCATTTGCTTGAAAGCCCTTCGATAGAAAAGGAAGGATGGAAATAGGTCTTAGATCGCCATTCGATTTGAGTATTTTTTTTGCGGTTTTACACTTGTTGGGAAAAGGGATGTAGTGAGAGCTGTGTTGTGGATATGGGTTATTGGTTCAAAAAGCATTGGCAATAGAATTTTTAAAAATTAAAGGCTTAGTTTGACCAAGACCTTGTTCAGCATCACATTTAAGATACTTTCTATAACATCGCATTACATTATATACATTTGTCTGCACACAATTTTTTATTTACAGATCACCCTGGGCAATGATGCGGAAAAGGCAAATGAAATCAGTTATTTCTATATGCCTCAATTACTGTGGGAGAAATCTTCAGCTTCGTTCTTTAACCTCTTGGGTTTTGCCTTTGGTCAGGCTCAGTGGGAACGTACGGTGCTGACTTTGGGTTTCATACAGCGACTCTGCCTGACCCTAATACTGTTTCTCATTTTTGCCGTGGCCGAACGCACCTTCAAGCAACGTTTCCTCTATGCCAAACTCTTCTCGCATCTCACCTCTTCACGAAGGGCGCGTAAATCAAGTGTGCCACATTTCAGGTATTTTGACTTGATTTGAATGTTTTGATTTGCCTTTTAATTTGTGGTTTATTCTCTTAGGCTAAACAAAGTGCGCAACATCAAAACCTGGCTGAGTGTGCGCTCCTATCTAAAGGTCAGTACCTGCCACTTAAATCATTTCTTCTTTTCTAAATTTACTTTTCCTTTGCAGAAACGTGGTCCCCAGCGTTCAGTGGACATCATTGTCTCCGCCGCTTTCATCGTCACTCTCTTGCTGCTTGCCTTTCTCAGCGTGGAATGGCTTAAGGACTCGGTACATCTACACACTCATCTGACTTTGGAGGCTTTGATTTGGTCCATCACCATTGGCATTTATTTGCTACGCTTCATGACCCTCGGCCAAAAGATTCAGCACAAATATCGCAGTGTTTCGGTTCTAATTACCGAACAAATCAATTTGTATTTGCAAATCGAACAAAAACCTAAAAAGAAAGAGGAATTAATGGTCTCAAATAGCGTACTCAAGCTGGCGGCCGATCTTCTAAAAGAGCTGGAGACGCCCTTTAAGATCTCTGGCCTCAGTGCCAATCCCTATCTATTTACAACCATTAAGGTGGTCATTCTGTCCGCACTCTCTGGCGTCTTGAGTGAGGTGCTGGGCTTTAAGTTGAAATTACACAAAATTAAGATTAAGTGAAAGTGGACACACGTACATATTTTTGTAGTACAATTTTTCGAAATGCTTTATCTAAATCTAGATTCGAAATTACCAAATAGTTGAGATATAATAAACTAAAGTAAGCCAATTGTTTAATTGTTTGTTTTTAGAGGCAGCCTCAAGTTCGTAGAACCTGTTGAAATATTAAATAAAACTTACTTAAAAGAAACACAATTCAAATGTAACGGATTTATTTACAGGGAGCATAAGTGAACTGCCAACTTGTTTGATTTGGCTAGGGCTGCACGATCAGTCAGCTGTTTGAGTATACGCTATCGCTATCACACGCACACACACACACCCGCCCACCTGACGTAACATTAAACACATTTTGCATTTAGCGATCTTTAGCTAATTTTTAATAAATTTCCTTGTTAAAATGCTTAAACTAAATTTATTATTAAGAAATACGCTAGCCCCCACTCTAAGGCGTGGTCACATCCGTTTGTTGCATGTGGGAGAGGCCAACATTTTGCCCAGCGAGATTGATAAGCAATCGACTGAATTTAAGGTACATAACAACAATTTGCCTAGCATTTGCCGAGCCCTAATCTTTGAATTGATTTTTATTTTGGTAGGAAAATGCCAGCGAAATGGGTAAACTGGTGGAAAACCTGAACAGCCTGACCAGCAAGGTTTTAAGTGGAGGCGGGCCAAAGGCTAACGACAGACACACTTCCCGTGGCAAACTGTTGGCCAGGGAACGCATTAATTTATTATTGGACAAAGGATCACCCTTTCTGGAGTTAAGTACGCTGGCTGGTCATGAGCTGTATGGCGAGGAGGTGGTCAATTCTGGTGGAATTGTAACCGGAGTGGGCCGGGTGTGTGGGTAAGTAGGAGAGATTTGAGCGTCATAAACCAGCTATGACCTACTTCATCAACCAACTGAGAAAAACAATCCTTTATTTTATAAACCTTACGTATTTTATGAGTTGCTGACCTTTACCAAGTTACAAAAAACTTATTTTCCGAGCAGAACTAAGGAAATTTGGTAATGAAATCAAAGAATTTCCTCTTCAAGTAGTCAGACGAACCTAGTTTAGTTAATATAGTTTGAGATTTGACGGAGACTCTCGCTTCAAATTCTGAAAAATGAGTTTTCCAAACAAATCGGTGTTAGAGTCTTTATATCTAGCCTTCAAGTAGTCAGGCGCACGTTTCAAATCCCTATCCGATTCCGAATAATGTCATTTATGAGCAAAAGCATAGAAATTCGGTAATCAAATCTTTGAATTCCAGCCTAAAGGAGTCGGACGAACTCAGTTTATTAAATCTAGGTTGAGATTTGACGGAGACTTACGTTTCAATTCCCTTTTGAATTCCGAAAAATGTAATTTTCGAGTAAAAATGAGAAATTTGGTAATAAAATCTGTGAATTTTAGCTTCAAGTAGTCAGACGAATTTAGATTAGTTAATCTGGTTTAAGATTTGACGGAGACAAATGTTTCAAATCCCTTTTTTTTTACGAAAAACGTAATTTCCGTGCAAAATTATAGAAATTCGGTAATCAAATCTTCGAATTTCAGCCTCAAGGAGTCAGACGAACCAAGTATATATAATCTGGGTTCAGATTTAAGGGCAACTTACGTTTCAAATCCCTTTCGCACTCCGAAAATTTAATTTTCAAGTAGAAGTTATAAATTTGGTAATAAAATATGTGAGTTTCAGATTCAAGTAGTCAGACGAACTTGGATTAGTTAATCTGGTTTAAGATTTTACGGAGACTCACGTTTCAAATCCCTTTCAAATACCGAAAAATGTATTTTCCAAACAAATCTAGCCTTCAAGTAGTCAGGCGAACCTAGTTTAAATAATCTAGTTAAAGATTTGGAGAAGATTTCCCTTTTAAAATGTTCTGGGCAGGGAATCAAACCGAAAGTTCGGTTATTTGTTTTGAATCCATTTCATTTTTTAGCAATGTCATAACATTCACTTCATTTTAATAATACAAGTGCTGATAATGATGGTAACATTGCCAGCCTATTTGCTTTTTCTTTCATCTTTGCTTTGCTTGTCCGGACTGGAACTATGTTCTTACCCTAACTTACCCTCACAATATTAATCGATCTAACTGCATTCTCCCTTATTTTAAAACACTTAAGGCATTATTTTCACCTGAAGCAGACAATGTCTCTATCTGTGTCCTTAAATATGGTGCTGATTTCCTTTGCGATCCCCTTCTTAAGCTATTTAATCTATCTCTTCAGCTTAGTGATTATTCCAATTTGTATTATTCCAATTCCTAAAAAACGGTCTAGGTCCGATATAGCCAGTTATAGAGGAATCTGTAAGTTAACCAAAATTATTGTAACATATTATATAATTACTGTTCAATTACAACATTTTTCCCAACCCATTCTTAGTCCATCCCAGCACGGTTTTGTTCGTCTACTCTCGGTTTCTACTAACTTACTTATCTTTAAAAGTAAATCCGGGATTTCTTCATCGAAGGCAAATTGATGTTAAGCAAAGCTTTTGATTGAGTTAATCATAATTTACTTGTTTATAAATTATGCTTAGTTGGTCTCCCACTAAGATTATACTTTTCCAACCAGTCCCAAAGTGTGCCTTTTAAGTCTGCTGCTGTGTCTCAAATCATTCACGGTTCCTCCGGAGTCCCACAGGCACAGGGCAGTTATCTCGTCCCATTGTTATTCAACCTTTTCATTAACGACATCCCGCAAGTTCTTTACCATTTAACAGCCCTTATAGAGGGTGATAATCTTAAGCTATGTGCGACATTTGACGATCCAGTTTCTTCACTTCTATTAACCGCAACCGGACCTCTTCTGCTAAAAGGTTCGGTTAAAAATAAAAAAATTTTGGTCACTTTTTTTTCGTCCATTTAATTTTTTTTTAGCGATGAGATAATAATTACATTCCAAAAAACATACGTGCTACGCTTATTTGCCCTTCTGCAAGACAAATGTGGAAACTTTGTCGAGTTTTCATTTTCCTTATTTTGGGATTATGATGTTTGATCCAATAAACTATTTGGGGAAAATTCGGAACTATTTGAATTGCCCTGTTTCTTTTCATACAAACACATGTATGAATATACTTAGTCTCCACTTTCAATCGGTCCTGAACCCAACCCACAGAATCAGTTCGGTTTGGGTTTTTACCTCAATCGAACTTTGTAAATTTTTAACCTACCGAACCTGAACCCGAAACAGGCCTCTTCTGCTTAAAAAAGGTTCGGTTCAAAGAATATCTTTAGTTAGTTTTTTCAGAGCTTCTAAAACTATCACAGTATTTTGACCGTTGAAAACTTATTTTATAGCGCTGAATCGGAGCGTTATCATTTCAAAATTAAATCCGAAGCGCATACTACGACTTTGAGAAGGAACTAAAATCAAGTTATTAAATGGCAAATCAAATCTGTTTATTGATTTACATTAAAGGTGCGGCATGCTGCTAATTTTACTTTGACATTTGGTAGAGAACTAATGAATGATTCCTGTAATGAATGAGGTCCATTAGGGTATTGATAATCGTTTTTAATAGCTTCATTAGCTGAAAGCTAACTTACCAAAAAATATGTTTTATTCATTACCAAAAAATATCTCAACGATATCAGAATTCTTGAACCAAGCTTCGAACAAAAACCTAAGATTCGATAAGTAAAGGAACCGGTTTAAGAAGAAGACCTAACACCGCTGGACCGAACCATTTTCAGAATTACAGAAGTTTGCAGCTTTGGTCGGAGCTGCTTTCCTCATTTAGTTTCACCTGAAGTGAAACGGATAACACAAGTGAGGGACTAAGAATATAGGATGCAATATTTGGTCTCGCGCTTTTCATTTCCACAATAAAAAGATTTGCTTAGCCAGTCTTTTTTCTCCCCTAACTGCCAGCTCTGCAGTCTAGTTGTTGCTCAGAACCGAAACTGTAACGGTATACAAAAAATTCAAGTATCGGTTCCAGTTCAGGTTTTGCGTCTTAAGCGGTTCTTTTCGGTATACGGTTCTGGTATCGTTTTGATTCCATGGTTTTAGGTATTCGTTTGGGTTGTCTATTTTTAAAATTCCGAAAAAATTACTTTTACGCCGGATTTGAGAAAAAGTCAGTATATAGTCTTTAGTTAAGGGCTTCAAATCATACAAACTAGGTTGGAATTCGGCAAAGCTATGGTGAAACCGAGGGCAAAAACGAGCAAAAGTACTCACAATCCAGTTTTAGGGAGAGTCCGGCATCAAGTCTTAAAAAGCAAACTTTAAGGAATCCCAAAAACGACAGTTTTATGAACCTAGGTGAGCTAGGTAAAAAATAGTCTAGTCTAGGTTGCTCTTCCTGGTCCTTTCCCTCTATGTTATATGATCCTCCTTGTTTCTTCCTTTCTCTATCCCTCTTTCTTCTTTCCAGCACCGAATGCATTGTGGTAGCTAACGATGCCACAGTCAAGGGCGGCAGTTATTATCCCATCACAGTGAAAAAGCATTTACGTGCCCAGGAAATTGCCCAAGAGAATCGCTTGCCCTGCATTTACCTGGTGGACTCGGGTGGCGCCAATTTGCCCCGTCAGGCTGAAGTCTTTCCCGATAAACTGCACTTTGGACGCATTTTCTTTAACCAGGCCAACATGTCGTCCCAGGGCATACCCCAGATAGCCGTGGTTATGGGCAGTTGCACTGCCGGTGGAGCTTATGTGCCAGCCATGGCCGACGAGAGCATCATTGTAAAGCAACAGGGTACCATTTTCCTGGCTGGTCCTCCTCTGGTCAAAGCAGCCACCGGTGAAGAAGTCTCCGCCGAGGATTTGGGTGGAGCCGATTTGCATTGCAAAACATCTGGGGTGACGGATCATTATGCGGTGGATGATGAGCATGCCTTGTACTTGGCTCGTCAGGTGGTTAGCAATCTCAATTTGCCGGCCACCAACTCGTATAACGAGCAGCTGTTGTACTCCAGTCAACAAAACTTTAAGGGAATCGAGGACATTTCAGCAGGCAGCAGGCCGCAAGTGGAGGAACCTTTGTACGATCCCCGTGAGCTATACGGCATTGTGGGTCCCAATCTTACCAAGAGCTTTGATGTGCGCGAGGTCATTGCCAGAATTGTGGATGGCAGCCGCTTTACGGAGTTCAAGAAATTGTACGGAGAGACTTTGGTCTGTGGATTTGCCAAGCTCTATGGCCAGACGGTGGGCATAGTGGGTAACAATGGAGTGCTGTTCTCGGAGAGTGCTCTGAAGGGTGCACATTTTATACAGTTGTGTTCCCAGCGCAAGATTCCCTTGGTCTTTTTGCAGAACATTACAGGTGAGTGGGAGGAGAAGATGAGTGGAGACACATTTAATGGATTTTACTAACTTAGGATTCATGGTGGGACGCGATGCTGAGGCTCATGGTATTGCCAAGAATGGAGCTAAAATGGTCACTGCGGTAGCCTGTGCCAATGTACCCAAATTTACGGTGATTATAGGAGGATCCTACGGGGCAGGCAACTATGGCATGTGCGGTCGGGCCTATTCTCCCAGATTCTTATACATGTGGCCCAATTCTCGCATCTCGGTGATGGGTGGCACACAGGCCGCCAATGTATTGGCCCAGATTACACAGGATCAACGCCAGCGAGCGGGCAAAGAGTTTACGGAGGAAGAGGCTCAGAAACTGAAGCAACCCATAGTGGAGATGTTTGAGGCCGAGGGTTCACCGTACTACAGTACAGCTCGACTTTGGGATGATGGAATTATAGATCCGGCCAATACACGACAAGTCTTGGGTCTCAGTCTAAAGGCGGCCCTGAATAATGCGGGACATGACACCAAGTTTGGGGTCTTCCGCATGTAAGCAATGGTCAGGTGTCGTATGGGGAATCAGGTGCATTTATGGGACATTTAATGTCGATGAAATTTATATGGAAACTGTTGCATTTATTAGAGTTTAAGCAAAGAATTTGAATAAAACTAGATGACGCATCTGTTACTTTTTACCGTTAATTATTTTGAAAATACACAACATATACATACTAAATCTAAGTGACAAGCCAATCTGTGCTTACTAGATTCCATCGTCCTTCGCTCGAATTGAATTTACTTTGGATTGAGCATTCGACTTTAAAAATCGGCTATTTCTTATTTAAATTTAACGTTTTTAGAGTGTCTTCTCTAGCCGAAGTGCGGCCCACTTGTCGATAGTTTTTCGATTGCTATCGATAGACCCCCCTGCGGCAACTTTTCCATTTTACTTACTCCGTGAACACTCGCTCGCTCGTTTGACTCTTGAGAAAAAAGAAAAATCGGTTCGTCATAGAATTTTTCGCATCTTCTTTGTTGTAATTATAAACTATTTATTAAATATAATCAATACAAGTCAAACACCTCAATTATTTTGCAAAAGGTGAGTGCCAAAAACGCGACTTTCTTGTATGCGTGACTGTGTGTGTATGTGTGCGTGTAAGTGGTGAATGTGGCGGCTCTTTTCTTTGCTTTTTTTTTTGCAAAAAAATAAAAATGGCAAAATCTAGAAGAGTAGCGCGTCAGCACAACAGGAAAAAGAAAGTTCAGCGGCTATAAATTGCCAGTGAAGTGTGGAGTGGCGATTTTAAAATAACTTTTTGCCGAAAACTTCAAGTGCACACTTGAGCGAAGAGAAAATATCTGTACATGCGGATGCATCTATATGTTAGTGTGTGTAAATGTCGCCCGTGTTGCAGGCTCTCCAAAAATAAAATTTTGTGCGTCCTTTTCTTAAGCTGTGTGTGTGTGTGTGTGAGGAAAATTCCATTGCAAGAGCTAATTTGCTTCGTCAGTTTCCTGCCTGCCCCCTAGGGGAGGGGCATGCCGCAGACTGGGAAACCATATGCATTTTTCTTATATGCTTTGTACTCAATCAAGTTTCAGGTGTCCCAGCCATGACGTCATCGCATATGTCAACGCTAATATGGTTTAGCTGTCAAACCCCCGCAATTGTCTGTGTGTGTGTGTGTCCAGTTACTAACAATTCTGTGACTTAATGTTGTTGTTACCTTTTCGCTTAGTGTTACTATTTTTATTGGCTTAATTCAAATTGACCCACGCCAAGGCAGCATTTTTGTTGTTATTGCCGGTTTCTTTTTGGTTTCTCCACTCACTCAATCACACTCAGCCACACACACACACTCACACACGCTTGCATTTGGTTTCAGGCTGTTTTAGCTCATAATGTTCGCATATTTATTTTATTTTTTTTTTGCTTTGCCTGGCAAAAGCGGCTTATTGTTGCTGCCTGCTGTTGTTGACATACTTCCACATTCTTTTTGCAAAAGCAACGCAAATTTATTCACTCTTTTAACCCATTTCGGTGCCATAATTATGAATGGTTTAAGTTTAGTCTGTAAGTTAAAGGTGTGATTCATTAAGTTTTGCTACGCTAATCAGAAAATTATTTGTCATGTAAACATTTATTTTTAGACTTGGGCTTTAGAGTAAAAAGGGTATACTAAAGTCGTGAAAATGTATGTAACCGGCAGAACGAAACATTTCCGACCATATAAAGTATATATATTCTTGATCAGCATCAACAGCCGAGTCGATATAGACATGTCCTTCTTTCCGTCCGTCAGTATGAACACCTAGATCTCAGAGATGGTAAGAGATAGAGGTTTGACATGTATGGGACAAATGCATCTTTTATCTGCACGCAGATAGAGTTTGTTTCAAATTTTGGCCACGCCCCCTCCCGCCCCCGCAATTTGAATAAAACGTTATATCTCCTACAGTCTTCAAGATAGACAATTTGTATTTTCTATAGATAGTTAGTAATTAGCAAAATGAATCGATTCGCCGAAGAAATGATAAAGATCGGATGAACGGTTCTCAAGTTATGAGCAAAAAAGTGATAAATAGCCGATTAAAAATGTTGCATACTTTTCGGACGTTCGCCCTAAGGAACGCAGGAACACTGTTAAACATGTTTTTTCATGAGTAACGGGTATATCGAAGTGTTCCAGCTTTTCAAAGAGTGACAACTATGCTCACTTTAGTCCTTACCCTCTGAAACAAGCCTAGGGCTTGCGGAGTTTTAAATTGAATCTCGACGTGGAGTTCTATGTCAACCGGAATCGTCATGTACAACTGTTGGCTTTTCAAATGGCTATCTGGGAGACTCCGGTCTGCTGGGGGCGCTAGTCGGTAGCCACCGGCCACGCTCATTGATTCGTATGAACTGAAAAGTTCGTACAGGGTACCGTGATTTTAACGGATCTATTGAGCATGCCATTCTGTGTGAAGTGCATTAGATCTTACTATCTGTCATTATCAGAATACTTATAGCGCTGGTAAATCTTCCCATATTTTCCCCTTGCCGCAAATAAAGCAACTATGACATTGATGGTTGCTTCTGGTATCATCATCTTTCTTATCTTCCTCCTCTTCCAACACGATTTGTGTACTCCGTACTGTGCTTTACAAAATATTCATCTGGAAAAGAGATCCAGATTTAATATTCACGGCCGAAATTCAAAGCCCCAGAATACCAACCTATCAAGCTCCTTTTCCGCATTTCTCTATTTCTTCAGACAAATAGTTCGGGGTGTTTATACGATTTAAAGATTAGATTGTTTATATTTCCGATCATGGTTTTTAAAAGTTTTTAATTTTCGTTATGAAGCGTATTTTTTATTTTTTTCAAACTTTTTCATAATTATCTGTAAGGTTAGAGGAAATTTCCGTTAATAACCCAATATGCAGGTTGTTTTGAAGTAATCTATCCTTATATAAAGGGAATTTCAAAATCCCAGACTTTGGGCCGCACCCCTTCCCTTATCAGGCAAGACCCTTTGAATTCAATATCAAAGTAGAATTTAGCAAAATGAAGGCCTGAATCTAGACTTTTTCAAAGAAATTTGAATTGAAAATCTTCTAAAAGCGTCATCCCTTTTTGCTTGGCCGGATTCCATATCCATTTGTGTAGTTTTGTTGATTAAACGATTTATTTATAATCGACTCAATCAAAAGGTGATCCAAATCACCCAATTGCTCCATGTAGGGGTTAAAGTTATCAACTGATTATGAAACGATTCCCTCTCTTGTTCTGCTTAATTAGTTCGCTTATGGTTAAGCCAAGCAACTTCCGCTGCAGCTTGGCACACGCCCACATAGTGTAATCACCATTCAGTGCCGCCGTGCCGTCATCATCATCATCAATCGACAACCATAACAAAACCCAGCGGCGGCAGCAACAAATTCCCAACTTGTTGTATTTGGGGCAAAGCAATTGTTCTTGTTGTTTCTGCAGTTGGGGCGCACTTAAATCAATAAACTAACAACAAAAAATCTGCTCGTATTTGAATGAAGTTCCGCCCTTTGAGTTCATTGCACTTCACACACACAAACACACACACTCTCGGAAGGTAGCGTGGCAAAACTCTCTCAACTTTGGGTTGGTTGGACTATTTATAGCTCTGGGAGCCCAAATGCCGGCTAATTCTTTATCAGCCTCAGCATTGCCCACGTTTTCTATGTTGCCTGTCTCTTGGCCAAGAAGTTGACATTGATAATGCCAAAAGAATACTCTGACGCAGAGGAACCGCAGCTGCTGTTGCTGCTGCTGGCCAAACCTATGAGTAATATCTTCACACTCAGAAAGCAAGAAGCAACCGACTGAGGAGGCATCATCGACTGAGGCAGCGAAGCGTTGACAACTCAAACTCAGGCCATAGCCGCCACAGTACAAGTTCATTGTTCGCCTGCTCCAGTCTCAGTCTCGCACGGATCAAGCACTCTCAACGTCATCGTCGTCGTCGTCGCGTTGTGCGTTGTTGTTTTTCATTTCTCATTTTCCTGATTGCCGTTCTTTTTTTCTGCTCTCGTAAGTTTTGTAGGTTGGACAGAAAGTTGATAATTGTGATTAAAAAGTGAGGGAACCTTCCCTTAGACTTTCCGTTGAGTTAAGCTCAAATATCACAATTCTCAGAACAAATATTGAATATAAGCCAAAACTCATTTAATTGCTTCTTTTATTTCATTTCTGTCCCGATATTATTGTTGATAACTGACGAATGTTCTCGGTTGCGGCAAGGAATGTTCATCGGTTTGCTGACTTAAGCTTTCCAATGACTTCTTTTTAATGTGATTCACATTGGAACGAAATTCTTTGAAAAGAAACAACTCAGTTGCAGCCAGAGCAAATTAATGACGTCTGGGGAGGAGATAATGTCAGAAAGGGTCAGCTGTAATAAATTTGGGCTGTATACATCTCATTTTCCTGAGCACAGTTTAAGCTAATGTGGATCACGAGCCCAAGGGATTGTGCACAGTCTTTCTAAAGAGTGATTTTTTAGCAGCTTTAAGATTTGATTAAAAAAATCCAGAAAATTCAGAAAAATGTATGAAATCCTAATTTGAGTTGATTAGACTAACTAAATAATTAAATGTTTAAAGATATTTTCATGGGTTCAATTTGTGCATTCTCTTTTACACATATCGACGGGTATGTAACGAACAAACTCTTAAATGTTGGCTTACTACTGTTGCTAGCCTTGTCCCTATTGACATGAGACCTAACATGCCCGCCAAAAAAATGGTCTGAAGGCGCTATAACGCATGATCTACGCCCCAACTGTGAAATAAACTGTTCACCTAACTTGCCTCCCAATTAGTCCATGGTTTTGGGTGCTGTGTGGCATGTGGCACCGTCTTGTTGAAATCATCGCACGGTCCATTTTTCTGGATGCATTGTCAGTTCTTGGAATGCTTCTGGCTGTTCTTCACTCCAAATATTTGCTAGTTTCAAACTGTCTTTTTCTTCTGAGAGTTTTCGGCTCGAGCTGGTACTAAAAACATGGCTTTCCCTACATGCTTTTCCGTCATGAAACTAACACAGGCAGGCCGTATTTTCTTTCATATATATAATATATATATAATGTTTATATATGGGCATTTCCGCCAAATGGTAAGCCTGGACCGAAAAATTAAATTTATTTGAGAAAAACTTTTTTTTTTTAATGTAAACGCCTCCCGCTTCAGTAATTTTTTGATTTATATGCTTTTACACAGATTTTGAAGTTTTGTTCGAAATCGGATGACTTTATCTTATAACTGCCATAGGAACTATCGGTCGGAAAAAGGGTCTTTGTGTGAAAATTTTGTTGTTTTTTATGTTAACGCCTCTCACCTCAGCGATTATTAATATTATACGTTTTTACTCAGACAGATGGAAGCTTTGTTCAAATCGGACCTATTCTTAGTTATTGTCGTTGGGTTTTATTTAGTTTAATTTATGATGGTTTAATTTTTTTTATTTTTTTTTTTATTTTATGTTACCAATAGATCCGATTGATTGTTTTAATGCTGTTTAATGTTGGTTGCAAAGACGAAGTTAGCTTGGCCTTCTCGTTATATTTAATTATTTTACAACATCTCTTCATTGCAATCAATTAAGAAGAAAAAAAGGCATAGAAACCAAAAAAGTTCGATTAACGGTTAATTTTTATCTTGCTTTTTCTAATCGTAGTCGACTTCTATTCCGCGTTCGTTCGCGACCACATGTCTATTGCAATTATTATGAAATCTTAAACTCGATAATCTCCGTCTTTTGCACTAAACACCGAGCCCTTCAAACTTTTTTACTAAAATCATAAAAAATGCTATCAACTCGACTACGACAAAATGAAAAAAATGGGGAAAGTTTTTGTATTTCTGAAATCATTAAAAACTTTTAAATAGGTTGCCCCCGTAGAAATGAAACCAAATATTCTATTTCATCACTAGTTATTTCCACGATTCTTGGAGCTTGGGTTAGACATCCGCCGTCCGACAAAGTAAGGCTCTACCTAGTTTATATACCCTTGATGATATCTGCCGTCAGTTTTAAAGGAAAAAAATTTTGAAACAATTATTTTTCGCACTTCAACTCAAAAAGTAACGAAATAGCTTAACATAATTAAAAAATTGCCAGAATTTAATAGAATCTCTTTTTCTCCAAATCTCCAGCAACTAAATTGCCAAAATGACAGCACTGCAACGGACCTTCATTGGCTTTCATTGAATTGGCAGCCAAGGTTGCTTCCCAATTCTTAAAATTTTCTTATGGGGTTCCTCCGTATAAGGTTACTTACCCTAAGGTGCACACCGCTTACCATTCGCAATCGACCAGGTTCGAATGCTGCGCACTTAAATAGAACATGTGATGCTGTTTTTTTTTCTCTACTTCAATGGTCAGTGGGAACTAAGCCAGCAATTAGAAGTGTTATATGTTTGTACTATAATTTAGTTTGTAAAATATTCCGACATTTAACAATTCAAGATTGCCTTGACTTTTCAATCAGTTTGTATTTTATATATGGGTAAGATGTAACACAGCATTATTCAGTATTCGTCCAAGTATAGTCCAAGTAACAACATACAAACTGAAAAAGTATAAAAAGTTGTGTAAATTTTAAATTTTTCTACAACTGGAATAAAACAAACGAGTCATTTGGACAAACTATCATCAGATTGCAGAAAGGTTTTAATCGATTGGTATAACAAGTTTAAACAATTAACCAAACAACTTTCATATCACAAATTCTACAAATTCATGTGCGAATGTGCAACAAACGGCATGACCATCATGCCACTTTGTGTTTACATTCAACTACACTACAAATACATATATATGTGTGTGTCTTGATTATCGTGATCTTGATATTGAACACGCACATGGGCAACGCTTCAATGAATCCATTCCAAAGAGAGCCAAAACAATTATTAAGCCAGCGTAATTAACAGTTGCCGCCACTCCCACACACACAAACACACACACACTCTGCGAGTGCTGGATATGGTCCGAGCTTAACTATAATTAAGTTTTCCAATTTGTGCTTTGCAGTACCGCTCAAGAAAGGAGACATCATGGCTGTGAACGTTTACTCTACAAACGTCACCTCAGAGAATTTGTCGCGCCATGACATGCTGGCCTGGGTCAACGATTGCCTCCAATCCCATTTCGCAAAAATTGAAGAGCTGTGCACGGGTAAGCTAATCAAGTCATTGAATTGGACTTGCCTTCCCCCGTTTCCATTGATACAAACACATCTCTCATGTCTTGCAGGCGCCGCCTATTGTCAGTTCATGGATATGCTGTTCCCCAATTCAGTGCCCGTCAAGCGTGTCAAATTCCGCACAAATCTCGAGCACGAGTACATACAGAATTTTAAGATTTTACAGGCGGGCTTCAAAAAGATGTCAGTTGACAAGGTAAGAGGAAGTTGGACGTAATCAATTTTGATTTAGTGTAAGGTTTGCGTTTGAGTTTGATTTTTGTTGGATTTATGAAATCATTTTTAACCCAGCGTGAGGTTAAAATTGGTTTTGTTTGCCCCTTCCTCTGCGTCCACACAAATCTTCTCTAAGTTGTAACTAACTGCAATTTCCGTTACAAAACCACCACCACAACAACAACCACAACAACAACGACAGATCATACCCGTTGACAAGCTTATTAAGGGACGCTTTCAAGACAATTTCGAGTTTCTGCAATGGTTTAAGAAATTCTTTGACGCCAATTATGATGGACGTGAATACGATCCATTAGTGCAACGTAGCGGTGTCAAGCTGGGCAACGGCATCGGCGGTGGTGGCGGTGGAAACAGCAATGGAGGCAGCGGCGTGGGCAGCACCAACAATGATCTACATTTAATGCATCGCCGGCCAATGCAGGTGCCCACCACCAACAGCAGCAGCAGTGGCAATAGTAGTCGCATGGCACCACGCACTCAAACGGGTATGGACCGAGTTGAAGATTGTGTGAAATGTGTGAAACAACAACAACGTTTGGTTTTGGTCGCCACATTCCATTTCCATACGAATCGAACGAACGTGAAGCACGCGGCAAATGTGCGAGGCCACACTGTGTAGAGCATTGGGAATACTATCGACACGCACACCCACCACAATAGGAGCACTACCAAACACCACCAAACACCAACACACACACTCGCATCCCAGCACCCACACACTCCACAACTCCGACACAAAACGATACTAATCATCTGTTGTTTTACTTCTCATACACTTGCGGAGAGTATTTAAATGATGTTTCCGGCTGGTCTTTTGATTAAGATCAAGATTTAAACGTCTTACGTTTATGAGTCAAGAGCTTATCGAGAATACACTAATCCAGGCAGACAATTTGAGTGAATGTTTTCACAACGACTCCTGTTAGCTAAGGTATGCAGCTATAGAATGGCAGGGCAGCATGGATCAAGATATAAAATAAACTGCAGAAAGTTTAAAACTAAAGGCCTTTTGTTCCTGTTCAATTGGAATTCTGCCACCAATATGTCTCCGGTTTGGAGGACTAGAGAAAGTTTTTCTCCCAGAGTCGCTTAGGTGTTTTGATTACTAAACCTGCTGTCTATCTTAGAAGTGCTGGACAAGGTACAATTTACAACTAGAATTGTATCTGTAGTTCAAGAAAATGTGGTTTTAAATCGCAAATTGATGATGAAAAAAATTTTAGCTAGCAGCGTCTTGTTTTGATTTGTGTCATAGTTTGTTTTAAGCAGAGATGCAAACCACTTGGAAATAAGGACTGGTTTGGTTCAGTGGTTCACACAGTTTTTGAACCGCCGGTTCGGTTCATTACGTGGTTTTTGGGGCTTACTGAACCGCGGTTACGGTTCGGTTCGGTTCGGTTCGCTCTTTATTCATTTAATTAACTAAAAATGCATAATTTTGATACAAGTATTTGGATTATTCATTAACAAAGACTTAGGTTTTCAGTTAATCGGGTTTTTACAGAATTTTGACGGCAATTCCCGTATGAACGTTCTCATTTCGTTTGGAAATCCTACAACTTTACATATCAAGTGACGAAAACATCTTTGGTCACTTGACATTGTAGAAACTTTGACGGTTTGAAATCGACTACTGAAAGCCAGCGGATAAAAATCGTCAAATACAGGGGTGTTCTTGAAATCTCTAGAGATTTTCGTATAAACGATTGCACTTCGAACTAATGTAGGACTACTTTTCAACTTTTGTCATCTAATCTAGAAGCCGGGCATTATGTGAACCCTTAACATATAAATTTAAATAGTTTTAATATGAAATGCTAACGTTCATAAGAAAACCTCTAGAGATTTCTGGAACACACCTGATAATTACAATTTTCTTTTGACCTGATCAAGTAATCTCTGACATATTTGGCACTTCACATATAAACTTAAACAATTTTAACTCGAAATCCATAAGTTCATTAGGAAATTGACGTCGATATGTGGAACACACCATATTACACTAAAATTTCATTTTTAATAAATTTTAAATAGATCTTTGATAGATCTTTAATTATGGTTCATTTCATGAAGACATTTCCATTTAAATAGTTTAATTATACTTATGAGATTTGAGATTTTCAAAACAACAGGAAATAATATAGTTTTTAAAAAACTTAAATTAATTTCAATATGATGGAATTTTAGTTAATCTATCTATAATATAAAAATGAATCGCAAAATGTGTTGGTAAGCGCATAACTCAACAACGACTGGACCAATTTGGCCAAATCTTTTTTTAAAATGTTCGTTGAAGTTCAAGGATGGTTTTTACGGCGAGAAAAATTAGAATTATTGCTGGAAAAACCCTAAAAATAGCCCTTTTCTTTTTCCCATACAAATGATTTGTAACTGTGGGCGGGAAATTGGCGGGAAGTGGGTGGGATGTGGGCGGGAAGTGGACGGCGGAAAGACGGCGGGAGTGGGTGGTATGTGGGTGGTATGTGGGCGGGAAGTGGGTGGGATGTGGGTGGGAAATGGGTGGTAAGTGAGTGTGCGTTGTTGTACTATTGAAGGCGCAGCGAAGCGCGACGGGTTATTTGCTAGTACTTAATAATAATATATGTCCTAGTATATTTTCATCGATGTTGAAAGACTTCAGAGCGTCTGACAAAACAAACTCCAATGTGGAAAATGTTCATTATACTGTCACTTGAGTGGGTGGAACTGCAAACACTATTGGAGCTATGCTTAAGTTGATATTCCAACATTGAATAATCTTTAGGTAAACGCTAACAATCGATATTTTCCTTTTTCATGGAATTGAATCCCTATTATTGAGTTGTTTGGCAAGCATTTCCAACTCGTCTTTACTTATCGAGTTCAAAGAATAATCCGTTATGTTTTCATTAACGTTTTGATTTTTGTTGTATATTAACATTAAATGAGATTTAGCTACCATTTTGCTTCTTCTGATAGCAAGTTTGATTCCTGGAATCTAAGAATTCGTATTCAAAAACAGGCGGAGCTCTTTTTTCCAAAAAGTTGAAAATTTCTGAGCTATGTCGTCCTTCCTTTTTTCCAACATGAATTTTTCAGGTCTGCCAGCCATAGAAATACTCAAACTCATTTTCTATTTCAAGCCAATCTCAATTAAAGATAAAAAGTTAACGTTTGAGTTTTAAGCAAGTTGACCCCCAACGGATAATACAATCAAGACTTGGCTTATTAAAATTTTGGGTCCTTAGCAAATTTAATAAGGTTGATGTTCTTAGCTTTTTTTCAACAACTCTGCTTTCCCAAGTATTTTCGCAATATTTTATAGCTAATTGCTGATTTTGCTTACTATTCGCCAGTAACTCAATATTTTGCTGAAGTGAACCGAACCGAACCATTTTATTTTTCGGTTTTTGGTTCGGTTCAGCATTTTTGAAAACACACCGGTTCGGTTTACGGTTCGGTTCACGAGCGAAAAAAGCGGTTCGGTTCGGTTCAAAAACCGGTTCGGTTCAGAACCGGTTTGCATCCCTGGTTTTAAGTTAGTTTAAGGTTAAGGAATCTTATCGATTCTTTTTCATTCACAATTCGTTCTGCACCACTTCACGTGACAGAAACAGCAGAATCGACAATCCTATCGATTAACGCCCCAGTCAAATCGCAATTTGCTTTTGTCAAAAAAGTTTAAAAAAATTGGCTGCTTGTGCAATTTTTAGAGAGTTAGTTAAAAAAAATTGTTTTACAAAAGTTTAATCCATATTGTATGAAAGAGTCTACAAAATCAATCAAAATTGTCGCTGAATATTAAAAAAATTTGTTCATAGGAAGGGCAGCTCTTATCTCTTTCACGAACTCAATTGCCGGTTTTAAATCAGCGAAACGTTAAATTTTTAAGAAAACAAAATTGGAAGGAAAATTCAATTCAAAGAAATTTCCTAAAAAGTACCTTATTAGATTCTTCTTAAATGTATTATCTGTACAAAAAAGTTAAGGCATTATTTGTTGAAGTTTGACGCTTAATTATGAAAATTGTTTCAAATTCATTTTTCAAAGTATTGTCAATCGCTAGGATGATCATCAAGGGCATGTGTGATCGACGAAAAGAGGCCATGTCTGTCTGTGGGTGGGATTTCCCAACTCAGCATTTCAAGGAATATCTTGCCCGACTGCGGAGTATGTGGCTGAGCGTTATGCTTGTACCTTTGCTCGTATTCGGACTTCATTGCTCGGCTCAAACGCCTTACTTCGGTACAGTTGGCCTGTGATGGTTTCACCCGGTTGTTCACCACGCCGAATTGGTCCCACCAAATACAGAGCATGACCTCGCAACCGTAAATGTTAAGCTTTGGCGTAGATTTTGGCTTTTGGCTTATTACTGTACTTGGTTCACATTATGATGCAAAAATCCCTTTATCGGTGTTTTGTTGGCACAAAAGTTGACATAATAGAAGCACTGTAAACTATGTTGTTTACTCTTCGGCTTACTCTGAGCGACACGCCTTATACTGAAAAAGAAAGTCTGATGCTAAGGATTTAAAATGGAATTAGTTGCAACATTGTACGATCAGGCTTAATACTATTGACGACATCTCTTAAAAATCTTTTGAAACTTTTTTGTACAGGTAATAAGTTTACTCCGACTTCTCGTTTCGAGGACCGTTTTCAAAGTTAATCCTTTGAATGTATGAACAATACACATCTGTTTTTAAATACTAATTCTAAGTGCATTGATCGATTAATTTCGAACAGCATGCATATACGTACTTGTTTTCGGCGTTTAGTATTGTTTATATAATTTAGAACAGCTTGCATAAAGCTAAATCAAAGACATTAGAATATGAAGATGAGTAACGCCATACGATTTTTTTTGCACACGACTTTTTGGGGCTGGCTTTTCAAGTGGCTTTTGGCTCTCTTAAAAGAAAGATAGAGAGCGCTCTAGAGCCAGCCGCTTTTTTGTACGCATACAGCGGCACACGTATTCTAAAGCATTACTCACACAAGCAAGTGCATTCTATTTTTAGATATTAACGCTCTCAACGTTGCCCTTAATAGTTTTTAGCTTCTTCTGTTTAGGCTGTAAGTTGATGACGATTGCAGAATCATCACAGTAATATGGCTTTCCTGTGAGGACATTTCACCAGCTAGGAAACATTTTTTCTCTTCACATTTTCCAAGCAACAACGAATTCAATAGAGCTTTTGCTGTTGTGTCTGGTAAAGAGAACGATGGTAAAAGCAAAAGCTTGGCGTAGACTGAAATCTGAGTAACGGAAATCCCGCAGGTGTATGCAAACTTCGGTCTACCGAAGCTTTAAATTATGTTATTGTTTATTGTTTTATGTTTTCGTTTGAGGTGTTTTTGTTACTTTGTTGTCTTTCGTTTTCTCCTCACATCCAACTACACAAACTCACTCACTCACCGTTTCTTTCTCTCTCTCTTTGCATATTTCTCACCCATTTTACTTTTAGATAATTCCCATTGACAAATTGATCAAGGGTCGCTTCCAAGATAACTTTGAATTTTTGCAATGGTTCAAAAAGTTTTTTGATGCCAATTACGATGGTAGAGATTATGATGCCAGTGCAGTGCGCGAAGGTGCTCCTATGGGTTTTGGTTCGGGTGCAGCGAAATCTTTGCCCGGTCCGGGTGGCAGCGGTGGTATGAACAGCAACTACAGGCGTGCTCCAGCAGCAGTGGCGACGTCAGCAGCGCGTCCGACAGCAACAACAGCCGCAAAGCCCAGTATGTTGTTTTTGGTTTGGTATTCTTTTCAGTCACCATCCCCCCCCACCCCCATCATTCCCCCTCCCCCCTCATTCATACATACATATCTACACGTAATTGTACATATATTTGTAAAGTCTTGGTTAATCTTAACAAAACTTGAATGCACAAGAGAAACAGGGAAAGTGCTTTAATCGTGCTTCACGTTTGTTAAACACAATTTACACTCACATTTTAACATGGATTTTTGTTTTGCCCACTCCAAAGCAGTCTCAAAAGTGCTGCCCCGTACGAATGCCACCCCGCCTAGCAGAATGGCCACCGCCAACAATACGGGAGCGGTAAAGAAGAACGATACGGCCAATGCAGCCAACAACCAACAGATCGAAGAGCTGTCAAACCAGGTAAGAGTCGGAGGATATTGAAGCCGAGAAGAATGATTAACACGCCACATATTGGTTGCAGGTTATGGACATGCGTCTAAATCTTGAAGGATTAGAGAAGGAGCGTGATTTCTACTTTTCCAAATTGCGCGACATCGAAATTCTGTAAGTATGCACCTGACTATAAAGTTTGCCCCATTGTAAACCATTTATTATACCCGCAGCTGTCAGGAGGCCGACGATGGCGATACGCATCCGCTGACTCAGAAAATCCTGGACATTTTGTACGCCACTGAGGTAGGGGTAGGAAATTGATATCCTCAATTCTTAAATCAACTTTAATAATCTGCCTTCATCACCACAGGACGGATTTGCGCCCCCAGACGATGCCCCACCAGAGGACGAGGAGTATTAAGAATCAGAAAGAAAAGAAAAAACGGCCCGCGAAATTCGTTTGCGGCGAACATATAAAAATCACACAATGGTTAAGAAACAGCAAACACTTTCAAAACAATTGTATAAAATTATTTTACCGCCTCCCCCCGTTTCAATGCGCTGCTCAAGAAGTTAGGACTGCAGGCCCCGATTGACATCCAACCTTCGTATTAAAATTGTTTGTGTTTCCTCGGCGTAATAAATTTAAAAACTTAACAAAAGCACACGCAACATTTATTTGAGTTTGTGGCTGATTGACTATTGTGAAAGTTGTTGATGCATCTAATGATTACTGCGAGTCAAGGCTTTCCACCGTCTGTCTGTCTGTGTGTGTCTGTCGTTTTGCCCCAATTCACTTCTTGACCAATAAATTGATACACATTTTTTTTGGAATTTTCAAATCAACAAATTAAACTTGCTTAACAATTTATGAATGTAGTTTTTAAGTCCCAACTATTTTGCTCTCAATCTCTCTTTTCTTTAAGTTCTATATTTATGTAATGTTTAAAAACAGAACTTTAAAAAAAGAGAACCAACTTTAAATAAAAAACAAAAACAATTTTCTAATTTCTAAAAATCTTGATTTTTTTATTTACGACTCTTTTTTTCAGTTTGGCTTATTTTAGTTTATAATTTTACAAGTTTAGTAAGTTATTTTTTTTGAACACTTTTGGATCTTCTCTGATCTGTTGAATACCAGAAATTTGATCAATTATTGCCTTGAATTGATTCTTCTTAGCCTTCAATGATACCATGGTTCGTGATGGAACGGAGTTTTTGTGGAGGTGTAGGTATCTTTTATTTCATGTTTGAAGTAAATTGTTAAAAAGAATGTGAAATGTGCACAAAAGAGTAGACATCACCCTAAAAAGATGCTGTTGGATGACGGACCTTTGGAGTTCCTTGGGTTTAGTTATTAAAAAGAATTTTTCGAAAACTGAAATCCGTTTACTAAACAGAACCAAACCGATATGTACAAGTCGAGAAATGTTGAAAATCTATGCATGTTTTTTTACCCCATTACTTAGAACACCTTTTAAATCAATGCTCTGATACTTAAACGTTTTTTTTTTTTTAAACCCATTCAAGTACTTCGGTAAATAATTCGATGTGAAGAACGATTTTATAATAAACTAGCGTGTACCCGTCGTACGCTCCTTTAGAATTTTAATCCCAAAACGAAGAAGTGACGGTTACTTGAAAATTGCATCTATAAAATTTCTCATCCATTTTGATCTTCATCTGCTTAGCCCATTTCGCGATTTTTTGTGCCGTTTAGTTTACCAGTCTTTGTTAAACTACAATTTTAAAAATTTCGCAATTTTTTGGCCCGCAATTTGCATATTTCGCTTTAAATATTGGACTGTTCAATATAAAGCTCTAATTTACCAATATAAAGCTCTAATTTACCAACGTCAACGCTTTCGAAAATACTCAAATGAAAATCTGAAAAACTCCGCGGTTTTTCTACACACTTCTTTCATATGCATCTTTCATTGCCATATATCCATTATTCTGAAATTTCACGGTTTTTGGACCATTTAAGTAAAAGTAGCCTCCCATTTTTTCAACTTGGAAACCTTTCAGCAGGGCAAGCGACCAACTTATCCCCAACGTTTCATTACAATCGGATGAACAGTATAATTTTGCAAATTTCGCGGTTTTTGGAACATTTTTCGCTCCCTTTTTTTTAACCTAGAAACCATTCTCCAAAGTTTCATCACAATCAGATGAACGTTTTAGGCAGTCATAAAGGACACACAAACAAACATTAATTTTTAGATATAAAACATAACCATTTTAGTTTACAAAAATATAGATGATTTTGGGACTTCAAAAATGGTTATCACATTGGAAAATAACCTTTAACCAAGGACCCAAATCGGGTCCTACCATAACCATAACTCGTTTTGCGTTTAATTCCAAACATCAATCAAACATTTGCAATTGATATTTGTATAAACCCCATATATGCTGTAAATATTTTGTTAATTCTGGTAAAATCATATTGAATATCCAAACAAATACAAAAACATACCATAAAAATGTATCATCATTCTATAAAAAACTAGAATAAAGAATAATACCAACTGTTGCTTGAATCAAAAAAAAGGAATCACGTTTTATTTTGAACAAATTAAATGCGATTTGCTATTTGGCAATTATTTAACAGCTGCCTGGATCTGCGGCTGTTTGTGTGTGCCATCACAGAAGGGTCTGTGCGTGGTCTGCTTGCAATTGCAGAGCCAATAGTCTCCCGTTTTCTCCACCTTGAAGCGTATGGGCCTAGGGAAGAGAGAAAATTAAAATATACTTAAAGAAATTTGTCCCATACTTACTTCTGCTTAATTTTGAGAAACTCATTCCTATGCGTGCCATCGCATAGCGGCTGGGATTTGGACTTTCCACACAGGCACCAGCAGTAGGTTTTGTCTGTGTGGGTGGGGGGCAAGAATTGTGGTTATGTAAACATTTAAAGAAAATTATAGAGAGAGAGCAACTTACCCTTGTCTAAATGTAGCTTAAACGGTCTCTTGTCGAAGATGGCTCCATTCTCTTTTTGCAAATGGGCAGTTTGCTTATCCTCTAGCAGATTCTTGGGTATTGTTTTCACAGTGGAGGCGGCGGCTGCATTGCCCGACTGGGAGCTGGAGCTATAGCAAAGTTGCTAAAAGTTGAATTGAATGAAAATGTTATTCCCGGTAAGGGCATAATCGTATAGCTAGAATAGTTACCTTTAAAAGCCAAGGCGAGCGCAGGTTACGTTTTAATATTATTGACATTTTGTTCAGCGACGGCACTTTTTCGGGAACATATGTTTAAGCCAGGGATGGAAACTGTTTGAAAAGTAGCAAAAGTGACTCGTTCATGGTAGTTCACTCTGAGGTGATCCGGTCGTTGAATTTGCTTAAAATAAAATATTTTATATTGATGAAGTGCAGAGACTGAGTTTCTCGGGATGTGTTGGCCATAGCACATTGGTCAAAGAGAGCTCCCCCTTTTTCAAGGCGACGCGTACCTCCGCCATCTTGGCAAAATTGGAAAAATAAAAAAACACTTTTGTATCTGGTTAATGCGGCTATAAAGCGACCAACCAATCGTCATCCTGGCGGTGACAAAAACCCAAAAAAAAAAATGCAGAGACTAAAACTGTAAATGACGAATGTTTAATATAAATAAAAAAAAAAATTATTCTCACAAAGTTTGTTTACGGTCACACTAACGTAAGCAAAGTACAGCTGATTGGATTGCTTTGTTTGCAACTGTAAATTAAAGTTCGTCCATGGTGGAATTATTAAGATGATTCCGGGCGAGACAGCGCTCTTTCTGTTTGTAGGGTCAAAGGACTAGTGTTGGGTAAAGGTTGTTCTTTTCGCTGAACATGTTCACTTGTTCTTTTTTTCTAAGTGAGTCAACTCATTAATTCGCTCACTTGTTCTCTTGTTCAATTGTTCTGTTCACTTGTTCTCGCTCACTTGTTCTTGCTCACTTGTTCTTGCTCACTTGTTCTTGCTCACTTGTTCTTGTTCATTTGTTCTGGTTCACTTGCTCTTGTTCTGTTGTTCTTGTGTTCTCAGCGAGCGAGAGAAAACAGATGATTACAAGTGTATGTGTGTGTATGCTGTTTGGCCCCCGATGATCATGCAGATGCCAAGCTCAGTTTGCTCGTCATATTAGCCATCTACTCGTCGCGTATTTTTGGCAACAGTATTGCTGGCTTATACACAAAGCTTGCAATCCTTCTTGGCTTAGAGGACCGAATTGCTCGACATTTTCCACAAGGGCAGAATGGTCGTTGTTGTTGTTCTGCCGTACAACTGGATCCACTGTGCGGTGTGATGCTTTGTGATTTGCAACTTAAGGTAACGCGCAATATTTTCATTTCGCCGTTTTAATATCCAATTCGGTCGCTTGCTTTCGATTACACTTAAAGGTTGCTTAACGCAGAGTGCCAAAATGACAACAAACAGTGAACTAATTCAACAGTCAGGTCACCCTGAACAGTTCACTGAACTAGATACCGAACAGAGTTAGGTACAGAACACAGAGCAACACACAGAACAAGACAAAACGAACAGCCACAGAGCGAGACAGACAGAACAACTCTCAGAGCAAGGGAGAGACTGAACAGTTAACAGAGCAAGACAGAACAACCCTCTGAGCAAAAGAACAAAAGAGCGAGAACAGAACAAGAGAACAATTAAAGAACAACTCAGAGCAAGAACAGAACAAGAGAACAATTAAAGAACAACCAGACAAGAACAGAACAAGAGAACAACAAGAACAACTCAGAGCAAACAAGGTACAAGATAGACGAACAAGACTCGCTCGAAAAAAAAGAACAATTGAAGAAGAAATCCTGCCAGTTAAAGAACAACCAATGTTCACTCACCATGAGCTACCCAACTCTACAAAGGACCAGCGTTGTGAATGCTAGATGCGTTCTGCCGTCTTACCGCTTTACCTTGTTAGTTCCACCATGAGTTCATAACATCTATTAAGGCATTTTAACATTCTTTATTAAAAATGCCTTGGTCATATACAACTTATGGGCGTAGTAGGAATAATTGGGGTCACTTCTACACTTCTTCCACTGTGGTAAACCCTTTCCTTTGGCAACGCCATTAATATATAAGCCGCTCCTAGTGCTATCACTTTTGAATTCAATAGCATATCGATAGAAAATCTAGCCTTTTAGCGGAAAAAAGCTAAAGGTTGTGACAATTGCTAAATCATCCGTTACAGTGACTTGATCGACCGTGGCGGATGGTCTTCCGAATGGGATCAGAAAGAGCAAGCTCATTCAGATCATCCAGAGAATGACCTTTAGAATGCTCCAGTAACCCCAGGGTATAAGCCACTGTCACAACCAAAAAAGGCTCACGAAGATGTTCTGAAAAGAAACTATTTATTTGCTAAGACGCGAACTCGGGTCCCTGAAACACAATTGGAATGCAGTCGCTCTCTACCGTTTGCGCTATGGCACGCGGTGGTGGCAAAGCGACTTGTATTGAACCACCACTACCATCTGCCTAAAAACATGAGATCACTTGTAAGTCTCAAGTTTGAATTTCCCAGAAAGTTAATATGTAACTCGCAAAAAAAATTTGGTGATTAAATATGTATAAAGTTAAATGAAAGAGCAAATTAGTTGATTTTAATACAAAATAGAATAGCAAAATTAAAAAGCCTGTAAAATTCTTAGGCGACATATAATGAAATACGGGCCTAGAAGATTATCAGGTCTCACATTTCATACAGTGTAGACCAGAGTTCGGCACGTTTCTATCTACTGTGTACACAAGAACGCTCTGCGGCAGCGACGACGACACCGACATTATACGAGCTTACATTGCTCTCTTTTGCAATAACAGAAAAGTGCTTAAGGGTGGCTTAACACACACACAAAGCGCCAAAATGAGCATGTGTGTTTTGCCGGCCAAAAAGTGAGAGTCTACTGGTGTGTAGCGCCGTCAATTTGCTTCGACCTGACCATATCAGAGTCTGGCCAGCGATTGAAAGGCTTTTTGCTCTCTTCTCCTCAGCTTCGGCAAGCGTTCGGCGAAGTGTTTTCGCCCCCTGGCTAGCTGACTTCGGCTCCTGGTAGCTACCAGAGGATCTGGAAGAAAAAAATTCAACTAAATTCAATAAGACTGGTACCCAAAGCAGTAAATTTTTCGTAAGTTTTTTGCGGAACCTGCATAACCATTAGATAGATACCATTATGGCTAGTAAATTGGTTAACTACGAGTGGGTATACTTTGACTGGTTTCAGTTTCTTTCAGAATCACAGAGATCACTACCCGCGGCTTAAAAATGAACCATTTCTTCACGATTGTAAAGATCCCTCCCTGGTTATAAGCAGAGTTGCCATGCTTGAACTATCGAATGGCGAAAAACTACTCTCGCAGGGGTCGGTGGACCCGTACCAAGGTCGCTGTCTGTATTTTGACTATGAAAGATCTAAAATCTGTTTAAGTGATAACAACTGAGACACATTCAAATTCCAATGATTGTTGATAAGTTGGAAAATGGCAGGGCGTCGGCGTGTGCATTTAATTAGTGCGTTTTATCACTAAACCAACATCTTTCCGCCTAAGATAAGGAGAACAACTTGCTCCCTTATCAGTCAGAGTCAGTGTGTTCCGTTTGACAAGCTGATTAGCTAGCCTTGATTCCCAGCGACCTTAGTTAACTTTAATACCAAAATGTTTATTAAGAAAACAATACTTAAGATAGCCTAGAACTCAGCATGGAACGGATAAAACTTATGACTAGCCATGCCCGAGAAGGGCACCGTACGAACTCCCGTGTGATATCGCTCCATGGAAGTTAAATCCTCAGAGCTTAACTCAAAATCGAATATTTGGAAATTCTCTGCAATACGCGCCTTATTGGAGGATTTGGGAAGAGGGACCACACCAATTTGTACCAAATAACGCAGACAGATTTGGGCAGGAGTGCGTCCATATTTCTTGGCCAACTGACGAGCATGCTCATCGTAAATGAATGGAGGCCACTGGCGGTCGGGTCTGGGACGAGCCAGCGGACAGTAGGCACAAATAACCAAATCATGTTGCTTGGCATGTTCCCTAAGTTTATGCTGCTGAAATCCCGGATGACACTCCACCTGGTTGACCACAGGCTTGATACGGCAATTCGCCAAAACTCGTTCCGTTTGCTCGGCATTGAAATTGGATAAACCAATGCTGCGTGCCAGACCCAAATCCACCAGTTTCTCCATCTCCTTCCAGGTATCCAGATAGTCCACATCGGTGAGCTCTAGAGTGCCATGCACGTTGTTGTCATTGTGAAATTTCTGGCCAATGGGCAGATGCATCAAATACAAATCGATGTAATCCAAGCCCAAGTTAGTTAAACTCAAACGGAAGGCACGTTCCACCACATGGGGATCATGATGAATTCCACCCAATTTTGTGGTCACAAATATATCCTCTCGTCTGATGACACCCTCGGCGATCTTCTCACGTATGGCCTGGCCCACCTCCTGTTCGTTCTCATAGACAAAAGCGGTGTCGATGTGCCTGTAACCAATGTCAATTGCCTGCCTGGTGGACTGATGTGCTTCCGATTCATATGATTTCCAAGTGCCCAGGCCCAGAACAGGCATTTCTTGGCCATTATTAAGCTTAATTTTCGGCGCGAAATTTGGCATTTTTGGTTGATTTAATTGACACAGAAATGAAATTTTGTTCCAACAAGTCGGAGGTTTGACAAGCAACTGATTGCCATTGAGCAAGGCAGCCGGTTCCACATCAAATTGTTGTACAGCAGCTGCTGTGTCATGTTAGGCATGACGTCATAGTTGAGCCACATCATGGTAATTCCCACTAACTGTGGAGAAGAAGCTTTTGAGAGCGCAAAAGCTTTAAAAGCACGCATGCACAGTGGATAAGCTGTACAATAAGTCTGTTAATTAGATTTTTATGAAAGTAAAATTAAAGAAGTTTAAAAGATTGATTTGAATAAAAGGAATAACAGAATAAAGAAAGATCAAATTAATTTTGATGTTCACCTGATCAAAATAAACCTTTCAAAAATAATAATTTGACAAGAAAATAGTATCTTTCTGATTCGAAATACAGTATAATGCTTTTAAATGCACATCCATCGTTAACACCACAAATGATGCAATTATCACCAATGTGCATTTAAGTCAAAAATTCGTCTCAGTTTAGAGCAAAATTGTTATTTATACATTGGCTAGTACATAGATACATTTTTTTTTTAATATAATCCGTAACTTTCTTTCGAAAATATTTTTTGGACTAAATTTTCTTCTACACGAGAAAGTGTGGAGCCTTCATCCCATTTATATTCTCTATACATCATTTCCAATGGTTTACAAGTGCAATAACCAGCTTTAGTTGATGGTAACTGCACTTATTTGCTAAAATTTTTTCGTCTAATATGGAGGGAACAAATTCGTCACCAGTCATGGCCCTATGACAGTCAAGATTCTCATCCACGTTCACACAATCCGTACAGTTGGAGTATGATGCAAAATCTTCGGTTATTCGAATTTTTGTGGATTCTTAAACAAGATCATTCTTAGCTAATCAAAGTCGACAAAACAAACGATAACATAAACTAAGAGTTTTGTTTTAGATTCTAGCAACGTTACTTAGGCTGGGATGACACTTTTAATTTTTAGAGACAATTTTTGTCGCAATTTTTGGTTTATAGGTCAAATTTTCTGTTGTGTATCGTTGCAGCCCCTTCTGAAGTATTCTGCGGAGAATTTAAGCATATTCTGACTCGCTCATACCAACGACTTTTGCCTATAATTGAAATATTGTGACTAAAATTGTCCCTAAAAATTGAAAATGTCATTCCAACCTTACACTTTTAAAACAATTATAAATTGTTGTCAGCATAACCAATTTACATGCGTTGCCTTCTATATAAGAAAAGCGCATCCAATAGCGAAAGTTTTTTTTTTGACAATTTCGACTGAAGTTTCACAGCGATTCAAAACGACCAATATTTTTTTAACCAAAGCTCGTCGGTATTCCAATGTCAATAAGTGAATAATTCCTGGATCCTTGAGGTATAAATTTCATTTGAACGTTCTTGATAGATTGCACATCTTTATGACAAGCCGAGTTATCAATGAACCAGTTTTGAAACGATTTTTTCTTATAGGCTTTTTACACTGAGCTCATCTAACATCTAACCTGAGTTTAAATGCTTATTTAACCATTTGCTAAACCAACATTTTTAAGCTTTTGCTTTGTAAAAATGGTAAGTGGGTCGATGTCTAATGGGTAAATGCTACTAAGATAGAAAATTCCGCCATGGTAAATATTTATGACTCAGAATGTTGGATGTTAGATGTGCTCAGTGTAAAAAGGATATTATACATATGCCCCATGCTTTTTGGTTTGCATAATATGGGCATAGGAAGTTTTTTTTAATCAACGTGGAGCTTTGACATTACATATAGCAACGACTTTTTTTTAGGAGTCATAAAAATCAAACGCGTGTTCTGATTTCTTTGCCCCTTATGTTGCTTACCCTGTATACAAATGTCAGTGCTTTATAATAAAACCCAGTTTTATCTGCGTTAAATATATTTTTATCATCGTAGTCTTTAAGCAGTTCGGGCAATATATAGATATCATAATCATTTGCTCCTCAAGCATAGCTCTCAGCAGATTCTGCGTGCAGCTTGAAAAATTTAAAAATATGGAGTCAGTTATAATCAGGTTTTAACTACACAGAGAAAAAAAAGGATAGTTTCTGATGATCCTCAGGATATTTTCGGTATCCATTTGGACTGGATAGTTAACTATCCTTTTTTGGGATCCATTGGATATTTTCGAAATCGATTAATTTTCGCTTAAAAAGGATATATCAGAGAAAAAATATTTCATTGATCTTCTTTCTCCATCCAAAGGAGCTGAAAAATGTGAAAAGGATATTTAAAAAAATGGATCTTAAGTGGATATTTCGAATATCCATTCTACGGGGATCTTTTTTTTTCTCTGTGTAGGTAACGAACTTTAGGCAAAATTTCTTATATTTGCCGAGAATAACCTGCCGGTCCAACATCGCATTGGTGGAACTCTGCTGCTCAAACCATGTCAGAAGTGTCTGCTGTGAGCCCGCGATAATAGCGACATGTCTGAGCTCGTCTTTTTTATAAACGCGGTAAATTGCCTATCTGTCACATTTGTATTTTATAAAAAGATCACATTTCCTTGTCTTATTTTTAACTTCGTCAATAATCTCATTTTTGCTTCACAGTTATGGCGCGCATTTAAATAAATTTTTTTGGTTCAAAAACCAAAACTTATTACCGAAAAAAGGTGTAATAATCTTAAAAATGCATTTATATGCAATGCAATTAAACTAAAACATTTAGAGTAAAATCAGTTTTAACTACTATTGACAGAGATTTTGGAGTAATTATCTTAAATGTGCAATTAAGTGTAGGTGCAATAATCCAAATTATACTGTAATATAATTCACCTAAATTGATGTTAAATAGTTTCAAACGGATACTAAAACTGTTAAAATCATATTGTTCAAAATATCGATTTGAAATTTTTAAACATATAAATTTGATATTTTTCAAATCGGAGTAAAATTATTATGAAAAATTCACATTTCTTCTTCTTGGTGATTAAAGAAGGGTGATAACGCTTTGGAAAAAATCTCAGAAATTCGCTGCTTTGCTCCCATTGCAAGCTTTAAAAATTTCCATTTGTAGTTTCCCCACATTTGTCCAACAAAATTTCTATCCCTTCTAAATTAAAAATTCAAATGTCACTGGTTATTTTTGTTCAATTTTCTTTCTCGCTAACACATAAATTTTATTTGAATATATTTCTTAGTTAAAGTTCAAAAATGTTAGACATTCAAAGATACAATTTCTGTTTTTTTTTTTTTTGTGGTTTATATTAAGTTTTGAAATATTTAAAATTAAGTTTTTGTTTTGCTTGTTGCTTTGCATAAATATGGGTTATGAATTATTTTATTTTATTAAGTATTATTACACATGTTAAATTGCTAAATTGTTGATGGTTTTTTATTTATTGGTGTTTTTCTCTTACTGTGAGCTCTCCTTCTCTGTCGAGAGCACTTAAGCTATAGTCTATTTGTATGGTTTTTGTCTAAGTAAAATTCTCAGGATTGTTTTGGGTACACATTGTGTTTTGAACATTTCGTTTGTTTGTTGGTTTTTTGTTAGGATTGTTGGTTGTCTGTCTGGCGGAGGTACAGATATGGCTTAGTATATCGGCCAAATTTATGCAAAGTTTGAATAGAAAAAACTGTTTGGTATAGAGATTTGCTGACTTATATTTTGTTTTGGTTTTTTTTTAGATTGTCAAATCGAATCACAAGTAAAAATTTGAAAATTTTTTTGTTGTTGTTCTATTATTGAAAGTGCACAACAATAGGGTTTTTTGTTTTTGCTAGAATATTTATAAGTATGTATATATACGCTTGGGTGGGCCCTTTTGTGTTTGTCAAACTGCTTAGACCAACATTGGAAAATCTAATCTAATTTTAGAATCATATAATTGAAAAATACTTCAAAATGTTTATTTTATCTGGTAAGCTGTGAGTTTCTCATTTTAGTTGAAGTTTTAAACTACATTCGTCTATTTACATATATTTTGGCGTACTGAGAATATTTTGAATGGTCTAAAGATTAATTTGTGGTTTGGAAATACTGTACGTTGGTTTTCCGCTCCAACTGTGGGAAGAAAGGCACTTTTACCCAGTTTTAAATTTTGGATTTGCATTATCCTAATGTTATTTTGCAACAACATTTGCCTTAATTTTGCCCGCCAATATTTTTGGAACTTGCCACTTGGTGGGCATCTTTGATCCGCATACCAAAGATGTACGCAGCATTTTCTTTCTACCCTGCCTGGGACACTCTTAAATAGGCACCACCTTCGAAATCCTCTGAGAGTGTGGGGCATTTGTGTCTTGATCATCGGTTTTAAAACATGGGAAACTTTAACTGTGGAAAGAATTTGATAAGAAATCTTTTAGATGTTTTAAGAAAAGGCATAACACAACATGCGTTAATATACAGGGGTGCCTCAGAAACCTTTTCCAACCCAAATCCAGTTCTACGGAATTCCACAAAAATTTCATTTGCTTCCGTGATTTGTAATGAGATTTATCAAGCGAGAGATTCAGACCTGTTTTTAGAGATGGAACTTAGTTTTCTAATAAGAAAATGAAATCTATCGAAATTCTGTGGCACCGAAGGCCAACCGTCGGCAATATCTCAAACAAAACAAAAAAAAATGTTATGAAAAGTCTAATTAGTGAGTTTAGCTGGCTCAAGGTCCGAAAAATGTTGTGTTTTTTTTACAACTGAATAATGCATAAGTTGTTTTCAGTTGTGAAAAAAACACAACTTTTTCGGACCTTGAGCCAGCTAAACTGACTAATTAAACATTAGAATAAATAACCAGATAAATTACAAACTTTATATAAGAGACGGCACGCTCTCTTGATTTGTAAACGAAACTAACAAAAGTTTCAAGAAACAGCGCAATGCTTGCATTCAAAATTTAACGGCCAGTTCTAAGCTCTCTCAAAAAGCTGCTTTAGCTTTTGGGTTTGGAACTTTGAGCCTAAGCTTAAGCTTATGTACACCAAAAGGTTGAAAGTTGTTATTTTTACTTTCATTGTTTTTGAGGTTCTCAACTGATTAAAACATTGATTGTATGGAAAGGCATGTAAAGCGATGGTTTCGACAGCGATAAGCCTACTGAAGATTCATTCGGGAGAATGATGAAACGGTTCCGTATAGGCAACCAGCTCATTTTTGGTGTAAAATTATGCATAAGTTGTTTTCAGTTGTGAAAAAAAAAACACAATTTTTTTCGGACCTTGAGCCAGCTAAAACTCACTAATTAAACATTAGAAAGGTCGCCAGATAAATTACAAACGTTATGAAAAGTCGTTAGCTAAAAACTAGTTTAACAAGTGAAAAGTATGATTCTAAAATTAGATTTCGCAGTTCGCTTGACATAAGAGCCATAATTCACATACATATATATATATATATGTACTACATATAGAGGCCACTTACACATTTGCATGTATTTCTAAATATTTGACACAAAATGGTTGTATTTTGGAAACATTTCTTAAGACTTAATTATAGTTTTTTTTATTTCTTTCTATATTATCAAATACATTTGGGTTATGCTACAAAGTGTTTGGTTGGTTTTTTGGGTCTACACATTTATAAATGGACGATACTAGAATAGATTAGAATTACCCATTTTCTGTTGTTGATTTCGGCCATTCGTGTAGATAAAGTAATTAAAAGGCTTTAGTCGTATTCTAAAAAAACAATTGGTGTTGCGTTGTCTGTGTAAAATCAATTCAAAATTGATTAATTATATCAAAATGTTTGATTGAAAATTCGTTACGGTTATTGATACAAAATTTTCGAAATGTTCTTGGGAGAAACCACTGAATGCAAGTGTACAAGTAGAAGTCGGTCACACTATTAGTTGGTTAAGAGTTATGTCTATGTCTATGTGGGTTGTTTACGTGTTACATCGTTGTTTGAGAGACCTTTTTTTATGGGAGAGGAGTTGGATGCTACAATGCTAAGTTGGAGACCTACAATGGCTTACTAATCAATTTGGTTGCATGATTTTCTAAACATTTAAACTAATTTTGTATATATTTTATAATCTACTACAACTAATAAGGTCCCTCTCCAGTGTATTTATTGTTTGTTAATTACAATATTTTTCAATTCGAAATACAAACCAAGCTCGAAACCAAACATAAAGTTTAAATAAATAGTTTATTTTAGAAAGAGAAATGAAAACAAAGTTAAAGTAACTTATGCTCTACAAAGCTTAAATGTTATTTAACTAGTTGTAACTAGATGGTTGAATAGTGAATTGTGTTTTCGCTAAAAAAATAGATTCCATATATTACAATATATTGTACTAGAATTGTAGAATGTACTTAGGATTAGAGTTCAAAGGTTTGTTTTGTTTTGGTTTTTCCATTTTGATGTTGCCTCCGCTCTAATTATATATTTTAGTATCACACACTCGTCCATCCGCGGGGGAGTCCCCCGTAATGCCAATTTCAGTTTTTGTACTAAGCAAAAAAGTTTCGGTTGTGTTTCGCATATTCTGTTTGTCAGTTCCCTTAAGATTTGAGATAGTTTTCATAGATTAGTTGGTGTTACGGTTTGGGGATTTCTCACTGGTTGTGTTCATGCAACTCAGCTAAGCTCTTGGTAACTGTGCAGCTAATTACAGATTATTTAGACACTTAAATACTCGATAAATAAATACATTTATATATATTTAAGAGGTTACATTTAGAGCTTCCTGGTGGGCTCCACCTTCTGTGACATGGCTGTCAAGATACGTTGGTTGTCAATCACCCGAAAGCAGCTAATATACGAACGCACTTCCCCCTCACTTTTGGGCGAAGGCGGCTCCAGACCTAAGCCAATTATAGAGAAATTCAAAATCAAACCATTTGAATAAAGGTAACCTGTCTTTTGCTTACCCAAACTTCTGGAACGACAAAAGCGTATGGTACGCATGGTCTGGGCCATCATGTGCATTTTCTCAAAATTCACCAGGCCATCCAGGCTGGTCTTATTGCCCTCATGGGCAAAGGTCATATCCTTAAGCAGAAGCGGCATAAATGGTATCAAAGGTGGCTGCAATTTACCCACAAATACGCGATAAGCTCGATGATTACGACTGGGATCAATGAGAGCCTCAAATTCTTGATAGATTTTACGGAATTTTGAAGGAATTTTGTCCCAAGTTTGATGTAATCTAGAGACAGCCATATTGGATAAGCCCATGACTACAGCAAAAAAGGCGTTCAGATTTTGATATTCCTTGCAACTGGAAAGGATAATAAAAATGGTAAGATTTGGACGTGAAGGAAGAGTTTAAGACTTACTAAGCGGCCAGCTTGATGAATTTACGTATTAGACCCACACGCTTGTTGAGGCTGGGAGTGGATACCAGTTCGGTGACAATCCAGTATTGAACTTCATTAAAACGACGCAGAAATACATCCAAATTTGCGGTGATCTGGAAAGGATAAGTTTGTAGTCTTAGAAATTGTTTAAAAATAACCGCCAAGATGTAAATATATCGATATTTTAGTTTTAAGGTATTTCTGAGACCTGGAATGATGGTCACACCACCGATATTATATAAAATGGAGGACGATGAGACGGACAGATAGAAAGAGCTAGTGCTAAGACATTGTAAATAGAAAACCGTGTATATACAGCATTGTTCTCAATTCCACTTCCACAAAAGCTTTTCGGAAGTGGAATTGATTTGTGTTCTGGTAAACGTAAAACGAAAAACTTTCACGGATTCAAACGTTTTGCCTCTTGGCCTGTGAAAATAAAAGTAAATTGCAATCTCGGCATTGAAAAATGTTAGCAACCCCCAAAATAAAAATAAGTCATTACTCTTTAGTCAATTTGAGTTGTTTTGGTTTCCTAAAACATTTCAGAAGGCGTTAACACTAGTTTACAAAAATAAAAAAAAAAAATAACCCATTTCAGCTGAAAACTTTTCTTAGTATAGTATGGAATGGTGATTTAAAAATTTTTTTTCATGGCTCCGTTTTTGAAATATTAATTTTTTAAATTTTTTTGGTAGGTACTCTTACATTTTAAGCCATATCTCAGTTCATAATTGTCAGATAGAGTCAAGTAAGAAATAAATCGAAAGGTAATGGAGCTGCCAATAATTGCGTGGAGCATTGTTTTTAAATCGGTTTAGTAGTTTGAATTCAACAACCAAGAATATTTCAAAAAATCGATTTTTTGCTCGAAAATTCAAGAAATTTCATTTTTAAACGACCAGAAAAAATATAAAAAAATACAAAAAACTTATTTTTATTTTTTCTACTTAAGAATCGCACTTTTACGATGAAAATAAGGTATTGGTGAGGAAAATCGTGTAACACGTACCATAGATGGATTAAATTGAGTAGAGAAACTAACAGTCAAATTTGAGTATATTGTGTGTTTCCAAAAATTAACATTGTACTTTTCTTCGTTTTTTGGTCAAATTATGAAGTGAACGAAAAGCCAGAACAAAAATAAAAATTAAAAACGGAACAAAAGTCGAAGCAAACGAAAATTTATTTTTAAATATTCAGGAAAATATCACATTTTTTTGCACTAAATTGCTTACAGCTCCTGTGTTTGTTCACAGATTTTGATCATCGATATCTGTTTTTCTTCGTAGAAGTGCGGTTCTTATGTAGAAAAAATAAAAATAATTATTTTGGATTTTTTTATATTTTTTCCAGGCGACCAAAAATGAATTTTCGAGCAAAAAATCGATTTTTTCGAAATATTTTTGGATATTGTAGTCAAACTAATGAACCGATTTAAAAACAATGTTCTACTCGATTACCGGCAGCGAAATAACCTTTCGATTCTTATCTTGCTTGACTCAATCTGACAATTATAAAGTGAGATATGGCTTAAAATGTAAGTGCCCCTACCAAAAAATAAAAAAAAAATTATATTTCAAAAACGGAGACATGAACAATTTTTTGAAATTGATTTTTGAGATCACCATTCCAAACTACACTAAAAAAAATTTTCAGTAGAAATGGGTCTTTTTGGCTGTAAACTAGTGTAATTTTATTTTTAAATACTAAATTTTACGAACACTTTCGATTTCTTTGAGGCTAGCAAAAACAAAAAGTAAGACGTGAACATTCGTGTTCTGAATTCCACATTTCGAATGATCCGACTAGTTCGATGAACATTTTGGCTATCGATAATCGTCTATCGGTGGTTTTTCCAGCAGCAGAGAAAAACCATGATAAAATTGTAAAAAATCTAGCTTTTTTTGTTGTGGCCAATAATTTGAATGCGCCGGCCACTCTGGAGATGCAATTTGGCCGACGATCACCTGTTTGCGGAAGGTCAAATTTGTCAATAGCGGAATGTAAGTTGAATTTGACATTTCTAATACACAGGAGAAGCATCGGAGCTTGGAACAAGATTCCATGATGATCAATTTTTGGCCATTAATGTAGGCCTGGGAAAAGGATTTGTCAAGGGAGACCGCGTCAATGCAGAAGCCTGGGACTTGTTGACCTCCCAGTTAAATGCGGTTAGCCCCACTCTTTTAGGGATATTGCCGGGTGGAAGAAGATTACTGTTCAATTCGTACAACTTTTGAAGTTCAGGATTTATAATTTAATTTTTTATACAGTAGTCTTGACCAGACTGCAAGGTTAACACTAAAAAGAAGTTGGCTTCCTGCCGGTGGTGGACCCTTCTCCCAACACTTTATAACTCCAGAGGAGCGAGAAATAGCCACCTTGGCTATACCTTGGCTTGCTGGTGGAATATGAAGGTGGTTTTCTTGCAATCGCGCGTCAATTTGATTTATTTTTAATCCAAAGCGAACTTATCTGGGCATCAGTAATTTTGCGCTGTCTAATGCGCTGAATGCATCCAATTATTATAACTCCTGTCATGTTTTTTGCATTTAATATTAGAGTAATATAACTACAATGAAAGTTGCTTATATTCAACAGCAGTTTTCCCAATTATTTATCGATAGTCGACCGTGGAGCTACTAGTTCACAAAAGTAATTCCGCAGCAACGAAAACGAAAACGTTTCGGAATCGTTGCGGAATTTTTGAAGAGTAAGTGGAATTGAGAACAAGGCTAATAGTGTAATAAAATAAGCTAAAAATATACGGAAAAAAACCCTATAACTCAGGTGTTGGGTATAACCTAAGTCGCTTGACCAGTCCGATATGCTGAAACACCGAAATATGTAAGTCCGAATAGAACCGATAAACCCGTGGAGCCGACTATTAAATCCCGTTGAAATCTAGGCCGTTTTCCTTATTGACCGAATGTAGTCTTTGGAATTGTTTAAAAATATCCGCCGAAATGTAGTGTTAAGGTATTTTTAAGACCTCGAATGAAGGTCACACCAAAGACCTTTATAGAATAGACGATTACACGGACTGACAGAGACAACTCATGTACAGACATTGTAAATAGAAAACCGTCTAAATTGTGAGTTAAAAATAAACTTATAAGCTTAGTGTTAAGGTATTTTTTAAGATATCGAGTGTTGGTCGGACAACAGACTGTATAAAATGGACGATAATGAGACAGACAGACAGAGACAAAAAGTGTAGAGACAAGCCGTATAAATTGTATGATTTGTAAATAGAAAACCATGTAAATAGTGTGTAAATGAAAAAAATAACAAAACCCTCGTTTACAAGCCAAAAATATTGTTTTTGTCAAGCAAGCATTAGACACGCTCACACCCAATTCTGGGGTTTAAGCAATGCGAAATTTCTCCTTGTGTAATCCAGACAAAGTTTGTCTACCAACTTCTTGGCTAACCCAAAGCACGGTTGCCACTTGAGTATAAAATAATGCACCAAAAAAATTTAAAAAAAGAACCATTTTCATAAAAAAGAGCCAACATTTTTTTCTTCCTTATTCATGTTATAATTTCAATATATCTTTTTGTCAATAACGTAAAATCGCACATCCATTTCATTTCTTAAGTGTTCATAAACATACAAATTAAAACTAAAATTTTTTCTTGTACCTTTTAATTAACTTGTTAACATTTAAAATAACCAAAACAGTCAATATTTATTATTAAAGGCCTGATTCCAGATGACATACATTTTTTATTTCGGCACAGTACTTTATTCAAATAAGACTGCTTTGCACTAGCATTTAGATTTCAAAACAGTTCAAAAGTGTTTCTATTCATGTGAACTTCAACATAAAAATTGATTTTTTGTCATCTGGAATTAGGCCTTAAATCCTAAAAAATGTTCTTCACTTATTCGTGTTATATTTTCATTTCATTGAGAATTCTTAAAAGTGCAAGTAAAAACAATCAATTTTTGTAAACCCTGTACTCATTAAAAATTTGTAAAAGGGGATCATAAAGTTGTGCAAATGTATGTAATAGCCAGAAGGAATCACCTTCGACCCCACAGGGTATACATTTATATTCTTGATTAGCATCAACAACCGAATCAATTTAGCCATGTCCATCAGTCTGTCTGTATGAACGCGTCGATCTCAGAGACTGTTATATATAGTGCCACAATTTTTGGCATTTAAGTAGATATGCAAGTGCGCCTCCCCATTTTTTGAATTAATTAAAAAAAAAAGAAATCCAAAGCTAAAGGAACCACAGTACTTGGTATAGGGTATTTTGCTGTCGGGGCACTCGTCCGAAACACTCTTACTTGTTTGTACTTGTCATGATTTTCTATATTTGTAAGTTATTTTTAGACCACACATAATTTGTATATGTATATGTATTCTTACAGAGCACTATGGGGAATTTTGCCAAATATTAGGCATAAACCCCTTTTCCAAAAGTGCTCAAAACTTAAATTTTTTTGTTTCATTAGACCACAAATACATCAGTCTTCAATGTTACATACCACGAATTTTGATTTAACAGAGCTCTGTTAAGTGAGCAGCTGGTAAAGTCAGGTTATGCTAACGAATGACAGTTCAATGTTAAGTGTGTGTTTTCTGCTGCAATTTGTAATTGCCAAATATTAATGAAAACAGAAAGTTTTGTCGAATATTTTTGATTGAAACTAATCGTTGTGGTATGTGCTATGTTTTAGTGCCTTTGATCTGTAGAAATTAATCGTGGCGTCGCTGTATTTGACGGTATTCGTAATTCATCTCACAAAAAAAAATTGGAAAGAAAATTCAACTTTGCGAAGTCCTACCAAATTTTGTTTAGATTTGTTAGAGCTGGGACTTTTACCACCTTTTAGAGCTATCAATTCCGCTTCTGATTCACTTTTGCTCAACCGCATCTACGCGCATCTTTTTGCAAAATTTCACTTTTTAGGACACAACCTCATTTTCTCCAATGCCTACTTGCATGCCAAATGAAAAAAAGTGACGAGTCGAGAAGATGTTATTTTCGATTGCTGTAAAGAGAGGTTGGGCCAAAGTCTTTCAGTCGCATATGAAAGATATTTAAAAGAAAAAAGGAAGGATATTTTGTGCAATTCTGGAGATGAATCGCGAAAATTTAACCGAATAATGCAACAAATTGAACGCAGAAGTTCAATTCTAAGCCATTGAGCAGAATATGAACACAGAGAGTCGTTCGCGATGGTCATTAACGCTAAAGCGTATTAGAAATCGTAGAAATCAAGCTGTTGGAGATAAAATGGTAGAAGTTAGAGATAAAATGGTAGAAGAAGCAAGCACAGCTCTTCGTAATAAGTAAAAAACGACTAACTGACCATGCAGCAGTTCTTAAGATAGTTTCTATAAGGCAAAAATGATCCGAAATTTTATATGCTAGTATTGTGGAGTTAGAAATGACAGTAAGAACAGAACAGAAATCGAAAAAAATAAATGAGACGCATTTTTTTTCAGGAATCCCGATATTCCGTAAAGTTTGCGGCCGAAAAATATGTTTCCTATTACGCGTGAATGATGGTACATTCATTCTTATGTAAAATTGCAAGAAAAACCAATTTTATCTTGTAAAAAAAACTAATATTTTTTTATTTATTTTTTTTAAAGGCGGGTTGAAGTGCTACCACGCCCACTTTTTAGCACGTATAGAGCAACGGTATACCTAACATAAGGCAAAAAACTAGACCGCAATATCTTGCTTAGTTTTTAAGTTATTAATTAATGCCTGATTTTTGGGAAAATTCCCCATAGTGCAGAGTTTCACTCTGAATAAAATTCAAGTCTGTTTCTCAATTTGGTTTTTATTAAACTTATGGCAAAAAAATTACCCTCCGCCGAATCGAAGCTGTGTGAAATGGAAAATATATTTCTTATATATCCAACTAATTCCTTAAAGATTTCAATATTAACCCCATTTTTTACTTTTGCCACTTTTTCCCAAAATAAGGAAATATCTTTTCTTTTTGTAACGTAGCTTCTGTCAACTTTAATATGGCCCATTGGAAGTTATTTCAACAGGATCCGGTCAACATAAATTCTTCAAGTTTCCACTTAGTGGCATTATTTCAGTTTCTTTGCCCGAATTACGTTGGCTGGTGCAATCATAATGAGATATTTAATATCCTCTCGTCTAAAATCAAACCGCCTCATTACTTTCAGAAGCAGCTCCAAGTAAAACTCGCGTATCGTTTCCTTTACTTTTAAAGTTGTGGATTTCTCTATACACTGGCTATCCATATATGGGTCATTCTTTTATAAACCGAACAGCAAAAATTTTTTTAATTTTTCATTTTAATAAAAAAATCCGAAATTAGATCTCGACATGCCCACCAAAACGTAATTTGCGGTTTTGCACAAAAATTTTTTGTTAATTTTATAAACAATTTCAAAAATCGTCAAAAACGAAAAAATGGAAAAAAAGGGTTTTTTAAAAACGTGATATCTCAGAATTGGTTTATCGGATATGTCTTAAGTTGATATCGATGGAAAGAATTTTGCTGTATCTACTCAAATTATAATTTTATAGATTTTAAAATTATTTAATAATATTAAGTAAATGTTGCTAAAAATTACATATAATTTTTTCTCAGTGTTAATTTTTGCTGTTCGGTTTATAAAAGAATGACCCATATGTACGTATTGTTGCGCATTTAGACCAACAATAATTTTGTCAACGCGCCATAAATAAGAATTTAAGTCGCTAACATTAAAGCTACTAAGTTCCATATTCCTTAAAAAATATGTACGAATGTAATATGTGTATTCTGAAAATATTTCTTTTATACTATAAAAATATATTTAAGATATTTACAACTATCAATTAGTGTTGACAGCGAAAAATATCCTGGATCTAATTTAGGTTCCGAATAATTTTCCACTTTTTCGCTTAAGCCAATTATAAGAAAAAAGAGCCAAAACGAGACAATTTCAATAAAAAAGTACCAGTGCACCAACAGGAAAAAAAAACACCAGTTTTGTGCAAAAAACACCAAGTGTGGCAACCGTGACCCAAAGTTAAATGGCCCACAATTTGTGGTCATGTCTGCCGGCTAATTAGCCAGGCTCTTCTCTCACCTTGCCAAAATGATGCCTTCCAAAGGTGTGATACAGCAGCTCATATTCATGAACCGCCCAGAACAAATCCCATTCAAATAAAGTGATGTGATAGGCCAGCTCTTTGGTGCTTAACATTTCCAAATCGATGTCCACCCCTTCTGTGGGACATTCCTGCTCCTGTAGTGGCGTCTGAATACAAAAAGAAATCAATTAACTTAAATCTCTTCTCCCACTGGAAGGCTTTAATGCCTACCAAGGCATCCAGATGATCCTTGACGGAGACAAACAAACGTCCATTGAGCGTTAGACCCGTGGGTATGCTAACATCGTTGTCCTTGAACACTGAACGTTCGCCATTCGATTTCACCTCGGCCAGACACAAGTCGTCGGGTCCTCGATTCAATTGCAACTTTTCAGCGGCACAGGCTTTGATTTGCTTCGCTGTGGTGTGCATGGGGAAGCGCAGGGTGCAGTAGGTGTGGTCGGCGCAATAGACGCGGAAAATGACTGAAGCAAACAGGGGAAAAGCATTCATTTCCATTTGTTTTTCAATCCTCTTTAAACTGTCACTTACTGTCATCGTCGGGTCGGATGACCGTCTTTGATGGCGTGGCATTGCCACTGAATAGACAAATTGGCTGTCCATTGGGTGGCAATTTCCACTTTTGACCCGCATTCTGATTACGATCCTCCTGATAGCGTGCCATTTGTGTTAGCACATTGTGCACAATGCTTGTCTCCTCATTCAAATCGGGATCGGCCTCCACTTCGGCGGCCAGATCTTCGATGAAATCACACACAGTTGGCTCCTCGAAGGCCGCATGACGCACGGCCATAACCCATTTTTGCATAAACTGAATGACCCGTTTCTTAAAGTTGATTATATACTCACGATCCTCGGGCGTTTGGGCCTCTTCATGGGCATCGCAATGAAAGGTGCACAGTGGTTAAGGGGAGAAACCAATTATGGAATAGGCATAGGATAAAAAGGGAAAATTGTCGATGTTGCAAACTGGCTGGCATTTACACTGGGCTAACAAATTGAGGTACACAAAACGTTTGTATTTAAGTCTTTTTGGGCTTCATTGTTTTAGTTTCTGTCTTTATTCTTTGAACTTACTCGACTCTAACCAAACTTATTTCAAGGACTAGAGTCAAAAAATGTTGACGACGCAGCAAAATGATCTTCAATGTTCGATTTTCTTAGACCCTTGTGAAGGACTCATATTCGCCGACGAATTTTTTGTGCGAATCATTTCGCTGTTCACATGTACACAACCCGAACGCATGCCGAAGCTAAGACCAATAGAGCAGAAAGCCGTCATTCGCTCGCCTTAGTTCAAAGCTATTTGGTCAAAGCAAATTCACGGAGCTTTATTTTGGGCATCGCTGCTCTACAGCATAGAAATTCTTTACTCTCTCGCTCTCGCTTTCTTTTGTACTCATGTTGACACATATATTGAGCTGTGAGAGAGCGTGTGCTGCTGTCTTGTTAGGTATATCTTGGTACTAAGTATTGAGGCTCGTGTACTGAGCATCGAATACCGACAATTGAGTATCGAGAATCAAGTACTCAAGTGCTAAGTATTGAGTATTGAACTATGTATGGAGAACTGAGTATCGAGTACTAAGTATCGAGTACTGAATATCGAAAATAGTGTATCGAGGGTATAATTTATTGAATCTGTTTGCACACACACACATAATGCGAGTACTTGAAATTTTTAATAACATTTCTCATCAAAGAGAGCTTCGCTCATACCAGGCAACCCTAGACACACTCTTTTTTATTGTTTTTGAAAGGCTATTCAAAGACAAAGTAAGCCTAAAGTACTTTTTATGTCCTCTATTATTTGCTTAATCTGTGCTGATATTTCCATTCTTGTTATCTCAATTTCCCAATGTCATTCCCTTGTTTTCTCCTCTAATTCAGTTACTAAATCTTTCTCACTTTACCCTTTGACTTTTTTAATCCCTTACTCTCCTTCGTCCTCTGTACATTCCCTTCAAGAATTTGTGTCTTCATTTTTTGTTTTCATTTTTCGATTCCTTGTAGCCCAGTGTCCCTCGTCTGCTTATTAAGCACATCACGTATTCCAATGCAGATTGTGAGATTAGTTTCAAGCATCATTGAACATTGCTTCACCTACTCGACTAGGACTAACGTTCTGCTGACTACATTACCAAATTGTTGACCCAATGTCCTAAACATCTTTTTGTGTATGGATTCCACATCTTCATTGTGGCTTTTGTTTCGTCTAGAGTTAAGCAGTTGGCAGTTGCTTTTTGTTATTTTTTTTTTTGGTTGGGGAACGGAAGTGTTTGCTTGTTAGCATTTTCTGCTGCCTTCCTCCCATTTCGACATAGTTAATGCCAGGCTTAGACTGTGTGTGTGTGTGTACGTGTGGGCGTGGTCTCGGTCATGTGTGGTTTGCGTGCTGCCAACACTTAAACTGTCGCCGTGGAAATGTTTGTTGCCCACCCGAGAGAACGTGACTCTTGAGCTGGGGCAAGTCCTAGTCCAAAATGGGATTCTTTGCATTTTTGAAGAGCCCCGGCATGAGTTACCTTGATGTGTCAGAAGGGACTTAAAAGTGGCAAAGCCTTCAAAAGGCTAAGCTGTGAGACGTGGCTAACATTTTGAGGAGCAGCTGTCTCAAAATCCTTTAAGAAATTCAATTAAATCAGAATTCATTTTGTTTTGAAAAAGGATATTAGTTGGCCAATTCGTCCACCAGCTGCACCACCGGCATAAATACAATATGCGTGAGCAGAAAATCATCTAAAAATGGATCCATGCCGCTGACCGTCTGTCCCAGACGCGTCTCTAGCAAATGTTCCAGCATTTTGGCCGGAGTGCCGGACATGACCGTGTATCTGGATTTGCACAATAAAAATGTAAAAAAATTTCAATTAAAAACCAAAAAAAACTCACTTAAATGCTGAATGCTGTCCACGTTGTTTGGCCACACGCTCAAGCACTAAAACATCTTTGCCATGCTCCTGCAGTCTCAATGTGTTGGCTTCCACATCACGGAGTATACGATTGAAGTGCTCTTTGTCCACGCGTAGCAAATGGCAATTGTTCTCCTTTAAGACAATGGTGGCAGCTCTGAAAGGTACAAGAAAATGAATAAATTAGTTCAAGATTTAGCCTGGCCATGTTGTTAGGTTCGTCGAAACATTTTATCCAAGTTTATAATTTCATAAATTTGGCAAACTTTTCGCCTTAACAATCCACATCAATTTGCTTAACTTTCACTTAGCATAACTTTTAATGAATTATGCTTATGATTTTCGTGCCAAATGCAATTTTAATAATTATATTTTCCACAAAAGCTGCCTGCCTGTCCGTTTCAGCAATCGGAAATTTATGCTCGCGCCTTTCGGCTATGCAACACTTTTTGGTTGACTGAAATTTTCTGTCTCCCCCTGTCGCGTCCCGAAAGCTAAAAGTATTTTAAATTGCATTTCATATTGTGTATTTGTCGGCAATACCGATCGATATGCACAACAAGTGCGTAAATAAAGTTTTATTCATTTGACCGGACATTGAAATATGTACATGCGAATTATGGTTGGCTTTAATATACGTAGGATATGTACATACAAATATGAAAACTGACAGCAGTTCAGACCAGCTTATATTTGTTAAGGGTACAAAAAAAAAGCTTGCAGCCCGTTTTTAATTAAAACGAAGGCTAAAAGTTGAGAGATTAAACCACATTTTTTTTTGTAGCCATTGTTAAATATGATTGAAAGGATTAAGTATTGATCCGATTATTTGAATTGCATAAAAACAAAGAAAAGCTGGACAGATTTTGAAAGGCTTATTAAGTAGAATTAGGAAAGGTAAAATAAATTTTTTCTTTAATAAAGAACTGGGGGTTCGCAAATTTAAGTCTTGTGGTTTTAAGAATCTTCTTAAAGGGATTAGAAATCACCAAAATATTTGTAAGGCAAGAAGACTCGAACTGAACTTATGAATGTGTAAGTTGGTAAACAAGCACATTTTTTCTGCCCTATCCCTTTGTCTGGCCCTGATTAAGAGGCATATGCACAGAAAAGAAAAGAAAGAAAAAAGAGGGAATGCATACGAAGTTGTTGTTGCAATTTACACGCACAACAATAAAAAGAGCTAGCATATTTTTCCAAAGTTTTTGTTCAATCGGAATACGGTTTTAGGGGCTTTAAAAAAATTCGGTCTATCAGGGGCTAAACTAAACGAAAACAAGGCATTTGATATAGTTGGAACTTCTGTACAAAATTTTCTTGATAATACCTAAGTTTTAGTGGCAACCCTGGTATTGATTACACTTAAAATCGTACACACCGGGAAAAAACCTATACAGATAATGAGTTGCCTTCAACTTAAAATAAGAACAAGATGGTTTCCAAATTCTTGAGAACAAATGTTCGATCTCTTTTTCGTCAGCCCAACCAAGTATAAGTAGGCTCCTAGATGGCAATCTGCAAAAGTGAGGAACGGCTGAATATGCTGGCGCGTCATTCCATACGTTAAGCTCATAAGGTACCACATATAATTCCTAGTCAGGCCCGAGCCAATTTCCTGTGTTTTTTTGAACAACTTAAGTCAATCGTCAGGTGAAGTAGGTGTGGGGTCGTTGAAGTTTGAAGCGATGTCTCTAATCTTACGCAGAGCATAGCAAGCAGAGCATATCCAGCAGAGCATATCCAATCAAAATTTTTTCCCCAGTTGAGTGTAAAATGTTCTTGAAAACGGATCAATATTGTTTTTGAATTTTGGCGTTCTCAAAAAATAATTCTCGAAGTAAAAAGCAGATAAAATTAGCTTATTGATTTCAGACCAACACAAAAGACCGAATAAGCAAGGAAGACAAAAGCGGGCGACGACAAAGACGGGAAAAAATGCAACGGAATATCCATAGACCCTACCAAACCCTACCCTACCAAACGTTCTTTGAGTGCAAGAGAAATGTTCAGAAGAGAATGTTAACAACAGCCCTAGCTCAACACATCAACACAACTGGAAATACAACCGACTTCGTGAATGTTACAATATTGTAGAACAGGGGCGCCCATGCCTATTGCGCATGACACGCATGTGTTGTTGTTCTACGCAAAGGAATAGTCTGTCGCGCTCTGACCTGCAACAACAACATCATATGTGTCTCTCTTCTCTCTCTCCTATGTCTCTCGCAAACTCGAACCCAACAACAAATTGCTTATGCGTACGGCTGAACGCTTGCCGCGCTATCGAGTATGATTTGCGTAGCAACGACCACACATACACACAAACAAGAATCGGTTCTCTCTCTCTATCTCATTTTGTTGTTATTGCTTGAAATATATTTGGGGTATGTGGATTGTTCTGGCGCGCGGGTAAGCTCGTTCTGGGCACCCCTGTTGTAGAACATTGTAGAGTGGAGAGTTTGCGAACTTAATAGAGAGCAGAGCAAGCCGTTTACCACAAAGAAGATCAAACTTTGTTTACTCAGCTGCTCTGACAAAATTAAACTTTAGACATAGCCGAAAATATATTAAAAATTTAAATTTAAATAAAACATCAAGTGAACATGGGCGATAGTACGATAAACAACAAAATCCAACGTGCAATACAGGAACAGAAATGACGATAACCAAATAGGTCACTATCATTCATACCTGTTAAATAATGATTATTAATTGTAGTCATTATTAATTAGATTATTTTTGTTTTAAAGTTGAATTAATGATTAAATTGCGATTATTTTCGGTTTCACATAATTATTTAATGATTACGATTGAAAATAATCAAAAATAATGGAAAATTACCATAAATTATTAATTATAATGTTTCCATTATTTTCCATTTTTCCATTATTTTCCAATATTTCCATTATTTTCCATTATTTCGACTATTGAGAGAAACAAATTATTTTCAACATCACATTTAATAACAACAATGTTTCTGTACGAGATTGGCTTTCAACATATTAACAAAAACGTATTAAATATTACATGTTTTTACATTAAATTAAATACAAACATTAAACATATTCAGGGTTTGCCTTCATTAAAACTAAGTTTTTGAAAGAAAAATCAGACAAGAACAACATTGTGTACTTTTTTTTGTTCGTCTGCTCGCTGCCTATGCCAATTCTTATTGGATTTTATAGCTTGCGCTGTACGACGCGGTTAAAAAATTGTTGTCACATCAAGAGAAGCTTAACAAGCTTTGCGATAAGCTGAGCTTGGTGTCTTTCAGACAAGGAGACATCCAGTACCTGAACATGTTCGATTTGGTGATGGAACCAATTTCAAAGGCGTTGGATTTTCTTCAAGGAGAAAAAACCTAAACTATGGTAATATAAATTATAATAGATATTAAAAAACTTTTAGGTCTAAATCATTTTTTAATATCATTCAATATAGGCTACCTTATTCCGAGTTTAATGACGTTGAGCAATAGGTTGCAGAAACTATCAAAGAACGAGGAACTGCAATCTATATGCTCTGTCATACTAAAAGTGGATGAAAACTTACGAGAGCGGCTTAAGAACTATTTCTTGTTGACGGCAGAAGCACACACAGCAATTGCAGCTGCGATGATTACCCCGTGCATAAAATTGAAATGCGTGAAGGTTTTGCACAAACTGAACCCGGAGTGTAATGAAGGAAAAGTTCGGGATATTGTTTTGGACGCAATAGCCATTTTTTTTTTTTAAAGCACGCAACAAAATTCAATTTTGACACGAGTGCAACAAGCAAAAGTTGTCCTGACATTGCACAAAACTTTGATTTTCTGTCTGTTTGTTTGAATTTGTAACAAATTTGAATCTTTTTACTTTTGCAGATGATGAAAACGCAAGTCCATCTTCTCAAGATGAACTACGCACGACCCAACGGTCTTTAATTTGCCATCAGCTCTTCAGCTCTTCAGCGATTTGAGTGATAATGCTAGCTCGGAAGATATATGGCTAAAATATGGCATTTTAAAAGAGCGTCTATTGCTTTTAACACGCCTTTAACATCTTCGGCTCCTGTAGAGCGTCTGTTTTCATTTCCTGGTATTATAAACAGCCCTAGGCGCCATTCATTGTCTGATATTTCATTCCAAAAATTAGTTTTAAAAAAAGCCAAACCCAGAAAATGTTTAATATTTGTGTTTAATTTAATGTGAAAACATGTAATATTTAATAAGTTAATACGTTAATTTAATTGATTAGTAATTCTAATGGCAACTTAACAGGTATGCTATCATTTAATTTTTCTTTCCATATCTGTACTAAATATTCGTACATGTATAGTCAAATTATGAAAAATTCCACGCAGACAAATACACCGGAACATGAAATGTCCGGGTGAAATATGTTTACGCCCAAGGACCACTTCATCTCACGGTATGGCGCCAGTATTAAACGTTAAAATTTCGAAGTTTGTTTTTCATTACGTTAACAAAAAATTATTACGATTTTTTTTGTGCAGAACATTTCAGTCTAGTGTACATATGTATGTGTGTAATTTTAATGCTCGCTGAAGAAGGCAGCAAAACTGCCGCAAAGCGTAGGAGAACAGCTTAGATAAACATGGTTTAACTGCGGCCCCGCTCAACCCCTGGGGAAATCACATAATTAACGGTTCAAAACTACCATTAAAACCAACAAGAATCTATAATAACCGCGAAGTGACTTTTTTAGACTTTGTAAATTAATTCACAAATTTCCCTTTTAGTGGAAAAAAAACCACACAGATCCAATTAACTCACACAAACATTTAAAATTTGTAATTTATTTCCAAAGAATTCTCCCTACTTTAGACACCTAAAATACCTCTTGGAAAACTCTTGAATTCAAGCATTATTTTGGTTTAAAAAAAACCCCAGACAAATTATACACTCGAATAAATATTTTGTTTCAATTTTGCAATTGTTAACTCTAAATGCCGCACAATGGCTCTTTGTTATCTATTGTTGTGGTTGTTATCTCTGGCCAGAAGACTAAAGTGGCTCCAGCTATTACCTGCCGTGCTTGTTGAAGCTATTGTCGAGCCAACATGCTATTGTCAGACAAATAAAAAAAATTTTCTTCTCAGGTTCAAAAGAGAATATCGTAATAGAGTTTGTAAGAAAGGGGTCTAACTGAAGAGGACATACCTGGGTGCGTCGTTAATCAAAGCCAATTTGCCAAAATCATCGCCAGTCTTCAAAGTGGCAACAGTTCCTTTGCCATGTATCACAACATCCACAGAGCCTTTGAGTAGAATATACCAAGAGCGGCCCTCGTCTCCTTGATTAAATACTGAAGTATGAAAGATGTTGTTGTTGTTGTTGTTGCGGCGTGTTGTTGACATTTGGACAAAGGGGTGAAGAGCAAGGATAAAAGTTTTTATTAGTACTTAATTTTTTTGTGGAAAGAGGTTTGGCCCTCAATTAAAATAAAGGCTCGTTTATTGAGACATAATTAGCTGAAATTGTGCAGAGTTTAATTAAAAAGTTTTCTCTTTTTTAATGGCCTTTTGCCTTTGATAAAAATTTGTTGAACTTACATATTGTGCCCGCCTGGGCATGAGCCTCAAATACGATTATCGATGAAAGCTCACGCTTGATGCTGGTTGACAAATGAGAGAGTGCAGCAATATGGACAAGTTCCTCGAATACTAGCTCCAATTCCTCGGGTGTGCGTTCATGTGAACTGTAAAGGCAAATGTGAATATGTATATTTGTATGTGTGTGTGCGACAATGCAACTAATTGTCTGGGCACAAAGGAGAAGATCAAACATTTGCATAAGCCTGAGAATTTGCTTATGGAAATCAAAATGGCAAATAAGCAATGGAAATGGAAATGGAAATGGAATTGGCAATGTTTGAGGTTGTTTGTAGTTAGAGACTTATGGCATAGAACAAAGGCATTGCCATGAGGGGTTGAGCCTGCTAATGTTTGAAATATTTCTTTTATATTTGTGTTGGTATTTGTCATTTAAATGGCAGCCATTTGTGGAAAATGTAGGCTTCAAGCTTTGTACACCTCAACAAAGGAACTGCAAAAAGCCAAAAATTTCATATAAAAATAATTCACAAAACTTTTGACACCAAAGGAATATTTTTAAATAGAAAAGAATAAATTAATTTCTTCTTATAACAAAAAGTTTTGCCACACTTTCCACCTGTTGATTAATTTCATTGCCCCACTTTTTTGGTATTCTCCAACAACTTTCTCCACTCACGGTTTACGCAATATCATACGCCATATGGCGTCTGGTCCACGTTGAAATAGTGCACTCAAAGCCTCACGTATTTGCTCATTAGCCGCATTGAGATCCTCTGATTGGGGAATACCAACCGCTGGTGCTCCGCCCTCTTCATCCAGACGAAATCGATACAGAAAACATTTATCCTTGAACGGTTGCTCCTTGTTGACTGTGCAATGAAATCAAGCCAAGTGAAAATCTGTTAAATACGCATAATTATCCCTTGACACTTACCATGTGTGAGAACGCCTTCCTCGAGCAGAGCCTGCCACATGCCCGTCGCCTGGGCGCGTGTATGGACAATGGGCGATAATTTAACCAGCCAATCGACGAGCTCAGTTCCTGGGGCACACTTGCGTATTAACTTGCCAGAGACCTTTTGGGCACACACATTAAAAGTATTAAAACTTAGTTGTTTCCCCCCCCCCACTCTTCCTTATTACTTACCTTGCGATCCTTGAGACAGCTTGAGTTATCGGCCACGAGTAATGTGCGTAGAGCCCAGCCCATGCGGTTCATAGCAGGACTCGGCGTCTGCAAGAGAAAGCCAAAAAAACAAATGAAAAATGTTTGCCAAACAAAAAGTTCAATGATAGATGCTGCATTATGCGAGTGTTGTTCTGGAATTTATTTTCCGCTTAACAATTTGTAAACTTTTCGTTGGCATTTTTAGGTAAATTTTATTGCAAAGTTGAAAAATGTCCTTTTGAAATAAATATTTAAGTCAGAGGGTAAGCTTTGAAATATTTGACTACCCCAATGCAGTGTAATATATATTGAAAGTTTTACCCTCCCTGCATAAAGGAGTATTAAACGCAAGCGTTTGGAAGAAGACGAACTCAGTGGGAAATAGGAATTGATAGTAAGTATTTAAGTATAATAGTAAGAACTAAAACTTCATTGAGCATTCATTGATGTGAAGTGTTCCCTGTCTCTGATTCGTGGGTTTGTAACTTTTTGATACTTCGAGCCGGATTTTGGTTCTTTCTTTTTTTGTTCTTGTGAAAAGGATTAGTGGAAAGAATTACAGTCAGAAATTTGAAAAAATTCAATGTCAAATAAAAAAGACCCCCAAGATGACAAAGATTCATGAATATGAAATGCTTCCCCATTCACTATACTCCACGCACCAGACTTCCTGCGAAAAACTTAAAAAATGGCTTGAAAAAAATATAACTCAAGCGTTTAGGTTATAGCCGAGACTAAAAACAACGACTTGATGAGTTCTAGTACGTAATCAAATTCAAAATTCAATTATAATTTGAGATTTAATCGAGATTGACCTACAATAAAAATGTTTAAGTAGTTCTAAACGGTCTTAAACCAAGAATTTTATATATATGTACATATTTATAAATGTGAAAGTATGTTTTGTATGTATGTTTGGTCCTATTGGGCGTCTAAACTGCCAAACCGATCTTCCCGAAATTTTCACAGTATGTTCATGGCGATCAGGAAAGAGTCTTAGGCTATATCTCAAATCTGTGAATAGTCGTAAAAACAGCCAAATTTGTAAACATATTATAAAAATGTTTATTAAAGAGCTTAATGCTTAAATAAAAGGTGTACAGCCAATGGTAAGAAAATCGCGATACTTGCTAAATTTTTATAGGACCTAAAATAATTATGAATGTTGGATAAATGGTAATTGAAGAAGCGTATACTAGACGTGTAGACCAAAAACCGTGTAATGCGCACACTTTGGGCGTGTTCACATTTCTTTGCAATCAATGCACAAAATGCGCTTGTTTTTATCGATAGCATGCCTATCGATAAACAATTACTATTGGTGGGAACAGTATCACCTCAAAGTAGCGTACTATTTCTTCGATACATGCTCCTTTATTATGATACTTGAAATTGGCTGTCATGATACCGCATCACTCGAGTTCAGCAGAAGGATCAGTGCAAATTTATACTTGATCAGGGAGCAAGTTGTTCTGCTGAACAAGGCCCATTGGCAAATAGGAGCTGTAGATTGAACAGACATAACCTAAGGATTATGAAGATTGCATAGATGGCAATTAATGACCAAGAACCGAGAACTTTGAATATTCTCATTTGAGTATTTACGAAACGAACAGTCCAAAATATTGCAAAGTTTGGAAATGGAATGTAGATAAATAAACAACTAAAATAAATGCGAAGTTTGCTAAATTTTATTATTCCGAAAATTATTATGAAGATTTGATAGATTGCAATGGTAGAGGCTTAATATGTGTGGCGTATTCCGAACTGTCCCAAAAATCGCGAAATTTGCAAAATTGGATAACGAGTTCAGATTATCATAAAGACTTGATAGGTGTCGGTCAATCGATTTAAAAAATATTAGAAATTTGTAAAAACTCTTTTATGAACTAGTAAGACGGACCAAAAAATCGCACAATTTGCTAAATTTTATGATGATTTTCGATTATCATGAAGAAGGGTAAATAGGGATGGTGAATTTAGCTAAAGGAAAATTTGATAAATGGTAATGGCCAATTAAACTTCACTTCTTCGCTTTGAGTTTAAAAATTCTCAATGTGGCGTAGTACTAAGTAGTGCAAGTACATGCAATACATTTTGAATCTTTATTTAACTGCTTAAAAATGCTTCTCAATAAGTAATTTTCTAGAAGAGATAATGAAACTTATCTTTTGAAGTCGAATCATGGTTGACAACCACAATGCGCGGTCAACCCAAAAATGCCAAAATGGGGTAATGGGTCATGCCAAGTAGAGAAAAAATTTATCGCTCAATGATTCTATTTAAATTTTTTTATCATAAATTTATTGTGTGGTCAATAATTTCATATGACGAAACAAGTTGATAAATTCAAAATAAATGTTTGGAATGTACCTAAATCTGAGTGTTTCAAAACGAAACATAAAGAATATTGGTTATTGGAAACGACCTTGATAACGTATGTATTTCACACAGATGTGTTACTTAATTAGAGGGAAAACCCAGCTCATGAAATTCATTTTGATAAAAGGCATTGTTGGTGAAGAGGTGCAGCGAAGAAAAAATACTGTCGGTATGTCGACTGACCGCTGCTTTTTATAAGAAAAGAACTTTTGTTATTTAGAATTCTAAGACGCGTTTGTTACTTTTTACTAAAACGCAAGCTTACAAGATTTTAAAAATCCGAATCGAGCTAGAAATTTGAATTTAGTTTTCATATACTACTTTTATACACGAAAAACCTTATGTGCCTTATGCCCTTTAAAGTATGCTTTTCATAGGGAATGATATATATTTGCTTTAACACATGGCTATTACTGGTCCGACAATCTGGATGAATTTACAGTGCGCTTCATGTCTGACGCTGCCACAGCTGGCTATCAATGTTTGCGTTCTAATAGAAAATTATAGAAGGAAATGATGCTTGCATACTTTTAAGGGCATCAATCATGATAAATATGCTGTGTATATAACGTTATCGACATTTATATGGAAAATGTAACGTCTTGATACCCTTAAATATATTATAAAACACATAGCAAAAAAAATTTTTGGAAAAAATAGGTAAGTTGTGGTCTTGCAGTCGACTTTCTGAATGCAGCTTATTTAGTCCCATATAAAAGTGGAAAAAACCCTTTTATGGCTCGATTTGTCAAAATTTTCCTTTCTACCAACCAAAATATATTGATTCCTCTCCTTTTTATTTGTTGTTCGATTAAATTCAAATTTGAAATTTTAAACTGATGCGAAGATTTGGTCGACAATTTTGATTCGTAAACGAGTCGTATCGACTATTTGTGAAAAGTTTGCAGCTTTTCGGGGTTAAAATGATATAAAATTTTTTGATTTTTTAATTCCTCCTTCTAGTCGGGCTTGATTTTTTCCCATCTTTTCACAATATTGAAAGTATCACTATTAAGTTTAAGTTTCAATTCTTAAATCATTTTTCTTTTTAAGCCATAAATTTAAACCGACCCAGCCTCGTTAGAACAATTTCTTCTATTTTATATTCTTCAATAATTTTATAACAAACATCCCCATAGCTGTCTCATAAATATCACATTCTCTGACAGTTCCTGAAGCAGCAAATTAACTCATTTGTCGTCCTCAATGTCAGTTCAGTTAATTTATGTCTTCTTTTTTTATGAGTTTACTTACCTCAGTGATGGGCAAGGCTGGATTGGGATGATCCGGGCTGAGTGGGCGTTTGGTGGGTGATGTGGCTGCAGCTGATTGTACGCCAGGACCAAAACCTGACAGAGAACAGGAGTTTGTCAAAAGAGCTTTACAACATTTTTAAATAGTGTTTCAGAGCTTACCATTCTTCAATTTGCAATTGGTGAAAATGTCATTCATCAACTCTTTGTTTTTCTGTAATTAAAAAGAGGAAAAACAAGTGTTTGTTTTTGTTACAATAAATTGCATTTAATTGGAAATTGCATTCATATACATTTCTCATTTCGGCGGCGATAGATTGCGAACGCCTCCGCTCAAGGACACGCTGCCACTTGACGGCCACGGAAAGGCCACCATCTGTCGGAGTGGACCTGCGATTCAACATGTGGTCCTCGGATTGGTTATGTCGTCGGTAATGTAGAAGAACACACATGTTGCCCTCATCACTGGCCACTTCTCGGCCAGTCATTATATTTAAGTACAACTTTCACTGCGAGTAGGTAATGTCACTCAAACGTTGCTTTGTAGACTGATAAGTATTTAGTGAACTTGGCAGACGCCCCAGCCAAACACTTAAAGCTTTTTCTTGTTTCGCTGTTTCTTATCAGCGTGGCAAAAGGGTTGACAATTTATATTTTTTATATATTTTTATTCAAAGCTTTTGTGCTGGACAAATTTATATTATTTTTAGATATTTAATTATTCATGGCAATTTCCTTAGTCATTTTGGAAAAAAAACCAAACTTTTGCTGCGAACTGGCAACACTTCGGGCTGTTACTGGTTCTCTCTCTTTCTCTCTTTGTGGCGTCTAATGATAAGCAAAACGCTAACGTCGAGGCTAATTAAACTCACTTTACTTTTATCAAACGCACAGCAGTCCCAAATGAGCGGGCCAATTATGGTTGGGAGTGGATGGGAACTGGCGAGTGGAGTGAGTGGAATGGGTAGAGTGCGAGAGTGCCTTCACCTTGAATACAATGCACGCCAATTGTTTTGATAATAATGAAATGCTTTTCTATTGTGGTTGGTTTTTGCAAAACATTTTTATTCTCATTGCATTCTGATAGGAGGAAGTAACTGCAGTGGTAAAGCCGGTAATGGACTTGTTGAAATTTAATAAAATTGTTCTGTTATCTAACTGGAAAAGCGCCAATTTTTTTTTGTTTATGGGATGTCTGACGTTGAAATTACAAGTACTCGAGGTAACCAGATCCAGTTTATAGAAGGAGTGGTGATGACTCTAGATAATTTTAGTGTGTGGATTTTTGTTAATTTGAGCTTAAAGTCGATTTGGACCCATTTCAGAAGCGTATTGTGGGGAACCGATATAAATGATCGAACCTTTCATTTCATAGTTTTAAAAAAACAAAGCCCAAACAATATTTCCATTATTTTAAGCGAAGATACACCACATTGAATATCTGCAATACAAACAGAAAGCTTTCCATTTCCCATTTCAATGAAAAATCTTAACAACATCCACTGCATACTTATGGGCTTTTCGTTCACATATATTCAAAATGGTATATCTTCGCTTAAAAAAATGATTTAACTGTTTGGCATAGTTTACTAAAAAGTTAAAAAATATCATTTTACGATCATATTAAAGAGAGCCAGCAAAAATAGTGGAGGTTCCCCATAAAACAAGTCGAAATATGAATTTTAAGCAGACGTGATGAACCATTTTCCTTATGAGTTCAGCACACGAAAATCATTTCTAAAATCAGAAAAATGTCATTAAATTAATCAGAATGTCATTAGAATTTGATTTGCCTTTTTCTATCATTTCAAGATCATCAAGTTGGGCAAATGTATGTAATAGCCAGTAGGAACTTGAGAATAATTAGTGGTCTCATTTATGCGATATTAACGAAATTTGTCGCGCGTCAAAACACACGCAGATTTAATACAAGCGCAACTGGTAAAACGTGCTTCCAATCGTGTTGAAACCAATAGCCCCGAGTTCAAATCCCCCCAGAGTAAGTAAAAACGAGAGCGCAAGTTAAAGTCGGCTCTAGCCGACTTCGATATACCCGTTACTCATGAAAAAACATGTTTAACAGTGTTCCTGCGTTCCTTAGGGTGAACATCTAAAAAGTATGCAACACTTTATTAACTCGGCTATTTTTCACATTACTCTTTATCATTTCTTCTCTTACCATCTCTGAGATCTAGGTGTTCATACAGACAGACGGACGGACGGACAGATGGAAATGTCTATATCGACTCGGCTATTGATGCTGATCAAGAATATTTATACTTTATATGGTCGGAAATGATTCCTTCTGCCTGTTACATACATTTGCACGACTTTAGTTTACCCTTTTTACTCTACGAGTAACTGGTATAAATATAAAATTTTATAAATATTTGTTTAATTTAAACAATTGTTTTAGAACCAAAACTGGTGGGTGGAGGAAGTGGGATGATGGTGAGCTCAAGAAGATTGGCAACCTGTGACAGTTGAAATAGTATCCCACCCTAGAACTCTATATTTGTGTAACAGCTGTGAAATTATCAAATGTATGGTAAAACTACTGTAAATATCGGTAAATATTATAAATTTTGTGGGTTGGCGCATTTCTAAACGAGATTTTGGGCTAGATTAACTATAGCAATAGTTTTCTTTAGGTAAAGGTTTACGAGAAAGTTACTCTACAATTTGGTTAATTTTACCAATTTTGTGGGTTGGCGCATTTCTACCCCACCACATCGGTTACCCACAGATTTTTTTGTGTGCCCAGATCAAGTTTGCTTCAGATTTCCTACTCCTTTTAATCCCGAAAAACTAACAGAAGCACGAAAATATATTCAGTCAAAGTTAATTCAATATTAACTTAGAAAACCAAAGACAGGGGAAACCACATTCCTTGGGCACTCGACTGCAACACTCTTACTTGTTTCTGCATGTTTTTGGCGGGGGGGGGGCATACTTTAGCTAACTTTCAATTTTATATCTACAAGTCAAGATATTATAATTTTTTCTTTATTCACATGAAATTTTGTTTATACCTACGTAAAAATGATACCATATTAAAAAGTAAGCTAATCAATAAATGTTGATTACATGGCGTTAGAATTTGCTTCACACCAAATCTCAAAAGATGAAATTTTGACCCCCCCACCTCTAAATTAATCCCACCCAAACCCATGGTTGCGAGGAAAAAGTTCAACTTATACATCAAATTCACTTGTCAGACTCTATAAAGTCGAAGAGTATTTTCTATAATGTGATTAACAAATATATGAACCCAACTGGTGGTCCGGGTACTCAGACTCAACATATTCATCATCCAAAAGCCTTGCCAGCAGTATCTTGTCAAATATCTTAAAGAAGTTAGGAACGAAGCTATTCTGGGGATAAGTGTTCGAGTCATAAAGGTTCTGGTCTTTTTTCGGCACCAGAAACACCCGAATTGCAAACATTCAGAACAGCTGATATAATAATAAAACTTCGTTATCTATAAGCTAGAATTTGATTTAGGGCCGGTTTCACATCTTCTACATAGAGCTATTTGTCACATAAACTAACAAATAACAGTGTAAAATCGATGACTATCTGACATCTGGGCAGCTATCTCGGAGAACAGAAATCGGCCCTTAATATAATAAACTAAGTCGAACTAAGTACTTGTTGTGGATTTAAGTTGTAAAGTTCATAGACTTTTAAGTTAACTTAAGCTACAAATTATCTAAACTATTGTAGATTTTGTATGAACCATTAAATCATTTTAAAGTTTCAGTAAAAGTTTCCAACTGTAGGTCAAAGCTTTTAAAAACCTTAAGGGAACTTATAAACCGGCATTTACCAGAGAAAACAACTTTTAATAAAACACATAAATTTGTTTGGATTAATTAATTTACCACATTTAATTGGAATTTCATGTTCAAGTTATCCGTTTCCCTTCCGTATTTTGGGTCATAGGCAACTTCCAAATTCTGCCAATTCTCTGGTGTATACTTTTGCGTGTGTGTGTGTGTGTATGTGTGTGTTCACATCTGCATCTTGCATTTGTGCATAAATAAATAACCACATGGCCATGGACACGCAACTGTGCATGCCGCTGGGCAATCGCCACACACAAACAGCTTCGCCTCCTTTTCATTCTATTATTTATGGTCTGCATATTACGTATACCACATGTTGACTAACAGACTATTCATAATATTTGGGTGGTTGTTAAGTCAAACGGCATTGAAAGTAGAATTTAACAACAATTGAGTTATTGCTAGCAAAAATTGGAAATTTGCCACAAAACGCCAAGTGCAATTTCCGCTGCTCTGATTACGCCACACCCACTCGACCATGCCAATCGAATGCGAATGCTAAATGTGGCAACTGAAACATGCTCAAATTCAATTGCTTATTACCAACATTTCTTGTGCAGGATAATTGAATCAGGGTTATAGAATTTTGAGGAGTTGTTGGCTTACCAAAAGGGGGAAAGCAGTTAATTAATATGTATTACTTTGAAGGTATGTGGGTGTGGGGCTTGTATATATTTCATTCTTACTCGTTTTCAATTTTTCCCCCCTCTGATTTTATCGCATTTACAAAACGACACCAAGAATATTCCCCAGTTGGCATTTTTATGGTATTGCTTGCAGTGGCAGCTTCGCAGCATCCACTTTCACTTCATTGTTGCACATGGCGTATACGTGATATATGTAGGTATGATGCCTGACGACTACGACACCGACTCCAATGGTAGCTACTTTGTTAACCTTCTTTTCTCCTTCTCCTCCTCCTCCTCCTTCATGCCATCACATTCACTTGTGTTGCCTTTTGGGTTAGCCAAAGTTGCCATAATGTTGCAAAATACTAGATGCCCCAATTTGAGGTTACCTTTTTGTGTAACAGAAAAGGTAAATATACATTCATTCATTTTGTGTGTGCGTGTACGAGCGTGTGTGTGGTTTATACCTTTTGTGCGTGCCACCGGGGAGACTATTGACAGTGCCCTCAACTATACAGATCAAGTATTTTTTTTTTTGGAAATTAGTTTCCTTTGAGGTTTTGCATTTTAAGCACTGAGAAAAACTATAATGGGATGAGCTGAGCTAAATTGTAAGACGCTTTTGGAAACTATTTCCAAGTGCAGAAGCAGCTTGGACAGAGTGTACTCAATTGTATACCAAATGCAAGGCTTTAAATCAGCGAGTGACACGAGTCGAACACATGCCGAGGCTTGTGGCAAGATAGAAGCAAATTCTGAGCTAGTTTATGTCGCTTTATTCTCACTCTCACTTTTAAATCCCTGAATTTCTGAACAAAGTTTCTGTTGGAAATTCGAATTCGTCCTTAGATCTAAGACAAGAGCAGCGAAATTATAGTTTTGGTTGCAAACTTGGTTACTAAGCATATTGTTCTGATGGTCTAATGATACAATTAGATGTCTTTAATCAACCTAATTTTTCATAGTCCTTCGTGTTTCTTGTCATCTACAAAAAGTATCTGGACAACCAAACGGAAGGGTTTACAATAAGTGAAAGGTTAAGACAATTTTACAAAACTTACTTTCGTAGCTAAGCTTTAAACATTTTTAAAGCAATAAAAACTCATACTTTGTTTAAAAAACATATTTTAGATCTGAAATTTTTTAGAAGAAAGAGATGGACTGATAGAGTTCTGGTTCTGAAGATCTTTTACTTTAAGGGTTTGGCTTTATTGACGCAAAAGCCTTCAACCAAAATTCCATTCAATTCCATTCTACCAAAAATAGCATTCAATTCAGGTGAGTTCTGAACTGCTGCAGTACAGCAAAACTTTTTTGATTAAACCGGCAAAGAATACCCATCTTTCTCTAAATAGAAGACTAAAAAGCTGGTCTGCAAACCGATTTTGTACCGAACAAATCCGACATATCTTCTCTGCGAACTGAACTATGAACCGAACCGACTGTTACAAAATATTACAACATGATCCTGTTCCGAACCCAAGTAATCGGTTCGGTTGAAACAAAAATTATACCATAAAACATCTAAAATTCTGAAAATCTTTTTTTTAGAGGCATATAATTAGGGTTAAAGACGGCACCCATTATACCAAGGCTGCAAACCAGTCCGGAACCAAGCTCTTAGAGGCTCTAAGAACCGGACCATGAACTGAACCCCAAATATTTTTGCCAACAACAAATTCTTAATCAAAGTTTTCAAAATAAGCTTTAAATGACTAAAAGTCTGATTGCAAGGAAGATAAGTTTATGAAAGTAATAACCTTATATTAGATTCAAATCTTTAAATGAGGGTATGTTTTTTTTTTTGAAAAATTGCCCAACATTACAGGTAAAAAGCTAAAGGTTAAAAAAAAAATGGCTTAAAAATACTGTCTTGACTATACTTGCTGTTCCAGGTAACAGTTGAACGAGCCCTTTTCAACACTTAAGTTTGAGATTTCTGATCTAAGAGCTAGTATAGATGAACAGTTCCTAGAAGATATAAAGTAAACTAACCAGTTCTTAAATGTAAATGAAAGCTAACCAATTTGACTAATATTACATTATTAAAATATAAAATATTTACTTATAAATCGAAACTAATGTTTTCTGTACACGCTAACTAAGGTTCGAGCCCAAAGCTTGAGTCCGCTAACCGAACTTAGAGTTTACAACGGGTTCGAACACCCAGACCGAATCTTTTGCAAAATTTTAGTGGTTTGCAGACTTGATTATAACCTGAGCTTTCAGATCCATAATTCAAGTTTGCAAAATGATTCTCAAAAGCAAGAAGGTATACGATATATTGGTAATATCTTTTACTTTTAGAATATGTCGATGTTTCAAATGTTGACGATGTTAATTTTCTTAATCATTATCCCCTCAAGTCTACATTAAAAAGGTTTTTCCAAAAATTATACATTCTTATAAATCTGTAGGCCCGACTGACTGACTGAAATATTATCAACGCAAAGCCAAAACTGCTTATCCTAAAGATCTTAGACATAAAAATAGAGGCAAGCTAACTTCGGCTCTACCGAAGTTTATATACCCTTGGAGCTTGATATCTGCCTGCCAGTTTGTTATATGGCACCACAATTTTGACAAAATTTTGAAAACAAAAAAGTTTTTCTCACTAGAACTACTTTTTCGACCGATCGTTTCTATGACAGCTATACGATATAGTCATCCGATCCGGCCGATTCCGACAAATGTCATGTGTACTTAAGATAGCTTTTAAACTGACAGAGGAGATAGCATAGAAACAGACGGACATGGCTATATCAACTCAGCTCGTCATGCTAATCGAGAATATACATACTTTATGTGGTCGGAGATGCTTCTTTCTATGCGTTACAAACATCTGAACAATTTTAATATACCCTCTCCAAGGGTATAAAAACAAAGATCTTCGTTATAAGAGTTATGCTAGCGCGCTCTATGAAAGAAAAGAAAGAAAACTGCTCAGGCAATATTGTGAACTAAGCTGTTTTGCTAAGAGCGCAACAGAGAGAGAGAGAGAGTTAGCTTAAGAGTGAACGACTCACACTCACACAAATAAGTTATGTGTGTTATACAAAAATGCCAAGCATCTTTTGGTTCTCTGAGACTTAATACTGAGATACACACAGAACAAATGACAGAGAAAATAAAGGAAAGACTAATAAATTTTTAAATTTTTGGGAAAGACTTAGGTGTTTTATACGTTACTAATTATGGGCAAGCAGTGTTGATGCTGCTGTGAAATTCACAATTTTCATATATTTACAAGAAATGGGAGCGGGACGGAAAAATCGCTAGGCTTAAAAATCCACTATGTGGTCGTGCGGGAGAGGTATGTTTTCTGCATTGACTTTACTTAAGGGGATTAATTTATAATTAAAATATAATAAAATGTATGAAAAGAACAGGCCATTGCAATTACCACGTAAAATTTTTAAATATTTTTACCAGCTGTAAACTCGAAACTGTCTATAAGATAATTTTCCTTTCCTAAAGTCTTGGATGCGAATAAAGTCGCGGTGGATTCAGCTAATTTTGTATATTTAACAAATTAATTGATGTTGATTTTAAAGTGGGTTAAACGCTCGAACCAAATCGTTCAACTAATAAAATTCATTGGTAAATTTTGATACGAACCCGTTAATCGTATCTCAGGAAAAAAATGCTACGGTTTGCAGCCTTGCAAAAAAGCACAGCATACCAAATAGTTCCGGATATCTCCACTAACAACATCCATTGAAAAATTTTCGGCTCATGGTGGCGAGTAGCGTAGCTGGCTACTTAAGTACCCTAAGGCTTCTGTAAAGTTTATCGTTTCTTCCTCAGTGTACTTTCCTTTTGTATGCGTCTGCCAAACACACGAACTATTTGTCATGTAAGCCAAGTTTTGTGTGGTCAAAATCTTTGGCATATGCCCCAGTTCCTGTCCGCCTGACCGAGTCTTGTGGCTTTCCATCCAATGCAAATATAATGGCTTCTGATTAAGTATCATTTGTGTGAATTGTTTTGTGAGTGAATTGAATTGTCAGTGTGTGTGTAACTGGTTAGTTAAGCTTTCTGTGTATCTGTTTAATTAATTACACTTTGCACTTTGGCTAAGGATTATTCCCTTTGGGTCGTTATGTCACGCCCTATTCTTTATATGTTCCAAGCATGCGATGAACGATGCATTTCGATAAGCCCTGTCATTACAATTTAATTCCATTTGCCATATAAACACAGGCGAACAACTACTTAACCCACAAACAGGCAACAAGAGCGACTTAGCTTAATTCCCATGGCGGCTCAAAATGCTTAGCACATGCTCAGCACTTAGCCGGAGCAAAGTTTGCTGTTAGGATAGGCTAGGATAGGAAAACGCGGCATCATTAAATGTTAATTGAAATTTTAATTAAATATTTTGACAATGACGCAAATACCGCAAATACTTTTAGTTGAGGCTTCTTCGTCAAAGTGAAGACGGAAGATGTCTGGCCACAGAAAAAGGGAAAAGTAAGGAATGGATTTAATGAGCACACGGCACCAAATGGTTGAAATAAGCGTAATGATGGCAAGGTAGCAGGTGCTGAATGTCTTGTTCTAAGTTAAAAGGAGAAATGAATTGGATAATATGAAAAAAAGTGCCTTCCCTTTATATTTAAGAATTCTCTTAAAATATGCCTTCTAACAGGCTTCCCATTTGGGGGATCGAATAGCCTTAAAATAATATTCCCATTAGATTGATCTTTAAACTCACCTCCCAGATGAGTCGAAAGTCCTGCTGTTCGACTCTTAACAGCTCGCAAGTGGTTTTTGTTACCACAGTGCTATCGCGTGGCAGGTCGTGTAGTATTGATTCACCAAATGTGGCACCAACGCCCAAATTGCACAAAGTAACGGCGCTCTGTAAGTAGAAGTGAGAAGTTGAAGATGATGAGAAAATGTTGAAAGAAGCTGCTAAAAGTTTTTGGTTTACTGGCTGGTAGATTAAACATTTTGCCCCCTCGACTTGGCACACAAAGCCCTCCCTGCCAGCTCCTCGCCTGTGTTTACTTTGGAGTCTGACGTGCGGTGGCTGTGTTTGTATATCTCACAATTAGCGCAAATTGCAAAATGTGCCACAGCTTTGTTAACAACTTGTAATCGCTTCAGTGTCAAATTATAAACGGAAATCAATGAAAAAGTCCAGTTCTCTCTCTCAAAAAAAAAAAAAACAAAAACAAACCGGAAATGCAAAATGCAATAAAAGTTACCGCAATATTGCAATGACATTTTCAATTAAGGCAAAGAGGAGACAGCCGCAGCGTTTGTTTGCGGTTTGTTCTGCTGTTGTTGTGGCTGTTTGTTTTCCCACAAGACAGCATCTTGGCAGCATAACGCCCCGAGGCCCTCCATCAGCCTCATTCAGACTCCAACTTTTAAGCCAGAAACAGAGTCAGAGCCATGTAATTGGCTTAACAAGACTTTGGTACAATCGCATTGTCGTGTGTGTGATGTTTGTTTACAGTTATTACTCTCGTCCAGACTATAAAACATTATTTAATTAATGCTTACTGTATAATTACAATGGTTGCTGCTGCCACTTTTTCTTTTGGGTTCGTCGGTCAACGAATTCAATTTACTTTTGTGCGGTTGATTTATGGCGTTTGTTTGCTTTTGACATAAAGTTTTCTTACACAAGTTTTGATGGTTTTCTAATTTATGGCACTGCGAAGTGACCCATAAACAAATGCTGGTGAAATTTCCCTAAGCGTTTATTTAAGCTTCTTGGAATTGCAAATGCCCAAAATAAAAGCAAACAGCCCAAACATAAATATTTTGCTTTGAACATGGCCACAACTTTTATTGGAAAATTTAATTATTTTCTTATAATTGTGGAATGAGGTTTAAATGGCATTTGCTAATCAAATTGGAACAGAATTTGATATTATGGAGTTATTGATTTGGGGTTGAAAAATTGAATGGAAGAACATAAAGTATGTTAAAAGTAAATGATGTTATAACAGGACTTCAAAGTAATGAAGCATTCAGACCCTGATAGCAAAATTTCAGGCACTGATGGGCTATCTGTTCAGATAAGGTAAGGTGTGTGCGGTTAACTGCCTTGCTAGTTACTATTCCGATAACAGCTAAATCGACGATTAGAATATAAGTGTGCTTTGTCTAAATTAAAAAAAAACGACACAAATCACTTTAAATTTTTTGTGTTGCTACGTTTAAAATTGGTTATACGAAGGGTGTGTCAAATGCTGCATTTTCACTTGTCGCATATCTCTAAAGAGACTTTCTGATAATAGTGTAATTGCATATCAAATATCTTATTAAGCCTCGTACGGAGAACGACAGAAAATTCCTTTCGTCACAGTACTTCACATAAATAGAAACACTTTCTAACAGTACATGAGCGTCAAAGCAAAGCCAAGGTGTTTTGAATTATATGAAATTCTGTGAGGAAAGGACTTTTCCGTCGTTCTCCGTACGGGGCTTTATATTTAAATGGGAGGAAAACTAGATTGTTACACTTTTGTATAGGTACTACAAAGAGGCTATTTGATCCAGCATACATTTTTCATTTTTACATGTAGAATCTATTTGTAATCAAGCTTTATACATTTTTTATTTTTACATGTAGACTTAATCTAACTACCTGCTAGAGGGTGCGAGTAATCTTGTTATCGTTTAAAGTGCCATCTCTAGCCGGCTTACTTATATATATATGTGAACTTAAGCGCAGCAGACTTAACTTGTGAATAAAATTGAAATAGAAATAGAAGAGATTGCCCATTGTGTCTGTGCCTCAACCAACAACCCAAAGACGTCCACCCCACTACAATCATTTTGGTCCATTCGAGCCGGATAAAAGAAGACAACTCTACATCTCGCCCCCAGCAAGTAGCGGTGGAACAAAAAGTTAAGTCAAATTCCAATAAATATATTTGTATAATTTTCCACCAAGTTGCCACTCCATATTTTGCACTGCCAAGTCATTGGCCTCCTAATTGTTCTTGGCAATTTATTTAGTTTTAATTATACTCATATAAAGCACATTCCAGTGCACATCCATTGGCATATATATATACGTATGTATGTATGTATGCAACTTTTTCCCGCCAATTCTACATTCACACAGACATATCCATACACACACGATTACACACATTTAAATTTAAAAATCAAAAGTCATGTCCTAAGGAGGCGGCCATATTACAACACACAACACACACACATACATACAGGTCCAAGTCATAGTGCGCGCCAAAATCACACATACATCTTAGAATTGCGCGCCAAATCCATACATATATACTAACAGACAGAAAAGTAACTTATAAACACATATACATACATCTGCAAATTTTTACACAGCTACAAAATATATATCCAAAGTTGTATCCAAAATAAATAAAAAGGAAAGCAGAGCTGCAATCTGGTGCCAGTTTATTTTATATAAATAAATAATTTATTCAACATCTGCTGCAATTTTTATAAATTTTGAGTTGGTTTTTTTTTTTTTACATCGTTTCCTTGGATCGGACTGCTATATTGAAATTCCTTATTTTCTCCTAATTTCTACGAAAGTTGCTGCGAAATATTATTGCCACATCTTCCCAAATTACAGAATCGTTGGGTGAAAAAAAAAAATAAACGATATTTTCGTGAATTCCTACATTTGAAAATAAATTTTTCCTCCATATTAAAAACTCCAAATATCGTTATTTTTGTGTTCAAAGACAAAAAACTACTTTCCATTCATTTCTGCTACATTTTGTTTTTTTTTTTTTGCTGAGTTAGTCTCCCAGATTTTGGTTCTTTACTCGATTGACACTCAGCCGTAAAACTGAACGCGTGCCCTTGCTATGCCAACAGGGGACGATCAAAAGAAAAAAGGCCTGTTGTCAGCTCCAGAGAAACTCCGGCGTACCACCTTACCGTCTCCTTCACCAACCCGAAAGACCACTTTGGGAACTCCGTTAAAAACAAATAGCGATACCGCAGCGTCCATCAAAAAAGCTGCAGCTTCTCAAATCACGTCAGTAAGCAAAGGTACCAGAGCAACATCAATGGCTGCAACCAGAGCTGCTGTGGCCTTAGCTAAGTTCACCTCCGTCACTGACAGGCTTAGCAAATTCAAAGCTAAGATTGACACTCCAGGCGAAACTGTGCCTTCGCTCTACCATTGTCAGGTCCGACGAGAACAAATTCGAACGCTATGGCAAAAAATTGAACATGAATATGAATGTTGCTCAGACGTGATTTCTGAGGAGGGTGCTGTTGACGATTTAACGGTCATGCAATCAAAGTATGAATACTGTTATGCAGTTTATGAAGACTGCGCTGCCAGTTTAACAGCACAAATTGAAAAAGCCAATGTCCCTGATACGCCTCCCTCTCAAGCCTCTACCGAAAGGCAAACGTCTAGCGGGTGTCGCCTTCCCCCTTGCGATACTGAGATTTTCAGCGGAGACTATCTGCAATGGCCTACTTTTAGAGATCTCTTTACCGCAATTTATGGAAGCAATCCAAGGTTGACCGACGTTGAGAAGTTGTTTCATTTAAACGCCAAAACAAGTGGTGAAGCTAAGGAGATTGTGTCCAAGTCTCCACTGACCAACGAGGGTTTCAGTTCGGCTTGGGCAAATCTGACAGCGAGGTTCGACAATAAGAGATTGCTAGTTAATAGCCAGGTGAAAATTTTACTGAACCTACCTTCGGTATCTGAAGAAACCGGACCTGCCTTAAAGAACCTGCAAAGCACAATCCAAGAGTGTCTAAAGGCTCTAAAGCAGTCCGAAGTGGACACTGCCAGTTGGGACTGCATACTTGTCAATATTTGCGCGTCCAAATTACCAAAGTCTACGGTAGAGTTGTGGGAACAATCTCTTACTAAAAAGACTGATATTCCGACATGGGAAGGAATGAATACTTTCCTGATCGAGCGTCATCGTACTTTGGAAGCTGTTGAGGACCTTAAACCAAGCACGAACACGCACATCCAATACAGAGGTAACCGAAAAGAGACGGTGCCTAAGGTCAATACCTTTGAGGCCAAAGTTAGCGTCAAGCCGCAGTCGTGCCATCTCTGCAGTAAAGACAACCATCCAGTCCGCCTTTGTCCCCGTTTTCTGCAAATGTCGGTTAACGACCGAAGTGCTTACATTAAGCAGAGACGATTGTGCTTAAACTGTTTTGCACGTGGGCACCAGCTCAAGGACTGTAAGAGTACCCATAATTGTTTCCAGTGTAAGGGTCGTCACAATACTCTCCTGCATCGTAGCGGCTCTTCGTCTACGGCACCCAATCACTTCCCTGCTCCGAACATTCCCTCAAACCAAAATGTACAGTCCACTTCCCTAAACCAAACTCCGAATGTTCAAAACTACTTTGCCACAAATTCACAAGGGGTACTTCTAGGTACGGCGATGGTGAATATTTGTCACCTGGGTACCAATTACCAAGCACGTGCATTGATAGACTCTGGATCAGAAGCAACTTTTATAACAGAGCGCCTTTTGCACCTGGTGAAAATTCCTTTCCAGACAGGCGAAGCTATAGTTTCTGGCCTCAACAGTACGGTATCCGCTCGATCACAAAAGCTCTGTACGGTAACTATTGGCTCTCCGGCCCGGCCACATTGCCAAGTGACCACGTCTGCTTATGTGCTTTCGCAGTTATCAGGTGATTTGCCTTCACATACATTTCCTCGGAGTGCTTTACGAGATTTTCCTAATATAGGTTTGGCTGATCCGTACTTTTATAAGAGTTCCCAAATAGATGTTCTTATTGGCGCAGATATACTTCCCTCAATCTTGTTAGAAGGCTTAAAACCGAATATCTGTGGCACTCTTTTAGGTCAGGAGACGATATTCGGGTGGATTCTTACCGGTCCACTAGGGCCAACGTCTCAAAGATCCATCTCTTCCTTTTCAACGCAAGTCGTACGCACTCCAGAGCCGCAATTAGATGCACTTCTCACCAAGTTTTGGGAGGTGGAGGACCTTCCGATGAAACCTGTCAGTGATTCCGATTCCTTTTGCGAAAATAACTTCGTGCGTACTACTACAAGAACCGTTTCTGGGAAATATGAAGTAACATTACCGTTTCGCAATCCTGATCGCGACGAGTTAGGGTTTTCAAGAGCAATCGCACTTGCCCAGTTTATTCGAAATGAAAGCCGTCTGAAAAGGAATCCGTTGCTCAAAGAGCAGTACGATTCAGTAATCCAAGAGTACATAGATCTGGATCACATGAGACAGGTCCCAGCGTGCGACGATTCCCGCAGTTTTTATCTCCCGCATCACGCTGTGATCAAGCCAGAGAGCACTACTACACAAGTACGCGTAGTTTTTAACGCCTCTAGCCCTTCCACCAATGGCAAGAGTTTGAATGACACTCTTCATGCTGGTCCTGTACTCCAATCTGACTTGACAACTCAGATACTGAAATGGAGATATTTCCAGTATGTGTTCAACGCCGACATCACTAAAATGTACCGGCAAATTCTTGTCCATTCGAAACACACTCCTTTCCAGCGCATTTTGTTTCGCAACAAAGATGGCGAACTGTGCGATTTTGAGCTCAGAACTGTCACTTTCGGCGTCAATTGTGCTCCTTTCCTCGCAATCCGAGTGCTGCAACAGCTTGCAGAGGATATTAAAGACCAATATCCGCGCGCTAGCAACATAATCCGTAAGCACATGTACGTCGACGACGTCCTTGCTGGAGCACACGACAAAGAGGAAGCGCAGAGTTCGATCACAGAACTTCGTGATGCGCTCCTTACAGCAGGCTTCCCTTTGAGGAAGTGGACGGCCAACCAAAAGGATATTCTCCGTGATATCCCTAAGGAACACTTGCTAAATTCTGATTTTCTCGACATAGACGATGCCAGCACAGCCAAGACGTTAGGAATCCGATGGAAAGCTACGTCTGACGAATTCTATTTTGTGCCAACACCTCTGGAGCTGAGCTCCTCCTACACAAAACGTGAGGTCCTTTCGCAAATTTCCAAACTATTCGATCCAGCTGGTTGGCTTGCTCCGTTCATCGTTAGCTCAAAAATTTTCATGCAGGAAATATGGCTGCAAGAGCTTGGGTGGGATAGTCCGCTTCCCGACGACCTTTTTCAGAAATGGCGTGAGTTTCTCCTCAGCTACAAAGCGTTAAGCGAAGTCCGAGTCCCCAGGTGGGTCGGTAGCCAACCGGGTGCCATAGTCGAGCATCATGGATTTTGCGATGCGTCGCAAAAGGCCTATGGCGCAGCTATTTATGTGCGTGTTGAGTACGAGCAACAAATTTTCGTCCATCTCCTTACAGCGAAAACACGAGTAGCTCCTGTCAAGACCGTGTCACTTCCACGCCTAGAGCTGTGCGGCGCAGTCCTCCTATCCGAAATGATTGGGGCTTTTTTATCCGATATGCCTATCAACAGTCCCAACCTTCACTTGTGGACAGATTCCACCATTGTCCTGGCTTGGCTGCGCAAACCCCCCTGTCAGTGGACTGCATTTGTGGCGAATCGAGTCGCAAAAATCAGCAAATCCACAGGTATTGAAAATTGGCATCACGTGCGATCAGAGCAAAACCCCGTAGATCTAGCAAGCCGAGGTATTCCTTCGCACGACTTAATCCATAACAGGTTGTGGTGGAGCGGACCAGAATGGTTGAGACTTCCGCAGAGTTCCTGGCCGATGTCAATAGAAGAGTTTCCTGAAACTGACCTCGAAAAGCGCTCAATAAAGACCCACTTCGCAAAAAGGCCAGCGCTAGAAGATGTGCTAGCACGTTTTTCCGAATTCGGCCGTGCGATGCGAGTAGTAGCGTATATGAAGCGCTTTGTTCGATATTGTCAGAGGATGCCAAGAAGCTCCACGGGTGTACTTACAAGCGAGGAGTTAAGAGAGGCAGAGCGAGCCCTCGTAAGCAGCGCTCAAAGCCGATATTTTGAATCCGAGATCCGTTTTCTGACGGAAAAACGACCCATCCATTCTTCCAGTTCCATTTTAAGTTTAAACCCCTTCCTCGATAAATTCGGCATCCTTAGAGCATGCGGTCGTGTTAGGGCTTCCATGTCCCTGCAGTATGATGAGCAGCATCCCATCCTACTTCCAGGAAATTGTCAGTTTTCGCGCCTTTTGGCCCATTTCACGCACAAAATTACTCTCCACGGAGGTAATCAGTTAATGGTGCGCATGATCCGATCGAAATATTGGATCCCCAGGGTGAAGACCTTGGTAAGATCGGTGACTGGGTCATGCAAGGTGTGCATCATTCACCGCAAAAAACTCCAAACGCAGTTGATGGGAGATCTGCCCGTAGAACGCGCATCTTTCTCCAGGCCTTTTACCTATACCGGCGTCGACTTCGCTGGACCCTTTGATGTAAAAAATTACACAGGCAGAGCCTGCCTTATAACGAAAGGCTACGTATGCGTGTTTGTATGTTTCGCTACCAAAGCTATCCATTTGGAAGTCACTTCGGATTTAACGACCGAAAAATTCCTAGCTGCCTTTGCCCGTTTTATAGCCAGGCGAGGCTGTCCATATAGAATCCACTCAGACAACGGAAAAACGTTCGTCGGTGCGGCAAAGCAACTCTCTAGAGATTTTCTAGAATCACTGCAAGCGTCCGTTACAGCTGCGTATAGCCACAATAATATCTCCTGGCGTTTCATACCACCTGGGGCTCCACACATGGGGGGCTCTGGGAGGCGGGAGTGAAGAGCTTCAAGACCTTGTTTTATAAATCCACAGCGGTCATGAAGTACACCTTCGAAGAACTATCCACGCTTCTAGCTAAAATTGAATCTTGCCTCAACTCCAGGCCCCTATCCCCTATGTCCGAAGATCCTACGGACTTGTTGGCTCTTACTCCAGGCCATTTCCTTATTGGTGGCCCTCTGCTGTCCACAGCCGAACCAGAGATTAAGGAGTCGGCCCTCTCGATCATTAATCGGTGGCGCCGCCTGAAGGCTCTGAGTCAGCAATTTTGTATTCGGTGGAAAGATGAATATCTAAAAGAGTTGCATAAACGGAGTAAGTGGCAACATCCAGAGAGGGACATGAAGGTCGGTGATATGGTCGTTGTAAAGGAGGACAATCTTCCGTCCAACGAATGGCGCCTCGGTCGAGTGCACGCAGTGTACCCTGGGGTCGACAAAAGAGTTCGAGTGGTAGATATTAATACCATACGTGGCGTCATTCGGCGACCGGTTGCGAAACTACTGTTCCTACCCACAAAAAATCCAGAAAACCAAGCATAAACAACGTTAAGAATCTCGTCCATTTGTATTTCTAGTTCCTACTTTATTTCTTACTTTAGTTCCAAGTACTAATTCAATCTCCCTTTACATTTATTATATTGTCCAGCTACGAAGTTCAAAATGGCACCTCGTTCCCAGCATCTACGCGCTTTGGAGAGCAGACGTTCTAGAGGAACTCAGTCCTTCCGTTGCCGAGTCTGCTCTGGAATCCATCCTCTTCGGAAGTGTAAGCGTTTCCTCCGTCTCAGCTCCGAGAAGAGGCTCCGCGCGGTACTGGCAAATAAGTACTGCGCAAACTGTCTGGCACATCAACACTCCCGTGGATCATGCCGCAGTGGTGACAAATGTCGTACTTGCGGCCAGGATCACCACACTCTCCTGCATATTCGTGAGCGCCAACAGTCTCCACGTACATCCGAGCGTTCACAATCTCCACTGCCATCGGAGCGCTCGCTGGTCTCGCGGACCTCCACAAGGTCCCAACTTCCACCGACAGCAGAACGCTCACAAACTCCGATTCTTCCGCCATCCTTGACGGTCCTTCTGCAGCAACAGAGTACTCAAGTCCTTCCGACAGCGTCGGTACTAGTGGACAATGGAAGGGCCATATACGACACAAAGGCGTTAATCGATCCGTGCACGCCATTCAGCATCATTGATTCCTCCTTGGCATCAGCATTTCACCTCTCCACAACTAACGTGGGCTCCGAGAAGGTTTGCACGGCTGTGATTCGATCTGCAGTTCAAGCTGAACTTCGTTTGGAGGTGGTTTTCAAATTGGTGTCCCAGTACGCGTTCCGCACTCCTTTACGCGCGCTAGGTGACAACGTCAAGGCCAAATTTACCAATTTGCGTCTGGCCGACGAGCGCTTTCACTTACCAGCAACGGTGTCTCTAGTGCTCGGAGCGGACGTTTACCCGCGTATCATCCAGGCAGGTTTCATGCCTAGCCAAGACGGACTTCCCGTTGCCCAAAGCACCGTTTTCGGATGGATACTGTCTGCACTCGATGGGTGACCCTTGCCGTTTTTTTTCCACAGCATAAATTAGATATAACGTAGAGTCCTAAGCCAATGAAGTTCCATTCCTAGAGTCTAAGCTAGCCGTAACGTAGGGTCATAAGTCAATGAAGTTCTAGTCCTGAAGTCGAAGTATCTCTTGAAATTCTCTCTTCTTTTTTTTGCATCCGAGAATGCAAGGCGGCCGGGATGTTTGCGTTCCGATTCCGTCATTCCAATCAAGATAAATAGCCGTAAGTTTATGTATAAACTAGACTTAATCTAACTACCTGCTAGAGGGTGCGAGTAATCTTGTTATCGTTTAAAGTGCCATCTCTAGCCGGCTTACTTATATATATATATGTGAACTTAAGCGCAGCAGACTTAATTTGTGAATAAAATTGAAATAGAAATAGAAGAGATTGCCCATTGTGTCTGTGCCTCAACCAACAACCCAAAGACGTCCACCCCACTACAATCACTCTTCCTGCCTATCATGTTCCACACGCTCTACCTGCATTTGTTCTTCCCCTTCATGCACCTCATTTTCCCTACGCTGCTCTTCACTCAGACAAATACTTTTCTTAAACTTTTCTGAGCATTTTTCTCTTTCATTCTTCACTAATCTTTTAAAATATCGTTTGCTGTATATTGCTTTATGCATAATAGAAAACGCCGACAATTACAGCCCTTGTGTCAAAATTAACAGCTGCAGAAAACAAAAAAAAACACAGATTTCATTAATGCATCTTTACACTTAAGTATTAAGTATTTGTATTAAATATTAGTTCTCTAATATGGAAATAATCACTTTAACTTACCTATTATATTTTTATTAGACGCGACACCAAAACAGCAGCAAAAATCACACCAGACAATAAAGACGTACTTGTCAAAAGTGAGAGAAAGCAATATATACTAAAAAAGCCTTTCACACTTTGACACTCAGCGAGCAAGCATTCGGTGTAGGGTTGTCAAAAATATATCAAAATATCAATCTACCAGTTTCACCAAAATTATGGAATTAATCTCATGAGTAAAGTGCTTCAATACCAGCAGAAAAACAGATCGGATCATTTAAATACATCAGTTCAAGGCATCTTAGCGTATCGCGGTTTGTCCACCAAAGACATTTTTAAACTAAATTTTTGATTTTCCTAATGGAAATGGCGACTTTTATTTATAGGATTTATTGCATAATTTTGGAGACGCTCTTGATACCCATATGGTCAATGTTGCTCTGAGGCAATTGCTTGTACAAAGACAGCCATAGCCCGTGACTTAAGGGTCCGATGGTGAATCTAAAACGCAGTTCGGTCTATTTTTATCTCTAGTTTATGGCCTATATTGCCTCGATGATGGGTGCTGTCAAATGTGGTACCCACCATCGCGGTTTTTTCGATGCATGTTACCATCTCTTAAGTACACATTTTATTAGTCCGTATCTCAATATAGTTAAAATCTTACACAATTCTATCGAGTGGTTTTCCATTAATTTCATATTCTAAGTTAGACCTCTATGGGCAAGGTCTAACCGTTTATCTTCTTCTTCATCTTCATCTTCTTTTAACCAGCAACAGAGGTTGTAGCTTTGTGTTGCTAGTATAAAAGTGCCCATTGAACGCGAACTTGACGTGCTCCAGAAAAACTGGGTATGATGGGTGTTTGCTACCTAATGCCTCTAGTTTCACATATTGGTCCCAGTCCCAGGCAAAAAAAAAGTTGAATTTTGTTCCACTGTGTAATAGACTATATCTGTTTATTTTGGGGCAGGAAAAAAATAAAATAACAATTATATAGATATATCGACATTTTCAAAGTGATATATAAAAATCATTCAATATTTTTTAAAATCAGAAAATATCATCGATACGATATTTTAAAAATATTCGACAATCGTAATTCGGTGGCAAAAGTCGAGTAACTTCGGCGCGCCGGTGCGGCTCTACTGGAGAGAATTGCCACGTAAAAAGAGGAGAGCACAAAATACAAAAACAACAACACAGAGCTGACTGTACTTGTTTTTTGTGTACGCTTATTTCTCGTTGTTGGATTTCACGAACCAAGTCGGCTTTACATTTTGTTTAATGTCCCGAACGGGACTCCCGTTATGTTTCTGCGGCAAACTGTTCGCCTTCGTTGCATCAACCTTGATGCAGCCATGACTAGTCCGATTGCGATAGGCAGTTTTTAAGCATGTGGACAAATGGTTTTTTTAACAGAGTCTCCCGCCGTTGCATCAGCATTGATTAACCCCTGACTAGTCAACATGGGATAGTCAGTGGCAATCCTGAGCGTACCGAGCGCCCCACCCAATATATTTCTTTGCACCAGCTTATTCTAGCCCATGACTAGTCTATTTCAACTAAGCAGTGGACTAGTTCGTGTGGGCAAGTAGCCCGAGCCAGAACCACAGAGTCATAAGTCTCCTTCGGGAGCAAACTTGGATTGTAAACGCTCGAGAAGTCTGTCAAAGGGTCGTGCGCAAGTGCATTCATTGTTTCGGGTATAAGCCAAAGTTGCTTACTCAAATTATGGGCCAGTTGCCCGCAAACAGGTTACGAGCCTGCCTTCGCTTTACAAGTTGTGGCGTTGACTTAGTACACCGCGAAAATAGTACACTGCGATAACGGAACCAATTTCGTAGGCGCTGTAATTACGCGAGGGGGTCAAAGTTTACGTCGCACCCAAAAACTCAAGACGGCAACAATTTAGTTGGTTAATTTTTATTGTAAATCATTTGTATATATGACAGACCGTACGTGTAACGTACGTCTCGCCGTATCGGCTGTATTTCTTCGACTGTTTTGCTACCGTTTATTTGACATAAATTCTTTCGAGTTAGCAGCCGCGCATGCATTGGTATGTGTGCGTGTGTAGCTTTATCGCTTATCCACTGCGTGGGATTTGCTGACACAGCGCCCTAGTCAGCGACTGAAGTGGTCGCTCAGATTTCCTTATGGGATATGCAACAAAGTGTTACATAGTTATGATTGAATTGTATTTACTTTGACTCAAAGCATGTGCACGCTACACCTCCCCTTTTAAGAAGAATAACGTATATTTATGAAGTTATTCTAAAATAGTGTAGTGGTGTATATAAAAATTGTATGCTTAATATTTATTGATGTATAATGATTATGGAAATTGTAATCAAAGAAAAGTATTAATAATTTTTTTTTTTTTTGTTTCATATTTTGTATAGATAAAAAAAAAATTGGTAATTAATAAAGTTTTGTTGTTTTTTTTTTTTTCTTAATTTTCTTTGTTTGTTTTTTTTTTTTTCATTCATTCATTCATTCATATTGTACTGATAATGTTCTTTATATATGTATATTTTTTTTTTTATGCGTTATATATTTTAGTCTATCTCTTTGTACTATTTGCTGTTTCTTTCCTATTCTAATTGTAATATTATCTCTATCATCTATTTTTTCAACTTTATAAGGGCCAACATAGTTGTTATCTAATTTATGCCCAGTTTCGTTTCTTAATAATAAAAAATCTCCAACTTCTAAGAAAATCGTTTGATTTCTTATCATAAAGCGTTTTTCGCTTTTGCTTTTCCTTATCTAACATAATTCTAGCTCTTTTATAGGCTACTTCTAATCTAAATTTTACTTCTTTAGCATAATCATCTATATTATATAGAGGATCTATCATATCTTTGTTTTTTAAAGTTAATGAATTGTCTCGGTGGCCTTCCGAAAACAAGTTCATATGGACAGTAGTCGTGTGCTACTGACGGGGTTGTATTGAAACAGTAGGTGAAATAATTCAACCATATGTCCCAGTCATTTTTGTCGATCGAAATATATGAACGTATATATTCGTTAAATGTTCGATGACTGCGCTCGATTGTTCCAAGAGTTTGGTGATGGTGAGCTGTTGAATGTATATTGTTTATTTTCATGTATTTACATAAGTCTGTGATTAATGAATTTTTATATTCAGTACCCATGTCCGTAATGAATGATTTCATTGGACCATACCTGAGTATGAAAGATTCAAAAAATTGCTTAAGCAACTGTTTTAGCACTTTTGTTTTGGTACTGGTATAGTGACTAAATATTTTGTTAAGTCACATATAATGGTAACTGCGTACTCATTGCCATCCTCAGTTTTTGGAAGTGGGCCAATGGTATCAATTAGTACAGTATCAAATGCTGTTGCTGGAGTTGGGGTTAAAGTCATAGGTGCCTTTGTATGGGTAGTTGTTTTTGCTTTTTGGCATTTCAAACAAGATTTTACATTTACAGCCTTTGGAAAAGCTGACCTAAATCGAGTTTTCCATTGGAATACAAATCATTAATTGGAAAGCGTGAAATCACTCGTTTTCCCATTTTGAACAAACACTTGTGCTTGTCGAGTTTTAGTTTCACACATTTTTTGACATCGTTGTTGTTGATTACTTCATAGACATTGGGCTTTTCATTTTCATTTTGCTCGTGCAATTTTTTTAGCAGTGCTACTAATAGCTGAACTGCTTTCTTGGCCTGCGCAGGCGTTTTTCTGTCTTGTTGAGGACCTCGTAGAGACCTTCAATATTTGTCTATTCATTTCTTTGAGCTCTCCAATTGTTATTCTGGATAGAGCATCTGCAATATGGTTATCTTTCCCCTTGAGATATTCCACATAAACAGCGCCCTAGTCGGCGACTGAAGTGGTCGCTCAGATTTCCTTATGGGATATGCAACAAAGTGTTACATAGTTATGATTGAATTGTATTTACTTTGACTCAAAGCATGTGCACGCTACAGCGCAAGCAATCGCCTCAGGGAGCTCGGCGAGAAGTTAAAACAGGAAAAGGAAGCAGTGAGTCGGTACGCCACAGAAGAAGGATGTCATTCCCCCACGCGCCCCTCACTTCGGAGGGCTTTGGGAAGCTGCAGTGAAGTCGGCAAAAACTCTAATCGGGTTGGCGTGGAGCCCGTACTGAGTTCTAGACCCATTGGCCCATTAAGCCAGGACCCGAACGACGGAGAAGCGTTAACTCCAGCACGTCTATTAATAGGCAGCCACTGAAAGCCTTGCCAGTGGATCCAATCAATCAAAAAATAACTTGCTTGCGTCGACGGCAGCTTGTCTGCTGTCTCAAGCAAGTTTTGGCGAAGTGGTCGAAGGAGTATGTACACAGCCTGATGATGCGCACCAAATGGACGAAGAACAGCCCAAACGCAGAACTGGGACAGCTTGTCCTGATAGCAGAGGACAACTGTCCACCTCAGCGATAGCTAGTGGGTCGAATCAGCGCCGTACTCGAATGGCAGGACGCAAAGGTCAGGGGGGTCGAGGTACGTTCTACTAATGGAACCATAAAGCGCCCAATACACAAACTAGCGTTACTTCCTGTATCTTAAATGTTAATCTTGAAGCCCATAAGGCGTTCAACGCGGCCTGTGTTAGGGCATTTCATATTTAAAAATAGAGGCAAGCTAACTTCGGCTTGAACGAAGTTTTTATACCGTTGCATGATATATGCTTGCCAGTTTGTAATATGGCACCTTTACGATGTATTAATCAAATTTTGACAAAAATTTTGAAAACATAAAGTTTTTTCTCACTAGAACTACTTTTTCGACCGATCGTTCCTATGGCAGCAGTTGACCGTCCGATTAGTTTTCTAGCACAGCCAACGAGAAAAATGGAAACAGCTCAAACACATTTAATGGCACGTTGTCTCTTATATATTTTTGATGATCAAATCCAGATTAAAATCAGCTCTAGCTATATGAGAGTAGTAGGTGGTATATATTTGTAGCGTATGAGGTAGCATATATGGTAGCTTTCGACAGCATATGGCGTAGCATGCGGCAGCAAGCGGAAGCACTTTAAAAAACTGCAATTTGACTTAGGTTAGGTTTGGATACAATTTTCCATAAGCTTAGATCTTACCCTAGTCTTCGTCTCTCGACAGCGAAAAAACAACTAAATTAGAGGCTGGCCACGAGGTTTGGCTTCACCTATTGCTTCTTGTAGTTCAGCGCAGCTGAATTTGATTTACTTATACAGGCATATAGAACTGATAAGAATGGCAATGGCAGCTCAAAGCGAAGAGATTTCAAACTGTAACTTCGCTGTGTGCTGCCTAACATAGTTTGTTGTTGTTGTCTTTACTTGTGGATTGCATTTGGTTTGACTAGCAGCTGTTTTGTTATTTTTATTTGTCTGCTGCTGGGCTTAAATTATTGGCAGACCTACATTTCGGCAACACTCCCCTTCCAGTAAGCGGAGCTTACTACTTAATTGCCGACATCAAGAACTGCTAACTTTACTGCTGGCCTGGATAGGACGCCATCCGATGTCTGGACCTTGCCACGCCTGACTTGGCCATCTTCAGCGGTTGTTACCTCGATGACTCGGCCTTTTGTTCAGGTGTTTCGGCGTTGGTTTTCGTCGACGATCAGTACGATATCGCCGTCAGCGATGGGACTAACCTTTTGATGCCATTTAGTTCTCCTGGTTATGTTTGGCAGCATCTCTTTGACCCATCGTGTTCAGTACTGGTTGGCGAACATCTCACTTTAGCGCAGAGTCTATTTGTAGTCGATTTGTTCCGGCTCGCAGAACGGCTTTTCGCCATTTGACGACCCGAGCAGCAGGTGATTTGGGGTGATAGCTTCTAGGTCCTCGTGATCGAGGGGCACAAATGTTAACGGCCGAGAGGTGACCGTCATCCCCACCTCCATCACTGCCGTGAGTAGGCTCTCGTCGGTGAATTTTTGATTTGGGGCTATACGGTATAGTACAGTTTTTATGGAACGCACTAAGCGCTCCCAGCGCCACCCATATGAGGGGCTGATGGCGGGTTGAAATACCAGGTTATTCCACGCTGCGCCAGTTTTGTTGCATCTCGAAGTCGTCCAACTGTAAGGTTCCTCGTAAAAAGGCATCCGACCCTCGGAAATTCGTTACGTTGTCACTGAATATTTGTTGCGGGGCCCCTCGACGAGCTATGTGACGACGCAGACCCATAAGGCACGAATTTGTGCTTAAGCTGTGGACGATCTCGATGCTTATAGCTCGCATCGTGAGGCAAGTTGTGAGCATGCCCCAACGCTTGAGCGCCTTCCTGCCGTCGATGACTGTAATTGGGCCAAAATAGTCCACGCCCACGTGCGTAAATGCTGGCTTGAATGCGCCCAACCTGGCTCGTGGCAGTGGCGCCATCAGTGGTGGCACAGACTGAACATTTTGTAGCTTACAGTGTTGGCAGTTGCGGCGGATTTCTTTAAGGAGAGGTCTTAGTTTGGGAATTGAGTATTTTTGCCAGGGATGCAAACCGGTTCTGAACCGAACCGGTTTTGAACCGAACCGAACCGCTTTTTTGGCTCGTGAACCGAACCGTAAACCGAACCGGTGTGTTTTCAAAAATGCTGAACCGAACCGAAAACCGAAAAATCAAATGGTTCGGTTCGGTTCACTATAGTAAGGTATTGAGTTACTGGCAAATAGTAAACAAAATCAGCAATAAGCTATAAAATATTGCAAAAATTCTTGGAAAAGCAGAACTGTTGAAAAAAAAGGCAAAATTGTAATAAGCCAAGTCTTGATTGTATTATCCGTTGGGGGGAAACTTATTTAAAACTCAAACGTTAACTTTTAATCTTTAATTGAGATTGGCTTGAAATAGAAAATGAGTATTTCTATGGCTGGCTGGCCTGCAAAATTCATGTTGATAAAAAGGGAGGACGACATAGCTCAGTAATTTTCAACTCTTTGGAAAAAAGGGCTCCGCCTGTCTTTGAATTCGATTCTTAGATTCCAGGAATCAAACTTGCTATCAGAAGAAGGAAAAACGGTAGCTTAATCTGATTTAGTGTTTATATACAACAAAAATCAATGAACACATAACAGATAATTTTTTGAACTCGATAAGTAAAGTCGAGTTGTAAATGCTTGCCAAACAACTCAATAATAGAGATTCAATTTTTAAGTCTTTCAATATCGATGAAATTGTACTATATATTATTATTAAGTCTTAACTAAAGTTCCATCATATTGAAGGTAATTTAAGTTTTTTAAAAACTATATTTTTCCCTGTTGTTTTGAAAATCTCAAATCTCATAAGTATAATAAAACTATTCAAATGGAAATGTCTTCATGAAATGAACCAGTCTTAAAGATCTGTTAAAGAAAATTTAGAATTTATTAAAAATGAAATGTTTGTTGTATGTGAGTTCCACATATCGACGTCAATTTCCGAATGAACTTATCGATTTCGAGTTAAAATTGTTTAAGTTTATATGTGAAGTGTCAGAGATTACTTGATCAGGTCAAAAGAAAATTGTAATTATTTGACGATTTTGATCCGCTTGGCTTTCAGAAGTCGATTTCAAACCGTCAAAGTTTGTAAACAATATCGTAACCAAAGATGTTTTCGTCACTTGATACGTAAAGTTGTAGGATTTCAAAACGAAATGAAACGTTCATACGGGAATTTCCGTCGAAATTTTATACAAGCCCGATTAAGTGAAAACCCAAGTCTTTGTTAAGGAATAATCCGAATACCTGTATCAAAAATATATTTCTTTAGTTAATTAAATGAATAAAGAGCGAACCGAACCGAACCGTAACCGCGGTTCAGTAAGCTCCAAAAACCATGCAATGAACCGAACCGGCGGTTTAAAAACTTTGTGAACCACTGAACCGAACCAGTCCATATTTCCAAGTGGTTTGCATCCCTGATTTTTGCCTCACCTCATTTATGGTTGTTTCGTGGTTGATATGGAAATACTTTTCGTGATAGTGGCGCACTATCTACTTGGTCACCCAATGCTTGGGTGGTAATGCGACTAGGTCCATTGGGATGCTCGCGTACACACATCACTCCAGAGTCTTCTATGTAGTTAGAGTCTCCACACGGGCTGCTGCGGCATGATTTTCCTGATTTTCCTTTGGTGGTGGCAGCATACTCTTCGGCATAATTTTCCAGCTGCATGGTCCGATATAAGAACCGCTGGGCATTGGTGAGATGATTCAATATGCGATTGCTCGTGAAAGCCGATTCCAGTCGGAGTAGTACTCGTAGTTAAGCCGCGACATTCTCACGCATGTAGAGGAAACGGGGACGCAGCTCCTTCGTGGCTTCGTCTATTTTGGTTGTTTTTGCCGGCCATTCAGAAGACGGCAATTTCAGTACATTGAATCCGTCGAACCATTGCTTTAAGCATCAGGCCCGCATTGGCGTTTTGTGGCGACGTCGGCCACATTCAATTTGCTCGGCACCCATCTCGAGTGGTTGAGGTCCGTGAGCTCAGCGATTTCGGCTACCCTGAACATCACGAATTGCTGATATCGTCGTGTATCTCCGCCGAGCCATGCCAGAACGGTTTTGGAGTCCGTCCATTCATGGAACTACTGGATTTTGACCTCATGTTGTGTCTTAATGGAACTGAATAGTCAGGCACCGGTGACTGCTGCCTGTAACTCCAAGGCGTGGGATGTAGAGTGGCCTCAATGGTGCTACCTTTGACTTAGCTGAAACGAGACGAAGAAAATCTTACCCTCATGCTCGATACGAAATTATGCGACAGCAGCATAAGCATCTTCTCCAGCGTCCACAAACACGTGAAGCCGAATTTGGCAATCTTCGGCTACCAAGCCTTGGAGTAGCATCGAGGAATTTTGACTTAGGCTATTAGGGCAGATCCTCATTCCAGTCAATTTTCTTACTCCAAACGTTTTGGAGCAGGATCTTGAGGTACATCGTGATGCATGACACGAAGGACTTGTAGGACTTCTCTTTTGGTCGGCGTTATGTTATCCGATATGATGTTGCGCTTTATTCGCACAAACTTGAGTGCATATGTGAATGCATCTTGGTTTGGGTTCCATTGCTTACCCAGTATTTTTTCGTGAGAATGTATCTCCTCGTTGTTGTAGAATTTTTTCTCATCTTTTTTTCAGAGGTCCCTTTTAGAGCTGACAAGACCAATGTTGAATTTGTGAATTTGAAAAGTTTCGCAGCAACAGGATACTCGCTGGCTATGTGTGGTGGCGTTCAGATCCGCACATATTGCGCTATACAGGGCTAGCACGTAGCTCCGAATGTGGGAGGACGTTTAATTGGTAGACCTCTACTGCGCCTGTCTCCGAATTTTTGCCACTAGAAACGTTGTGCTCAGGCGTCTTCTTCTTGTACTGCAATGCGGTGGAAAATTTCGGCTACTTCTCGCATTCGAACCTTGTACATAATTTTTGCAGCGGCACAAGTAAATCTGGTCCCTTCATCAGGTAGTCATTGAGCGATACGCATGATGATTGGGCTACTGCGTCCCACACCAATCGAACCCAGTCTGGCTTGTGTGGGTTTTATTGGGGTAAATATTGGCAGATACCATACCTCTTTGGGGCTGTTGGCCAATGTAGTGGCGTCCAGCTTTTCGGCGTAGCCTTTATCGATGAGATTTTTTATTTGCCGGTTTAATTCGATGGCGAGCTGTGGGTTGCTGGCCATTTTCCTTTGGAGACATGTGAGTCTCTTTGATGCCGTTGCCAGGCTATTTGGGAATTGACGATTATCATCTTTCCATAGTGGCAGACCTTTGAGATGCGGATATTTTGTTTTTATTTGATCCGCAACCATTGTTTCAGCAGACATGCCCAAGCTTTTGACTGTGTGAACATCGTTCAGTTTAAATGTTTTGGAGCCTGGACCCTGCTTCGAGATTTTTAGATTTAGCCGCCTGGATCGGGGCTCTTGGCGCTTGACCTCTCCGGTGCAGCTTATGCATAGGGGGCTGGCAATGCCTTGTTCGCCCAGCTCATTGGCTAAGCCCTCCTCAAGGATTGTAAGGCTCGACCCGTCATCCATAAAGGCGTATATATTGATCGACTTCGACTTCCAATGCAAAGTTACTGGAACGATTCGGAAGAAACTTTCTGCTACGTTAGATGCTGACTTACGATGGTTGTGGAGTGCGCTGGTCGTTAGTGCCTCTGTGTCCTTATGAAGGATGCTGTTGTGATTGTCGTGGCACCCACTTACGACAGGATATTCTGCTCCAGCACGATCCCTTGTGCCTTTTGAGGCACTGTACACACAGGCGGTTGGTTCTGACAGCTTTCCACCTGGCCGCCATGGTCATGCGCTTGAATTTTTCGCACGCTGTGGTACTATGTGCCTCTTCACAAATCGCAGATTGTGCGCGTTGCTGATCATCGGCCTTGCCAGCGGCATGTGTGTTGAGCTTGGCCTTTCGTGCTGATTTCTTGTCGACTGTCAGAGCTATATTCGGCGTTGAAACGCGCCATGCGGCATCCGCTACCTCGATCAACCAATTTGCCAAATCCTGTAAGATTGGGCACTCAATAGTTTTTGAGTGTATTGCCCAGTTCAGCATCACGTCTGGTCCCATCTTCTCGATGAGTTCCTGTTGTAGCGTTGGATTGTTTAGGTGTGCATCAAGCTTGGCTGCTTTCATTGTTGCACACATATTTTTGACCGCAAATGCAAACTCGATTAGTGGCTCTAGCTTGCCAATTGGTGAAGGTAAATTGCGTACATTCTCAATTAGCACTTTTATTGTATGTTCCGGGCGGTCGAAGTACATTTTTAATGTGCGTACTACGTCCGGCAGCAGATCTGGAAACAAAAGACTGTCTCGAACGGCTTCTAGCGCCTTTCCTTTAAGGCATTTCTGCAAACGGATTACATTTTCTTCATTGCTGTAGCCGGCGATCTTTGTGCTGGTCTCGTAAGAGCTGAGAAGTAGTGGCCATTCTTTGGGGTCTCCTGTGAAGACTGGTTGTTGTGAGGTTATGCCTTCCTTTTTGGCGGCCTCAACTTTGTTTTTTGTACTCCAACAGCCAGGCTACATCAAGTGCTTATTAGGTTGTTGTTGGCCCGCTCCATCCGTATGACTGATGACCTGGTGTTGGTCCGTCTGAAGGCACGTGCCCGATTAGTAATTCGTACTTACGGCGCAAGTATTCCCTTTTAATACACATTTCTTCCTCCAGTTGCAGCAATAATAATTGCTGTTCCTTAGACTGGCCCATAAAAATAGATTTCAAAATACCGGGCGGAAAAAGATTCGTTTTAGTCCCAATAGATATTGAAACGAGAGCATAAGTTAAAGTCGGCTCTAACCGACTTCGATATACCCGTTACTCATGAAAAACATGTTTAACAGTGTTCCTGCGTTCCTTAGGGTAACCATCAGAAAAGTATGCAACATTTTTTTAGGGTGGGTAGCGGGGGGGCTCGATTCACTTTTTTGCTTATAACTTGAGAACCGTTCATCCGATCTTCATCATTTCTTTGGCAAATCGATTTATTTTGCTAATTACTAACTATCCCTAGAAGAAGCAAATCGTCTATCTTTAAAAATGTAGGAGATAAAACGTTTTTTCCAAATTGCGGGGGCGGGAGGGGGCGTGGCCAAAATTTGAAACAAACTTGATCTGCGTGCAGAAAAAAGAAGCATTTGTCCCATACATGTCAAACCTCTATCTCTTACCATCTCTGAGATCTAGGTGTTCATACAGACAGACGGACAGACGGACAGACGGACGGACGGACAGACGGACAGACGTGTGAGGACTTTATTTTAAAAGTCTCACAATGAAGAGTTGGGATATTCGTTAAGACTAGGAAATGTAAATTATATTTGTAATTTAAATGTAAGTTATATTGGTAATTAGATTTATATTTATATGTAAGGCTAGAATGTAATGAATACTTATAGTATGTAAGCGTAGGTCGAGAACTGGTTGGCCACACAAGGGTTAACAAAATGCGGCGAATTGGCAGCAGGATCAGAGGAGCAAGGCGAAAGGGAGGAAACGGATGTACAGTTGGAGCACTCAGCAGAGCGCGAACTGGGGAGAGAAACCGTTGCAGTGGCACAAGGAAAGGAGACAGCGGACACAGAAGCGAGCGCTCACACTCGCACTCGCAGAGGCAGAGGAGAAGGCCTGTGGAAATTTCCACTGATCCAGCGGCGCATGGCAACAACGGGACCGGGCAACTAACGGCATGCAAATGCGCAGCCGAGCCAGGCATATGCCTATAAAAGGACGCGCGGCGCAGAAGACGGGCTAATCAAGAAAACGTCGGAGTGCGAGTCTTTTCAACCCGTGTGTCAGTCCAGTGCGTGAATACAAGCGAGTGCGCCAGACCAACGCGAGTGAGTGAACGAGGGAAACAACGGAAAGGAGTCTAATCAGCGGAACCCAGGATACATCGGGTGACAGAGTGAGTACGAGAAAAGGGGTTGGGATCCTCATACTGTGCGGACAAACGAGAGTCGGCGAGCTTTGCGAAATTTGCAAGCGTGTCCCGGACGAATCGTGTGCCAGAGATAGGTAGCCATCTCCGCCTCCTGTCAGGAAAATCCGTGGCCAACAGACCCAGAGCAGAGCGGTGAAACGAGAGCCGGCGAGTTTTGCGAATAGCAAGCGTGTCCAGGCGAATCGTGAGGCCTGCGCGGTCGGAAGCCGGAGCAACGAAGAAGGAGGAGTTAATTTTAATCCGGGGTGAACCCATCGAGCTATAAACGGTAGAAAATAAGTCAAAAATTAGAGAATAAGCCAATTAAGTGATAAGTCGTGATAAGTGATAAGTCGTGATAAGTTGTTGTAGAACCTCGGGAAACGAGCGACGACCTCTGCAAATGAGGGACGAGAGGGCGTCGACTCAAACAGCCCCTCAGATTTAATCGGTCGATTTCAGGATGAGGGAGAGCAGTTTACGGCAACAGTGAAAATAGGAGCACACGAGATCAAGGCTATAGTGGATACAGGGGCTACGACATGCTTCATCAGCCAGTCGTTAGCGGAAGCATTGGAAAAGGCGGGTAAAGTGGTGGAAACTAGGAAACAAGTAAAGCTAGCAGATGGAAGAAGAAGCGATATCGTTAAATAACTAGAGGTGGGTTTAGCATTTGGAAACCAAGAGAAAAAGATATCTTTGTTAATAATGCCAGGAATCATTGACGCACTGGTATTGGGATGGGATTTTTTAGTTGGAATGGGGGTGGAACTGGCGTGTGAAGGAAACGTTCTAAAAATACCACAACGGGGAAGGAGAAATGGCTGGCTGGAAGAGAAGTTAACAGTCGCAATAGAAGCCGAAATGTTTATAGCGAGTACAGGGGCAAAATCCAGGGCGGAAAGGACACGGATAAAATTGAGGAATTTTTAAAAAAGGAGTTAGCAGTTTTTGAGGGTATGTCGGGAACATCAACGGTGGCAGAACACCGCATCGTAGTAAAGGACGACAAACCAGTAAAGCAAAGATATTTTCCGAAAAATCCGAAAATGCAATCCGAAATTAATGCACAAGTTGATGAGTTGTTGGCAAAGTTGATGAGTTGTTGGCAAAGGGCTGTATAGAGCCATCAACAAGCCCACATAGTGCCGCAATAGTGATGGTGAAGAAGAAAACAGGGAAATGGAGTCTGTGTATGGATTTTAGAGACATGAATGAAAAAACGATCAAGGACGCTTACCCCTTGCCAAGAATAAACCACATCTTGGATCAGTTACGGGAGGCTAGATTTATTAGCAGCTTGGATTTAAAGGATGTGTTGGCTCACGTCGCTTGAGTGCGATCAAGTTCCAATTAAAGTTCTTCACGTTTCTTAATACTCCATTTATTTACTTTAGTTACTTCATACAGTTAGTTCGTTTCAAAGCTATTGGCAAGACTTGACATTGAAATTAGGGAACAAGAAAGAAGTAGGAAGCCGAGTGTAAAAGTAGGTGAATTAAAAACACGTGTTAAACGTGGCTTGGCAACAACTGCACGCGTCTAGATGTTTCTGCTAACTTATTTCCCAGATCTTGTCTGCCGCCAGTTAAATAATCTCGCCATATCCCCGTTAGTTGCGTTTAACGGCTCTTCTTCCAATTCGCTCCTATGCAAATTTTCAAGTCATCATCGCTCGCCACACAACAGCTGTTCGGTTTGCTGCTTACGTTAACTGCTGCTGTTACGCCGCGGGTTGCCACTTTGGTTCACGCGGCAACATTCCCCCCTTTGCAAACTTCATGCTTGGCCGTGAGGTTTGCACCCACTTATCTGCTGCTCGATGCCCGTTTCAGGCATCCTGACTTCTAGTTTGGCTAGCTTTACGACTGGCCTGGTATATAGCCCAGCTGTAGTGCGCACTACAGCGCTTCTAGCCTTGCCGTCCTTCGCCATGCATAGATCCACGACTATGCCCTTTCTCCAGTGCATCCTCGGATTCGCCTCATCCACCACTACGACGACGTCGCCGACCTGGATAGGATCGGTTGGTGGACTGAACCATTTCGCTCGCCGTGTCAAGTACGGCAGATACTCCTTGACCCACTGTTTGCGGAATCTCTCCTGAATTTGGACAGCTATACGGAAACTCTTACCCAGCAAAGCGCCTGGGCTGATATCGTCCGCCTTCGCAGCCATCGCACTTGTTGCTCTCCTGAAGAAGTGATTCGGTGTGAGCACGTCCGCTTCTATCGACTCCAGGGGCACATAGGTTAGTGGCCTTGAGTTCAGTGTGTTCTCAATCCTTGCCAGCGCTGCTCTTAGCACTGGCTCTTGCACATATGTCGCATCCAGTATGTCAGCTAGTACTGACTTTACAGACCTTATCATCCGCTCCCACACGCCACCCATATGTGGTGCTCCGGGCGGTAGGAAAGCCCATTGGATTTCTGGATGCCTCTTCTCCAGCTCGTCTGTTGATATACGCTGGATTTCATCTTGGAGCAGCCTGCTTGCTCCTCGAAAGTTGGTGCCATTGTCCGACACGATCTTCTTTGGGACCCCTCTTCTAGCGATGAACATCTCGAGCACCAGCATAAAAGCATCCGTTGACAATGAGTGTGCCAGCTCGATATGGACAGCACGCACAGTCAGGCATGTGAACAACACGCCCCAACGCTTTTCTCTCCGCCTGCCGACTAAGACCTCCAGTGGCCCAAAATAGTCGATTCCAGTATTCGCAAACGGTGGCTCGTTGATCGCCAGTCGCTCACGAGGCAAGTCTCCCATCTCAGGTGCCTCAGAAACCGCGTTTAGGTTGCGGCACTTTTGACACGCCTTCTTAGCAGCACGCACCCTTGCTCTCAACCCCGGGATACAGTACTGCTGCCTCATCTCGTTGATCACCACCTCGTTCAGTTGGTGGTGGTACTTTCTGTGGAAATAATCAACCAGCAATTGTGTAATCGCATGCGTACCTGGCAGGATCACTGGTCGCTTCACACTAATAGCGACTCCCTCGATGCAGTCGATTCGCCCACGTACTCTCAGGACGCCTGCTTCATCGAGATATGGGGACAATTTGAAGATTTGGCTCTTCCTTTCCACACGCCCCCCTTCCTGCAGGGACCCGATCTCTTCAGCGTAGGACTCGGTTTGGACCATCCTGTAGATGACGTCTGCAGATTCTCTGAACGCATTACCAATCGCGCTGTTTCTGACTGCGGCTCTCTCTTGTATGTCATGCGCAGGAATTGCATAACATACTTAGTGGCTCCTCTAAACTTTTCCCATTTGCTGAAGCGAGAAACTTCTGGCACAATGTTTGCCAGCGCAGACCTTGATGTCACCTTCAGCTCGTGTAGATGTAGCCTCTCTAAGTTTTCGTGGCCACTGCTCAGATCCGTTTGAGGCCAGCTGGCCTCATCCTTGTACAGAAATGGTGGCCCTGTGAACCATCTTGAACTGCCTTCAAAGCTCAGCTCTTTTGTCCACTTAGTCCCATCGTCTGCCACATTAAGTGCCGATGGCACCCATCTCCATTCCTCGACATCAGAATCCTCTAAAATTTCGCCTATTCGCAGCGCTACAAACTGATGGTATTTCCGGGCATCAGACCGTATCCAAAATAGCACGTTCTTGGAATCAGTCCAAAACATGCGACGATGCACGGCCACTGATAGCTCGGAGTCCAAGAACCTGGCGAGACGCAGGCCCAGTATCGCTGCCATCAGTTCCATTCGAGGAATCGAGATCGGTTTCAGGGGCGCCACCCTCGTCTTTGACGCCACCAGAGAACAGAATACATCTCCTTGCTTCTTGGTCCGGAGGAGCGCTATTGCCGCGTAGGCGTTGACGCTTGCATCTGTAAATATATGCAATTCCAAATTATCAGCTCCTCTCACCATACCAAGACAGCGCGGTATGCGCAAGTTCCCAATTTCGCGTAGCATTCGTAGCCACGCACTCCATCGTAGACGTTCGTCTTCGCCCACTGGCTCATCCCAGCCGACCGAGGATCTCCATACGTCTTGCAAAATCATCTTGGCCTGGATTATGTAGAAGCCCAATAGTCCCAGCGGGTCAAATATTGACATTACTATGCGCAATATGTGCCGCTTTGTTGTCACCGCCTTTTCGTTGAATATGGATTCGTTGAACTTCTGGACAAACGTGAACTCGTCTGTCTGGGGCCTCCACCACATACCCAGGACCCTCTCTTGCATCGATTCTTGGCTGTCGATACATTTTTCCATTTGCTCAGATGCTCCAGTGAGTGCTTGCATAACTGCTGCTGAGTTGGATACCCAGCCACGCATCTCGAAACCGCCATCCGCATGAATGGTTCTCACTTGAACCGCCATCTGAGCCATCTCTTCTTCTGATTCGCCGCTTTGCAGCCAGTCGTCCACAAAGGTGTTCCTGAGGATCGCACCCACTGCGACTGGACACTCTCCCCCGCAAAGCGATTCGCGTTCTTGTTCTTCACAAAATTGGCTGCTGCTGGGGAACAAGAAGCACCAAATGTCATTACTTGCATGATATACCTATCTGGTTCTCTGCTTTGGTCTCCATAGCGCCAAAGAAACTGCTGTGCTGCTTGGTCTTCTCGTCGCACCTTCACCTGATGAAACATTTCTCGAATGTCTCCACATACAGCAATCGGCTTCTCCCTGAACCTCAGTAGCACTCCAACCAATGAGGGCAATAGGTCAGGACCCTTGAGAAGCACCGAATTGAGAGCGATTCCATTGACCTTTGCTGCAGCATCCCATACCAGCCTCGATTTACCTTTATTTGCATTGGTGATTACAAATATTGGCAGGTACCATGTTCGATCCTCGTCTTTGATTTCGTGCGCTTCCAGCTTGCGCACATATCCTTGTTGTTCGTAACGCCGAATCTGATTATTTACGAATTCTTGCAACTCCTTGTTGCGTGCCATGCGGGACTCCAAACATGTCAGCCTCTGCATCGCCATGCCCTTAGATGACGGAAACTTTATGCAGTCGTGACCCCAGAGTAGTCCCGTTTCCCATCGCTTCTCCTTTTCAAGATACTTGGTGGTGTTCTCCAAAATCGATTGTGCCCGTTCTTCATCTTTGGACCGCAGGATGTTCTTGGACACACTTACTCCTACAGCATCCAGTGCGAAGCTCGCCTTCACCATCTCGTCCAGTCGCTTGTCGCTGCTGCAGTCACAAATATGCATTATTCTCTGCCCCGGCCTGCCTTCATAGCTGCTGCGCCCATACAATGACCAGCCTAGCCTTGATTTGGTTGCAATGAATTCGGCACCATCAGACTCTCTCACAGCCAACGGCACTCCGAGCTTAGCATTGTCCAGACCAATTATTATCGATGCTCGTGCCTCTGTGTAGGTTCGTATTGGCAGTCTCTGCAAATGCGGATGCGCTTTCAGGACTGAATCGTCCAAAGTTTGAACCGGCAAATCCAGACTTGATATTGTCCGAACGTTCTTCAGTGCATATCTGTGCGCTGCCTTATCGCGGGATGCGATACTTAGCGCCACTCTCTTGGACTCAGGTTCGCTTTGTGTTATGTCACCAGTCCACCTAAGACACAACTCCTCTGAAGGGCCATCGATTCCAAGTTCTTCCGCCACACGGATCTCCAGCAAAGTGCACGCCGACCCTTCGTCTATCAGCGCAAATGTCTGCACTGATTTTGTGGGCCCGTACAGAGTCACTGGTACGTACCGGAATAGCGCCTTGTCGCTCTGCCCAGTATGCAGAATAATCGCATCCTCCTTCTGACTCGTTCCAGCGGTATTCGATCCGCTCCTCTCTGAGCTATGTAGAAGGGGATGATGCTCATTTGTGCAGCCATCTACGCCACACTCTCGTCTTGACCTGCAATGCTTCAAAAAATGCTTACCAAAGCATCGCCAACAAAGTCTGTTCTCTTTGACGAACAGCCACCTGTTCTGCTTGTTCAGTGATGAGAATTCCTTACATTCATCCAGTCTATGAGACCCCGTACACTTGCGGCATAAATCTGTGCTTTTGTCGTTGTGAACCATGAGCCTCGCCTTTGTGGTTCTATTGGACGCCCTTGTCTCACATGCGTCCGCAGCCACTGGTACTGTCATCACGGTACTGGCACATTTTGCCAATTTGAACAGCCAGTCATCAAATATTGAGATGTCCACCTTAGGCAAAGTTGCACTATGTCGTGCCCAGTCCAGCTTCAGATCACACGGCAGCTTATCCAGCAAACAGCGTAAAAGCATTGGGTCGCTTAAATATTCAGAGAGCCCGATCGCGTTCACTGTGGCTCTGTAGTTTTGAACTGCGAGTGCCAAGCGAACCAAACTCTCCAAATTGCTCGATTTCACAGCTGGCTCCATGCGTAGTTTCGTCTGTAGCGTCTGATGTATGGCATCTGGTCGCCCGTAAAGCATCCTCAAAGTCTCAATGGCCTGTGTCACTGTAGCAGGCACCATTAATTTTCCACGTACAGCCTCTAGAGCAGCCCCTTTTAAGCTCCTTTGCAGTCGAATCAGGTTTTCTTGATCGCTGAACCCACAACGATCCGTCGACTGCTCATAGTTCACAATGAACATTGGCCACTCCTCAGGGTTGCCTGAAAAATACGGAAGATCTTTCGTGATTACTTGCCGAGTCGCTATCTGCGAGGCCGTAAGCGATACGTCTGGCGCCGATTCCGTTGTGCCGGATAGACACGAGGGTGTTGTTTTTGTTTGCCAACTGTCCTGCACCGCTGTCGGTCTCTCAACTGTGTTCCGCAACGGCACTTGCGCTGCGTAAACTCCTCCTATTTGTGGTGTGGGGATCACGTGGCTCTGCACTCCTCCAAATGCCACAGAACACGAGCAAGTTGATCCGCTGACAGGACTAAACCCTGCGCCTGTTAGATATCTCGCCTGTGGGTGTGGTGCAGCTCTGATCACTGTCGGTCCTTCCCCGCCACCATTGCTGCCAAACTCCACTGTAGAATGCAGCAAATTGCCTGGTGCTGTGCCACCAGATTGCGCGGCCATGTGCCGTGCCATTCCTCCTGCTATGGGCGAAATACACTGATTGCCCCACACAACGCCCTGTTGCGCTGCGAACTGTTGACTTTGGGCCCCTTGGTGTGACCATGTGACTCCACAGCCTGTGGACATGTTAGATGTGGCAATTGAATCCACCGTGGTCGCGCCCATGTGCGTACCTCTAACATGAGACATCTCCACAGAACTTACGCCTGTGTCTGCTCCTTGTGCAGCCGGATTGCTGCCACTCGCCATAACATTCTCTTGCAGGTTGGAGTTTTCATTAGTCGACCCTGCCAAGGGCGCGCCTTCGTTGTCACTCATCCTGGTCGCAAGCGTTGTCCCTTAGTTATTGGCAACGATCTCCTCGCGACCACGCTGTTGTTGTTGTTGTTAGCCGGTGTATTGCTGCGTCAATGTGGCTGCCCAATTTTGGCGGCCCAGAACTGTATTGATGCGGCACCAGTGTTTTTTAAAATGTTGGCTCACGTCGCTTGAGTGCGATCAAGTTCCAATTAAAGTTCTTCACGTTTCTTAATACTCCATTTATTTACTTTAGTTACTTCATACAGTTAGTTCGTTTCAAAGCTATTGGCAAGACTTGACATTGAAATTAGGGAACAAGAAAGAAGTAGGAAGCCGAGTGTAAAAGTAGGTGTATTAAAAAACACGTGTTAAACGTGGCTTGGCAACAACTGCACGCGTCTAGATGTTTCTGCTAACTTATTTCCCAGATCTTGTCTGCCGCCAGTTAAATAATCTCGCCATATCCCCGTTAGTTGCGTTTAACGGCTCTTCTTCCAATTCGCTCCTATGCAAATTTTCAAGTCATCATCGCTCGCCACACAACAGCTGTTCGGTTTGCTGCTTACGTTAACTGCTGCTGTTACGCCGCGGGGTTGCCACTTTGGTTCACGCGGCAACAGGATGGCTATTGGCAAATCCCAATGGAGGTAGAAAGCCGAGCCTTAACGGCATTTACAGTGCCGGGCAAAGGACTATTTCAATGGCGTGTTATGCCGTTTGGTCTAACTTCGGCTCCAGCAACGTTTCAAAGAGCGTTAGATAAGGTTATAGGGCCAGAAATGATGCCGAAAGTGTTTGCATACTTAGACGATATTATCGTTATAGGAAAAACGCTAGAAGAGCACATAGCCAACCTTAAAGAGGTATTTCGGCGACTACAGGCAGCAAACCTAAGAATAAATCCCGAAAAATGTGAGTTCTTCAAGACAGAACTAAAATAATTGGGCCATTTGGTTACGGATCAGGGTATTCGAACCGATCCCGACAAAGTTGCGGCAATAGCTGAGCTAAAACCGCCAACAAACGTCAAGGAACTGCGACAATACATGGGAGTGGCGTCGTGGTATAGACGTTTCGTACCAGGTTTTGCGACACTGGTCCATCCGCTAAGTGCGCTACTGAAAAAAGGCACGAAGTGGGATTGGACACCAGAAAGACAACTGGCATTCGAAAAAGTGAAAGAAAAACTCACATCTGATCCAGTTCTCGCTTGTCCCGATTTCGAACGACCTTTCATTTTGCAAACGGATGCCAGCGATTATGGAGTAGGGGCCATTCTCACGCAAATAGGTGAGAAAGGTGAACGGGTTATTTCATACGCCAGCAGCACCTTGAACGGAGCTGAGAGAAATTATTCAGCTACTGAAAAGGAATGCTTGGCGATAGTGTGGGCCATAAGAAAACTTAGATCATATTTGGAAGGGTACCATTTTACGGTCGTTACTGACCACATGGCTTTGAAATGGTTGAATAGCATTGAAAGTCCAGCCGGACGAATAGCAAGGTGCGCGTTGGAACTTCAACAATACGACTTTGAAGTAAAATATCGAAAAGGTCAATTAAATGTGGTGGCGGACAGTGCGTCCGCCAACCAATGCGGGAGGAAACATGCCGACAACTTTCTGTGGCTCAAGAATCGCAAGGCCATCCAAACGGAGGCGATACTTGGATTCAACAGCTGAGCGAAAACGTAAAAACAAACCCACAAAAATTTTCAGACTACATGATCGAGGGAAATAATGTGTATAGGCATATCCCTCATCGAGCCGGGCATGAGGATGTGGTGGCGTGGAAGCTGTGCGTACCATTAAGCCAGCGAAATAGAGTATTATAGGAAAACCACGATGAAACCACAGCTGGGCATACGGGAGGCCGGAAAACGATTGCTCGAGTCGCAGCAAGGTATTATTGGCCGGGGCTGCATAGGGATGTTAGAGGATATGTACTCAAATGTGAAATTTGCCAAAAATACAAATCCAGCCAACTGCAAGCAGCAGGAAAAATGCTGACACAAATCCCAGAGGAGCCTTGGGCAACTATCTGTGCCGATTTTGTGGGTCCATTGCCAAGGTCAAAGCATGGTAACACCATGCTACTAGTAATGATGGATAGGTTTTCAAAATGGACAGAGTTGGTAGCGTTACGAAAGCTACAGCTGTGGCTTTGCAAAAAGCTTTTCGAGAAAGAATATTAGCCCGGTTTGGAGTACCAAAAATGCTGATCACAGATAATGGTGCCCAATTCACGAGCAAAATATTTACAAAATTTGTCGAAAATTTGGGAGTACCTCACCAGTACACAGCCCCATATACTCCACAGGAAAATCCCACGGAAAGAGTTAATCGAACAGTGAAGACCATGGTTTCACAGTTTGCAGGGCAGGATCAAAGGATGTGGGATGAAGCTTTGCCCGAAATAATGTTGGCTGTTAATACCAGTGTGGTCGAATCCACAGGGTATAGCCCAGCATTTATAATACAAGGACGGGAGCCCAGACTACCACAAGCACTGTACGATGAAACAGCATTGGGTGCGGGGCAGGCAGCGCAAAATCCCGAACAAAAGGCCGGCAAGCTAAAAGAAATCTTTGAACTTGTGCGTCGGAATCTGGAGCGCTCTGCACAAGATCAGGCTCGTCACTATAATTTGCGACGACGAGCCTGGAAGCCAGCCGTAGGTGATTTGGTCTGGGCAAAGGAGCATCACCTATCGAAGGCGGTAGAGGGTTTCGCGGCAAAACTGGCTCCGAGGTTTGGAGGCTCATTTAAAGTGGTCGGTTTTACTTCGCCAGTAATTTGTAAATTACGCGAACCGGGCAGTCGACGTACATAAACAGCCCACGTCAGCGGACTGAAACCGCACTACGGACCGGAGAATGTAAAAACCAGTTGAAAAAACCCAATTTTTTTTTGATTGTTTAAAGTCATACTAATGAAGGGGAATGGAAATAGAAAAAAAAGGAAAATAACCACGAGGGAAAAAATATATAGATATAGATAAAAGGGAAGAATTCTTCACTTTCACAGATCCACAAATGTAGTCGAAAAAAAAAAATAAAATTAAAAATAAAAAAAGTATTTAAAATAAGCAAACAGGAAAATAATAAAAAAAACAACAAAACAAAACAATGAGAGGGAATAATTATTCAATCGGAGATATAAAAAACAAACCCACAAAAATAAAAAGTATTTAAAATAAGCACAGAAAAATAATAAAAAAACAAGTAAGACCATTGCAGTCGAGTTAGCTCGACTTCAAAATACCCTGTACAATTGACAAACACACACATACACAAACAAACACACACGCACACATACACACAAACGCGCCCTCCACACGCGGGCGCAAGCAGCAAACGTAATGCGTAATTAGCAAAGCGTGGGGGGAGGGGGGGTGCAAAAATTGTTTCGTTAATAACTTCTGTGTTTTTGCTCAGATTTCAATGTGCTTTTCAGAATAGATAGATTATAGGCCTAAGATAATATATATTAAGCGACGATGTTGTAACTTTAAAATTGTGGCTCTGACAGTTTTTTGCGGTTTAAGGGGGGAGGGGGGAAATTTTGCAAATCTGAAACAAACTTGATCTGCGTACGGCCTATACCTATGTACACGCAAAAATTTGTATCTCTATCTCTTATAGTCTCGGAGATCTACGCGTTCATACAGACAGACGGACAGACGGATAGACGGACAGACGGACGGACGGACAGACGGACAGACGGACATGGCTAAATCGACTCGGCTGTTGATGCTGATCAAGAATATATATACTTTATATGGCCGGAAATGTTTCCTTCTCCCTGTTACATACATTTGCACAACTTCATGATCCCCTTTTACCCATTTTCAATGGGTACAGGGTATAAAAAACAACAAAACAAAACAATGAGAGGGAATAATTATTCAATCGGAGATATAAAAAGCACCCAGAAACCATAGTAGAGCATGAGCAACAAAAAAAATATAGAGAAAAAAAAAAAGAGAAAAAAGGAGTGATTATATATGCGGGAAAAAAATGCAGTCGTAGACTAACAAAAAGTCGTATAGGAAAATATATTGGCTTAAAATATTTTCATTAGTAGACTAGCAAGAATGCGTATTTAGAAAGAATTTAAAAAAAAAAGTATTAAAATCAAAACAAAAATAACCAGGGAAGTCAGAACTCAAATGGTGTTAAAATAACACCGTGGCCAACCGAGGGTTAATAAGCGGCGAAAATTGCCAGCTTCAACGCGACAGACAAAGAGCCTGGGCGGCCATAGGTGCGAGAGAGACAGCAGGCAGCAACACCGCCGTTAATCCTGAGCTCCGCCACAGGTTGAGCAGAGCGGAGCTTCAAACAACGGTGCCGGCGGCTGCGCAGCGGCAGAGGCAGCGCCAGAGCACATGGCCACCAAATGTTACGAAATTTTGGCAGCTCATAATGAAAATTTTGGTCATGGAAGAAACACGCGAGACAACGGTAACAAGCTCCAGCCGCCGGGTCAGCCAGACCGCTGACAAGGTTGAGAGCGCGAGGCGGAAAGCGGTGGACAAGACCAGCTTGCTAGCCCGCCTGAGGGCGATAAACGGGGTGGGTATGAAGAGGCGATTGCCCTTCTTCAAGGCGCGATCGGGGGCAAGGGAGCCGGGGACTTACCGAGGACAGGGAGGTAAGAGGCGGAGACCGAGGTTGGTGGCTCCCAGAACGGACGATGTGTTGGAGATCGATACGTCTCCAATACGCTCCAGCCACTCGGGCGCGACTGCGTCGTCCTGGGGCATGGGAGAGTCGGCTTGGTCCGCTTCCAGTAGTGCGCTGTCGGTGCAGGCGGAAGAGGAAGCCAGGCCAACCACACCGCTACAACCGGTAAGCGAGGAACCGGTCGTGTCCCCATTGAGTTTGCGGCCCGAAGAACTAGTGGATCAGGCCAACTGGCAGAGACGGCAGTCTACGCCAGCTGAACCAGACGGCCAGCGGCCCAAAAACCGGTCCGTTCCAGGCAGCGACAGCGAGCACCTCCGCGGATAGATCCGGACGTGATCGAGATTTCCGACGAGGAGGGGCCAGAGCCGACACCGCCGAAGGAGGAAATTCCGGTGCTGAGGCGTGTCAAGCGATCCATCTTCCAGGGAACGCACTGGGAGCATCATGCGGCCCTCGTGTGGTCGTGGAAGGAGCCGGTGGTGGTGCCCGGAGCCACGAGCAGCGTCAACATCACGGAGCTGCCGCCAAGTCCTCCTCGTAGGAAGCAACAGCCCGTGTCTCACTCTAGCGAGGTTCCAAGGGCAACAATCCTGCCCCGAACCGACGGCAAAGCCAACGCAAACACAGCCAACAGGAACGGGGGGTCAGGAGCAGGCCGAGCCGGATGATTGCCCAGCAGCACCAGGGTGGAGAGAGGCGGAGAGCATGCATCCACGAGAGCAGTGGCAGCGTTGGCACGAGGCAGGACCGTGGAGGCCGGCTAGATGGCGTCTGTTCGCGGCAGCGGAGTGGCCACACGAGGTGAGCATGGCGTTGCAGAGGCTAGGCATAGGCGATATGGGCACCCGGCGAAGGCGCGCACATATTGTCAGGAACTACCGGACGATATCGACTAAAGTTTAGCCGAATGGGCGTCCGTGTCTTCAAGGAGGAGCAGGAGCGTTGTTGAGAAGGGGTGCCGCGTGAGGGAAGCCGCTCGCAAGGGGGAAAAAAATGAAAATGAAAAAAAATGAAAAGCATGAAATAAAAATCAAGAATATGAAGAAGGAAACAAAAACTTACCAATATGGAGGGAGGGAAAAGTCCGGGGAGATGGGGAGCTACTTGGGGTCGTTGTTGGGTTGGGAAAAACCACGAAAACTTTTAAAATTTAGCGCGTTTGTGAAAATTTTCGTCAATGGAGTTTCGGAGTAATGGCGTGCATAGTAGAGATGGGAGTTTGGTACCGCGTGTGAAGCCACGATCACGTGAGGGGGGTCACACTGCGCGGGAATATGGGGAATGGGGAAGATGGGAAGTTAGGCAGGAATGGGAAATTCCACAAAAAGGGAAATTTCAATGGGGGGGAAATTCTACAAAAGGGAAGTGTCACCGGGGGGAAATATCATTGGGTGGGAAATGGCACAAGGGAATTTGGGGAACAGACGGACAGAAATGCAAGGGAAGCCGAATTTTTTTTTTTTGGTCACCAAAGGAAGGGAGGGATGTGAGGACTTTATTTTAAAAGTCTCACAATGAAGAGTTGGGATATTCGTTAAGACTAGGAAATGTAAATTATACTTGTAATTTAAATGTAAGTTATATTGGTAATTAGATTTATATTTATATGTAAGGCTAGAATGTAATGAATACTTATAGTATGTAAGCGTAGGTCGAGAACTGGTTGGCCACACAAGGGTTAACAAAATGCGGCGAATTGGCAGCAGGACCAGAGGAGCAAGGCGAAGGGAGGGAAACGGATGTACAGTTGGAGCACTCAGCAGAGCGCGAACTGGGGAGAGAAACCGTTGCAGTGGCACAAGGAAAGGAGACAGCGGACACAGAAGCGAGCGCTCACACTCTCACTCGCAGAGGCAGGAGGAGAAGGCCTGTGGAAATTTCCACTGATCCAGCGGCGCATGGCAACAACGGGACCGGGCAACTAACGGCATGCAAATGCGCAGCCGAGCCAGGCATATGCCTATAAAAGGACGCGCGGCGCAGAAGACGGGCTAATCAAGAAAACGTCGGAGTGCGAGTCTTTTCAACCCGTGTGTCAGTCCAGTGCGTGAATACAAGCGAGTGCGCCAGACCAACGCGAGTGAGTGAACGAGGGAAACAACGGAAAGGAGTCTAACCAGCGGAACCCAGGATACATCGGGGGAGAGTGACAGAGTGAGTGCGAGAAAAGGGGTTGGGATCCTCATACTGTGCGGACAAACGAGAGTCGGCGAGCTTTGCGAAATTTGCAAGCGTGTCCGGACGAATCGTGTGCCAGAGATAGGTAGCCATCTCCGCCTCCTGTCAGGAAATTCCGTGGCCAACAGACCCAGAGCAGAGCGGTGAAACGATAGCCGGCGAGTTTTGCGAATAGCGTGTCCAGGCGAATCGTGAGGCCTGGCGGTCGGAAGCCGGAGCAACGAAGAAGGAGGAGTTAATTTTAATCCGGGGTGAACCCATCGAGCTATAAACGGTAGAAAATAAGTCAAAAATTAGAGAATAAGCCAATTAAGTAATAAGTCGCCTAGTGTAAACTTAGTATTAAGGCCAAATCGAACCCCAACCGTCTTCTTATTTTACCCCCAACTCCGCAAAATAAATTTGTTGGAGCGACCGCGACTGCCCTGAGCGTGAGCCGGCAATCAATAGGTTCGTTACAGACGGACAGACGGACATTGCTATATCGACTCGGCTGTTGATGCTGATCAAGAATATATATACTTTATATGGTCGGAAATGATTCCTTCTGCCTGTTACATACATTTGCATGATTCCTTCTGCCTGTTACATACATTTGCACGACTTTAGTATACCCTTTTTAGTCTACGAGTAACGGGTATAAAAAAGTTTGGCAGCGATCGGCTTCATTTAGTGAACGCGCGCTCGCCCTCAAATTCGAACATTTGAAATGTATGGAAAATGAGGGGGATGAGTTTCGAATGTAATCTCTAAGAATTCCAAAAAAGGGCATAGCAGAATAAGCATACAAAACTGCCCCCTCTCCGATCAGCACCAAAATTAAATATGTTGTTACCATTTATGGAAACTCACTCTCTCTAATCGCTATTGGAGTAGAGTTATGAGGGCGGAAAGGTAAAACATAAAACTTGCTTATCTTAAGAACCGCTTAATCGATTTGAATGGGTTAAAAATATGTTATAAGTGTCCACCATAGAATTAAGAAAATTCTTTTTGCACATTTTTATTACATATTCTTGGGCACAAAAAGAATTATTAAAATTTTCAAATAAGTTTTTCGAGGTGTAAATCGATTTCAACTCTTACAGTTTTTTGCTTGTTTTTTTTTAATAATGTAAAATTTTTGCAGCGACATCGGGAATCATCTTCTTAGTGAATACCAATAAAACACGTGAAAAGTTTTACAAATATATTTTATAATATTGAGCACACTGTAACTACTCACACAGAATTGACAGAAAATTTTCCCTTTTTCCCCCTTTTAAGTTGATGTACAGTGTGCCTAATATGTATAAAATATTAATGAAAAAAAATAAATTAACATTTAATTATTTTTCACCATGAGGTACACCTGGGATGTGTTTGCAAAAATTATTTGTTGTGAGGGACCTCTTGATGAAAAAAGTAGCAAAAATCTGTCGGTGTCGCAAGAGGCTAACACCGTAAAAGAATTATTTGAAAATTTCAATCATTTTTGTTGGGCCAAAAGATTGGCAAAAAAATTTGCAAAAATTATTTTTTGAATTGAGCTGTGGACACTTACAACATTATTAAACCCATCCAAATCGCTTATGCGGTTCTAAACGCCTTTTATACCCTTGCAAAGGGTATTATAATTTTGCCCAGAAGTTTGCAACGCATAGAAATATTCATTTCCGACCCTATAAACTATATATATTCTTGATCAGGGCGACGAGCTGAGTCGATTGAGCTTTGTCCGTCCGTCTGTCTGTCCGTCTGTCTGTCCGTCTGTCCGTCTGTCCGTCTGTCTGTCCGTCTGTCCGTCTGTCTGTTTCTACGCAAACTAGTCTCTCAGTTTTAAAGCTATCGAGCTGAAACTTTGCACAGAGTCTTCTTTTTACTGCACACTGCTAATATGTCGGAACCGACCGGATCGGATGACTATATCTTATAGCTGCCATAGGAACTATCGGTCGAAAAGTGGGTTTTTTGTGAGAAAACTTTTTTGTTTTTTAATGTAAACGCCTTCCGCTTCGACAATTATTAGTTTTATACGCTTTTACACAGATTTGGAAGTTTTTGTTAAAATCGGATGACTATATCTTATAGCTGCCATAGGAACTATCGGTCGAAAAGTGGGTTTTTGTAAGAAAACTTTTTTGTTTTTAATGTAAACGCCTTCCGCTTCGACAATTATTAGTTTTATACGCTTTTACACAGATTTGGAAGTTTTTGTCAAAATCGGATGACTATATCTTATAGCTGCCATAGGAACTATCGGTCGAAAAGTGTGTTTTTGTAAGAAAACTTTTTTGTTTTTAATTTAAACGCCTTCCGCTTCGACAATTATTAGTTTTATACGCTTTTACACATATTTGGAAGTTTTGGTCAAGATCGGATGACTATATCTTATAGCTGCCATAGAAACTATCGGCCGAAAAGTGGCTTTTATCAGAAAAATGGTTTGTTTTAATGCTGACGTTCGTAAACTCTGTTGTATTAAAACATTTGCAAGGGTATTAAAACTTCGGCAAAGACGAAGTTAGCTTGGCCTTCTCGTTTGATATATCTTTCCGCCCTCATAACCCTTCTCCAATAGCGATTAGAAGACTAAAAATGAAGGAGAGTGAGTTTTTTTTGATGGTAACAACATATCTAAATTTGGTGCTGATCGGAGTAGGGGCAGTTTTTGTATGCTTTTTCTGCTATGTCCTTTGAATGTGTTAATTCTTTTTATATCCTTTTAGGGGAATATCATAGCAACATTTTAAAAATAAATGTGTCTTATTTTGATCGTAAGCTTGGCCCAAACTATATCAAAAGAGCCAATTTTTCAAAAAAATTTTTGGTATATTTTTCAAAAACTTTTTAATATATATGAGATTCTGATTTTTGCATTTACCCGGGCGGCAAAACTATCTTTTTGGTTCTAATAGATATAATAAAAAGTTTGGCTGCGATTGGACTTCATTTAGTGGACGCGCTCTCGCCCCGAAAACCCAATATATGAGATGAGACTCGAATTAAATATCTAAAATGAAAAACAACATTTTTAAAGCGGTTTTTCTCTTTAAATCCTTTAGGGAGCAAGAGAACATTAGCAACATTTTACATATTTTTGTTGGATATTTTGAGCATAAACTTGGTCAGAATCATATCAAATCGGCCAATTTTTAAAAAAAAATTTTTTTTCTCAGATTAATTTCGAATTTAATCTCTAAAAATTTTTAGTTTTTGTTTAAGTGTTAATTCTTTTTAAATACTTTAAGCGGAATATCATAGCAACATTTTGAATATTAATGTTAGATATTTTGAGAATAAATTTGGTAAGATTTTTATGATAATTTTTATACTCTGTACCGAAGGTACATAGAGTATATTAAGTTTGTGCAAAAGTATGTAACAGAGAGAAGGAATCATTTCCGACTATATAAAGTATATTCTTGATCAGCATCAACAGCCGAGTCGATATAGCCATGTCCGTCTGTCCGTCTGTCCGTCCGTCTGTCCGTCCGTCCGTATGAACAAACAGATCTCGGAGATGGTAAGAGATAGAGGTTTGACATGTATGGACAAATGTTTCTTATAGCTGCAGGCAGATCAAGTTTATTTTCAATTTTGCCACGCCCCTCCCGCCCCCCGCAATTCGGAAAAAACATGATATCTCCTACAGTTTTGAAGATAGACGTTTCGTACCTTCTAGAGATAGTTAGTAATTAGCAAAACATATCGATTTGCCGAAGAAATGATAAAGATCGGATCAGCGGTTCTCAAGTTATGAGCAAAAAGTACTTCGCCCTTGCCCCACCCTCTCCCACCCATTCACAACTAACACCACACAATCTTAGAGAGGAGAGCGAGAGAGAAAGGGTGAGAGAGAGGAAAAAGAGAGAGACTTTGAGATGAGCGCAGCACCAGCATTGCATTCAGCTTCTACTCCAGGTACAGAGTATGTTATAGTCGGGCTTGACCGACTTTCTCACTTGTTATGTTTTTTTTTTTAAGATATATATTATCTATATATATAAAAAAGTTCAACCTGACTGACTGACTGACTGGTGACCGTCGTACAGCCTAAGCCATAAAAGATAGGAAGATGAGATTTTCACAGTAGTTTTATCTTATGCTGAAAGTGAGTACTAAGAACGGATTTTGGAAAATTCTGTCGGCAAATGTGGAAAATTCGCGGGAAAACGGTTGTATGAAACTTTTTGTTTTTCATCCGATCAAGTTCAAACTCATTTTCAAAGATCTATATGAAAATTCGACAACAACTGCATACCAATCTTCCGGAAAATTCACACCGCTGGGTGGAAAGTGGGTGGTCAAGGTTGTATGGGCGAAACTTTAGTTGCCAGCGATTGGCGCCAAACTTATTTTCAAAATTACACATAACAAAACATAAGTTGTAAGCATAGTACGCGAAATAGAGATTGTGGAAAATCCGCACAAGAGGAAATTGGCCGGAAAATTCTAAATCCAAAAAAGGTTTTATCATACGATTGGCTTGAAACTCGGTTTGTAAGTATAGAATACGAAATAGTTTAAAATGTTATATTCCGCAGTTGGAAAATTTGACCTGACGGTCGAAAAATTCCCGGAAAATTCTGCATAAAAAAAAACTATTTTCCATCCGACTGGCTTGAAACTCGGTTTGTAAGGACAAAATACGAAATAATTTGTAATGTGATTTTTCAATGTCGGAAAAGCCGCCCAAGAGGAAAATGGCTGGAAAATTCTGCATGCAAAAACTATTTTTCATACGATTATTTGAAACTCGGATTGTAAGGTCAAATGAGAATTTATTTTGTTTTTAATTTTCCGATGTTGAAACTATCGCCGGGATGCTCACTGTGAAGTGAATGGGATGTGGGTGGGATGTGGTCGGAAAGTTGTTTTGGAAGTGGGTGGTAAGTGGATGTAAAGTGGGTGAAATGTGGCAGGAAGTGGGAGGGATGTGGGTGGGATGCGGGAGGGATGTGGGTGGGATGTTAATGGGAAGTGGGCGGGAAGTGGACGGGAAGATGACGGGAAGACGGCAGGAGGTGTGTGGTATGTGGGTGGGAAGTGGGCGGAAGTGGGATGTGGGTAAGTGGTGGGATGTAGGGTGGGATGTAGGTGAGAAGTGGGATGTGGGTAAGTGGGGGGATGTAGGGTGGGATGTGGGGTGGGATGTAGGTGGGAAGTGGGTGGGTGGAATGTGGCGGTAAGTGGGAGGAATGTGGGTGGCAAGTGGGTGGAATGTGGGTGGGATGTGGGCGGATAGTGGGTGGGATTGAAATGGGAGGTGGATGGGATGTGGGTGGAATGTGGCGGTAAGTGGGAGGGATGTGGGTGGGATGTAAATGGTAAGTGATGGGGATTTAAGGGAAGAGGTCGGGAAGTTTGCGGTATGTTGTTGGCAAGTGGGTGGAATGTGGGTGGGATGAAGGTGCGAAGTGGGCGGAAAGTGGGTGGGATGTGGGCTGGAAGTGGATGGGATGTGGGTGGGAAGTGGGTGGGATGGAAATGGGAAGTGGATGGAATGTGGGTGGGAAGTGGGCGGAAAGTGGGTGGGATGTGGGCGGAAAGTGGGAGGGATGTGGGTGGGATGTGGGTGGGATGTGGGTGGGATGTAAATGGTAAGTGATCGGGATTTGGGCGGGAAAAGGGCGGGAAGTGTGCGGTATGTTGGTGGCAAGTGGGTGGGATGTAGGTGCGAAGTGGGCGGAAAGTGGGTGGGATGTGGGCGGGAAGTGGTTTGGATGTGGGTGGGAAGTGGGTGGGATGGAAATGGGAAGTGGATGGGATGTGGGTGGAATGTGGGTGGGAAGTGGGCGGAAAGTGTGTAATTGAGGTGGGGGAAAGTGGGTGGAATGTGGGCCTGAAGTGGGTGGTAAGTGGGTGTGCGTTGGTTTAATACTGTTGAAGGCGCAGCGAAGCGTGACGGGCTATTTGCTAGTATTAATATATATTAATACGATATATGCTCTAAATATCCGACATTAACATTTAAAATGTTGCTATGATATTCTTCTAAAGAATATAAAAAGAAATAATACATAAAAATTTTTTATTAAAATTTTAGATGTTAAACTCGAAACTCACACCAAATATTGCGCATATATTTCAAATATTCGATTATGAGGGCGAGTGCGTTTCCACCAACTGAAGTCCGATCGCTGCCAAACTTTTTATACCCTTGCAAAGGGTATTATAATTTTGCCCAGAAGTTTGCAACGCATAGAAATATTCATTTCCGACCCTATAAACTATATATATTCTTGATCAGGGCGACGAGCTGAGTCGATTGAGCTTTGTCCGTCCGTCTGTCTGTCCGTCTGTCTGTCCGTCTGTCCGTCTGTCTGTCCGTCTGTCCGTCTGTCTGTTTCTACGCAAACTAGTCTCTCAGTTTTAAAGCTATCGAGCTGAAATTTTGCAAAGAGTCTTCTTTTACTGCACACTGCTAATATTTCGGAACCGACCGGATCGGATGACTATATCTTATAGCTGCCATAGGAACTATCGGTCGAAAAGTGGGTTTTTGTGAGAAAACTTTTTTGTTTTTAATGTAAAGGCCTTCCGCTTCGACAATTATTAGTTTTATACGCTTTTACACAGATTTGGATGTTTTTGTCAAAATCGGATGACTATATCTTATAGCTGCCATAGGAACTATCGGTCGAAAAGTGGGTTTTTGTAAGAAAACTTTTTGTTTTTAATGTAAACGCCTTCCGCTTCGACAATTATTAGTTTTATACGCTTTTACACAGATTTGGAAGTTTTTGTCAAAATCGGATGACTATATCTTATAGCTGCCATAGGAACTATCGGTCGAAAAGTGTGTTTTTGTAAGAAAACTTTTTTGTTTTTAATTTAAACGCCTTCCGCTTCGACAATTATTAGTTTTATACGCTTTTACACAGATTTGGAAGTTTTGGTCAAGATCGATGACTATATCTTATAGCTGCCATAGGAACTATCGGTCGAAAAGTGTGTTTTTGTGAGAAAACTTTTTTGTTTTTAATGTAAACGCCTTCCGCTTCGACAATTATTAGTTTTATACGCTTTTACACAGATTTGGAAGTTTTGGTCAAGATCGGATGACTATATCTTATAGCTGCCATAGAAACTATCGGCCGAAAAGTGGCTTTTATCAGAAAAAATGGTTTGTTTTAATGCTGACGTTCGTAAACTCTGTTGTATTAAAACATTTGCAAGGGTATTAAAACTTCGGCAAAGACGAAGTTAGCTTGGCCTTCTCGTTATTATATCTATTGGGATCAAAACGAAACTTCTTCCGCCCAGGCAAGAGCAAAAATCAGAGTCTCGCATATATACATCATCAAAAAAACCCCAAAAAAGGAGAAAAATTGGAGTTCTGATATGATTTTGACCAAGTTTTCGCTCGAAATATCCAACAAAATATTTAAAACGTTGCTATTATATTCCGCTTAAAGTATTTAAAAAGAACTAACACTTAAACAAAAACTAAAATTTTTTAGAGATTAAATTCGAAATTAATCTGAGAAAAAAAATTTTGTTTTGAAAAATTGGCCGATTTGATATGATTTTGACCAAGTTTATGCTCAAAATATCCAACAAAAATATATAAAATGTTGCTATGGTATTCCCCCAAAAGGATTTAAAAAGAAAAACCGCTTAAAATTTTTTTTTTCATTTTAGATATTTAATTCGAATCTCATCCCATATATTGGCAGTATTATTAAAATTTTGGGTTTTAGGGGCGAGCACGTCCACTAAATGAAGTCCAATCGCAGCCAAACTTTTTTATTATATCTATTAGGACCAAAACGAATCTTTTTCTGCCCGGTATTTTGAAATCAAAAAAAAAAGTTAATATAAGGGCCAGTCTACTGTTCCTCCAGCCTTGCTCTATCTACAGTCATCTCGCTTACTTTGTTAGGTTGCTCGGAGCATGCCGATGGCGAGCGAGAAGTGATGTTGTGTTCACCTCCAGCAGATGAAGAGTCATTTTGTAGGTTAAGTCGGATACAGGGTGTACACAACCGCGTGCTCGTGGTGGTGTCGTTGTCCGGTCCACAGCATGTGTAATGGAATTGGCTTGAACACTTTGAGCATGTGAAAATCTCATCATTGTCCGGAGCTACACATATTTTGCAGCTGCTGGTCAATGCCATATCTGTTAGCTGCTGCGTGACCTTTTCACCTCGGGTAACTCGTTCAATACCTTTCTTCGTTTTCTGGCTGCCACTACAGCCGGGAATTGTTGGGTTTATTTTTCACTACTAAGAGAGGTTGTGGTTAAAGAATTGCGTTGCTTTCTTTTTTATAGGTTTTTAAAGAATTGTTGCCCGTCCGACTAGTTTTCTAGCACCGCCAACGAGAAAAATGGAAACAGCTCAAACACATTTAATGGCACGTTGTCTCTTATATATTTTGATGATCAAATCCAGATTAAACTCAGCTCTAGCTATATGAGAGTAGTAGGTGGTATATATTTGTAGCGTATGTGGTAGCATATAAGGTAGCTTGCGACAGCATATGGCGTAGCATGCGGCAGCAAGCGGCGCAGTTTAAAAAACTGCAATTTGACTTAGGTTAGGTTTGGATACAATTTTCCATTAGCTTAGATCTTACCCTAGTCTTCGTCTCCCGACAGCGAACAAACAACTAAATTAAAGGCTGGCCACGAGGTTTGGCTTCACCTATTGCTTCTTGTAGTTCAGCGCAGCTGATTTGATTTGACAGGCATTAAGAACTGATAAGAAAGGCAAGCTCAAAGCGAAGAGATTTCAAACTGTAACTTCGCTGTGTGCTGCCTAACATATACTACGTTTATGCGAGCAGTATCATGGTTTGTCAAAATCACTCTTTTTAAAATGCGACTGTTTATGCATCTTCATAAAAACCATGATATTTCTGCAGATGCCACTTACTTAATATTAATACTCGCACAATCAGCTGATGAATTGCACAAAAAACGACAAAGGCAAGGCTAACTTCGTCCGTGCCGAAGTTTTTATACACTTGAAAACGCTTGTCTCAACGATTAGCGACTTCGACCAAACTTAGCAGGTCAGCTTAAAAACATTAAATATTACCCATGACCGTGATTGAGAGCGGTAATATTGATGACAAACCAGTTTTTCTCAATAAAACCCATTTTTCGACCGATCATTTGTATGGCAGCTACAAGAAGTAGTCATCCGATCCGGTCGGTTTCGACATATTAGCAGCGTGCAGACAAAAGAAGACTCTGTGCAAAATTTCAGCTCGCTAGCTTTAAAACTGAGGGACTAGTTCGCGTAGAAACAGACAGACAGACGGACGGACAAAGCTTAATCGACTCAGCTCGTCATGCTGATCAAGAATATATATACTTTATGTGGCCGGAGATGATTCCTTCTATGCGTTGCAAACTTCTGGGCAAAATTATAATACACTTTTCAAGTGTATAAAAATCAATTACAAGGAATTAAAATGGAAAGAAAAAAACTAATATTGTTTTTTATTCAACGGCAAAGGCGGACATTAAAGTTAGTACTCAAGCTTCTGGAGTGGAGAACGGAGCGAATGAAGACCTTAAAACGTTTAAGGCGGATAGCCCAGGCAAAACGGCAGCAAATTTTTCTGAGACATTACTTAAGTGAACTTGCAGTCTTAAGGGTGCATAGACCGCGGATTCGAAGATTGCATAGCTGTAGTAGAAGCGATGCCTACTGGATGCAATATCCAGAAAATGAGCACCTATGTTTTGAAAACTTCCGAATGAGCAAGAATTCATTTTTTTAACTTTGCGAACTTCTGACTCCACATATGCCTCAGCAAGTTCATTTTATAACGATTCCCGTAGCTTTGGAAAAGCAGGTGGCCATTTGCATTTATAAGCTTGCTTCTTGTGCAGAGTAAAGAGTAATTGGGGATGTATTCGGTGTGCACAAAAGCACTGTCCACAAATTTTCCATATAGTGGTCAAGGCCATTCTGAAACTCACAAAAAGCTTAATTTTTTTCCCGAATTTGGAGGAATGTCTAAGGGTATCTGAGGGGTTCGAAAAAACATCTCGCATTCCAAATATCATAGGCGCAATTGACGGTAATTAAACATTTATTTTTTCAATACTTATTTGTATTTATAATGAAAATCCACTTTTTAAGGAACTCATATACCGGTGAAAGCACCAAAGAAAGGGTACATGGATTACGTCAATAGAAAAGGGTGGAGTTCAATGGTGTTGCAGGCTGTTGTCGACCATAATTAGTAAGTTAATGTATTTTTTTTTAACAATTTTGTTTTTAAATGAATTTGCTTTAAATATTCAGATTTCGAGATATCAGTATGAAGTTCCCAGGAAGTGTACATGACGCCACTGTTTTTAAGGAGTCTGGCATTTTCCAAATGCAAAGCCGTATTTTTCCTGCAGTGAAAAAATTGTGGGAAACGTCAGAAATGCCATTCAGGCTTGTGGGTGACCGTGCATACCCATTGTTGCCTTGGCTCCTGAAGCCCTACACTGGAACATTGACTGCAGAAGAGGAGTCGTTTAACTGCTATCTGAGTTCAGCCAGAATTGTGGTTGAAAATGCCTTTGGGCGACTTAAGGGACGATGGCGGTGTCTAACCTAAAGGATAGATATAATTCCGGAGACAGTTTCTTATGTGGCCCTAGCTTGTGCCGTTTTACATAATTTCGTCGAACTGCGAGAAGAGAAATTCGTGCCAAACCCTGATCTGGCAGCATTCAGACAATTAGAGCAACCAGCCGTCTGGACGAATAATCAGGCCGTGGAAACGTCTGAATATAATCCAATCAATTTAAGGCGACACATAAATGAATATTTGCTAAATAATTATCCGGTTCGGCAGAGTTCTGCTAGATAAATAATCGACCAAAAATTATCAAATTATTATTAAATTATTAAATTTATGGAAACAATTTCAGTCCCTAATACAGTTCATTCTGCAATTATTTTGGTATTTTGTGTCTTATTTCTTAATTATCTTATTTGTTATTTAGCAGCTCTCTCATAAATTTTTGTGTCTCTTCACGGTCTTCTGCAAGGATTTCACGCATGTTTTGAGTAAATTTTTCATCTGTTCTCTCCATAGCTTCAAAAAATTGTTCATTCTGGCGGTCCAACCTGTCCAATCCGTCTTTGAGGTCATTTGACATGTCCTCGAGCACTCGTAATACATTATTTTTATCTAAAATTAGAGAATCATTATTTAATGGCATTAAGAACGATTAAACTGTTATTACTTGAGATCTGGCGACGCCTGCCCATGCTAACTTCCGGAACTGCATCGTATTCATTTTCTCCTAAAGCTGCGTCGGACATATCAATCGGCGCAAAGCTCTCCGGCTCAAGAATAAACTCAATTGTGTCGTCCAATGCAGTGTCGACCCCTACAGCCTCAGCCACTGGACGCGATCCGTACAGCTCGTTCAGCTCATCAAAAAATGGACACATCTTCCTGCCAGCACCACTTGTTCCATTGTTGCGCTTCACCTCCATAAAGTTTCTTTTGAGAGCCCGCAGCTTTGTTTTAACTTGCTCAGCGCTCTTTCGCATGCTTTTCTTCGTCATGCGTTCTGCAATGCCTTTATACACAAGGTTGTTTCGTTTCGTTTTTCCATCTAACTGGCGCAGCACATCCGTCTCTTTAACAATAGCGAGAAGCTCTATGGTTTCTTCTGATGTCCAATGGCTTTTAAAGGACGCCATGTTGTATTCCAATTTACATTTGGTCCAAACAGAATTAACTGACAAAACAGCTGTTTTTCAGAAGAGGAGTTGCCAGACTGTTTTGTTTAAAAAAAATCATGGTTTTTCGCAAAAACCATGGTCAAAATACGTGTGTAGAAAAAAACCATGATTTGGTGTTTATGCATGCATTTTTGGAAAAATCATGATCTGCATTCATATTTTTTGAATGCATAAACGTAGTAATAGTTTGTTGTTGTTGTTGTCTTTATTTGCGGATTGCATTTGGTTTGACTAGCAGCTGTTTTGTTATTTTTATTTGTCTGCTGCTGGACTTTAATTATTGGCAGACCTAAATTTCGGCAACAGCAGCTATGTGCTATAGTAGTCCGATTTTAATCAGAATTTTGTGGAGGCATATAATATTGATCAGTAACAATTTGGGAGCGATAGCATTGAAAACAAAAAAGTTTTTCCTACTAAGACTTTTCTCAAAACTATCTTTTGTACGGCAGCTATACTATATAGTTGTCTGATTTTTATCAAACTTTATGAAATATTGTGAAGGCATAGAAAACTAATAAATACGAGGTTTGGGGACTATTGTGTTGAAGACAAAAAATTTTTTCTCAATAAGACTACTTTTTCGAATGATCGTTTCTATGGCAGCAATACGATATAGTCATCCGATCCGGCCGATTCCGACATATGTGCTGCGTATTTGTACCAAAAGGCTTCGTGCAAAGTTTGGTTAAGATTGTAGCGTGCACATGCTTTGGTTTAACGTAAAAACAATTCAATCATAACTATGTAACACTTTGTTGTATCCCTATCCCATAAGGAAATCTGAGCGAACACTTCAGTCGCTGACTAGAGCGCTGTGTCAGCAAATCCCACGCTATGGATAAGCGATAAGCTACACACGCACACATACCAATGCATGCGTGCGCTGCTAACTCAAAAGAATTAATGGCAAATTAAATGCAGCCAAAACAGTCGAACGAAAGAGTCGAACGAAAGAGTCGAACGAATACAGCCGAGACGGCGAGTTGTACGTTTACATTACACGTACGTTTTTTTTATATACAAATGACTAGCAAATAGCCCGTCACGCTTCGCTGCGCCTTCAACAGTATATAACCACCGCACACCCACCCCAGCACATTTTCCGCCCACATCCCAATGACTTTTCCCCACTTCGCACATTCCATTTACATCCCACCCACATCCCTCCCACTTACAGCCACATTCCACCCACATCCCATCCACTTCCCACCCAAATCCTTCCCACATCCCTCACACTTAACGGCACATTTCACCCACATCCCACCCACTTCCCACCTACATCCCACCACTTGGCCACATCCCACTTCCCATCTACATCCCACCCACATCCCACCCACATTCCACCCACTTGCCACCCACATTCCACCCACTTGCCACCCACATCCCACCCAAATCCTTCCCTAATCGCACCCACAACCCTCCCACATCCCACCCACATCCCTCCCACTTCCTGCCACATTTCACCCACTTTACATCCACTTACCACCCACTTCCAAAACAACTTTCCACCCACATCCCATTCACTTCACAGTGAGCATCCCGGCGGTATTTCCAACTTCGGAAAATTAAAAACAAAATTAATTCTCATTTTGAACTTACAATTCGAGTTTCAAGCCAATCGTATGAAAAATAGTTTTTGCATGCAGAATTTTCCGGCCATTTTCCTCGTGGGCGGCGTTTCAGACATTGAAAAATCACATTTCAAATTATTTCGTATTTTGTCCTTACAAACAGAGTTTTAAGCCAATCGGATGAAAAATAGTTTTTTTCATGTAGAATTTTCCGATCGTCAGGTCAAATTTTCCAACTTCGGAATATAACTTTTTAAACTATTTCGTATAGAATTTTCCGGCCATTTTCCTCGTGTGCGGATTTTCCAAAATCGGGAAAGCACGTGTCAAATTATTTCGCGTACTATGCTTACAAATTATGTTTTATGTGTAATTTTGAAAATGATTTTGGAGCTAATCCCTGGCAACTAAAGTTTCGCCCATACAACCTTGACCCCCACCTTTCCACCCAGCGGGGTGAATTTTCCGGAAGATTGGTATGCAGTTGTTGTCGAATTTTCATATATAGATCTTTGAAAATGAGTTTGAACTTGATTGGATGAAAAACAACAAAGTTTCATACAACCGTTTTCCGCGAATTTTCCACATTTGCCGACAGAATTTTCCAAAATCCGTTCTTAGTACTCACTTTCAGCATAAGATAAAACTATTGTGAAAATCTCATCTTCCTATCTTTTATGGTTTAGGCTGTGCGACGGTCACCCATTTAGTCAGTCACTAGTCAGGTTGAACTTTTTATATATATAGACTAGCAAATAACCCGTCGCGCTTCGCTGCGCCTTCAATAGTACAACAACGCACACTCACTAACCACCCATTTCCCGCCCACATCCCACCCAATTCCCGCCTATTTCCCGCCCACATCCCACCCACTTCCCTTCCACTGCCGCCAATTTCCCGCCCACATCCACACACATCCCGCCCACATCCCACCCACATCCCACCCACTTCCCGCCCACATACCACCCACTTCCAACCCTCTTGCCGCCCACATCCCACCCACATCCCACCCACTTTCCGCCCACATACCACCCACCTCCCGCCCTCTTCCCTTCCACTGGGCATCCCGGCGGTATTTCCAACATCGGAATTTCAAGCCAATCGGATGAAAAATAGTGTTTTGCATGAAGAATTTTCCGGCCATTTTCCTCGTGGGCGAACTTTTCAACATTGAAAAATCACATTTCAAATTATTTCGTATTTTGTCCTTACAAACCGAGTTTCAAGCCAATCGGATGAAAAATAGTTTTTTTCATGCGGAATTTTCCGACCGTCATGGCAAATTTTCCAACTTCGGAAAATCACATTTCAATTTAATTCACCTACTTTAATTTCAAACCAAATTTCAAGCCAATCGGATGGAAAATAGTTTTTTGCATGCAGAATTTTCCGACCATTTTCCTCGTGGGCGGATTTTCCGACATTGAAAAATCACATTTCAAATTATTTCGTATTTTGTCCTTACAAACCGAGTTTCAAGCCAATCGGATGGAAATATTTTTTTCATGCAAAATTTTCCGGGAATTTTCCGACCGTTGGTCAAATTTTCCAACTTCGGAATATCACATTTCAAACTATTTCGTATTCTGTCCTTTCAAACCGAATTTCAAGCCAATCGGATGAAAAATAGTTTTTTTTTGATGCAGAATTTTCCGACCATTTTCCTCGTGGGCGGATTTTCCGACATTGAAAAATCACATTTCAATTTATTTCGTACTTTGTCCTTAAAAACCGAGTTTCAAGCCAATCGGATGAAAAATAGTTTTTTCATGCAGAATTTTCCGGAATTTTCCGACAAATTTTCCTACTTCGGAATATCACATTTCAAACTATTTCGTATTCTGTCCTTTCAAACCGAATTTCAAGCCAATCGGATGAAAAATAGTTTTTGCACGCAGAATTTTCCGACCATTTTCCTCGTGGGCGGATTTTCCGACATTGAAAAATCACATTTCAATTTATTTCGTACTTTGTCCTTAAAAACCGAGTTTCAAGCCAATCGGATGAAAAATAGTTTTTTCATGCGGAATTTTCCGACCATTTTCCTCGTGGGCGGATTTTCCGACATTGAAAAATCACATTTCAAATTATTTCGTATTTTGTCCTTACAAACCGAGTTTCAAGCCAATCGGATGAAAAATAGTTTTTTTCATGCGGAATTTTCCGACCGTCATGGCAAATTTTCCAACTTCGGAAAATCAAATTTCAATTTAATTCACCTACTTTAATTTCAAACCAAATTTCAAGCCAATCGGATGGAAAATAGTTTTTTGCATGCAGAATTTTCCGACCATTTTCCTCGTGGGCGGATTTTCCGACATTGAAAAATCACATTTCAAATTATTTCGTATTTTGTCCTTACAAACCGAGTTTCAAGCCAATCGGATGGAAATATTTTTTTTCATGCAAAATTTTCCGGGAATTTTCCGACCGTTGGGTCAAATTTTCCAACTTCGGAATATCACATTTCAAACTATTTCGTATTCTGTCCTTTCAAACCGAATTTCAAGCCAATCGGATGAAAAATAGTTTTTTGCATGCAGAATTTTCCGACCATTTTCCTCGTGGGCGGATTTTCCGACATTGAAAAATCACATTTCAAATTATTTCGTATTTTGTCCTTACAAACCGAGTTTCAAGCCAATCGGATGGAAATATTTTTTTTCATGCAAAATTTTCCGGGAATTTTCCGACCGTTGGGTCAAATTTTCCAACTTCGGAATATCACATTTCAAACTATTTCGTATTCTGTCCTTTCAAACCGAATTTCAAGCCAATCGGATGAAAAATAGTTTTTTGCATGCAGAATTTTCCGACCATTTTCCTCGTGGGCGGATTTTCCGACATTGAAAAATCACATTTCAATTTATTTCGTATTTTGTCCTTACAAACCGAGTTTCAAGCCAATCGGATGAAAAATACTTGTTTTCATGCAGAATTTTCCGGGAATTTTCTGACCGTTGGGTCAAATTTTCCAACTTCGGAATATCACAATTCAATTGATTTCACCTACTTTCCTTTCAAACCGAGTTTCAAGCCAATCGGATGGAAAATAATTTATTTTATGCAGAATTTTCCCGCCATTTTCCTCGTGGGCGGATTTTCCAAAATCGGGAAAACACGTGTCGAATTATTTCGCGTATCAAGCTTACAAACCAAGTTTCAAGACAATCGGATGAAAAATAACATTTTTCCCATACAAACTTTTCCTACGCTTTTCCGACTTTTCCGGGCGGAATTTTCCAAAACCCCGTCTTAGTACGCACTTTCACCACCAACAGAAAGTACTGTGAAAATTTCAGCCCTCTATCTCTTACCGTTTGGGCTCTGCGATGATTGCCAATCAGTCAGTCGGTCAGTCAGTCAGGACACTCTCTTTTATATTTATAGAGATTAACAATATAATAAAATATTTACAAACTAAAGTGTTGTCGCCTTGTTTTCTTGGTACGACATAAACTTTGACCCCCGCACGTAACCACAAGATAGCTTTAAAACTGACGGAGGAGATATCATAGAAACAGACGGACCGACGGACGGACGGACATGGCTATACCAACTCAGCTCATCCTGCTGATCAAGAGAATATATACTTTATGTGGTCGATTTTTTGGCATAAAGTCTAATCCTGAAGGTAGAGAGTTGAAACTTCGTACAGTTCTTAGTAATAGTGTGTGTAGAAACTGTTTAAAATTTGAAACAGATTGGACCACGCCCACTCATGCCGCCCCTATATTTTGATTTAAAGCTCTTTGATTTCATTTTTAATGAACAAGTTTTGTTTTTCCGAAAGAATGTGGTCATTTGTTTCCTTAACCAACTCGACTTTCAGGGGTATACGAAATCGGACCGATTGAGGTGAGCTCTTTATCCAAATATTTTCCCCAAAGTTTCCCATTAACTTAAGGGGTATAAGGCTTGTCACAAATAGAGCATGGTTATTGCATATGGGTTCCTCATTTAAAAATCGTTGATTGTCCTGTTGATCCATCAAATCCATAACTAGCCACTAGTTTAACGCTTGTGATATTTTTACACCGGTTGATCACATCTTAATTCATATTAAGAGTACGGGTTTAGTTTAATAAATTTTGCAATGAAACTTCAGCTTTGGTTTCTGTCACTGATATATCTTTGGGCCTGCATTCTAATTTGGCTTGCTGTATCTTCTCATAAGAAGGATAAATATCCAAAAAGTGTTTTTACCCATCTTTCGTATACTATTATACTGCTTTTTAGAAAAAGAATTCTCCAGTAAAAATTCTAGAGCTTCATGTGGTGTAAGCGGAACTGGATCAGATAAAAATATTTTTCTTTTTATATAGCTGAGACTGGGGCTGACCCCGCAATCGTTACCCAATCATACGTTTTGTACGATTTCTTTTCAGAAAACATGATTGTCAAATTTTCTAATCGCAATCGGCAATCACTGTATC